>OV281287.1:21200000-21847500 GCA_923062465.1 Acleris sparsana
GCGCAGGTCAAAAACATTACCTTTCTTCTCAGGGAATCGGGTAAAGACACGGTTTCGGTTTCCATAAAAATCTGACCCAATATGGAGCCGCTGGCGCTGGACGTGGAAATGCCCGTTAATTACGCGCCCAGGAAGCGGAGTTCCACTCGCAACGAGTTTTGTTGACTTTGTTTGCGCTGAGGGGTATTGCCCAGAGAGGAGTCTGGGTTGCCGAGGAAAAACGCGCGTTTTTCTTAACGTAAAGTTGTATGACAGGAGTTATAGATTGGGTTTAACAAAAGAAACGTCAAAACTCGGAGGCGGTCAAAACCAAACTGTTTTATTAAACTCTCTGCACTACATTTGTTTACATTAAGGGCTGCGTCGTCAGGGCGGCTACCACGGCCATGGTTTCACCCAGAAGAATAGAAGCCCAGCTATCGTGTCGTTATCAATAATTATGATTGATCTAGTATAAAATACTCTGTATGGGCAGCGGTTTTGAAGAAAACTCGGACTAAATCAGACGAGATTTATTGACTTTCAAAAGGTTTATTACACTTAATAGCTTAATCACAACTGGTCCTGGTCTCCACCCAACCCAGAATGCCTCTCCGGAGGTCAGCTCCTGACCAAAAACGCCACATAAAATGGAGGGAAAATCCAAGTCCCCGATTGGCTCACGACACCGAGTCGTATCAATTACGTGATCCAATCGCTGAGCGACTTCATTTTCCCGCCATCGAATGGACCAATCAGACTGATCATGTGTTGCCATACTTAATTAAAAATGTTACTAATATAAATCATAGCCTACATATAAAATATTTTATATAAAACAATACCCTAGCAGAATTTATACATAAAACAAGGCTAAAATAAATAAAACCTAACAATCGTCCGTCCTGACATCGTGTGCGTCCGCGCACACGACACCAAGTGGTAACCTAACAATCGGGTGTCTTGGCCAGTTGATTGGACTTATTAAATATCGTTAACAGGATAAGTACGGTTGAAATTATTTGAGATGTTGTTAATCTTACATTACTGTCAAGACAAAGGTTTTAAACTGAAAAAGTAGTGACTATTCAATCTCAAATAATTTCAATGATAACTACTTAACTTACAAATGTAAACATTGAAGCAATAATCATTATTACTATATGGAGAAAAAACTTAAAAATGACTCTTAATAGAAATCTATAGTAATGCAGTTGTCAAACAATTTTTCATTACAGGCTAATCAAATGACACTCGAAGTAATAAAATACATCAGCAATCGATTTTCTGTTGAACCTTGTGAACCCAAACGATCGATTGATTGGGTTATCAAAGATGAAAGTATCGTCACGATCGATCGATTATATCGTGACGGAAATTATTTGAATCAAACGGATATTCTGAACGATCGATTAATCAGAATACCTTAATCCCCTGGACGATCGATTAATCAGGGTGCCTAGCGACGCCCGTCCGAGCCGATCGATTAATGCTCGTAATGGCAGTCGAAGGACTTACATACGTTGCAACCAGCCGCGAACCGATCGATTCTCGCATGCTGGCTCTATAACAACGAATATCATTCTGTAGTAACTAATTTAAAAACGAATTTAATAGATAATAGTATTTTATCTCTAGTCATTGCCAATATTTTCGTCATCACTCCCAAGACTTTCATCGACGTCATTTTCGTCAACTTCTAGAGCGGTAACATGAATCCATGGTTTCATGCGGTCCGCGGCAACGATTGTCGACCGTTTGTTTTTAGTATGGACTAACCCTGGTATTGGGGATACCACATAACGGTCGTTACCTAAAGCTTTGCTCACACGGTATGGTCCTGTGAAAGAGGCCATCAGTTTTTTGCTCTGTCCGTCGTTACTAAAACACGTTTTTGTTATTTTCACAAGATCTCGTTCATTATAAATGTGGGAAGGTTTCCTACCCATGTCATACCTATTTTTCTGTCTAATCTGCTCTTGATCTATCCTAGCTTTAACACTGTCGCGTACTTCTAACAAGTCATCATTTTTATGATTATCTGTGATGACTTCATTAAGCATGGGGTTAAATTCGCTGTTCATATGGGTTCCGAACATCACCTCCGACGGCGCCCTACCTATGGTTTTCTGAATGGTGTTGTTGAGTCCCCATTGAACGCGTCCTAAGTGACTGTCCCAACTTTTCTCGCCATGTTTAACGCTCAGTGTCTTAAGGGAATCTAAAATTGTGCGGTTATACCGCTCAACTTGCCCGTTAGACCTGGGACTAGCTACTGCATTTAATACATGTTTTATTCCTCTGTCTAAGCAAAAACGCTTGAACGCATGCGAGGTGAAACAACTACCCCTGTCACTTATAAGCCGGTCAGGGCATCTAAATATACTAAAAATGTCTTCTAGAGCTTTAATTACGTTTTGCGCATTGGTGTTCCGGACAGGCTTGAGAAAACAGAATTTGGTAAAACCGTCAACGACTACTAACAGATGAGTAAAGCCCCTAACCGACTTCACAAAGGGTCCAAGGTGGTCCACATGTAGGGTGTGGAAGGGAATATCTACCTTAGTGATAGGGTGCAGTAACCCTTCGCGAGTACTTGCATTGTTTTTTGCATAGGCACATTCGATGCAAGCGCCCACATACTTTTTGACGAATTTGGACATTTTTGGGAACCAATAGTTACTTTTAATTCGTTCCAATGTTTTCTCAATCCCGAAATGTCCAATGTCGTCGTGGTTAAGTTTACACACCTGCCACCTTGCACCCTTTGGTACCGCCCACCTAATCTTCTCCTCATCCCCGTCCAAACAGCGAAATAATTTATTATCTTTGATTACATAATTCTGTTTTATATATTTTAATCCAGTTTCGTCCAGGTCACTTTTCAAAACATCAATTATTCTACAAAGCTTCGTGTCGCCTAACTGAAGCGTGTGAAGCCAGTCTTCGCTACTAATGGACAATACCATTGGGAACTGATCCTCGAGAGACTCTGGCTCTGACGGTTCAACAGGATTTCGAGACAGTGCGTCAACGTGGCTCATTTTGACTCCAGCCCTATACTCGACAGTACAGTCGAATTCCTGAAGTGTCAGCCACCACCGTGCTATCCTAGGTATTAAATCGCGCTTTGAAAATGTGGAACGCAATGCACTGCAGTCTGTTATAATCTTGAATTCGTTCCCTAATAAATAGACTCTGAACTTACGAAGAGAACACACTACCGCTAGGGTTTCCAACTCGTAAGAATGGAAATTCCTTTCTTCGGGGGAAGTTTGTCGACTATAAAACGTCACAGGGTGAAAGTTCTCGCTGCCTTGCGTTCGCTGCAGAAGAATTCCACAGATACCCAACCTACTGGCATCTGTGTGCAGCTCTAATTCAGCAGTAGGGTCATATATAGCAAGAACCGGCCTTTTAACCAAAATCGACTTTAAGTTCTCGAACGCTCGCTCCTGATCGTCGCTCCACTGCCATGCCGCATCCTTCTTCAAAAGCTTACTGAGAGGAGAAGATATTCGAGCAAAATTTTCTATAAATTTGCGGAAATAACTGGCCAGGCCCAGGAATTGCCGAATGTTGTGTACATTCTGGGGTCGAGGGAAGTTAACTACGCTACTAATTTTCTTTTCACCTGGTCTAATGCCACTGGCGCTAATCTCGTAGCCTAAATAATCGATTTTATCACGCAAGAACTCGCATTTAGACAGATTCAATGTAAGATTTGCCCTCCCTAATATTTCTAGCACTTCCTCAAGACGTTCAAGACATTGCGCGAAGTCCTTACCGAAAATTAATACATCGTCAATGTACGCGGCAGCTTTGCTGAACCGAGCCGAGCCAAGAATTGAGTTTATCATTCGTTGAAAAACTGCTGGAGCATTTGCTAAGCCGAACGGCATACGATTAAACTCATATTGGCCGTCCGGCGTAACAAAGGATGTTAGGTGTTTACTTTGTTCGGCAATTGGCACCTGATAATAGCCAGACGCAAGATCGAGAATTATGAAACATGACTGACCAGCGAGACGCGCTATTTCATCCTCGATGATAGGCATAGGATACCGCTCTTTAATAGTCACTGAGTTTAACATACGGTAGTCAACGCACAACCTTGAAGAACCATCCTTTTTGCGGACAAGTAGAATGGGGCTTGCATAATCAGAAACTGATTCTCGAACTACACCGGCGTCTAGCATATCTCCAACCATTTTTCGCACTTTCTCCCGCTCGTGGTGTGACAACCTGTACGGACGATAAACAACTGGACGTTGACTACTGAGCTCTATACTCATCTCGGTGACTGTCGTGCAGCCTAGGTCTTTCAAGGAGGATGCAAAACAATGCTGATATTTCCCTAACATCTCCATTAGAGTTCGCCTCACGTCGGCTGGCACTCCTTCGCCTACGCGCACCTGGCTTTCGTCTAGTGGCTGCCTAACAAGTGACTCCTCAGACGGTTCAGCAACTACCCGATTGACCACATCGACCATCTCCGCACGACAAAAGACTAGTTTAGATGAAATACAACAATATTTCGAGCAGGGCTCGACCAATACATGGATTTGTCCATTTATAGACCTATGAAGTCCTCCGTAGATGACATACTGCTCGTTCGGCTTTCCGGCTACACTATTTTTCAAAAGTACATTGCCACTGAAAGCAGGTTGAGTCTCTACCCTAACAAAAGCAGCACCATAGATCTTAATTGTCCTGGCTGGAGAAAACGTCATCAAACAGTCATCGTAATCAACAAATTCACAATTGGGCAACTCATTCCCGATATTAAAGAACTGCAACCTATTCGTATTTTTATAGACCGAAATGTGTGACTGTTCTGTGAACGTCTGCCCTATAAGCACAGGGACCTCTAGCAAATGATCGCTGACGACTTTGGAAGCAACCTTAGCTTCTACCCCATCAACACTCATGTCAAGAGACAGATTTCCAAGTGAGTGAACTAGACTATTGCCAAATCCTTTCATAATTGTAGGGATATTATCGTGAGATAAACCTAGCTTTTTAACAGCTGATTGCCTGATAAGCGTGACGTCGCTCCCAAAATCTATGAAAGCTTTCACCGTAACTCCATTGACGTCTACATCTTTAAGAAATTTAGAGCTCGGGTTATTAATTAAGTCTTTGTTGTCCATAAAGTTAATCCTCATAGTTTTCTGCACTGCACCACTAGTGTTCGCTAAAACTTTGTCATCTGACTTAAGAAAACATTTTTCCATGGTGTGACCCACCTTATTACAACGCGTTCACTTTAACAGCGGCTTAGGGCAGTGCAAGAAACTATGACCCCTTTCCTTGCAGTTGTAACAACCGGTAACGTGGGTCGGCCTGACGCCAGGCTTAGGGTTCGCCATATTGTGAGAAATTGAATTATCAAAATTTCTACTCCTACTGTGTAAGCGGTCCGACTGGTTGAACTGATTATAATCCCTATTACTAATCAAATATCGTAGCAGCTGATCAGGGTGGGTACAACGTAGTGCTAAAGCTCCTGCCTTAAGTATCTTATCAGTGATACCATGTATTATGCACTGTGCCGCGCGGGCACCTACTATTTCGCATCGATTCACTAAACTCAACTTATCATAGTAATACACCTCTATAGACTCATTGTATCTACTCTTCCTCCTAACCATATCTTCCACGGTCTGGCCATAGTTCTGTTCACATGGGAAAGCACTTAGTAACTTTTCTTGCCATTCAGGCCATGTAAAAAGAATTGTGTTTAAGCTTTCATACCATGTCTTGGCCAGACCATGCAACTTTTGCATAGCAAAATGTGTAGTTGTTCTTTCATCCCATCCGTACACCGAAGCGCACTCGTTGACCTTCCTCAACCATACGTCCATTTGCTGATTTTTGGACGAAGGATCAAAATCTGGCAATATATTTTTATGATCAATTTTCTGTAACGGTTGTAGTGCGCTTTGGTTTACGGATGGCAATGCTAGACCATCCTTCAAATTTTTAAATAGATCTAATAAATCTGTCTTTGAAAAAATAGGACTACGTGACCTTTCTTTTCGTTGTTTGCTGTCTCGCTGCCGTGATTCGTGCTCTTCCCGATGCTTTGCGTCCCGGCGCCTCGATGCTAGGGAGGTGGCTCGATGACGGTAGTCTGCTTGGGGCACGCTATCGTGCCGCGATGACTCACGCAGGTCTTCGGCAGCATGCACGCGATTGCGTTCGCGCTGAATTTCTTCTTCCAGCATCCGTAGTCGCTCGCGTCCCAGCTCGATGTCAAATCCTGGCCGACGGCGGCTGGTACTCCGACTTCGCCGGCGACTACGGCTCCGTGTGGTCGAGTTGGCGTCCCTCCGGCTCGGAGTCATGAGCCTTCGTCGACCCGAAGACTCCGACATAGCCTGAAACCTCGCGTCCAAAGAATTTGAGAACCATGAAGTCACATTTCAACCTATTAGAGGGTCAAGCTACAAGAAAAAGTCAAAAATGAAAACGGATGAAAACCTTTAGGGCCATAATAAAAAGTAACATCTACAAACTACATTTACGTTATAGCAACTAATAAGAACGCAATAAGATACGAATTTAGTGTTATCTGTTATTTGTAGGCCGAGAAATTATAAATATGCATAAAATAAAGCGTTATGAACGGTTCAAGAAAAATAACATTTGTCCATCGGAAGAAAACGGGTTATACCAAGATCGTACCACTTACTTGAATTATTGTTGCATGGAACCTTGAAAATCATGCTAGTGTAAGTATACCATAGGTAGACGCTAGCGCCCATAAGTTACACTAATTATTAAATCCACCCGTCAACTATGGTCTGGGATTCGAACCAGATTGGTATTCACTTATTCACAATATTGTTATCACGTCCGTATCAGCAATGCATGACAGTGTAGCGGTAGAAATTTACGCAGTACGCGATTGAAAAATATCTACCCACCAACGATACAATAAATTTAGAATAGTATTATCATTTACAAAATACGATTGATTCTAAACTATGTAATAAGGATATGCAATGATTATGAAGCTTGAACTAAGAAAGTTATACCGCTAAGTATTTTATTTTAGCTACAGTCAAGCGTTAATTTTTAAATAAAATATGATTATTTTCAACCAAAGAAAGCGTATAATTTGGGCGTGTACTTACGTTTAAATTGTTCTTGTCACTTCTGAAGTATAAAATACTCTGTATGGGCAGCGGTTTTGAAGAAAACTCGGACTAAATCAGACGAGATTTATTGACTTTCAAAAGGTTTATTACACTTAATAGCTTAATCACAACTGGTCCTGGTCTCCACCCAACCCAGAATGCCTCTCCGGAGGTCAGCTCCTGACCAAAAACGCCACATAAAATGGAGGGAAAATCCAAGTCCCCGATTGGCTCACGACACCGAGTCGTATCAATTACGTGATCCAATCGCTGAGCGACTTCATTTTCCCGCCATCGAATGGACCAATCAGACTGATCATGTGTTGCCATACTTAATTAAAAATGTTACTAATATAAATCATAGCCTACATATAAAATATTTTATATAAAACAATACCCTAGCAGAATTTATACATAAAACAAGGCTAAAATAAATAAAACCTAACACTAGTAACCTAGAGGCCCAGGATAAGCGACGAAGTTTTTTTTTCATTTTGTGACTAGCTATATTATTAATTCTTAATATTTTTAAATTTTAATCCAAGAGGACGGACTATCATATTACTAATAATACAAATTTAAGAAGTTGTAATATAAACGCCATGAATAGTTATAAACAATTATTCAAGAGAAACCACACCCATCCTCATAGGTAAATTTAAAAATCAATACAAATTCATGCATCGCTACCGTAATATTTTTCCCGGAGTTTTGATTTCTTAAACCAAAAGCAGCCGCAAAAGCTGTTAGAAAAATTTAAAGTATAAACATTAGATATCACACTATTAACTGTTTTTTTAAATAATTGCGTGTAAATGAAAAATCTGATTTTCGTCGGTCGTTTTTTACAGAACATAGACGGTTTTATCTGGATGTTGCCGATGTGACGATCGGAGGGAATGTGAATTGTTTGATGTTTTCATTATAATCAGTTAAGTTTTAATGCAGTTCGGGAATAGGTGTGAAGGGGTTTCGGATTGATTGAAATACTTTGGAATTTCAATTTTCCGTAATTAATCAAAGTTTTGATTGAATTAATACGAATTCAAACCATTTCCTGAGAGCCTCTGCCAGGTCTCCCTGTAGAAACGTTTATTGAATTCATAATATCTAAAAAATTGTGACAAGGAATACATACAGGGCCAACATAGTAGAAGTGGTCCTCGATGTGTCGATAACCGAGGACTTCTGGATCCACTGGCCCTGCGTAGGAATGTTGCTTTCCTCTGTGTCTTTTACCGCATTTATAATAAAGTAAAGTACTCCGAGGAATTATTTGGATTGATACCAGCCGCTGGATTCCACCATCGTACAACTCGTATCAAACTATCATCTCATCAACACCACCTTGATACAGAGTTGGAAATCCACCACCGTGCGTTTTTAGAGAGCCTTTTTGAATCCATTACCGCTGTCGCCCAAAGTCTTAGCCACCCATGAGATGATTTTAGGACCATATTTTCAAAAGCCAAGACAAGTCCACTTAGGTTTAAAGATCTTTATTTCCCATAAGAATACATTGTTATTCACTTACATGAGAATTGATATAAACATGCTTTGTTTTAAGCGGTGAGCGCACAGTTTGGTGATCAAAACATAATAATTTAAATATAAGAATGTGTTAACTAACACTATTATAATAAGAAAATAAAAATAAAAACATAACGACTTATGAATATGACCTATTAATACCTTAACTAAAACTATGCAACTAATGATTTTTTGCCTTAGGGTATGCGTACAAACAGTTTTGCATCAAAGTGCGGGCGAGCGTAGTTGCCGGCTCACGGCAACAGAGACAAGGAAAAATACACAGATATAAAGAGCGTGGAGGTGACAAAGCGCTCGACTTGATTAATCTGGTAGTCGAGTTATTAAGACGAGTTAATTTTAGTAATATGACATTTTAGTAATCTTTTAAATGTATTGAAGGATTTGGTTTCGTTTATGTTCATTGGCAGTTTATTATATAACTGAGCTCCTTCATAAAGTTTTTTTTTTTTGCCATAATTCGTCTAACGAAAATTACTATGAATACTGTGTTGAAATGACATCACTGATTCTAACGTTTTAAAATCCAAGCAGATAAAAAAACACCCAAGTCATTCCTTAATGAGTTCTATCTGGAGGGTAATTAGCCGAGAACTGCCAAACTCTGCCAATTAGAGCCTCAGTGACACCTCCGTCAACAACCTTTTTTTTTCGAAGATTTTCTCAATATTTTTTTTTAGACTTTGGTAATTGGTGATTTATGGGTTAGACTTAGGGGATAGATTCAAATAAGTTATGCAAATACTTTTTTTGTCAAGGATTCAACTATTGAGAATATGTAAGATTTGAAAGATAAAATTATATTTCTATTGTAAATCTTGTCTAGGGGACACCGTTAAAGTAGGAAAAAACATATCGAAACTTTTATTTGGTCGTATTTTCTTTTCTCCCTCTATCTCTCAAAAAGAGAACAATATGGTAGGTATGTGGTGTGTATGTGTGTGTGTGATGAACATTACCAAATAAAGAGCAGCCAGTGTGGCTAACTTACAAAAAAATTGCTCTCTGTCAATAATATTATCTTGTCATGTGTGTGGTTGAATACATTTCACTTATTAAGAAAGACAAACTTTTTGACAAAATGTTAAACACAAAAAGGCATTTTTTTTCTATTTCTTACAAATACTAAATTGCGTAGTATAGACAGCTAGATCAACTTAAATCGCTCATTTACAATCGTATGTAGTTGTCTGTCTGTATTAATTACAGTTGAAAGCGTCCAAACCAAATTAGGTCAACAGTCCAAGAATTCAGCGCTGGCGCGTCGAGCTCCGCCGTGAGGCCCTTTACGAGCTCTTGTTCTAAATCATTTGCATGAGAAATACCTATTTTCGCATGAAATCGCCCATTTCTAGAGGTTTTAATGCACACATAAAACAAAATGTCCTCAGGCAGACTTAATGCCCAGAGCGGAGATGTTCATGTTTTGCCAAATTACAACGGATTTGAGACTGGAAAGATTCCATCACTTGGTTTTAGAACGTTATATTTTAGTTTAGGAACCACAAAAAAAATATACATTACAAAAAAACCGGTCGAGTTGAACTCGCGTGGAGAGGGTTCCGTACATATATAATTCTTATAGGTTTTTCTGTAACCTACTATCAATTAACTATATTTTGTAATTTTTTTGTTAAATTTTAGGTTCAGCTGTAGTTTTGGTGATCAGGGGAGGAATGGTCAATTTTCATGAATCAAAACTATTTCTATTCAAATAATAAAAAAAAAAAAAGATCCCCATAACGAGCCCTTTCATTTTCAAATTTCAATTTTTTCCCCCGAAAGTGATCCTTATTTAAAAAAAAACGTTTACTGTGCGCATCTGTGTTTGGGTCATCAATTTACATATGTGTACCAGATTTCAACTCATTCGGTCCAGTACTTTCGGAGCAATTTGCTGTGACAGCCGGACAAACAGACAGACGCACGAGTGATCCTATAAAGGGCCCGTTTTTTTATTTTTTGTACGGCATCCCATAAAACCAATCTTAATTGTGTTATATCGATTTTTGCGTTTAATTTCTAACCCCTTCTTAGTGCATACCTAGACCTCATAAGGATCCCACGTGGCAGATTGGGAATCTCTAGGGGAGCCTGCCGTTTGGCAAAAATATGTTTCCCAAATGTATCGTTTCCCAACTTTTTCATTTGCCAACCCAATGTTTTTTTTTTTCAGGATTTATTTTAGTACCATCGTGTAGAACCCTACAGGTTAGGTTAGGTTAGTTTTTATAACATACTGAAATATTTACGGTTACAGAAAACAAAGCGGGTTGGCAAATGAACCGGTTGGGAAACGATACATTTGGCAAACATATTTCGCCGAAACAAAGGTAACCCAATCTCTAGACCTAGCGAATTGGGCTGCTGTGATATGACAGTCAGTTTCTTCTTCTATATAATTTAGATAAATTCTGGTTTATGTACAAAACACTGACATAATCCGAAGCGAAGCGAGGGCGTGTCGCTAGTATTATTAAAAAAAATAGAGTCGATGTCAATACTTTTACCAAAAAATAAAGTCATAATAGTAGTTTACGTGACGGTTGCGTAATGCCAATTACGCAGAGTCGCGTACAATATTTTATGTACACACATATTATAAGTACTCTAAGATGGGTTCAGAAGCCGAAAGGCAAATGACCTGCATTGCTACCAGCGCTACCTGTAACATATCTAAGTACCTACCAATTTTACCAAACGATGTTAAATTTAATCAATGTTAATCAATTGTTGTCTACTTGGATAAGCAGAATTTTCATAAGTGGCACAATAAACTCAACAAAGAAATGAACTATAGGTAAATGAAATCAAATTACGACTTACGATAGTTACGATACGACGAATTGACAACAAAAATGGCGGCAAAAGAAACCTGTCATGTGTCACGAATATGAATGGTTTTTTTTTTAAATCATATGATAGACATACCTACTAATAAAGTCCCTATTCTCATGTCGTTCGAAATTCAAATATCCTACGATATTGTACTAAAAAATATAACGAGTTGACGTTCCAATTGATCCTAGAATTGGACCTATTTAAATTGTGTTAATTTTGGAACATGTTCCAAATTTGAAACTCATAACCTTACCAAAATCTATACTGTTATAACCATTACAGTACAAATTTTACCTACTACCACAGACAAGAAACTTTTCATAGTAAAATTAGTTGCAATAATGCTGGTCATTTCCTACGGGTTTTGAACGCATAAAAGAGGACTTACGATATGTGCGTAGATAAAGTTAGTAACAAATACGCATCCAAACTTACAAAATCTAGTCATCAATTGATATGTCAGTCAGTCACTCAGTTTCTTCTTTTATATAATTTAGATATATTCTGGTTTATGTACGCTGACATAAACACTGACATAATCCGAAGCGAAGCGCGGGCGTGTCGCTAGTATTATTAAAAAAAATAGAGTCGATGTCAATACTTTAAAAAAAAAGTCATAAAGTTAGTAACAAATACGCATCCAAACTTACAAAAACTGGTCATCAATACAAATCATCCTCATGACTAAAAGGTCACTTCCCCAAGTATTCGGTTTTTTACATCCTTTCAATGCCGTCCCGCGGCCGCGGAACCTACTTTGAAGTCAGTATTTAGGGTTCGTTGTCAGTGCTGCTATAGGGTACCCTTTGAAACCATTAGGGGCCTACTGAGCCGTGCCTGGGATGGTCGTATTCCTTTATTCGTGTGACTGATTGTGGTAGAATAAAGCTTTTTTGTAGATTTAAAGCTTATTGGCATTTGAAAGCTCTAATAGTAGTTGTGTTTATTTAATTTAGTATGCCACGTTTAGTAGTCTTGAAGACTCTATTCAAATAATTACAATTTAGTGCATGCTGTTTTAAATTGTTGTGTTTATTTGAGTTGGATTTGTAGTTAAAGCGAAATAGTTTACCTTACTGATTATTTTTTTGTTGCGGAGTTCCGTAGTCAAACTAGTTTCGGCATGTCTGTCTGTTTAAACGAATGTCACAGTCAAAGTTTCTCAGAAACCATCAAAGTCACAACGCTGACGTTTAATTCACGTATAAAAATATACACTCAGGAGCAAAAATATCGGGTCAGAGTGCGTTTCTCATACAAACGAGACTATTTCAAAGCCTTGATTCCTCGCCAGGCATTGTTTTGAGAGAGGTTCAATGGTGGATACTCCGAGGTTCAAAAGAGGAGGTCAAAAGTTCTTGAGTTACCTAACTGATCGTACAATCAGTTAACACCACAGCGGGAGAGTTTGGGTCAGCACTTGGATTTCTTTAAATTTTATTGCCATTTTAGATGTCTTTCTGAACATGCTCAATTCCGGCGTTAACCCCAGATTTATTCAGTTGGGTATCCTAGGCAATCTGGAAATCCTGTATCGGTGCTCGGGGTATTCATCATCAGATTTCACTGAAAGCATTCCCTGGCGAGGAACCAAGGTTTCGAAATAGCCTCTTTAGTATGAAAAACGCACTCTGACTCGTTTTTTATGCTCCCGAGTGTATTAGTTAATACTAAAATAAAATATGTATTGGATACCGTTTAAGAAATGTTTGTTTATTCTTTATAAAATCATCTTCTAGATCTAGAACTTAAAATAAAATTTACTAGTGTCTGCCTGCGACTTTGCCCGCGTTGAATTCGTAATTTTGTTATCTCATAATTAGCCTATATGCTATTCCAGACAATCTATCCCACCACCTAATTTCATCTGAATCTGTTCAGCCGTTGAGGCGTGATTGAGTAACAAACATCCAAACTTTTGCATTTATAATGTTAGTGAGACAAGTTATTTTGTTGGTTCTTTCACTAAACCAGAACCTTTGCAACAGCAAACCTTTTAAAGTCGACAACTTTAGAGTCGCACGTGACTGGCTCGATCAGAACTACTTGTACTTATTAGATTGTCAACTTCGGCATGTTTACTTCGCTAACGAAACGAAAGAGATCCACCTTAATTGATTCGGTTGTAGAATGCAGTTACTAAGTAGGTTAACTTGTAGGTCCCTAGTATACCTAACAAAAAAACCGATATTTCGGAAGAAATAGATGAACATGTTATATTTTTGTGCGCGGACGGAGTCACGGGCGACTGTTATCTTAAATATTTGAATTTTTGCGGGAGGTAGGACCTTGTGCAGGGTCCGTCCGGATCGCTACCACCATCTTATCCATTAACCTACCGCCAAACAGCAGTGTTCGCATTGTTGTGTTCCGGTTTGGGGATAAGACAGCCGGTGTAATGACTAGCATAGAGGCATTCCATCTTAGTCCTCAGGGTTGGCAGCGCATTTGCAGTCTTAGGCTTGCAGTCTTGTGAATGCGAATGTCTATGGGTCACAGTTTCCACTTACCATCAGGTGGCATGTGTGCTCGTCAGCCTTCCCCATGGCATTATATATATATTCTGTTTATGTGGAAAAAAATCCTGAAAGTAAATTATAATAAAGAGCTATACACGATAATTCCAAAAACAAATACAACATAAACATTAACTTCAACCTTAAATATATGCATTTTTAACGCTATACGAGTACATACATTTACTTTTATGTCATCCAGCACCACGAGTTTGTTTTCATAAACTTTAAAAAATACTCTTGTTCAATTGTTTTAACCTTTTAACTTCAAAGGAGTCACCATCTCTAAGAAGTAACAAAGTTGGGACACGTTATGCTGTTTGCTGACGTCCTTTGAAGCTCCTCGCAGCGCAGTCCTTTTCGAGACCGAGGGATAGTTAAATTAAATCTATTTGTTGAAGGAGTCCGAAGGAAAAGGAGGAAGTACTGAGGACTTAGTAAATGCATCTGTTAGTCAAAGGATTTATTATCTTTCGTAGTTCATGTTTGAATGAAGTTGTTATAAATAATTACACAAAAGCTTATAAACAAACATGTATGCTGTGTTTAAGTTTATTGTTATGGATAAATGTAGATAAAGTTTCTGGAAGTCTCGCTTTAAGTACGTACTTGTCAGACAGAGTCAAATTTTCGGCATGTATCAGAACAAATTAAACAGTACTTGAGGCTAAATTTAACAAAATAGCAAATTATATAACGATTAAATTAATTTCAGTAAAGTCAAAATTAACATAAAAACCAAGTTTTACTTATGAATCACATAAGCGCGGAATCCAAAGTTCAGCTTTAAAAACTCTTGCCAAGTTCGGAAATTGAATTACTACGCGAACAAAAACATGGGAAGTAAAACCCTTATTTTTTTAATCTAAAAACCACATGCGAGATACCGCGGAGCATTGGGCGGTATAAATCATACCGTTTTTATACGCTGTTTATCTTAAGGCTGACGCGGACTCTTTTAAAAGCGCAAAAAGTGAGATTATAAATGTGTGGTCGGTAGGTTCGGGGCTGCTTTTTGGTTCTTTTTTTTTACTTGAGTTTTGGTGAGGAAAGCTGTGGAAATATACTCAAGTTTCAGAAACACAAACTCAGACCACACTTGGACGTCTAGATTTTTACCCCTTTATTCATAACTTCGCTATAAACCTGTTTTAATAAAAAAAAATGTGTTACAATATAAATTACAATAGGTATTACTTTATGCATGATCAACAACGTTACCCACATATTACTGTAACCAAGTAACGGCTGCCAAAAGTAGTGGTAAAAGTTGTTGAAAAAGAGATAAAGAATAAGAGAAATTACATCTCTCAGTAGTTAGAATGCTAAATTAAGTACAAAGAGTGATGCTGCAAGTTTTATAACTAAAGAACGAAAGAAAAGTAGCCTGCATTAAAGTTAGTTTTAGTTAAAGTATGCGTGGTTCCCTTCTGTTAAATACAAATTTCACAATGACAGATAAGGACGTAGATCATGGGTAAGGCATTTTGGAATTGAATTTGTCGTTTACCGCTTTTTTTAAGAAGAAATAACAATCTGAAAATGGTCTATATAAAAATTCAATGTAGCGTGTAAAGTATCGAAGAAGTAATAGGCTTGCGTGGGTGCTTTTGGTGCAGACCTAGAGCGGGGGTGGTCGAGTGGTAGTATTTACGTGCCGACTCGGAATCAAAGTAGTTTGATTCCCAGTGGACACCGACGTATGTAATTGATATTTTCTCACTTAAGTGCACTGTTTGAGTGCTTCCTACCGGAACTGCATTTACTGTAAGGCAAAAAACATTTTTTTTATCGCCACCTGAATGTGTAAATAGATTAATTGCGCAAAAGATCTTACAGGGTCATAGGGTAAGAGAGAGTGAGAACAAGCATAAAAAAAGTTAATATAGCTCTGGTCTTGTTATAACTAATTATGCCTTGTAACACGTCAATGGGCTGGATTTGTAATTTTTTTATGGCTTTATGTTTTTGAAAATAATTAAGACTGAATCCTGAAGTAAAAATATGCAGACAAATATAAATATATATCAGGGGACGATCTCACACAAATTGAACTAGTCCTAAACTAATTAACCTCTACGCTTGTACAGTCAGCGTCATATATCGTTTGATTATTTGAGTGTTTTTATATTATTGTATTATTTTAATATTATTTTATCAATTTGTATTAATGTTTTGTTGACGATATCAATGTAATTTCGTATTTTTTGACATGCAATGCAATCTATATTGTAACATTACATTGATAAATAAATAAACTAAACTAAACTAAACTATAGTTGGTAGCATCCAAAGTAGCCAAATAGTTCGTTACACGCCCTTGTTACTACGGTAATAATGACGTGTAACGTACTATTTGGCTACTTTGGATGCTACCAACTTTATGACGCTGACTGTACTAGAAAACGAAAAATAAATACTTAAATACATAGAAAACATCCAAGACTCAGAAACAAATACTCGTGCTCATCAAACAAATATTTGTCCATAGCGGGAATCGAACCTCGTACCGGTCACTACCAACTTGACTATCGCGTCGTCGACAAGGCCTCTTTTCAGCCTTTATTTTATAATAGCAAAGCCAAATAACTCACATCGTTGTCATATATATATTTCTCCTTTCTTGTGGCATGCATAAGGCTAACGAGCACACCGACCATTTAATCATAAAATTGAGGCCAATCTGAAGATTGCACAACTCCATAAAACCTCGCCGTTACCTCACCAAGTCGCATTGATTGATTATGGATGACATCATATTCTTTCTTAGAAAATATCAACCACTAACACAAAAATAACAAATACAAACAATAAAACATCTAAGTTCAACGAATTTCAAAATAAACTTACTGCAAATACTAAATCATCGAAACACATTGAAACCACAAAACTAAATCATTCAAGCGCACCTCCCGAATCTATAACACTACCGAAACACGCCATAAAACCTTACCTGCAACAACTTGGAACGGCCGGTTACTCTCTTTATCACTCCTCCATAAACGACGAAGAGCCTGTATCCACCAGGTTTCAAGGGGACCGATAATTCAAAGATAGTGTTGACGCCGATCGATGGGGGGGAGCCTCCCCATAGGGAGTCTGGACACGATCCAACGTGCTATACATTGACCATTTCTGATGTCCCGAACAACGCCCGTCGATTCTCTATTGATGCTTTGATCGAGATATAATGTGAGGGAATGGTATATAATTCATCGCAACATAAGGTAATAAAGTTCTTTTAGTGTTGGGGGGTTTTATTAGAAAGGAAGAGGTTGAACTTAATGTTTGGGCTTGTTGTTATTGCAGAACAAGGCTACAGTAAAGTTCTGACATATCCAGTGATAAGGGATACTAATTGGTTGGTATTTTGTTTTTGCAGCATTCATTTGAACTTATTTTAATTTACAACACAATAAAATACACATAGGTAGCAGCCTTGCAGCCGCTTGTAGAGGCCTATACCTAGCAATAATGTTTTTAATAAAAAATCTGTTAATAAGGAATCGTTACGTAAAGCTTTATTATATGAAACAACGACAATAACAACAATTATTTATTTTACTTGCTGGTAGTTCTGGTTGGCACCCGGGTGCCATCAAAATTTTAGATTTCTGCTGGTATTTTCTCCACATCTCCGTGTAGCTAGGAAAACGTTGATTGGAATTCTTTTTCCACAATTCATATCAAAGCTTTTAGAAACACGATATAGACAAATATCGAGATTTTTCAATCTAGATAACAAAATTCCCGTGTATTTGTAAGCAAAAACATTTGCCCGGCGAGATTATATTTATACAGGCTTTAGTTTTACACCGCTCGGTCTTACTAATCTAACAGGCCAACAAATCTCTTTTACACCGAGTACTTCAAAAAAGAGGAGGTTCTTAATAATCTTAATATTTTAACGTTAAACATTTTGTTGTTGTCTTGTTGATGAACTTGCTGACGTTGACATTTCTAAACGTAATTTTTTTTCTTTCTTTGCCAACTGATTTCTGGAAAATTAAGAAACATGTTTCGAAGGTCACATGGAACCTCCATTCAAAAACTATAGGGATTCCCACGTAACCAAAGAAAATAGCCAAGTACAAACTTAAAAAGCTGTCCCGCATGAGAGCCGATGTCTCCAAACGCAATAAATCTGTCATCTTTATCCTCCATTGATTTATCTGCGCGGTGCTCGGCGCCAATGCTCAAGGATTAGTTATTTCTTTTTTGATCTCCAGTTTATCGAAAGCGACGATGGACTTACAAATAAGGAGTGTTTTTACAGGGTTCTTTACCTCCTGCGAGCCTTTGTTAAAGGTACTGCTGATTTAGCAATGCCATTGTTTATTTTGCTGAGCCCATTCAATTTCTGTGTCTCAGCTTCGTTTTTGTCAGTGATTTAAAAAGCTAAATCGTCACATGTATTTGGATGGGCCAACTCTCTTTGAACAATGTTCGTGACAATATTATTTAATAAACTAATGGGATGCGGTCATAGTGGTTATAAGTCTTTAAGCTAATGATGATAATGAGTAGATACGAGTATATTATGATACCGAACAGAAACACGTTGAACAGTGTTTGCAATATTTGCATAGGTTATCAACATAGTTATTGGCGGCTCGATCTTATATTTTTCGTGATTAAACGTCCATATTTTTTTACCTCTTTTGTTTATGGAATGCTGTGGCAGAGTGGCCAGTTAAAAATTGGACTTCGTTGAAAATAGATACCAATTTATTGAAATCGAACACTGAAACCATAATAATTGATGGTTCAAAAATCTAAAAACACAGAAATACTTCCGTTTATTCGTCGGAATAATAGAATGAATTGTCTCATTTGTCTTTTACAGACCATTTCTTATTTCTTCTGGTAAGAATCGATCTATGAGCGTTAATAAAACGCCTATTATTATAATATTCTCCTTTTAAGTAGGTTATTTGTTATTCTTGACCAAATTGTCAAATGAATAGAAATAATTACGCTGCACGTGGGTGACGTGGGTTGATTTAAAGATACATGCCCGTATACGAAGCGTCCTGCTTTCCCATCAGTAACGAAATTTAGGAAGACGATCCTGACCCACTTCCAGTAATTTGATTTAGAGAATTCCTTGCACGGATGTACGAATGTGTCAGGAGGGTATTAAAAGATAAAAAGATAAAAGATGTTTATTCAGTAATTAGGCCGCACGGGCACTTTTACACGTCAAAATCTACCAGCGCTTCGCAAGAGACCACTGCTGAGAAGAAACGCCGCAAGAAACTCAACAGTCAGTCGTTTTTTAAAACTTATGATATTATACAATTATAAAGCTTAACCTAGCATGATATAAAACAATGAATTTAACATAAAATAAAAATAAAAATAAAAAACATTCAAGCGTAGCTTGTGCAAGAAAATGTGTCAAAACTAAGAATTTTCATAGGGAGTAATAAGAAGTAGTAATAAAAAAAATATATATTTATATAAAATATGTATATATATTAAAAAATATATATATACTTTCCTATGACAGTGCAAGACAACCACCACATACAAAGTTTCGATACATTCTCCTACAGAAACCGTGTCCCCTAGACAATATACAATATTTACATATTTTTATGCCTATTTTATTAATCAGTTATTTAGGTGTTTAGTTAAGTTTAGGCCAAGCATTTTTATCTGTTAGATAGTCCTCGACCCTATAGTAAGCCTTAGACATCAACGACTTTTTCAAGTAACTTTTAAGTACTGGAAATGGTAACTTTAAAACTGAGTCAGGTAATTTATTATAGAAAATAATGCATTGACCTACAAATGATTTATAAACCTTACGGACACGAAATTTTTTAATAGCAATTTTATTTTTATTTCTTGTATTCAAATTATGTATATCACAATTCTTAACAAAAGAGTCTTGATTTTTAATGACATAAATTATATTCTCATAAATAAATTGTGACGCTACTGTTAAGATACAAATTTCTTTAAATACTAATCTTAAGGAATCACGGGAGTTAAGGTTATATATAGAACGAATGGCTCTTTTTTGTAACACGAATATAGTCTGTATGTCAGCAGCTTTTCCCCAAACCAGAATACCGTACGACATAACACTATGAAAATAACTATAATAAACTAAGCGAGCTGTCTCAACATTGGTAAGTTGCCTGATTTTTCTAACAGCATAAGCTGCCGAACTTAATTTGCCTGCTAGTACTGCTATATGGGGACTCCATTGTAAGTTTTTATCTATAGTTATCCCTAAGAAAAGCGCCTTATCTACCATTTCCAAACACTCATCATTTAGAAATAAACTGGATTCTACTGGTCTAACATTAGGCAAAGCGAACCTAACACATTTAGTTTTTTTAGCATTGAGTAGCAAATTGTTACTAGTATTCATGAGTGTATACCAATTGTATTGGGACGTCATGTTTGAAATGGTTGTTTGTTTCTACTGTAGTGTAACTACATCTTTGTAGTTCCCGTGTTATCACTTTTTTTTTAGACGATATAGTGGTGCGTGCTTATTTCAATTCTCATTTTGTTTAATAATCATAATTTGGCCGCGCTTGTGGATATTATGCTGTTTGCGGAGTTCATCAAAATAAAATGGAGTGACGGGTCAAGTAAGGCACGTCGAGGGTTTTTCATCGAACGCATAGTGCAAGAGGTTTTGAAAAGTATCCAGGTGTGTTAGACGAGCATAAGAGGGTGTGAGAGCGAGTAAGGGAGAAGTAAAAACTGTGGTTGGTGAGTTCCAAATAACTCAACTTCTAAAACAGATGCTTCTGTTATTTGAAGCAATAATTTGAGTTACTTTGGTGCAAAAAATGTGTAAGGTGTAGTAAAAAACATGTTTATGTATTAAAGTAAAAAAAATGCTGTTGTGTTTCGCCTTAGCCTAGATAAACGCGAACTTTATGAGCATGATTAATAAGTTTTTTTTCTCTGAGACGTGTTTCTTGCTGCTGCTCTAACCGAGCACCGATCCCCACGGGCAGTGTGTCCGCACCTTTAACTACATAAATCTGCGTCTGCCGTGATACGGGTGGCCAATCGAGCTCCGCACATAACTCACTTACGAAAACATCTCAGTTCTAGTGTTCATGTGGCCGGATTGAGAAACTCGGAAAACTTTCGATGTAAACATTGAACAAGCAATGAAAGTAGCTGTAGCAATATGTTTAAGTACGATGTTACAAATGTTTACTGGAGAGTAAGCAGAAAGGAGAAGTAAAAGACAATGTAAACATGTGGAATTTTACATTGATATTTGCTAAAACTGGCTAAATAGCACACAATTTCGTTCGTTAGTTTGTTGCGGATTAAGAGCCTATGGCCCTCTTGCAGAAAATAATAATTGTTTACTGTGTTAAACCCGACTCACGCCTGACAGTTTCATTGATATTATTTTACACAAATTACCTTAACTTGAGCCAAAATCTAGATTAATATTTTTGCTCAAAGTAGCCACTAAATACAAAGAATGACGAAGATGCTATTATAAAATATGCACCTCTAAACAAAAAGCCTTCTTTTACGCACAATCCTCCTGTGCGATGCAGTCTATTAACTTAATAATAGCTCAACTTAATAGGATTCCTATATTCATTAAAAAAGAGCCTCCTACCTAATTCATAAAGAAAGAAAAGGTACAATAACCCTTTCAAATTCAACAATAGTCGTATTACACCGTCGTCACTACCAAGCGCTATTGTCCAATCATTCATTGTTAGAAGTGGCCATCGTTAGGTATTTAGTGGCCATGTCGCAGTGATTAATGACCCTGCGACGCGATCGCCGATGTCTACCAAGTTTCATTCCGATTGATGGACAACGAAGAATATTACAATGTTGAAAAGATTTTTATTACTCTAACAAAGTTTGATGCGAAGTTTAAAAAATATTAACGTTCTTTGAATAGAATTTTGAAATTTTAAAAATGGAAGTTATTTTTTTTCATCTGCAGTTTAAAATTGTAAATTTACGCTTAATAATACGAGAGCACTAAGCTTTCTTTACCACTTAATTATCTGAAAACAATTGATAGTCATCAAGATCTATAAATTCCTTTCTTTCTTATATTTCTACTTTTATCGTAACGAAGTCATAGACTCACAAAATGATTTTTCTCCCTAAAAATTATCGAATGTTCTCTGAGACTGAGTAAAACAGTAAACCCTATTTTTTCTCTGGATCTACCCCATTTTTCTCACATCGGGTAAGAAACAAGAGCAACTGCGGCGCAAATTGTCGCAGATTGAATGTACGGCGCGAAGGCTCAAGCTTTTACTCGAACTCGTTATATGCGGACGCGTGTAGAATAGAACTAGGGGCAGGTTTAGCTCAATTCAACCAAACCTTCCAAGATTATTTCGTAAGTTTGATCAAAAATATTTGATATTCGGCAAAATACCTCATTAATATCAAGAGGAAGATCAAAGCCTTAAGAATTGTATTCGTTTTCCCTTTTTATGAGTTTTTTTATTTTAAGTTGTCTACCAAAACTGAATACAATTCTTATATACGGGTATTCTTGTATGCCGAGTAATGACTGTATTATTTCTCCCCCTCATGGTTTTACAAATCACTTGACATTACAAGTATAATGTTACCAAATATTTTTACTTCGTCAAAAGCAATAACAAGATGTGTGTATTCAGATAATACCTTATTAAAGTGATGTCTTTATTTACCTTTTTGACAAAAGCGCTTTTACATTTTTATTGTAAAAAGACTATGTCCAATTTCTATTAAGATTTGAGTACGGAACCCTAAAAAGGGGTTCGTGTTGAATTTGAAGAAGAAGAAAATATTAGGTCGAGTGTGGACCAGCCTGGAACGGACCACGCGCTTCCAATGACCGTTACAAATGAAACAAAGGTCCGGTGCTCCGCTACTTCCGTGCTGCTCGTAACGTCCAAAAATGCCAATATTGCGACCTATTTTTACATTCTTGGAATTGTAGAGGACCTTGTATTTTGTGTCGTGGACCTTTTACCTTTAGTTTAAGTGACTACATTTTATGTAATGGATGATTAACATTGTGTTATCATTGTGTTTTATGACGGATCTAGTTATTTTATACTTGGTTATTGTTTTTTTTGTCATCTTCGTCTCAAATACAGGAGGTAAACAAGAATGAAGATAAGAAATTGAGCGCTGGAATATTAACATGTTGAACTGTTACGTATTAAAATGTTAAATTAACATGTTACCTTGGCGCTAACTGCTAATGTAAAATTTTGAAGACATACAGAGATCGAAAAATCAAACTGATGGTCTGCCAAAGAACACATTAAGACCTGTGTTTGAGGATTCAAATTGCCAATGTGCGAAGGAAGACCGCCATGCTATAATGGGACTAGGCTAAACAATGCTGAATATATCCGGACCGGTGGACCCAGATCACAACCGACTGGTTCACAAGACGAATGAAGGCAGACCAAAAAGAAGATGGCGACACAATTTACATAAATACTATCCATTAATCTAGAAATGTATTCACCCGTGATAAAATAGGCTTTTTATTTTAGTTTTATTTTATGTGGTTTGTTATTCTGTTAGTGAGAGTGATAATTAGAATATTTGATTCTATTACTTCATGATAAGGCGTACACTTATTATTTGAGTCCAAACGTATTTTGCATTAATAAGTACAAACCACCCGAAAACATAAAAATATTTATTCATTAAAATTTTGTCGGTATCTAGTTTAAAATTATGAGTTTATACTTTGTTTATTATGAAAGGCAGAATTTCTGAGGGCATACAGTGAAGGTAGACGGTATTTACATTTCTAATTAAAACAAGGATCGCATAAGTCTGTGTTGAAATAAAATTATTTTGGCAAATTATGTTTAATGTGTGGACATTATAATAACATAACCCAGATATTTTAAATATCTTTGAGCATGGATCGTATTTTGTTTGTGTGTAATATACTTTATTAATTGTAAAAATGCCTCGTTATCAACAAATAGTTAGTTCTATTTCTGAACTCATTAAATTTTTATTCACGAATAAATACATAGGCCGCCTCAAGTGCATCGACATGGTTCGCTCCAGTTGTTTTCTTTGCCATTCCGCCTTTTTTTAAACTTGAACGTTCTTAACCTTGAACACTCTGATACTTCACCTTTAAGTTTGCAATCTTTTCTACAATAATTTGGGCGCCTCTGTCATAACAACTCACTTCGTGTGTTCATTTGAACTAGTAATTGAAATCTATGCAGTACCTAAGGGTATAAACCGCATAAAATAAATTATTCCCCCCGAAACAATTGCCTCTGGTATTAAACTCCAACCTTCAAACTGACTTTTCCCAATCCCTAATCCGAAATTAACTTCCTCCCCTCCTTATTCATGAGCCGAAAGCGGCAAAACGCATAAATCAACTCCGCGCACTCGAGTTACAAATTATGCCTTATATCACGAACACATATATTATTAGGAAAAGTTCCGAGGGTGTTTTTCCTGGCTAATTCGTAATGCTGTGGGATAAACAGGGGGGCTAATATCTTTATTATCGTGTTATATGTGTCTCTGGAAAACGTTATCTGGTCTGGGTGCTTTATTCCTGTAGAGGATTTTTTTTTACGTAGTGTAAAATCCGCATTTTTACTTTATGTATATACAATGTTAAAGTCATAGGCCGTGGACAATTGCACGTCTACTCATACCTAATGTGCTTGTCACAACAGACATCTTAATTAGTGAATTATCGATTCTGTACTAAGTAGTTTGTTTCCATTGCTGTTTTGAGTGTAACCTATTGTATTGTATAGCACCAAATAAACATTTGTAGAATGGATTTGCATTTTGTGAAAATATTTTATTAGCATGATTTTGCTTTTTGTTGTCATCTCATTAATAACAAGAGGGTCCCCGTGATTTCATTCGCATAGGATTCGTTTCCCATTATTCCCTTGTTTCCTTCCACAAGGGGAGGAATTTGGAAAAATACCTTGTCATTGCACTCTTAGGTCACACAAGGACTATACTTAACACTACCAAAGTCTTTAGGTCAATTAATAGTTGTTGTCTGGATAGATGCGGACATAGAAGATTATGCTGCCGTAATGAAAAAAAAAGGCGGCGAACCACATAGTTGCAGTATTTTATACTCTATTGATTACCACATTGAATTTTACATGCTCATACTATTAGGAAACAATTTTTCCTTAAAACTTCATAGAAGGAAAGATAGAAGGAAAGAAAGGCATAAGAAGACCGAGAAGAAATTAGTTTGAGCAAATAAAGGAAAAGGTTAAGGTTGAGTCGTACCAGAAAGTCAAACAGTTGACGGAGGAGCAGAGCGATTTGCGATTACCGACAAGAGCATGGTTCTTACTTATGTCGCAAATTACTTTTAGAAGATTGACGCCATCGTACCTTGACGTTCGTTTAATGCATCATCCACAGTCACTTTACATGTAGATTTAACAAGGCTTTTCTGCAAGATCCTTTTACTTACTTTTTGAGGATCTTTTCGTTGCTCATTCTTTGGTTTATTTTTGCCTGCTAACGGACGCTACCAATTTTCCGAGCACCCTTTGACTCGCGCGGAACACTTCCTTCACTTTAATTGTGTTCCACTGTACCCCTTATTCTGTTTTTAACGAAACCTTTAAAGCTCTCTCAATGGCTTTCGGAGTCCCCTCTCACCCCTCGCCCAAACACCGAGATAATGTGTTTCCTTTGTCTACTGTACTGTGATACCTATATAAATCGCTTCTTTTTTCCAAAAAGGTCTTTGTTGTTTTCCTCGTGACTCCGCGCCTTGAAATTTTGCTTTTCGATAATTTAAAAAGCTTTTCTCGTTTAGTGTAATTAACAAAGTTGACGGGCCGTTTACTTTTTTAATGCTCAGAAAAATCGGGCCGCTTTCAAAGTATTGTCGGTAATATTTTGAATGTTTGTTTTTAAAGCCTTCTTATTGTTTCCAATCGTCGACAAGTTCCATAGCAATCTGAAATATACGTTTTTTTTGCTTTCGGCGACATCATTTGTAAATGTTTTATTACGTTTAATTGGTAAAAAATATAAGAACAAGGACAGAACCTGTTTGTTTAGAATTTATTATCTTTAGTGTTTTGTTTCGTCGGCATCAAATATTCTGTCAAGTGATTACATTAACATAACATAATTCATTTGTTTCTTATTAATCTTAATCATCAAACTCCTTGTTTTTCTCAAATAAATAATTTACTACTATTTTTTTGATCTTAGAATTATTATTATTTATGTCAATTACTAAATATG
Source organism: Acleris sparsana (assembly GCA_923062465.1). Lineage (NCBI taxonomy): Eukaryota > Metazoa > Arthropoda > Insecta > Lepidoptera > Tortricidae > Acleris > Acleris sparsana. Next base: position 21,226,282 of record OV281287.1, read on the forward strand.
TTTTCACACAATTCTCGTTATTGGTGGGGTAATGTTTTGATAACTTGGTGAGTAGTTCCATTACATATGTAGTTCTGTCGTAGTTGGTAGTTTCGAAAATGGGAACTATGTGGAAATAGGGCAAGGATTTCTAGTTAGAATAGTTATTTGATGGAATTGCTAGACGATAGGCAAAGCTCTTAAGTATTTGTTAAAGCTGTTCTTATTAATCTTTTCTTGGACTCTCTTTAAGAATTCCATGTTTCTAATTTTAACAGCGCTAATAAATGTTTTGGTCTAGTAGTATCTTTTGTAGTGACAATAAACTGATTTGGTTTGTTATATTGTTGGAATGAGAAAATAAGTCAAAGTTAAAAAAAACATGACTGGAGATGAATTGCGTTTCCCGAATTGTGACTGAGTGCGCACAGTTACTTCGCCGGGTGCAGGTGCGGGGCAGAATATCAGCGCTGCTGGCGCAACAATGCGCGCAGCACATGCTGAGTCGGTGGCGTCGGTGCCCTTTCAGGCTATACCGGAGCTGACCAATCACGCATCTTCTTGTAATTGACGTTATTACTCTAACTTCAACCTTTTTTGGGATCATTTTAATTCCCATGTTTTGTTTTGTGTTTACATAATTATTGGTAGTCCTAATTGTTATAGCTGTAGAACTAAACACATTTCAAACATTCTTTAATATCTAACGTATAATTAGATTGGGTTAGGTTAGGTTTGATTGAAAAACGTAACAGATTTAAAAAAAAATACGACTAGAGTTATAACCTAAAACGAATAGTAACCAAAAATAAGTATGGCAGAAAATATAGACTCGTATTTTTCATGTAAGGCGTAATTATGCCAATTTTTTTTTTATTTGTCTATTTTTCTCCATAACCAAAAAGTCCTGTATTTTTTTATAATTTGCATTTGTTTCATGGTAACGCGCCATGGTTTCCCCCATCTTCTGCATTGATTGAACCGAACTGAACAACATTGAGTTCGTTAGGATACTCCGCTGCACTGAAAGGCGATTGATTTGACCTCATTACTTCAAATTAAGCGCCCTTGGCCCCCTTATAGGTTTCTTGCCTTTTATAGACGGGTTCTATCTAAAAAGACAAAGCATAAACATATATAGCTAAGTATGAACGAAGTAAAATATGTTTTCAAACATTCCATCAATGATTTGATCCGTCGTTCGCTTGCCAACGCCTCTGTACCTGCTGTCTCAGAACCAGCTGGTATGATCGGAGACGATGGTAAACGCCCCAGCGGAGCTACATTGGTGCAGTGGAAGCTTGGTAGGGCTCTGGTGTGGGACGCAACTTGTGTCGATACTTTTGCCCTATCACACTTACAAATAAACCGAGATCAGGCCGGCGCAGCAGCTGATCAGGCCCAGGATCAAGCGTCGCAAATATTCGTCATTAATTAATGATTACGAATTTGCGGCGCTTGCAGCGGAGACTCTGGGCCCTTGGTCTGCTGACATGAAACTTTTTATAATGATCCTGTCTGCCAAGTTTATCGACGCCTCCGGGGATTCCCGAGCTGGCGTTTACCTCTCCCAAAGGATTGGTTTAACTATCCAGAAAGGTAACGCAGCCGGCATCATGGGTACAATGCCGCGAACAGATTTATTAGAGGGGGTATTCTTTTTGTAATTGTGCGCACAAATGTTTTTAATAATTCTAGTTTTAAGTAGATAATAGGATTTATTTATTCTTATTATTATTTTGCACTATATATTATTAAAGTGTATTTTTTTATCTTCATTATATGAGTAATTAAATGTAAACATTCCGTAGGTAAATAAGTGGAATCCTACAAATTATAATGTGTTGTAGCATGACTTCATTAATTTTGGATAAGTCCGTCTCTCGTCGTTATGTCCAACAGGTTTCATAAGGCACATACATTTACTGTATTCCAACCTGTATACATTACGAATCGCAATAACATATTATGTGAGATTGCAAAACATATAGGGGTTCATGTATTTACATCAGTTTTTAGGGTCCCGGTTTGAAAAAAAGTCTTTTTTAGTGTAGGTACTGTGGGGAGTAATATTGTGGGTGAGTAAAACAATTTTTCCATTAAAGGCTCCGTTTATGAAATGTTAAGCTTTAAAGCGCCAAGCCAAAACTAGTAATACAAAAAATCTTAAAAATATATTAAATAAAAGCACATATAATTAATTTAATAGGAACACTATAACGACTAAGTAGACTTCATTGGTTACCGAAAACTTATTGGCGGTGTTGGTAAACTGACCGCGACCTATGTCGATGTATCGGGATAACAGTTTTCCAACGACCAAGTAAAGTTTGTCGCCAGGTCTAATTTAATTGTAGCTGTTTGTTTGTTTGATTGTATTTGATTTGTATGTTGTTGTGTTGTTGTGGCTACGGAACCCTACACTGAGCATGGTCCGACATGCTCTTACCCGGTTTTACATCTGGGTATGTGACAAGAATAATGATGTATTTTTACTGTGTACACATACGTAGATAATTACAGTAATAAATATGATGATGAGAAATATAAATCTGATTATGCTGCCTGCCCTGTGAGTTGTCTTAATTACTGCTTTTAATGATATCAACTAAGGATATATTAATGACGACGATGAATATCTAACCTTGAAATCTGCAGTGACTTTCTTGTGTTATTGGGATTCAAAATATCAAAAAAAAAACTGAATTAAATTAAGAGCAAAACCCCTTAGGCTACTTTAATATCAATCTAAGTAATCTGTCTCCAAAATAATTCAATTTGGACATATCGGCAAATGTTCCTAAGATAAATCTAAGTCTTCAAAGCCTCGATTGTAATAAAGGTCTAATGGAGCAAGCGAAAGAATAAAGTGTTCTATAAATAATCAAAAGTTATTACTAAAAACCTTAAAAAAGAGTTGACTTACCTTTTAAAAGGCTTAGACAATTAATTTTGACAGCATTCTTACGTAAAGAACGTTTTTTTCACTTAAAAAAGTTGACTCAGTTACAGGGTTGCATAAATTATTGATTTTATAGTTACATTTTAAGGAATGTTCTCAGCACTTTGTTTGTTATTTTCCTACTAAAAAAGGAGTTATTGTGTTGTTAATTGGAGACTGCGGATCGGCAAACGCAGTATAGAACGACAGACTACAGGAGCGGCAACCTTTTGCTGAGAGCTGGCGGAGAGGATGGAGTAGGCTCAAGTGCCCAGTGGCGTAGGTACAAGTACCATGGAAGAACCAATGTCCAGTGTAATGGGCTACACTTTTCAGATAAAATTAGGTTTTTTATAAAAGAAGTGAAATGGAGTACATTTTGTACCTTCAATTAGGCGAGAACCTCACATGAAACTAAGCTCTAGGCTTGTGCTATAAACAATAATATATGTATGTATGTAAACTCTTTATTGTACAAAAATATAAATATTACAATATTGTTACTAAACTAACAAAGGCGAACTTATCCCTAAATGGGATCTCTTCCAGCTAACCCTGAAGTAGATGAGTAAGGACAATGCATAGGGTTGGACACATACAAGTTTTGCACAAGAGTAGCAAAAAGAGATGATGACGATGATGATGATGATGATGAGAGAGATGATATAACTACTTTAATACATATATAATACTAAGGAATTGAACCTGGGACCGGTAGCTTCGTAGGCACACCGAAGCCAAGTCAAGTCCGACCATCCGCGGTAATCAATTGGTGTGCTCACGTGCTTACATTGTGGGAAACCTTTTTTCAAAAAAGGAGTCGCCTTTTTCCAAATTGGCTGGATAGCATCATCATCTTCATGATCATCATCAGGCAGGGTCACTACCAACTTGGCTATCACGTCGTAAAATTAATAACACATAAGATATTGATAATTCGTTTTCACTATTATCTAATATGAAAAATCCAAGTATAGGCTGATCATAACAAGTGAAAAGCGGTAACGAGCTCGATGCAGATAAACCCCTATTCATAAACGCACTATAAGTAAACCTATTTTAAGTGAAGTACGTTTTGTCATTTTCTGTCAGATGCAAATGTAACAACGACAAGGAAGTATAAAGCATGTTTTAGCTATAGTGCGTTTATGAATACTGTAATCTACTCGCAAAACCTACTGTGGAATAAGTTAACCTTACCCTTCGTTCTTGTTGTCATGGTTCCGGACAAATCAAACACAAAGGCACTTGCGTACATCGAGCAACCATCGGGATGAAAATCTCTAGTGGGTTCCAGGCTAACGAGCCCCACTAGGGGCCAGTTTCGGTTGAATCCGGATTGGACTCTTTGCCTAATTGTCACTGGTTTACGGTTCAAATTTCACTCGATTTTGAAGGATTACGCTTTGAATGTTCTAGTGCTTTGGATAGCCTTGAGACCGTGTCATCGTCATGTCAGCCATAATACGTTCACTTTGTATATAAAAGTGAAGTTTCAATGTCGGAATAAAACCGTTCAAACGACAAGCTTAAACGCATTCAGGAGGCAAACCATGCAGTCTTAGGGCCGTATTAATAAACTCATCTTGACTGTGAGGCCCGTCACAAGATACGTCGAAGTAAACGCCAAATCATAGAACACTGACATTTTTGACGCATCTCTAGACGAGCTTTAGAGTTTAGATCAGTTTATTATTACAATAATAGTGTTAGGATTACAATCTTGAGATTGTTAATGTCAATGTGTCTCAGATCCTTCTTATCATCAGATGGCTGGTGTGCAATTTGCCTTCTTCATGACCAAAAATAAAAAATTCTCCTCGGTAAAACTGAATATACGTAGACCTATTAATTTTAACGCCTCTAACTTTTAATACCATAAAACGTAACGACAAATTCCTAAACGGTCCTTAATTAAGACAGATAAATCTGCACCTGCAATAAACTATACGAATAAACACCCCCAAAATGCAAATCAGGGATAAAGAGACTGCCATGGGACTCAACAAGTCTATATAATTGAGAGTCTGCGCCCGAGGCACGTACCCTGGATGCGACCACCTATAATTAAAGAGGGGGGAAGTGGTTGGAAGGTAGCGGGGCGAGTAGCGTAGCGGTGAGCGGAACAGCTCGCAGTGGAGCAGTGGCAATGCCAGTGTGACCTGAAAATAAAGTTATCTATATTTTTACTTGTAGATCTTCTATGTAGATGGCAAAGGCTTTCACTTCAGGGCCACTTCAAGTTATTGCGCATTTTTTATACCAAGCAATGAATGGATTTGACGCACTTTGACTTGACACCAACGGAGCCAGAGGGCATCACGAATGAATAGGATGACATTCTCGTGCAATGTGGCCAACCACGTTGTCAACTGTTATTCCATACATTTTTAATGATAGAAAAGAAAAACGTTAGTAGCGTTTGCATCTTCGCTAGGGACTCAGGAACGACCAGAACGTGTATGAAGGACCTGGCGATTGACAGCCAGCCTAACGTTACACTTGAACGTGCCCTCCTGTTTCTTTACGTTATATACCGTAATGTTCGTTTTGCCAAGAGCTCTCCGTGACTCTTGCTCTTACTGAGGGTGTCTTTGGTATGTGCTCGACTACGTGCGAATGCATATTAATTATGGGATAAAAAGAAAGCACGGAGTAGGCTCGTTCAACCTACCTATTCCTCCGCGTTTTTGTTAGGAAGATTACCTATTTTATCATTCTGTGTTTGACACGTGACTTCGTAATTAGGTCCTAGTAAGTCAACATAAGCTAGGACTTCACTAGTAGATAAATGTCCCGCAAAACTGGTCGCCAGCGACGTCAGATGAAGAGGGGCATCTTTGCGAAACTTTGCATGACATGTTGGCAGCATTGCGCAACATGTGTCGCCATAATTTAGCGCATCTGACATCGTTGCGCGATGTTGCCAGATGTCGCTTGTCCCCTATTAAATCCTTGGATTTGTCATGTAATAGTATCGAATATCAACTGACACCTTTCGGTGTTAAGATGGTAAACCGAGGTACCTGTTCTCGTTCTATTAAATATAACTGTAGGTAGTTTTGCCCTCTCGCCTGTCCAAAAAGTGTCCTTAGCTTACAAAGCAGAGCTGTTTATAAATGATCCCTATCACACCCATCTAATGCGTCCATTTCCCGAAAAACTCCGGCTCACCTGCTCCAAACGCGCTCCAAACAAAGGATTTTTCCTCTTATCTCCAAAATGTATTCGGAGAATTAAAGTATTTGACCTCAGGCTGAAAGAGACTGGACAAAGGGGTTTTGTTCAAATAAAATGTTAGGCAATTTGATGCTGTTTGAGCAATGACTTTAGTTAAATAGGTGATGCTATGTATTTAAATAATGGGACAGCTGAGCAAGTTTGGTTATTTATTTTGTTTTTCAAACTGCCTTGCATGTATGTGCGTAATTATGTACTTTATTTATCCTTTAAACAATAACGATAGTAATGATTTATCCATCGTGATCATTATCGTCATTGTCATCGTCTTCGTCATCGTCATGCTAGGCATAGGTCACTTCCTGAGGTCAACTGCGACAGCTCTCCATATTCAGCGGTACCCTGCGAACTTCATTAAGAACCTGGATCTCTATCCGGGGCTCTATTCCACTCGGCAAAACCCTATTGCTTTGCGTATTGCCAATGTACAATAGCTCTTAGTTACCAGTAACGGCAGCCAGCAAATTTATTCGGACTGGTTCTTAGGTAGGTTTCATGAATCTCTGTTAGGCCGTTGAAATGCTTTGAAAGAAGGGGTCACTAATATATATATATAGAATAGAATAAAAAACACTTATTTCGCTTTATTATAAATGATTACAGTAGTGTGTGTGTTAGTAGTAGTGAGGATCTTTTTGTCTATTTATTATTTATACTTTGACCGCCTTGGTAATCCTAGTCATGGTTTGGGCCTCTATTCAAACACGTTAAAACCACAATGCTTTTGATTTGTTATCGTATCGTTAACGTTACCATAGCTCTTATTTACTTCACAGTAATGGTGGCCGAATTAAAAATAATATTGTTTCACCATTTTAAATAGAGCCCCTATTCTCATCGAACATCATTTGATAAAATCTCTAATTATTTTTTATTACTTTCAGGTAAGTCAACATGTACGAGAAAAAAAATCAATTGAAGAATCATATGTAAGTCATTAGCTGAAAAAGTTCAATTTCCACTTTGTATTTTCACTAATACCATTTGAACCAGGCCGGCTAGGTATTGCCTTACGCACTCGCAATCGCAATCGTTTTCATTTTGAAAATCGAAGGCTTGTCTGCGTACTAAATGAAAACAATTGTTCCACTTTGAAGCCAATTGCGACTCAGAATGGCGTGTGTAATATTTCAAGTTGTAGCGATATTATTTTTCTTATTGAAAATGCTTTAAAACTTCCTCGAAAACAGCAACGCATAATTGCTATTCGTATGACTAATGAAATGGGAAACAAAACCGTTCTTTCAGGCAACAAGCACCATATTTACAAATACCTTAACTACATAACAAAGCATAAAACTCAGAACAGACGCATTACGACATATTTAAACTCTTTTGCGGTGTAATCTAGCCGGCCTCACTATCACAAAACTTAGACTGGTACTGGTACTGGACTTCGACTTTCGATTGGTATGTAATTGGGATGGTTCTCTGCCTTTTGGCCGAAATACGTTTGGTCGAATGTATCGTTTCCCAACCGTTTCATTTCCCAACCCACGTTTATTTCTGTAACTGTAAATATTTCTGGATTTTTATAAAAACTAACCTAACCTAACCTATAGGGTCTATACGAAGGTACAGAAATAAATCCTGAAATATTGACATTTACAGAGATAAAAGTCGGTTGCCAAATAAAAAAGCTGCGAAACGATACATTCGACCAAACGTATTTCGGCCAAAAGGCAGTACACCAATTGGGATAGTAACCAAGAAGTTGCAATTTAAAAAAATATATAAATACACCAGAGTACACTCAAAATAAACTGATTGACTTTCAAGACAATTTTATTGATTATTCAATACCTACATAAAAAAATAACAAGCGTTCGCCATCTTAATACACAGAAAACTCTCAACCCGGTCCGGACGAAATACTCCCCTCCGTCCGGGAAAACATCACGTCCCTGTAATTGGGGAGTATAAAGGGCCCTTTAAAGGATTACCCGTGGATGCGCTTGCGCTGTTAATATGAACCCATTAGCGCCGAAAAGGTTCATGTCGTTGGGTATTTTACGGGGGTTGGAGTGTTTTAGATGGATTGGAATGAGATTTTTACCCAACTGGGAAGGAGGAGGGTAATGTGATTATTTGGTCGCACAGGCTGCCTGACGATAAGAGGTTCTAATGCCAATAGACATGATGCAACCATAACCATAGTTTCTTGCGGCGTTTCTTCTCAGCAGTGCTTTCTTGCGAAGCGCTGGTAGATTTTGACGTGTACAAGTGCCCGTGCGGCCTACTTACTGAATAAACATCTTTTATCTTTTATCTTTATCTTTTTAAGACTGCATTTTTTTTAAAGCGTAACACAATGGTACACAAATTGACTTACTAACTAAGCAAGGTTTGTACTATGGGTACTGGACAACGATAAACTTACTTATATACTTATAAACGAACGCTATATTCAAACCGTGGATAGATAGGCTTACTTCGGATTAAAATTTGACACATTTTGTATTGGCAAATGTCAAATTTTAACTTGAAGTAAGCCTTATCTGTCCGCGGTTTGAATATAGGGTTTGGCTGTTAGAGGAATATATAATTAAATACATAGAGCACCCAAGTCTCAACAAACCGGGACCTGAGCACGGGAATGCTAGCTTCGTAGGCTGGTCACTATCAACAAGCTTAACGTGTCGTCATGCTTTGCCATCGCCGAGAATCAAGATGGAATTCCGTTATACTAATGATTTTACCATAACACTGAAAATAAATACTGCATGATGTCCTGGATTTATTTTGCGGGTGGTAACCTTGTGCAGGGTCCGTCCGGATCGCTACCACCATCTTATTTATTAACCTACCGCCAAACAGCAGTGTTCGCATTGTTGTGTTCCGGTTTGGGGATAAGACAGCCGGTGTAATGACTATTATGGAGGCATTCCATCTTATGAATGCAAATGTCTATGGGTCACAGTCTCCACTTACCATCAGGTGGCCTGTGTGCTTGTTTGCCTTCTCTATGCCAAAAAATAGAAAGAATAATTATAGTTACAGAAGTGACTAAACACAGGCACATGTCAAAAGTATTCTTTACATTCCCAGATTTCCCAAAACCCGAATATTAATAAAGAAAAACCGCGACAGAACCTAAAAGCCATAAAAGTCAAATAAATTGCAGGTGCATATTCAATAACAAATGCACTTTTTACCCTCCAAGCCAATGGCAACTTTGTCTCTCACAAATACAGTCCAATTTCACTAGTGAACAAACACAATGCAGTGTGATATTTCGCCGCGCAGTGCCCGCGGTCTGCTCCCGTTACGTTACAAATGTGTTTCGTTACGGATAAAATATTTACACGATTCTGCTAAAAGATTTCGTGCATTTGTAAAAGTCTGTCGTGTTTGCTTGCACGTTGCTGGATGGCTAGGATTTATTATTTATTCCATTTTAAGTTTCGACATGGTATGAATAAAAGTCAAGAACGTGAGTGAACTGTACTCTCTGATGCATGAATACGAGGACTTGACTGCTGGTATTTATGATAGACCATATCAAATACACTTGTGTGCTCGTACACTAGTTGTTTGTATTACTTTGAGCAATGAAAAATTGTTTGTAATACTAGCTTATTTTTACGAAGTAAGATAATGCAGTAATAGGGTACCTAAATCTAGGTAAATGAAAACATAAGTTAAAAAAAAGTTAAAAGTCATTTATTCCGTAAGTAGGCCGCACGGGCAATTTACACGTCAATAATTTACTAGCGCTTCCCAAGAGGAAACCCCTGCTGAGAAGAAACGCCGCAAGAAACTCAACAGTCAGTCATTTTTTTAACATATTTTATATTACAATGGTACTACTTAGTCTAAGCATTATATAAAGCAATACATATTGAATATAATATCAAATAACATGCGTAGTTCAGCAGGAAAAATCTTAGAAGAGAGACAGAGGGAGAAAAAAAAACAACTATTGTGTATATAAGACGGTGCAAGACGACCAACGACAAGACGAGATCTTATCCATTAACCTACCGCCAAACAGCAGTGTTCGTACTGTTGTATTCCGGTTTGGGGATAAGACAACCGGTGTAATGACTAGCATAGAGGCATTCCGTCTTAGTCCTCAGGGTTGGCAGCGCATTTGCAGTCTTAGGCTTGCAGTCTTGTGAATGCGAATGTCTATGGGTCACAGTTTCCACTTACCATCAGGTGGCGTGTGTGCTCGTCAGCCTTCCCTATGCCATAAAAAAAAAGACCAAATAAAAGTTTCTATATGTTTTCCTACATCAACGGTGTCCCATAGACAACATAAAGTATTTTTGCATTTGAAGAAATTATTATTGACTATGTTTCGGGTTTAGGCCATCAAAGCGGCATTTATCATGTAAAATAATTCCTTTCTTTTCGCGTTGTAAACTCTTTTGTTTTGTTATTGTAAGTAGGTAACTAGACATTGTATTAAATATTAATTTACCATGCGATATTTGGTATTATAAATAAGAAATGAGTATGAGTATTAACATTATTAAGATCTATTTTCTCGATTCATTACATTATACATTGAACTGAATGTATGTCTACTACATCTATGAAAGTATATGTGTCCTTTTTTTACAAACTCACAGCAAATAGCCAAACTTAAAACAATTAACGTAAATTCAATTATCAGTTAACGAAACGCTAACGACGCACCGTAACTCGTACCTTTCCGGTTATTTAGTGCGAAACTTGACCGGCCCCGGCGCACTCTACCGTGCCAAGTCACGGGTCGCGCCGCGCTCTACCTTGCCGGGTTCACTCCGCATTCTACCGCAGTGCTAGGGTTGCCACTGTATTGGGAAATTAGTTGGAGGTTGCGGTAGATGGAGTGGTAGTCAGTTATAACAAAGTTGAAGCATATGAGATTGTAATCACACACGATCACAAACCCAAGGTTTAATTTGACGCGTTGGCCTAGTTGGCAGTGACCCTGTCTTCGAAGTTAGCGGTCCCAGATTCGATTTCTGGTATAGCCAAATTGATCGTACTGTATTGAAGTATTTATTTATATAAAAAAGTGTTTATTTTGTTGCCTAGTACCCACAGTACACGCCTTGAGCTTGGCTCTGGAGTGGGTCGACAGGAGACCTAAATGAAGGCAAGTTTATTATGTAAGTGCAAGTCGTTTCTCAGGTACCGCATCGTTAGTTTTTTATGAAGCTTGCAACTGTAAAAACACAGAGACGCGTTCAAGGTACAAGGTGTGCTTATGACTCTATTTATTGATGGCTGTAAATAAGTTAAATTCATGGCTTAAGTCGTATATGTAATCAAAACACTTTATGTCCGTTAAGCTACTCTATTCAATAAAAATCCAGTGACAACTGACACCCCTGACTTTTCGGGTTCTTCTTTACCGTACCTTGTGTGTCGGGTCACGCCACACTCTACCATCACCCCGCTCGACTTTAAACTTGCCACCATTATGGGTTCGATAGCGGATATTGACTGAAAGTGCTTTTTATCTAAAAGTTAAAATACACAAAAATCGCAGGTTCTTTATTATTTCAAGTTCATTTTAGGTACAGTCAGTATATTTTAGTGATGTAACGCTATAGCGTAATGATAGCGTCAAGTCAGAGACAGTAAATCACGACGATTTAATAATTGGCTAATTATTTTGTCGACTGTTGATATAGATCATGCTAGTACTAAGACTTTAGATTATTAATTGTACCTTGATTATTCCTGTATGGAATCATTATATTTAAGTCAACAAAATAAACATAAAAAAACTCTTTTTGGTTTCAATAAACTGCGTTCAAATAAAACAAAAAAAAAACAAAAAAATAATACAAAGATTTGTGTAAACGGCTAATTCTTTACATTTCTATACCCTACTGAAACGGTCTTGATACTTGATTATTTATAAATAGCATCTGAAATCCAAAAACAATCACCAAATTTACAAAAACAATTTATTTATGGGACTAGTTTAATACCCTATAAGCCACCAATCAAAATCGTCCACTTTGGCCTCTCGGGGATAAATCTCGTGTTTGTGCACCGCAACCTGACAGCTACGGGCCGATTCACAAACTGTCCATTTGCAGCGATATGAATGGCAGTAATAAAACCTAAATGCCTGATAAATATAACAGTGCATTGTGCATGCGCAGACGATGTGGTGTTACTCTCTATCCCATTTAGTTTGGAAATTTACGTATTAAAAACACATACCTACAAGGAAAATATATCCGTGTAGAAAGCATTGCAAATTTAAAATATTTTTTCTATACAGGTACCTAATATTTATAGTGCCTGATTTTGGGCCAAGGTATAGTTTATCAATTAAATGTATAGGCATAGTTATAACCTTGTCACATTGGTTGTCATTATCGCAGCCATGCTTATCAGTCTAAGCAGAGTTAGAACTGCTCAACACTTCGTTTTTTACTCTAGGGTCTCAATAGCATTTCGTTAACTATCGCCGTCACTTTTGTTCTCGCATTTAACAGTATATTTTGTTGCTGAAGTGCCACAGAAAAGTTAAGATTGCCGATTACTAATAAGAAACTGGTAGTTACTGTACGCTGATGAATAATTTCTGGTTGAATAAGCATAGGTATATAATTTTGTTGTTACAAAGAGTTGCTATCAAGGGTCAAGATAACTTGGTCTTTATGGTCGATTCGATGTTGTTTTGAATGCCAGAGAATAGGTACATTGTGCACCATGAAATCTAAACAGCATCGGTGTGCTGTTTGGATTTCATGGTGCACAATGCATCGGTAGTTTAAAGGAAGTGTTCTGTTTGTGCAGAGAAGAAAACAACATCAAACTCTATAAGTTTCGCTGAAAGATTTTTAGCAGCTTGGATTTTTAATATATTTATGTACAAAATGTAATAAGTTAGTTTTATTTCATAAATTCCATTGTAATTATTTAACGAGTCTGCCGTTTGGCCGAAATATTTATGGTCAAAAGTATAATTTTCCAAAAAGAAATTTGTGATATATTTGTTTTATATCCAGTATAAACCGCTTATTACATTTGTTAGGTGAAGTTAGACTTGTAACTACAAAAAAAAACTGCCATGGTATACTACTTCATTGGGAAATGATTGATAAGGGATTTATTCGCATTTGGGATAAAAAAGAAACCTACACTGAATAGACTCAATCTAATCTAATATTGACAAAGTGAATAATTTACTACTTAGTCACTTTTACGTCCTGTCTAACTGCCACAAAAATTAGCCGAAAACATAAAAGCGACAAAGTATTAAAGAGTATAGTTATTTATGATAATGGCTGTAGAAAAACTAACTTTTACTGCCAGCTATGCCTATTTGTGTCGATTCAGATACAGAACCTGAAAATGGATCGCGAGAAATTCGTGTATAAATGACAGTTCAAATTGACGGATCTGAGGATTTCCAAAAAACATGGCCGCTGTGACTGACATATCCCGATTTAAAAAAATAGTACGGCATGTGAAACTATGTCATAACTAATTATATTTCAGATATGCTCATCTAGTACCTAAGCCAGGCGTTAGCAACCTTTTGAGTCGGAATAGTCAAAAATTAAAATTTACAATATTTCAAGGTTTTTAAAGAGCCACAATTTTTTTCTTGCCTACAATAAATAGTTCTAGTAACATTTTTTTGATAAAGAGCCGCAGCTTCACATTCAAAGAGCTGCATGTGGCTCGCAAGCCGCAAGTTACCGACCCCTGACCTAAGCTTTGGCTGCTTATACAAAAAGTGAAATTAACTCTCCGGGCCTCTGTTTATTATTATTTATTTATTTAAACTGAATTGAACAAAACAAAAAGTAAGTACAAATGGCAAACGTAATGGCTTAAGTCACTCATGCTGTATTCAATGTCGGTGCAAAAATGCTGTAAGATGAAAACTTAAAAATATTGACGAGATACTTTTAGCTAAAAGTTTTCTTTATTACGCAATAATCACTCAACGTGACGTAAATCTGTGCTTTTGTGGAAAAACTACATTAAATCCCAAGCGAGATGAATTTCCACAAACAGCGTTGGCACCTTAAAAAACTTTGGACATCTTATCCCCATTTCCGCAAGTTGCCCAAACTTCTCAAATCAGTCGATCCAGGGATGCGGGGCTGCACCCTCTTTTAATTAAACTGGGATAGTTTTTTACCCGATCTATAAAAGTTTGTTTATTCACCCGTCATGTCGAGGATCAAGACGTTTTTAATTATGATTTTCTGGAGTTTGAAGCTAGGATAGTTTACATCGAAGCATAAAGTTTTATTGTGTTGCGTTGTATTTTTTAATTTCTAATTAATCTTGGTACGATGTACAAAGCAACTGCTACAAAGTAAAATTAACTAGGTTTGTTATCGGTCCGTAGTTTATTGGCGGAAGTAGCTCTAACCCTTTACCTGCCGCCAAACAGGAGCGTAGGGTTGGCATCTTAACCCTTACACCCGAGCCGATATGATTGTGAGGGTTTATTTCTGTTTGAATATGGACATTGTGAACAAAAAAGTATTTTGAAGCATCATAACTAAAGGAAATAAATCATTGACGTACTTAAAAATAAAATAAAACAAAAATAATATCAGGGGACAATGTCACACCAATTGACCTAGTCCCAAACTAAGCTCTAGGCTTGTACTATGGGTACTAGACAACGATATAAATACTTATATAGAGAAATATATACTTAAATACATAGAAAACATCCATGACTCAGGAACAAATATTCGCGCTCATCACACAAACATCTGTACTTACCGGGATTTGACCCAGGACCGCTAGCTTCGTAGGCAGGGTCACTACCAACTAGGCCAGCGTGTCGTCATCAAAAGCAAGGCTGAATCCATCTATAGAAATATGAAGCGTGAATAAGGTTTAATTTTGAACTTCACTTCACAGGGTCGTGCGTAAAGGGGTAAGATCGCAATCTTGAGATAGTACATCTCTATAAGTTTTGGAGTCCTTACCAACAGTTGGCCCTTGTGCTCGTTTACATGCTACGTGCCTCAAATTTTCGCGATGTTCAAACATACAGGGCTAACATTTAACACGGTAAAACCACATTGCTGTTACCTTAGCTCTTATTTACTGGACAGTAATGGCGGCCAAATTAAATACAATACGATAACAAGTCAAGGGCGATATGGATTTATCCTGTAGAATAGACGTCCTGTTATAAGTCTGACCTGCGATCAAAACATCAAGGTGTATACATATACACGACGACGCGCTGGCCTAGTTGGTACTGACCCTGCCTACGAAGCTAGCGTTCCTGGGTTTAAATCCCAGTAAGGGCAGATGTTTACTGAGCCATGGAGTTATCTATGTATTTAAGTATATATTTCTCTATATAAGTACGTATATCGTTGTCTAGTACCCATAGTACAAGCCTAGAGCTTAGTTTGGGACTAGGTCAATTGGTGTGACATTGTCCCCTGATGTTTATTTGTTATTATTATTATATAATGTTTTTACGCGATGAAGTCACGTTTTAGATTTATCACCGTATCCTAAATGCTAAAAAGAATTGTAATTCTCAGAGCTGGCAACGCAATAGCAGTCTTATGATTACAGATATCAATGGAACTTGGCCCGGCGTGCCACCATTCTCCATAGCTTAAAAAAAATCTACACAATAACTGGCATTTACCTGTGCACTGGCACTTAAGTTCCAAGTAGCACGAATTAAACAAACCACAGATTAAAATAGATTACCAAACAGATGCGCCGCATCAAACGAAGCAACGGAAACCACAGGCTACCGTTAACGATGTGTGTGTTTATGTAAGTATGTTATTTTTACTATATTTACTTTGTGTAAGTAGGAGTCTTGGAAATAAATTGATTTCGATTTTCAGTTGACATATTCTTCGAAGCTTTAGGCTTCGAGATGTTACCTTAATGCCCTTACTTAAAAAGGTGGAATAACCGTGGGATAGCTAAACCATGTTTTGTCTTTATCTGTCAAATTCAAATGTCACAATGAGAGATAAGGACAAAGCAACGTTTAGCTACCCCACGGTTATTCCACGTTTATAAGTAAGGGCGTAAGTGTTCCTCTCTTGAGGTAAGAGCTTATTAGGTAGCTCATCGAAATTTGATACGGATTATTATTAACCTGTAGAAACGTGAAAGATATTAACATTGAATAACGAATGACCCTAGACGAGATACTTAACTCTAACAGGCACCTTAACGATTTTGGAAAACTGTCAAAATGTATGGAATTGATATTGGCGCTGGACATGAACGTCCGACAGCTTACATCAATCATCATCATCAATATTTTCGAAAACGACCACCTTAAATTCAAAATCATGTAAATGGCCACCGAGGTGTTATTCTATTAAAAACTATCTCTGTCAAACGGTCGATCGGGTGAGCGAAATTATACGACCTCATCCGCCGGGTACAGCGACCTAATTGAGAATGTATACCCTTAAATGTGGTTTGTACGATCTGACGAGACCCGTGTACTCCAATTAAACTAGTTTTTTCATAACTGATTGTATGGTGTAAACTGGTTAGCAAAAATAACACGTTGATTTGTTAAGAACTTCTGTACAACATCAGCGCTTAATTTTTCTTGTCTGTGTAATTTTAAAGTGTATTTTTCAGTAGTACCTACGAACAGTCATGAAAGTTTATTGAAGACCCACGCTACCCTTTTTAATTTTTATGTTAGGTATTGAATTCTCATTTGCGTGATAAAAACTCATTATAAATTAATGAGAATCGATAATATTTGTATAAGCATTGAATAAAACCGATTATGTATTCGGTATCCAGCGTCGCCAGGATGTTCTTGTACCGCAAGAAAAGTATAATACCGCTTTTTACCACTGAAGGCCCAAATAATGTACAAAATAAATGGTTCAGATAATATTGAACCTTTCTATATACAATTGTGATACTTTCAGTTTCAACAAACAAACTTCAGTTGGTTATTATTACGGTTTATGTATTTATTTAATTACTTAGTAAAATGATAGTATTTCAATGAATTTGTCGAAAGAAATACCTTAATATAAATACTGGAAGCGTTTTCTGAAAAAGATTTCTCTTTTATTCATTTTGTTTTCCAAATCCCGGCCAAGTTTGATTTATTTTTCTCTTCCACCGATAATTATATTTACAACTAGTTTCCCGCTACGTTCGGAATTTCTCTCATTTCCTTCCACATTTTTCCAGCAATTTAATCCATTCTACTTCAACCTTTCAAGCAAGTCCTTGAGCTATTCCAGTCGTTTTATAAGCCATTTTTCTGGTGAAAACTCTAGTCTAAGCATTATGGTAATGGATGCTGGTCAGTGAAAAATTACCGCTTGATAAATTGGATGACTCGCGTGTAAAGTTACTTAGGGTGCTTCAACGCTGCATTTTTGTTTAAAACGCCTTCGTGAGGTGGGTGGCGTGTAGGCATAAATTAGGTTAGGCTAGTCTGCAATTATTATTAAGATTTATCAAGGTTTGGTTGTTGATGGTTGAAGAATAAACAACAAGAAAGTTGGCTTATGTTGGTAGTAAAAGTATTGTTTTAGCACTGATACAAATTCATATAATGTTTGTAACTAGGAGACATTTTAAAATGTGATGAATAACCTTAATCGCTGCATTAACGATAACCAGGGGCCAAACATTTGGTGCCGATGACGTCAATTTGCATGTAGGTTGATTAAAAATGAAACACTAGGAGTCAATGAAGTATGGTTCGGGTATTGAAGAAAGGGTTCTGCAAAAAAAGTGATTAAAATTTCCGAGTTTATCGATACTGACATTGAGATGGACGGCAGCAAAAGAGTAACATTTTCATTTAAATATGTTCTATAAATACTACTTCGGAATAGTTATTATGAACCATACTTGCAGCATCCAGTTTTATTTTAAATAGTGTTGGCTGCTGCTACGGTCTGTATATTGATTGCGATTAAGCTGTCATCATCATCATCATCATCATGTCAGCCGAAAGACGTCCACTGCTGGACATAGGCCTCCCCCAAGGCTTTCCACTCAGACCGGTCTTGTGCTTTTCGCATCCACCGCGGTCCCGCAATCCTGACGAGGTCGTCACTCCATCTTGTTGGAGGCCTACCTACAGCTCGTCTTCCGGTCCGCGGTAAGCTGTATTTAAGTCTTATAAAATTTACATTTATTTTACATTATTTATATATTTGTACCTGCTAAATGAGACCCTGTGTTCAAAATTTCGTCATTTTGACGTCATCGGCACCAAAAGTTTGACCCCTGTGATGACGCTCCCAATATTCAATTTAGAGTAGAACGAAAGTCATATAGCTATCCCGTGTCACTGTGGATAAGTGTGTGTATAACGTCTGTCACTCTCTGACAAGTAAGTAAGTACGAAAGTGACGGATACTATATACAGAGATAATCCACCTATAATACGGGGGAGGATCGCGAGTCGGTGACTAACTATCTATCTTTTCAATATTTGCTCACAACTTTTGGTAAATTGGAGATAGATTGCCTTTATACATTTAGTACTGAAAAAGAATGCTTCTATGGTAGTAATTTTATAAACTGTTTCATCCCAACAAAGAAACACTAAGTCAAAAAAAAATAGTAAAGGATGAGCCCGAATTTAAGAACATCTTTATTTAATACTAAAGATATAAACCACATAATTTTTAAAGTGACAACTGGGCGTAAAAAGATAGAGATAGGCATACAATCCCTAACCTTACTAAATTCCAGGGAGTGAAACGAACAGAACTATACAACTGCTAGGAGTATAAGTAGTAAAACACTATATCTTCCTACTGCCTGGTATTTGGTGGCGTAGCAGTTCATTATATGGCTCAAGGGCTCGTATATGTATTTGTTTTTGATTTAGATCTTAATAAGGGTAAAGAAAGACATATTTTTTTTGTGAAAATAGTATTTATAAAACTTTTTGACAATGCCGTGTAAAAAACCACAACGAAAATGTCAAGCACTTTAGTGCGTTGTCATAGTAGGTAAACTAAAAACAAAACATCAAATGACAGACATGTGTCAATGACAAGGTTCTAAGTATGCTCAAGATTTTTATTAGACGAATGGTACGATGCAAAGTAAAAAAAGTCATCTTTTCACACTGTGACTTCAGGATACACAGGCGTGTACAACAGCGGAAATTCCCCAATTACGTGCCCGCCCAGTTTTAATCAAATAAAAGTGGGATAAACAAAGAAAACGAGGAAAGCCAGGGTCCGGCGATACACCAAATGTACGACGATTAATAATCCCGTTAGACGCTATTAATCTTTTGGTTAACTACGTCTTATTCCCTCCATTTTTTCATTTAATTAATCGCGTGGGACAAGAAACGCGACAAAAACTGAGGGAGAGATTTTTCCGAGCAGCGTTAGGCGGATTTATACGTTGCTATAAACTTGGGCGAGTGGAACCTGAGCGGGACGTCAAAGGTAATTAATTCCTGACAGGTTATGGCCTAGAAACTTTACGTATTAAGGTTGTTAACCAAACACTAATAACTAGAGAAAATGACATTCAAAAGCCGGGCTGAAAGTGGCATGGTTTCAGAAACTGAACAATTTACATAATTTGATTTGTCTTTAATTTATTTTCCGACGTGTTTCGAAGACGATGTTCTGGGTCAGACGCATATTGCCCTAACGTCGTAAAATGCCCTAAACCCTATGCTATGCCTTAAATTAGTCTAAAATTGGAATAGTCCATTATACATACTAATATTATGAATTCGACAGTCTGTCTGTCTGTAACCTCTACCTACACGGTTAAACTGCTGAACCGTTAGTATAGATATATTGTCGGGGTTTTTTTCGTTTGGGGCATTTTTCGTTTTAGAGCATTTTGCGTTTAGGGTATTTTGCATTCGTAAAATAGGTCATTATGCGTCGGAAGGCTTTTTCTTAACTTTTAACTTTAAATTACAACATAGCCCATAGCATAGCTATGTATGTATAAATTAAGTGTTTGTCTTCTCTTCTATTAATGCGAGATATTTAAAACGTAATAGTTTGCTTGCGTACAAATAATCCCTTTGGTAATCGATCACCTTGTTTTATTAATTCCATAACTGACAGTTCACAATTAATCCTGAAATAGTTTAACCAAAAACTTATTTTAAAGTATAAAGTATATTAGAATTATCCACATTTAAACTCATCGGGTAAAGTAAAGTTTATTAACGAAATCAAATAGGTATTGGAGTTAGAGAGTCGTTTTTGTATGAACTGAAAAAGGCTTAACAAACTCCCATTTTAATTTTAGATTCAAATCAAATCAAAGGACCATGGGCAGAAATGTCCCCCCCCACCAACAGAAATGAAACATGTCTCATTTAATAGATCTCAGCAACATTATGTATTTTTACTATGGAGACGATCACCAGATGTATGGGCCTATGGGGTTTTCTTGGAAAACCATAATCGTATCGTATGGAGTTTGTTTGAAAATGAACACATATATGGATGATTTGCCTTATTTGGCCCTTGTTTTCATTAAAAAAATCCCATTGATTTTGCTACTAAAATAAGTATTTTGTCTTTTTTTGGGTCCTTATAAACATATAGACATGCATCCCGTTACTGTTGGTGGGGGGGGGCAGTGCCCATACAAATTTGCCCATTGTCCTTTATTTGCGTAAACAAGGTTATAAATAGGTGTTACATTTCATTAGTTTCCATCCTCATTTTGCCATAGTGTGGCGTAAAAATATTTAATGGTTAGATTAGACAATATCAGGGATCTACATTGGACATCAAACGTTAATGAATGTCATACTACTGATCATAATAATAAATAATACAAAGAAATCAATAATTACGCATTATCCTTTTAAATCACAATTACTTAAAAATTCTTCAGTTGAGTAACAACTGTTTTCCACAAGGTGATTGTATAATTATTTCTTCAATAAATTAATAGGCAGTTCCTTAAAATTGTCCGTCAATAATTTTTTTTACTGCCGTCCCGTGAACATTATTTTTAACTAAAGCGAGATTTGTCTTGGGCATAGTGGGTTTGCTCCTATATGCACCTCGTTTTGATGTTTTTTGATCGTTTTTCGTTTTGATTATTTGTGTATTTGGTGTTTTTACGTGGCACACAATTATTAGTTGACCTGTGATTTACATTATATTTAGTTATAATTCTGAAAGGTAACGTTAACGATTTTGGAAAATTGTTAGTTGTATGGAACTAACATAAGCACTCGACGCGATCGTCCGGCAGTTTACGTTAATCCTATATATTTTCGCAAAGCACCAGCTAGGGCTAGGGCAGCTAGGGTCTAGGGCCTTAGCTCTCAATACGCTGGACAGTTCATATTTAAAATAGAATGTTGAATATTCATCTGCGATATAACTTATTTTTGGGCTAGTGCATGTTCTCTTTCTAGTTGTATTTTTTGACATACCATGCAATTTTAATGAAGTTTACAATGTGTAATTTAAGTGTATGGACTGGATAATTTTGTATACCTTTCTTAAATGAATTATTTTTTAACCACAGTCTTACAATTCACAGTGAATATTGATTCAAAAGAACGACATAGTCAATCAAATTCATAATAACAAGGTTCTAAGTTCTAAGCATTTTCAATATATTTTTTACTGACGGTAACAGGAACTCAGCACTCGTTAACGTTAAATACTATTGTTCCTTCGCCGAAAGGGCCAGCATAATCGCCAGACTTAACCATTTACAACAGCTTCAACCTATCGATATGTACGAGTACTTACCATTATAGAAAGAGCTTACCATTTCAAAGGGTAAACGACGTGTTAACAGCTGAACATAGTATAATCGTTTACCCGTCTGGTGTGTACACGCTGGTGTTAGCGCTAAGTTTACTATTTTGAGGCGGTAAAACTTAAACGGTTTGCGAAAGTTGAACAAATGAACGTTTCGGGAGAGGTTATGGACTTAAGTACCTACAATTTAAACGGCTTGTTTGTGGTTTGAAATTAAATGGAGTAGCTAACTTTAGTTTGTAGCTACTAAGTAGTGAATTACTTTCATAATTTCTGGTAATAATGAAGCCTAAAGTACCTAAATACTGGACAAAAAAGTGTCACCTTAGTCCACCAAGGAATTCCTTTACAATTTTTGGTCCTTAACGTCCTACAAATAGAGCTGAACAATAGTAAAAGAGTTCCAATAGCTTGAAAAGATTTTTTAATAATAGTATTGATCGGCTTAAGTGTCTTAAAAAATTTCTCACTTGAACAGCGGTTATGTTATGACTCGGGCTTAGCCAGTACTAAAATGTATGAAAACCTTTTTTTTTTCATGTAACTGGCGTATGTATGTATATATTGTCTACTTCCTTTCTAATTAAATACATTTAAACGGTATTTGTATATATGTTCCATCTTCACGGTCTCATGCCTAAACCGATCGATGTTTTTTTTCATACAAAGACAGATGAAGCCCGAATGGGTATCTACGACTATAATGCAACAATAAGCATTTTTTAAGGAAATGGCAATAAATAACTTTTACACGGACGAAGTAAAACGAATAAGCAAGTTCATAATAATACTATATATTTATTGCATTGCGTTACGGTTGAAGCTCGCATGATTTGAGTGCATTCTCACAAGCGCGACTCTTATTCTGCATTACCGCCATAAAGTGCAATAAGAATAAAATCCGGATAAAGCGCATTTCCACAGTCTTCATGTTTATGTTAGGTTCAATGGTGGCTTAGTACAAATATTTATGGAACGTTCTAGACGTCGCGGGATCTGTAGTCAGTTTGGAATCTTAGTAGATTCGAGATGTCTTTTTGATGTCTTGCGGTTGGTCGCTTTACTTAGGAATTTTTAACCATACATTGACGATGTGTAGGTTGGTAAAGTGGTAGTGGCCCTGCCGGGGCTAGCAGACCCGGGGTATGGCCAAAAATGTGTGTCTTGAGTGCAAGTGAGGCGGTTTTACATGTATTTAACTATATGTATTTCTCTATATGTTTACGTTTATCGTTGTCTAGTAAAGTCAACGTCAAAATCAACATTTCAAATCATCTTCTAGCGTAACCACCAGATGTAACAGATTATACCAAACTGTAATTTTTAACTGAATATTTAATTAGTCAAAAGAAAATTATCATATACGATGTCATAACTGTCTCTTTGGGGGCATTACAACGTTAAAAGATGGCGGATGTGTAATTTGTTTTAGTTTTGTATTTTTATGTATTTAGGTGTCCAAAGTTCTTTTCTATTAGTGATTTGTTCTTTTCATGCCTTTGTATTGCACAGTGATAGAAGACTTGGACTTGCAGAGGTTAACTCCTTCCTAGAGAAGATTGGATTGTATTGTATTGCTATTTTGATTTATACTTATAATTATATACTTGACACTGGCGAAAGCACTTCATTGTGGAAATGCCATATCCCCGCGGTAGTAGCTGTTGAAATCGCCGCGGGACAAAAAAATAAAAAAACTAAAGAATGATGAAATTAAAATTTTCACGAAAAGTGTCACGTGTCAAACAATAGAAAGTCAAAATTTCATGTATAATATTGCAAAAAAAAAACAAAACGAAGTAATACAAACTTATTTCAACGCTTAACGGAAAAGAGAGGTGTTATAGTTGTTTCGCGCGTTTATCTAACGAATACCACCGATATTTACCGAACGTCTGACTTGTTTTCCGAGGTGGTCTTGAGAGGTCATAAAGTCCCAAAAGTTCATATGATCACTTACATATGATAGTTTGGTAGTATTACTGACTATTGCTATTCTAGAGAATCAGTTTAATTTGAAACACTCATTAATGAGTTTAACTGTTTGATCGGAATGTCACTTACTTATGACACATTACGAGTTAATTTACTTATATTAAACTACAATAATTAGAGACATTTGACTTAATTGATTGTACATACTATTTTGAGACCCTAATTTATCAATTTCTTTTGCTGTTGACTGTACCCATGATACAAGCCTTTAGTTTAGTTACAGACTAGATCATTTTTTACATGTTTATAGATTTACACCGTGAACAAGGAGCAAAGAATAAATAAAAAATAAAAAAAACTTTCAAATCTTTATTCAGGTAAAACTGAATGGCGCTCCTCTGAAGCAAGTCTCTCGTTTTAAATATCTTGGTCATTAGGTCTCTGAGTCCCTGTCTGATGACCTGGACATAGAACGAGAACGTAGGGCGCTGGCGGTCAGATGCAATACGGTGGCCCGCAGATTCGCAAGGTGCTCATATAACGTGAAATTGACGCTTTTCAAAGCATTCTGTCAGTCGTTCTACACCTTCAGCCTGTGGGTTAACTATACGCAGAAGGCTATTAGTGCCTTACGAGTTCAATACAATAATCGTTTAAGGATGCTGTTGGGGCTGCCACGATTCTGCAGCGCATCAGGGATGTTCGCAGAGGCACACACTCATGGCTTTGCGGCCATTATGCGCAAAAGGGTTGCATCCCTCGTGCGGAGGATTCGGGGCAGCCCGAACAGCATACTCTGCACCAATGCCGACCAATTCCAGGGTCGATATCAGGAGCACTGGAATAATATTATGCACTGCTTGTATTAAAATTGACATGTGTCTTTATTATTATTTATTATTTTCTGTACTAACACTAGACTTAAGCCAACTATGTAACTAACAAATATGGACATGTTTCTGAAATAAATTATTTGAATTTATTTCGTTTTGAAATGTCTTCTAAATAACAAGTGAACGCGTTTAATAATTTTCACAATATTACCAACGTTCAATCAAATTTGGTTTAATTTTTTTCAAGTAACTACGACGTTGACGAAAATCCTTGTAACTATAAATTTACAAGTTTGAGCGCCAAGTCCAAAACTGACATTTTTATTCGTAAATGAATAAATTCATACGCACTGATTGTTAAATTGGAAACCGTCCAAATTTTAGAATTTATTATCGTCCTATCGCATTTTGTCTACCCTGAGAGAATTATTTTACATTTTGAAATTAGATATGTATTTTTCTTCGCCACGCTTGGTCAGAAATTCGGTAACATTAAAAACGAAGAAAAATAAACGAAAGACCTTTCATCAACTAAATTTTTCTTTTGTTTTTTTCTCAAACGTTATCTTTTCTTTTCTTACTGATTTTAAAATCAAGCTGAATAGTACAACTAGGGACTTTTAACAAGTTTTCTTGTGTAGGGACAAAATGAACGCAACGTTTTTAAAGGCCCTAGCTGGAATATCAAAGTAAAATTGCCCCTGGCTATATAATATTTTTTATTACTTCTACTTATTGTGTGATGAATGAGCATTCTGAGTTTTGACACATTTTCCTGCTCAATCTACGTTTGAATGTATTTATTTTTTATATTATATTACATTCATTGTTTTATATAACGCTAGGTTAAGCTTTATAATTGTATAATATCGTTGAGTTTCTTGCGGCGTTTCTTCTCAGCAGTAGTCTGTTGCGAAGCGCTGGTAGATTTTTGACGTGTAAATGTGCCCGTGCGGCCTACTTACTGAATAAACATCTTTTATCTTTTTATCTTATCTTATGCACGTTTATTTGTGTTATTATAAGATATGATTTTACTATGACATTCCGGCCAGGGCCTTTTCTCTTGTATTACTTTTTGTACTGTGTCTTTTGTGTTGCAGTGTATATTACTCGAATAAATGTCCTTATTAGGGGTCAAACCAAGACTCGATAAATCAAAAGCGAGCTTATCTCCTTTAAATAGAGTATAGTGTTGGAAAGGAGTTTGTGCAGGGTCGATCAGTAATGCTACCACCATCGTATCGTTTAACCTACCACGAAGTAGCAGTTTTCGCATTGTTGTCATATGGTGTGCAGATAAAGCATTTTGGTCCTTAGAGTTGGCAACCTATTACAAAACTTAGAATTGCAGTTTTGGGAATGCAATTAAATATCTATGGGTTTTAGATCCCATCTTAAAATCCCGTGGCTAATGTTGTCTTCTCTATGCCACAATGTTCCAGCTCCCTTGTTATAAAATAAATCGTTTCCTAAATGACGTTACAAGCCCCTCCCCTCCGAGCACGTCAGTAAAACCGTACCAATTCAACGAGGTTTTACTAAAAAAAGCCTCGTCAATGGATGACGTCACGCTTTTATTCGAAACGCCGCAGTCGAAAATTTACCTACTTACCGTGACGTGCCGAATCGAGGCTCGCACCCTATTAGCAGTATCTTCCGTCTTCCGACCACGAACAGCTGTCGTGACTATCGTCAAAGTTTAGTCACGCTGGTTGGTCATAGGGCTGTCATCGTCAAAGTTATGACGGACTAAGTTATTATAAAAAAATCGGACGATTCATTTTATTAATCAGGTTTTTCCGGACGGGCTTAGAACATATCCGTTTTGTAATTCCATGCCATCCCGCTGGAGGCAGAGCGTGACGTTGGTTCCAAATGTTTGAATTTTATTTTGCACAGAAGTCCTGGACGCTTTGGTCAAATGTCTGAGATTTTCGCGGACGCTTTTTCGACACTCAGATGCCCTCGTAACCGGACGGATATAAGTTTTGATGACCGATTGGTGGAGTATGTGTACCTACCCTGTCTCAAACACAAACGCGCATATACACACATACACACACACTCACACATACATAAAACTATATTTTTGGTTATCTAACAAATTATTTGAAACGTGAAAAAAAAATTGCACGTTACAATTTTGTATCTAATCTACTAAACTGTATTAATCCACAGGAGGCGAGCAAACCTCCTAACAGAGGTATTATCATACTTACGAGGAAGGACCTGCCAAATTGTCATGTCAAACTTTAGCAAAATACAAAATAAATATATTTGATTTGACGTCCTATTGTCAAACAGACAGTACAAAGGGATGAAAAAAAATATCCCGTTAAATTAAAGTGAACTTTTACTTTACCAAATAAACACTGTTTTAGCATAGCATAGCTATAAAAAGCACTATTTCATTCAACCCACCAAACGTTCGAGAAGCCAACAATGACAGTAACAGGAACAATAAATCCTGTTTGGTTGTATTCTGTTACGCAGTACAGGCAAACTCAATCCCGCTGAGTTCAAAGTCTATCTTAAAAAAAAGATATATAAAAGATGTTCATTCAGTAGGCCGCATCACTTTTACACGTCTACATTCATTTAAATCAACGTCGCACGTGCACACAGGTATGGTAACTGCACTGTGACGAACTTTTAGGTTTCTCATCTTTTAGGTTTGTCCAATTAGACAAACGTTCATTAAATTAATGCCATCTTTTAGTCCCGTGCTGTCACTTCGTACCATGGCAAAACGAAAAGTGACCGGAGATTGACAAAAGTTGCAACAGAGGCGAACTGAATTGTCGTATGGGGCGGGGCGTAACCGTGTGTGATGTATTTCGAGTGCTTTTCCATGTTTGAAAGTTATTTCAGTATTCATATTTTTTTCTTTTGGTATTGCGGGCATCAACTGGTCGACTAACTCGTTAGTGTTCTATTATTTTATCTTACCACTATCTATCTATCTGTCTACAGTTGCTAAGCAATAGCCTCCCTAAGCCCTCTCCACAATTTTCTATCCTGAATCGCAGCCTTTACTAAACTGGTCCAGTTCCTCCTGGCATATCCTTCGTGATCTGCTTCTTCTTCCCTTGTTTGTGTTTTGTTTTTTTCTTATCCAGTGCACGGCTCAAATTATACTGGTTCGATAGAGCATGCCTTTGTTAGAAAAGAATATCAGCCCGTATTAACATTTTAATCAGAGGCAATTCGATTACATAGCCCCGGATTACATTTGCGTGGAATAAAACACTTTTACTTTATGGGTTTCCAGTCGTAAAGAGTTTTGGCTTTTTACTCGTTTTCATGCCGTAAAAAAACTGGCCTGATCCAATTATTCCAAAAAAAGATCATGTTTAACCTTTAAAAGGTTTTTGACATCGTGACTTCTTGGAAAATCGAAGAAACGTTATCTTGCTGGAACATGTCCCAACCTACGTTATTATTCTGCCGCGACTTCATCCGCGTGGATTTCGAGTATCGTTATGTCCATATTTATTTATTTTTGAAAGAAATATAGGTAGCCTATGTGTTGATCCAGTGTATAAGCTATCTCCAGTCCAGATTTCATACAAATCCATCCCGCTGTTGCAGCATGAATTAGCAACAAACTAACACACACACACACACACACACACACACACACACACACACACACACACACACACACACACACATACACATACACACCCACATACACACTCACACACACACTCATACACACACACTGAACAAATACATATACAGTTATTGGTACACTAAAACATCGTCTTTTCAATTAATTGTGAATGTTATTATCTTAAAAGCCCTCATTATAATGGCGGCCGTAATTTCATAAACTGAAACACGCAGTAAAACACCGCGCTTCACTAACCATAAAGCTGGGCTAACACGACCGCTCCAACAAGCCGAATAGAACAACGCCACACCAAAATCCATCCACGAATATCAAAACTGGTTTAAAAGTACTTGGCGCGGTCTGTTGGATGCCAATGCGCGATCCGAAACTATAGTGAACGTCGAAAGTCAACGTTGGAACACGCGTCCGCGCCATGACAAATGGCGTCGTCGTGAATGCCATTTTCGAATCAGTCTGCTCCATGATTCCACCGTTGAGGCGTGGCGTAGCGCGCCCGTGAATGTAGTCAAAATAATACGTCCATTTAGTTGTATACACTCCATTATTTTGTCGTCGAGACAAACGGCGCGTCCGTGAATGCCCAGCTAAAGTTGTCCAAATTCGAATATTATATTAAAAAAACCAAGAATGTAGTACGTAAAACAATTTAACGACACCTTAACTCATATTTATAAAATAATGCTTCTTCAGAATTTTGCTCAGATTCAAAGTAACTAAACTGGTTTAAAATTACTATTTACTAAACGTGTAGATTAAATAAAGCTTAAAGCAAATTTCCAACGTCACAAGCCTTATATAATACAAAACATGCTATAAATAAGTCATTCAGTTCCAATAAGGACCGAGCTCAGATGAATGTGATAATGACTCGCCCCACTTGACCGGCCCATTCTGAGAACGAATGAAGTGAACGAAACGAACCAATGGGAATAACGCGGGAATGCTGACCGACGTGCCGTCGCCGGCAATTAGGCTGAGGATAGAATCGAGCTCGTATTACGAGCTAGTGAAACCTGTCAATGTTCGGGCAGGGAAAGAAACAGTTATAGTACTCATAGAGCTGTGTCCATTTTGCAGATAATCGCATTGTGGGGTTATTTTGAGGTTACAAAACTTTGTATATTAATATTATAAAGAGGGAGCCGATTTCGAAGGTTTTTATGTAGGGTAATCTTCAGAACCAATACACCTATGTGAAAAACTGAAGGACGCCTGCGACCTCGTGCATAATTACTTTTCCGCTACTCCCCCTATTCGAACCACTTGGGGATGAACTTCCAACAATTCTATCTTCACCCATAGGATGTCCAAGGAATATGACATTCTAATTTCAAGTCCTTAGGTCCAGCGGTTTCGGATGTCCGTTGGTCGATAATTCAGCCAGTTTCTTCTTTCAAATACAAGGATATCGTCAGAAAGGTACATAATTCCACATGGACATAGGCTACATATTATGTATATTATTCAATCGGACTGATGTCAGGACAGACTGCTATTAATAAATATAATTTTGGATCCTCGAGCCCGTGGAGTTCTGCTTTTATTTCGGCCCACATAGGGTTCCCTAGGGGCAGCTGCTTGTTCAAGCGACACAATATATCGTTAACAGATAATTGAAAACAAATAACTGCATACATATTCAATGACCTCACCATGTAACCGTCAATATCTACCTTTGAAGTATATTTTTACAGGAATATGTTATTGTAATTTAAATAATAAAATGCGTGTCTTGTTGTTCGTATTGTATTGTTAATTTATTTTATGCTTGTTTTAATGTTTTGTGTCAAAATATTGAAGAAAACAAAGCCCTGTTGCTGAAATACTGCTGCCTGTCATAAAATCCATCCTATTGTAATGTAAAAGATCTCTTTGTCAACACGGAAATAAGTTTTTAATTATAATATAGGTATGTAAGTTTAGACTGAATCTTGAACAAAAAAATCGAGTTAAAATGAGTTTTAAAATTGCCAAATAAAATAGAAAAAAGAATACTTTTACGTTCGTAGTACTAGTAGCAGAAGTTTACTTATTTACTTAAAAACAGAAAAATATGTTTTTATAAATAGTTAACTATAGAACTATAGAACTATAGTACAGAAATAAGGCCAATGAACCGAAAAATCCGCGAAAAATAACAATTTCAGGTAGATACTTAAATATAATACTAATTCTGTCGTCTGTACGTGGGTGTATGCCTTATTGAAGTAGCACTAACATGCACTTCGGCAGCGTCTGAGGCCGGCAGGCTATATTGATTGAATTCCAGAGTTAATGAAATAGCTTTGCTGTGTTTATTATTTTATGGACTGCAGCACCATGATGTGACAAAGTTCTTTGTTTTTATTTATCTTATTTAAACAAGGTCCCACCACCATCACTAAAGTACGAGATCTAGGTACTCTAACACAAGTTCTTGGTCTTTGTAACTGTGTAGAAACTTTTTGATCCAAAGTTTTGAGTAGGTAATGTCAAACCATCTATCCATCCGTCCAATCAGCCTGAATCCACCCACTGTAACCCAACAGTTGGGTTTATTTTATTTTATTATTTATTTTAAAAAAGTTTTGTAAGTAGGCCCTGTAGGCACTTTTACATGTCTGAGTCTACCAGCGCTTCCATAGAGACCACTGTTGAGAAGAAGCGCCGCAAGAAACTCGACAGTAAGCCATTTTTTCCAAATAAATCACTTATTACAATACTAAACTTAAGCTACACAATTTAAATGTCACAGGGATGTACAGGTCCCAGTAGTAATAATAATTAAATATATCAAAAGTCGGGAGCCTGCCGTTTGGACCAAATATTATGGTTAAATGAATCATTTCCCAAATTTTCATTTCTCAAAAAGCATATAAGCATACTATATCCAAACGGCTTGCTACGTCGTCTATTAGATTAGGTTACAAACCCGACTTAAATAGATCAATGCGATTGGAAACAACTTTTTTGGAAATTAAAATTTTGGTAATGTTATATTTGACCAAAAGTATTTTAGCCAAACGGAATAGACCCGTTTAGGTCTCTTCCTTATCACGCGCCGCTCTCCTCGACCTTCCGCTACTTGCGTTCATTAAATTGTTACCTCGTTGTTTTACGTCGAACACCCATCATCAGCCAGGTCTACTCACGGATCGTCGATCTACCATCATTCGCCATGCCAAGTGCCCCTATAGTTCATTATTCGTTCCCCGAAGTTAACCACTTTTCATTTTCAAACATCCAATTTAAACTGTAGGCGTATAATTTCTCTAATTATGCGTATAAATGATGAAAGGTGTAGAACTCCACATTTCTATTTATTGTATTTTAACAGTACGCGTCCAATTTTAAAGGTCATCTAAATTTAAACAATAATTCGAGTTGAAACGGTTTAAAAAGGTCATGCGTCATATTTAAAATTCAAGATATTTCTTAATCTACATAGAAAGCATGAAAATCCATAAAACCTGATACTTGTGCAAACTGTTTTACGTATTAAATGTTGTTTATTGTAATCAAAGACTTTATTATCGTAGTAAAACGATATATTGTAGCTCCTACATATTTGATTACGTTGACTAAAATAGATTCAAATTCAAATGTTTTATTGCGTTTTACGTTGTAGGTACATGAGGTCTTAAAGTACTTAAGTCTAGCGTCAACGTAAACCCCATAGGGGCACAGCAATGGTAGTAGAACATGCGCAATTTTATATTTTTTATAGGTCAACTAAAGAAGACAGATTCGATTCATGCCTCTCCAGAATAAAGTTTATGTGGCTACATATTTTTTTTGTTGGACGCTGAGTTAAAATATCAAATGATGGACTTGGACAGTCTCAGACTGAGCTAAGTCAGCCTAATAGTCATCGCACACCAGAAACCCGCGACACAAAATTCAAACATTAAAAAGTGAGCGTTGACTCGTGTTAGTACGGTACATTTTCAAAGTTTAAACAATAGCCAGGGCGTGGGTCTCGCGACATCCACTGAAGAATGTATCGTATTAACACAAATCAAAGGTAACTTTGCCATGTATCACTTGGAGCTGAAGCGGCGCTGATCTGGTGCTGGGATTCTGTTGTTTGCGTAACATTAGCGGCCCCGACACGACTTCAAAGAGGAGCGTAGCGTGGGCCGGCTGGCGGAAAAACAAATGCATAGAAATTGCATGTACTTCAAGCACGATCTTTTACCTCTTATCTAGTAACGTTAATGTATCGTCATCGAGAAAAGTAGTATAGCGATTTTAACAGCGCAGGAGTGTCCGTATTTATAACTCAATGTATACGAACTTTGAAGGTGACATTTTGTTTCAGTAGTATTAAAGCTTACGTAAATCATGTAGGGAAACTAGTCTGTTTATCGGGTTTATGCCAAGGGTATATTCACGTTTTCGAAGAGTTAAGGCGATTCGAAAACGAGATGTGCGATTGAAATGTTTGTTGTTGAGCTGTGCGGCGCGAAACATGATTAATAGATCTCTAAATCATTTGTATTTACCGCTCTCCGCTCACCGCTCTCACTTCCGCTGCCTCCCCATGTTGTATCTGTGCCCTAAGTTCATGAACTTGACTAGCGTTTTATGTCTCTCTTTTAAACCAATGAGGCTAAACAAGTGCTTAACGATTACGTAAACGATTTTCGAAAACTGACCAACTGACGTAGGCGCTCGATGCGACCGTCTGACAGCGTACTTCAATCATTTTTTTGATAACAATAGCGGACATCGAAAGCATCTTGTCTAAGGCCTACTGTGTTTTCATCTCACTAAGCTACTTAGACAATTTAATTATAAAGTCGTCTTCTTTCCACTAGACCCAGAATATTGGAACAGTTTAAGTTAAATGAAACAGGGTAATCGTTTCAACGAGTGGACCGCTTTAAAAATGGCGCCTTAAGTGTTTGAGATCCATTTTTAATGAACCGACGTGCTAATTGCACTTTAAATGTGTTTAAGAAATCTGTTTTTCTTAAGACAAGCTGGGATTAATATTAAGAGTTACTTTATCCGAGCGTTTAGCCACGTTGAGTGGATTTTTTCTTGGTCGGCGTTCTAAATTTATTTTATTATTATTTTCTCTTTTTAAAATAGTATATATTCCTTTTTAGGGTTCCGTAGCCAAATGGCAAAAAACGGAACCCTTATAGATTCGTCATGTCTGTCCGTCCGTCCACGTCCGTCCGTATGTCACAACCACTTTATTCCGTAATTATAAGAGCTATACAATGGAAACTTTGTAAGTAGATGTATTCGGTGAACCGCATTAAGATTTTCATACAAAAATAGAAAAAGAACAATAATTTTTTGGGGTTCCCTATACTTAGAACTGAAACTCAATATTTTTTTTCATCAAACCCATACGTGTGGGGTATCTATGGATAGGTCTTCAAAAATGATATTGAGGTTTCTAATAAAAAAAAAATCTAAACTGCATAGTTTGCGCGAGAGATGCTTCCAAAGTGGAAAAATGTATGCAAACTTCCACCGAAAATTGGTTTGAACGAGATCTAATAATTAGTTTTTTTTTAATACGTTATAAATCCTAAATCGCATTTTACCTTTCATTCAATCAACTCCAATATAATAAAGAATAAAGAAAAACATTTATTTAGATGTATAGTGGTACGGAACCCTACGTGCGCGAGTCCGACTCGCACTTGGCCGGTTTTTTGATTTAGTAGGTACTCTGTTAGCAGCCCAACAACAGCTTTTGTGAAGGGAACAAAGTCGGGTTTTTAGTATCAAGTAGGTATTTAACTAAGTTTTTAACACTGTTTAGATCTACAATTGCACCGGTTATTCTATGTTAACCATATGGTTGACTGTTAGAGAATGCCTTTAGGCATTAATTCCGCCATTTGTACTTTTTTGGCATGCGCCATTTGGCATATCGTCCCCTTTAGGGTGGGGACGGAATTGCAATCAGCAAGATTCTGGCATCCAGGGCCTATTTCCTACACGAGGACATAGTCTTTATTTTACTTTGATTTACCACATTATTTTTTGATTATTATCGTAATCACTCTAGGCCTCTATTCTACTTTTATCCTTATTGCAACCGTATTGGTTACGAAATGGCGACCTTTACCTGCCAAGATAATAAGAGACTATCATAGTGTTTACATAATTTACGATAGCAATATGGAAAACAGACAATGAAATAAAGGTTAAGACAGATGTTATTGTCAAGTGAATTATATGTATCCTGGCATCTTACTTCTCGTTTCAACTGAACTCGCAGTGGTACAGAGGTTAAAACTATCTTGGCCTCTGTCCTACATATCACCGTACAACGTTGCCACCAATCTTCTACCATGGATTGTGTTTTATTGCTATATTGATTTATACTTATATGTACTTGACACTGGCGAAATCACTTCATTGTGGAAACGCCATATTCCCGCGGTAGTAGCTGTTCAAGTCGCCGCGGGCCAAAGAAAAAAAAAGAAAAAAAAAGTGAATTATAGAGCTTTTATAAGGTTACCTGTATAATAATGATTATGTAAAACAAAGTG
Organism: Acleris sparsana; assembly: GCA_923062465.1. NCBI lineage: Eukaryota > Metazoa > Arthropoda > Insecta > Lepidoptera > Tortricidae > Acleris > Acleris sparsana. Next base: position 21,261,042 of record OV281287.1, read on the forward strand.
AAATGGCTCAGGTAATTCGTTTCTGAGAAATAAGTTGATTAGTGCTTTAAAGCTGACAGGTTGAGTCTACTATAGGTATTTGTAGCTATTTTGTGCTGTGCAAAGAAGTTTATGCATCGTACTTATAATGTACAGCTCCAGAAGAGCAATAAAAAAGGAATACATTTAGTTTAACTAATTATATGTATAAACGAACAAGGCCAAATTCAAAACTCTACGCTGGCTAAACCAAACGACTCAAGCCAAGACGACTCCTTTTTTTGTTGGTTTTTTAGGTCAATCCGACCTCGAACTACTTTGTAAAACTACTTCTGGCCATGAAGCGTCCAAATACTTAATTCAACAGACTACCCATCAACAGTAAGTGCACTCCTAGCTGTAACGCCGCCCCGCCGCCGCCGCAGCCAGCGAAGTGAGCACGCTGCAACTATTCCCTGTGATTTATTATGCACTTTACTAGAAGCGAGTCGGGATTTGAAATCCTTAATGACTTTGAATTAGGACTGTTTTAAGTATTTGGTTTGTGTGAAATCGTACATTTTTCTTGTTACTTTGTTACTTTGTTACGCCACTTCACGTGAATTTACGTTTTTCCTGCAATGCCTTAAGATAAATTGTTTTTATTGTTACAGTGTTTATGCGTGCGCCGCATAGGAATTCGACCTTTATAGTTTTACACCTAATTAAGTCGTGCTATCTAATTAATGACTAACGTTAGCCATTCAACGAAGAAATGCTGCGAGCCTCCTTTGGTACAATGCCGCAGGGGTCATGTTTATATTTAATTTTTTCGTTTATTTTTTATATTCTTAGCCTTAGATTTAGTCTTATTTAATTTTAAATTTCAGTTATTGTTTAATATCAATTATTATTAATAAAAGCCTGTGATGTGAAACATTTAAAATGCGTAGGCAGCTCCGCCTCTTATTTTCTACAAAACAAACAACTCTGCGTTCCGCTTCACGTTCAAAGCCAAAATATGCCCCCCGAGTCAATGGTACATAGAATTTGGAGACTCCGGCACTGAAAATTTTACCTATACCGGAATAACAGGTGGGAGTTTTGATGAATTCGGGATGGAGAGCGTTTTAATTGAGTTCAAAGTATTTGTTCATAATTAAACTGGTTTATTAACAGCTGTTCAGTTAAAGTGGATTAAAAACAGACCTGTGGTGAGTTTAGCTCCCAGTTTCACTCTTATGGTAATTAAATATGGTAAAAGTAGAGGTACATTTCTTATTTACGGTTTATTTATCAATATCTAGATAACAGCATCTCATGTATAAATGTTACCTCCGTCCTGTTTTTTCATATGACATAGAAGAGGAAAGTAATAACTTTAAACTTAAGTGACACTTCTATCACTCAAAATGTATGGGATGGCAGTAGTTGACCACGTTGTTTATCGCAACGCACGAGAATGTCATCCTATACGTTTTGAGTGATAGAAAATGCTCAGATGCCAAATGCCAAAGCCTCAGATAAAAATGCTTCACACAACCACGGCGTCCCAGTTCATGTCCTCCTATTTATTTAAAAATATGATACCGTGCTTCGCTTTACCCTGACATACTTCCCCGTCGGTACAGCAGCTTCGCTTCACTTAAAATCTTTTGTTTCTTTTCGTAAATAATATCGGGATGGAATTCTTCGGGACAAGAATGCGGGTTTTTACCTATTCTATTGATGGCATCGCCCGTGGGACGAACACGCCATCTAAGGCATATCAATCTTTCTGTGAGAAAGGCATTTACGTAGGCATCTGTTTTTCCAAGTATTTTAACCAGTTTTTAAGGTTGACATCCAGATATATATCTCAGACATTTGTGTGATCATTATTATTACACTTTTTTTTACTTAACATGTCGGGTCACGTTCGTCCGAACATGAAGACTAATGGAGTGATTCAAGTACGGACAATCCAGGTGGTCGGCGCGGCGATCATGCCCACTATTCTAACAGACAAAAATGCATGGCCTATACCCGAAACTTAGTCAATAGTAATTTGTTCAAATGCAAAGGCTTTATCCTGCTTTTTCTTGTCTGGGGGACACCGTTGATGCAGGAAAACATATCGAAACTTTTATGTGGTCATCTTGCACCATCTCATATACACATATATAAGTAGGTAGTTGTAGTTATTTTATTTTATTCTTTTCTATCTTTCTCTCCCGTAAGATTTTTGGCATGTTTGCTTGCTGAACTACTGTTATTTGATATTATATTTAATTTAATACTTGTAGCTTTATATAATGCTAGATTAAGTTGTACATACCATTGTAATATGAAATATGAAATTAGTTTAAAAAATGACTGACTGCTGAGTTTCTTGCGGCGTTTCTTCTCAGCAGTGGTCTCCTCTTGGGAAGCGCTGGTAGTATCTTGACGTGTAAAAGTGCCCGAGCGGCCTACTTACTGAATAAATGTCTTTTATCTTTTATCTTTATCTTTATCTAGGCGGTAAAAATCACATCGCCTTTGACCTGTTATGGTATTGTCAACGTTTTGATAGTTTTTGGGCGCGGTTGCGGCCGGTGCGCTATCTGCTAAGCAGAGACGCGGCTCTAAACTTCCATCAATATATTATTGAGTTAATATTTAGCCAATCCATATCAATAACTATTTTATTCCAAAAAAAAATATATTCGCAGTCCTTTCTGGGTTCCTTTCGCTTTGCTGCTATAGTAACCTTTTAACCAAGTTTCAGTGCACAGAACTTGGCAACTTTCAATATAGTTAACCGACTACCTGGCCGTCCGTCGGTCTTGTACTACGAACTTCTCTCTCGCGTACAAGTTTGATCGAGTTTGCTTCGGAAAACTAGAAATTTAACATTTTTAAAAGTGATCTTGCATACTTTCTGTGCTATATTTTTAGCTAACAAATTGAAAAGTTGCTACTAACGTGGAGAACTGTTTTTGTTTAATACCGTGTGGTGTCCTGTAAAAGTGCCTAATTGAGAATTAATGCCCAGAAAATGTGTTTTGTACGCTTTGACGCAACCTAAACTCGCCAGTTAATATTAGTTACGCGTCTAATTAAAAGTACTACGCTTATACTTATAAGAATCACATCTGGGAACTTAAATAGCAACCACTTGCAATTACCGTGCTTTAATAAGTATTATGTAATTAGTCATTTTACCCATGTTTTACATATGTCTGGGTTTGTTGATCAAAACCCTTTATTTTTACCTGTTGCACGATAGGGTTTTTTTCTGAGGCTCATTATAATGGATACAACGCTACCGTTTACAACGAACCGCTACGAGTTAGGGACATTTAAGATGAGCATTTTATTTCTTAAAGGCCGATGTAACCATTATAATGAGCCTCAGAAAAAAACCCTATCGTGCAACAGGTAAAAATAAAGGGTTTTGATCAACAAACCCAAACATTTGTACAACATGGGTAAAATGACTAATTACATAATACTTATTTGCACGATAGGGTTTTTTTCTGAGGCTCGGTGGAACCGCTACGAGTGAAGGACATTCAAGATGAGCAATTTTTTTCTTAAAGGCCGGCAATGCGTCTGCGGTTGCTCTCGGGTGTGATTCTCACAACAACGATGGTCGGACGGATGAACGAGTGAATGTCCAAGCGGCGAGTTTAAGGAGTCCCATCAGAGCCAGCAAAACACATGTTAGTGCGTGCATTTTTAATTTGGTAGCATGGATTATCGAACGTATAGGGCTGCCTAATTGAGAATGCATGCGCTAAAATGTGCTTTGTTCCCTCGGACGGGAACTACTTAAATACGCCGCTGCGATTTCGCTCGTCGGGCCGACCGACCGCCCTCGGTGTAACAAAGGTCGGGAAGGTATTGGTGATCACTTTACATCAGGTGACCCACTAGATCATTTGCCTTTTCTAGCTAACAAATAGTGATACTCTCAGCACTTAGGCGATTCTAAGGACACATGTTTGTCGAAATCCGGCTATTCACTAGTCCCTACGCGGGACCACATGCATAACATACATACATACATACACACATTACGATCTTTCTTGAACAGTCTGGTGTCAATCCGTTCTTAAGAGTTCCCTGTGTAGTCACTAAACTGGTAGATAATAGTTTATCTACCAGTTCACACCCAAATACATTTTCACAAAAGACCATTTCAATGTATTACTTACTTAATCATATTGATCGATGAGTGGATAGTCGTACATAATTATTACGTTCTTTGTACAATTTCTTAACCAAATTTATTGATATATTCGCAGCAAAGCCCTCGTTTTATGAAAAATATGGAAAACATCGATATAATAACAAAGGGCGATAAGGAATGACCTGTCATTTAAGCTCTCGCTCATCGTAACGACCTCATCGCGATCTCAGGAGACGGTGACATTCGTCATTGTCGACGGCATACACTTTTTGACAATTTATTCCGAACCCTTTGACGGGCCGAGCATTTTAATTAATATATAATGATGCAAATCATAATTTACTTGCATTATTCTGCTTTGAATAGGGATATACATTCAAATATCATTGCAATAAAATATTGAATATTGAGTAGAATGGTTTACTATCATTTGCTAAAAACTTTTTTTTAATTCTAAATATTTCAGGATTGTCATAAAACTAACCTAACCTAACTACTACAGGGTGCTACAAGATGGTCTTGAAATATATCCTGAAATAATTAGTTTCGGAAAAAATGTTTTGAAAGAAGAAGCGAAAAAGATTCGTCACGATCGTAGCAGGTGGAAAGAAGTGGTCTCTGCCTACCCCCCTGGGAAACAGGCGTGATTTAAGGTATGTATGTACTTACGTATGTTTATGAAATGAAGCAGTTTGTGAAATGTTGTTGAGCAAGTAATTGGATACCAGGTAAAATACGTAGGTATTGTATAGTTCTCAAATAGGGTCGCACGAAAATCAGCGCTGTGCCTTCCCTCGGCATCATTGCACAGAGTGGGAGGGAGGAGAAGGGGGGCTCTTAGTAGTATTGGTGCTAATGGCACTACTGAAAATTATGTTTTTATATCTTAATCGTTTATAGTAAATGTTGTTTCGCAATGTTTAGTATCTTTACTTTCTTTCTCTATTTTTTTAGCCCTAAATTATTAGATAAAGATGCGGTTTTATAGGACTAGAATAACTTTAATATTTGAAAACTCTGGTGTAGTTCCAACCGCTTTATTTAGAGTCTTTTAAGTGATAAAGAACGTTCGATCCAATTGCGAGCTACAAGACCACAAACACACAATCAGATCGAAGACAGACAGTCACAGTTGTCAAACTGACCCTCTATTTTGGTAGGGGGTTAAAAAGTAAACAGTAACTAAAACCAGTCAAGACATAAAATACGCGCTTATTCAAGCAAGAACCTCGCCCTTAAGTCACATATTTTTGACCTTGGCCATTTGTATACCATTTAATTCGGCTCGTAAACCTGCCCTAAGTTTTGATTACCCGACCCCAGCGGAGCAGTAAAACAACTCGCACCTGAACTACTTTCGGCTGGCCACAAACAAAACGTTAATAAAAGTTGCCGCTTGAGCCCTGAACCTGTCAGTGCCCGGGATCAGCCCTTTCACTCTACTGCGCGAATTGTTTACTGACTTGGGTAATGAAAACTATGTTATTAAAGCAAACTCGACGGCTAAATTAATTTGAGCAGTTGCAGGGTTAAGATGAACTAGCTATGCAGCTCATTTAACGACGAGTGTCCTTACACCCAGCTGCTCAAGCAGTGCACACTTTAGTGGTTGATGCAGTATTTATCTGTCCCTACGGCAAAGGCATTTTCCTCCAAATTCTGCACTTTAACTGTCCATGTAAATAAAGACGTAATACTTACTTTTTAGGCGTCCAACTATCAATTTAAACAAGTCCAAAAATTTGCATATTGACATTTTAAATAGCAAAATTCTCCGTATAAGACGCAATTTGACTTGTGACTATTTTTAATAATGGTGACTTATGTTAGGTAACATCTACAATTTAGATTGATTTAGTAATGAACCCTTTTCTCCTTTTTGCTGTCATTTAAATTTTGTTAATTTTAGTTATCTATTTGTTGTGTAATTTTATCTTGTGTGATTTCTCGCATGTAATGCAAACTCTTTTAGGAAGTGTTTCTCTTTGTTCCTTACGTAATGTTCTGCTTCTATCTGTGTAAACCTGTAATTGGCTTTATGTGTCTTATGTTTATGTTTAGTAAAATTTATCAGCTATTGGTTTTCCTATAATAAAGAAATAAATATGTATATTTATGGCTTGGAAACCAAACGAGCGCTAAAGGCAGTCTGGTGGTAAGTATGCTTTATGCCTATGAATATTTTCCAATATCAAGATTGATACTACCTTGACAACCCGACTATAGCAGCTAATGCTTTTAGCGGTAGCGGTGCGGTGCGAAGCCGGCGGTTTCACGCTAGGTGGTTCTGTTTTTTTATGACCAGTTTCATTTTTACATACGTATTCGTCCGTTACAGATTTCAGTGCGTTCGCGCCGCATAAAGATGCGACCGCACTGCACTGCTTCACGGTGCGTATGTTACGGTGCGTCAAAAACGGCGCCATGTTGTTACTATGACCCCGGCTGTTGTTTACGCAACGACACCATATTTTACGCAGCGGTGGGGTCACACCTTTACTTCTGCTTTTAAGTGTTTACGGCTTTAGGTTTTTATGATTTATGTGAAAAAAAAAAAAAAAACAGAGAGAAGTTACCCAGAAGGTAACTATTCATACTTTTGAAGGACATCCGTCCGTAAGCAGCCGCAAATACAGACTCCAACCAGAATATTCAACATGTAATGCTTTTACGAGTAGGTATGCCAATTATTACCCCGGAATTCCACGAGCAGTGGTTAAGAGGCTATCAGAAGTTAGTAAATAAGGCCATTATCGAAAAACTTGCCTCTTTCCAATGAACCCGCTGTTCCAACGATTCTAACTAGCCACGCGTGCCTTCGTCGGCAATGAAGCAAAGATAAGCACGCCCTTCATCCCGCCTTTGTACCGCTTTGTTTGCGTTTTTACCCTCGGTCTAATCTCCGACTGTCCCGGTTTGAATTAAACCTTAATCCGGTTCGTGTGTTATTGAATAAATTTGATACGGGAACCAATTAAAAGTTGGAATATACGGGTCGAGGAAAAATGGGTTGGATGTACCTAGAAGTAATTGAGAACGTTTCTTTGTTTGCGCTGGGTAGGGAGTGGACGGATGATGGCTGTATTTTCTGCGTAATGTTAATTTAACTAAATAAGCTTAGAAAATCGTGTTTTACTTATGTTTAGAATACGGGGCATAAATGAATATGCTATCTCAGGTTAGCTAAATTTTAAAAAAAAAAGGCACAACAAATACAGAAACCGTGGCATGATAAGACTTTACTGTCTTGCTGCGACAATAACAAGAGAGTGTCTCCTTGATTTGTAGAAATTTAATATGAAGTCGCTTTTCGGAGTGAAAATGGCTACATTATTATCGAGTTCCGACTATCACCAAGTTTTAAAATTATTTTTTGCGGTTAGGGTCGACGGAGAAAAATATTATTTTTGAAGTCCCCTCGTAAAGACTGAACAGATGGTCCGTTTTACACAAGGCTTCACTATATTCATTTCAATAAGCAAGGTGTAGTTATATTCATCTCAACATCGCCATATTGACTAAATCGTCGGCTTAGTGCAAGAAGTCATTAAAGGCATAAAGTTACTAAGTACAGGTACTAACACAGGCGGATTCGCCACGACTTACTCTTTCTAACGCACTGACCCATTTCTTTTTACGTTAAGTAATTTCGATGTTACAGCAATGACATTAAGTCATTAATTTCAATTTTTGCTTTATTGATTTGACGGAAATGGTTTATGACCATGAGTTACTTTAATCAAAACATCTTTTTTTATTTTTACACATTTTATTACGTTTGAATATTCACTAATGTTACTTATTAACTTTAAAAAATAAAATAATATGAATATCGCTCTGAAAGTATTTGAGCTAGAATTCATTATATGCATATAGTTACTTTTAGCAAACAGTAAAACGAAAAAAAATGTTATTATAACGCTTTAATGATTTTTAACAAAATAAGCATTGGATGCATATTACTACTTTTACTTAAGTATAAAATAACTAAAGTACATTATACAGTTTAAAAAAAATAGGAAACAGCGTTAATGGCAGCCAGAATGATTTTTTAAAGTAATCAATGATAGTTATCAATTTTAGTTGTGTCCAAAGATACGTAATTCAAGTGATTAAATTATGGTTAATGACTTTTGACAAATAAGTTGTTTCAATTTGAACACCTTTAGTGAAATTGTTCTTGCTCTGATAAGTTCATATTTCAACTCTTTTATGCCTACCTACGAGTACGTCTTGCTCGCGCGGTAACCCGCCACTCGTTCGGTCATCGCGATCGAAGTCATACCGTTGCAGCTGTGACCAGGGATGGACGTTATGCGAGATGGTAGTGAATTCTTACAAAATGAAGCGAAATAATATTAACATTAAGGCAGGACGAGGATCTTTGATGCTAGAAAAGATTCTAAATAAAGCGAATGAAGAGCGTTTGTACCTATTGTCATTAAATTATAATAAGATACGTTCAAATTGCTTATGCTGTTAAGTTATAGTGTAGGTAAGTAAGTACTTAGTTAAGTATTTTATTTGCAAAAGACTGATTTTACACGATGGGCGAGATTTTGTATAGGTACCTAGGTTTTGTTTTGACCATCACCTGAGGTGAATAGTGTTTATTTATATCTCATAATATAGATCACAAATGCGGATTTAATTACTTAAAAAATATGTCCTCTAAATGTCGTCCCCCTACACCTGCACATTCATCAAAACGGAGCCTCGCGTTTTGTACCACTCGCAGCATATTCTGCGTAATGTTGTTGATTTCGATAGCAAATTTTTTTTTGGTAATCACCTATATTTAGACCGTGGGTTGTTATTAAAAGCTCTGGTTTTGAGATACCCCCATCGAAACAAATCCATAGGGGTCAAATCGGGCAATCTAGCGGCCACGGATTTCTCCAAAGCGGTTTATCAATTTTCGAGGGAAATGTTCGCGAAGCACGTTCATCGACACTGTGGCCATGTGTGGTGTAGCACCATCCTGCTGAAGCCAGGCGTGTGATGAATAGGACGGATGTACAAGCAATTTAGGCAAAAATTAATCAGCTATCATTTTCCTATAGTTTTCACTACCTATTTACATTTTACTGCTAGGCATTTTCAAAAAAATAACCCCCAATAATTCTATTCAAGGATGAGGTAGACCAAACAGTAACTGTTAGACAATGCAAAGGTCTTTGGTGTTTTAACCGTGGATTAGACGATCGCGGGCCCCAGTAGCGACAATTTTGCTTTACTACATGCTTGTTGACTTGAGTACTCAGGTGAAAATGGGCCTTGTCACTACAAAAAATGCATTTTATGGTACGAAATCTGTGCAACATTGTGTCACAAAAAACTTTGTGTTTGGTTAAATCACTTTCATTAATTTCTTGAAGCAGTTGAATCCTATAGAGATGAAACTTCAATTATTTTTTCAATATTTCATGCACTGAGAACTTTAGGAGTCTTAAAGAGAGCTGCTCTCTTCCGCACTGAAAGTCGTGGATTTTCCTGTAAACTCCGTTGCACACTCAATATGTGTTTCGGCGTCCGGGTGTGCTGGGGCCTGATCTCGGTATATTATGTGCCGAAGAAGTTTCTCGGAACCTTTGCACCCATGACCGAATAAATTTTACACTCGGCCCGTCTCTCAACGCAATTATATAGCGTGCAATCGCTTCAACTGCATAAGAATGACGGCGTTCTGACCATTGAAACAAGATGAAAATAAAATTCGCAATATTGAACAATATTGTGTAATCCCGCCAAATGTCAAAACCCATTTTTTTAAATTATAAAAATGACTTTTTGTAAATATAAAATATCTGCCACCGGCCACCCTGTATAAAATGTATTTAACTTTTGATCTTAATGGGTGACAATCAGAATGCTGATTTGAAACTACAGTCTTTGTCGGATATTAAAAATGGCTTAGAGTCACCTAGACACATTCAAGCACAGAAAGATACGCCGCCAGTCCTTCTTACGAATATTAAGGAAGTAGAACAGTTTACGGTTTGCTAAAAATGTGCAATGAAAAAATAATACCCGCGGAACATCACCACTGGTACCGGAACTTGCCAGCCAAAGAGTTTCGTGATTATGTCCCTGAAGAAATGTCTTCTAACTCAGAAGACGTAGAGTAAAAAAGATGGACGTCAAAGGTTTTTTTTTACTCTTTTTCGTACCTACTGTATTAGTTCAATCAAAAGCTGATGTCTTTATTTAAATTTTTAGAAGTTTTCACGTTTTACCTATACTAATAGTGCTTGCTGTTGTCTGGAATTATTATAATATTAAGTTCGTCTATCAACAATGAATATTTCATTATTATTTTAGTTTGAAGTTAAAAATAACGTCATTACGAGAATTTTGTGTTTTTTTTGTGGTCTTGCAGACTTTATAATCTGTGAAGTAGAATTAAATAAATCTGTTTATTCGTTGTTGATTAATAAGTAATATTTATAATGCTTCTAAGTTAATAATTACGACTGATTAAACCAATTTTGTTATAGAAAACTATGTTTCCCGATTTATTTGTAATGAAAATAAAAAATAACTAATTGTAAGTTCCCTTAAGAGCGAGAAAGACCAAAAGTCACTAACTACATATTTAGGCTTTTAAAAAAGTTATTTGACTTTATTGTACAACGTTTTTAATTGGATTTAATAGTAAATACATTTAGCTAACCATTGATGTTTAATTTTTAAATCTAGAACCGAACCTATTACAATTATGGTCATTTGACTGTGTCAAAACTTTGAGCCCGTTTTTCTCCGACTTGACTTTTTGTTAGTTAATGACTTCTTGCACTAAGCCGACGAAATACAAAAACGGTGGAGAAAATAAAAAAATACATGGTAAAATAACATACGTAGGCAACCTTACTAGAACATGCAGTCTAATTTTTTAAATCTTGCTTTTCTGTAGACTTGTTACCAAACTGAAACTCTCCATAGTATTCTTTTCACAATTTACTTTTCACTATTTAGTAGAAGTAGAATACGTCATGCCAACTAAGGCAATAGGTCACATTCGATACGTTTTTAGATGCACGCTGAACTAGCTCGCAGGTGAATAGGCCGCTGTCAGCGCTGGAGAGCGCCGGCTGCGCTATTTTCACCGATGCAGTTGCATTCTCCAGCCGCTAATATGTAAAATATAAGTGGCCAGTATTCAATTAAATTGTATGTCATTTTAATATCACTTAGTTGTTTATTAGTACAGTTTCTGTCACGCGAATTAAGACATTCAAATTAAAGTTTTAAGTAACAGGTTAGTTAAATAGGTGTTTGCGTGGGTTTAAAAAAGAGGGTATTGTATTTAACAGTACATGTATTTACATAATGTGATAGATATGCTACGTAAAGCCGCATGCAAAAACAAGTACCAACGTGCTAAAACACGCATGCTTCTGGAGAAAGGAGTTTCTATCAAAGGCCTTCTTTAAGTACGTTATCTGAAACAGCAGATTATTTTTTTGTTTAGCTTATGAACTTCCAATTAATTTCTATCCCTGATCCTTTTAGGCTGAAATTACAGAATTTAACAAACATCTGTTGTGTAGATTAGGTTAGTTAGTAAGGTTGGTTTTTATAATAATTGAATAAAAAAGACAAACAATGATTACCTATGCCACTCGATATGGACCCCTCTCTGCAAACGTAACTATCTTATTTAAAACTACAATATTATTCAAATCAGAGTTTTTTCAAACCACCAACCCCTTACAATACAGTACAAAAAGAGCATTATCCAAGGTTAGCCCATTTTGCAGACTCGTAACAATCTAAGATACCAGAAACCGGAAAAATGGCAATAAAACGTTGCAACCCTATAAAAGTGTCCGCGCGAACAACGCAGCCTTCGAACCACCTGACCCGGCTCCAGGACTTGCCTGAGTGCGTCTCTTTCTCAATAGACTAGTAGGAAAGAGACCTACTGAGCAAACTGAGCCATCTCTGACCCGCTGCGATTCCGAAGCTATTTATTCTGGAAACTTTTCAGATGCAATCTGCATTTAGCGTTCCGGGGCATTCAATGGAACGAGTTGCGAGTTGGAATAGCCTGCTGAGCACAAATAAGTAACCAGTTCGATGCCCCGTCGGACAAAGGAAACGCTGGCGGCGCGGAAAAGTGCAGGCGGCTTTGTTAGTTTGTTGAAGAGTTAAATACAGTTAATCCTTTAACAGATTTACATTTCATCCATATAAGAATGTATAGAATAATATTGAATGTGAGCATTTAATTCGCAGATATGAGGGGGAATTATTACCAATTAAATGAACCACGTCGAAAAAACATTAATACTTAAGTAGTAAAAAGTACTATAAACTTACTTAGTTAAAACACTACCACGGACTTTAAAAAAAAACGGACGTAACGTTGCACTAAAAAGGTGTCCAACATGCAAGGTCGGCACTTTCGTTTGTTATACACGACTTACCGCACGCATACAGATACACTAGGTAAGACAACTCGCCGACCCACAGCAGGAGTGACAGTGTGCACTCATGCTTAGACGAGGTTAAGTCTATTTTTGTAGGTCCGTGGGGATCGTAGCACACATGCATAAGCCAAGAGCTCACTAGCGAGCCGTATCAGTAACTGTTGCACGTAACGACGTGCTGTATACGCGGTTCGCGAACCTTGGTTTTCAATTTGATGAAGATAATATTAACCGGCGAGTTTAATTTCTCACGTCAGAAAGAAAGTAAATAAGTTTATTGACACAAAAACGACACGGTTTACAATAACAAGGAAATAAAACAATAACATTTTTTATCTGTGCCGTACGTTTCGTCAATAAGGGACCCACTCAGTACTATGCCAAGGCAAGCCACGACGACGACGACGTGTATACTCAATTAGGCAGCTTTTTTCCACTAAAATTTTATTACTGTAACTGTTACGAGTACCTACAGTTACAGCTCGCTACTGACAATGAGTACTCGGCTTTACATAATAACGTTGTTTTTATTCTTGGGTATTCGGGTAAAAATTGCGTTAATTTGATTAATTCTACGCAAAAACTGAATGAAATAACGCAATAATCAACAGCTGATAACAAAAATGGTGTTACACAGAATGCAAATGGCCGCGTCTGTCGACATAACTGAATTTTCCTGTTCGGCGCAAAAATGGACTCATTCGCGTGTAAGTTATTTAAATCTAATATCGCCTATTAAAAATATGCCGTTTCGCAATTTGCAATGGAAAAGTTGATCGAATTCCGCTGTTCCGAATTCTGTAAGCATCGTTAACAGTTGAGTTGTTGTATATTAACGAACGAAAACATTTTGAATTGATTATTAGAGTCAATATTTGAGTTTGAAGGTTATCTTTATGATTTGGTAGACTGAACATTTGTGTTTAAATTTACGGTATCTTTCAAAGAGAATAAACAAAAATATACAATTTCTCAATCAAACACCGTTCTTGAAAGCCACTTAGCCAAAACATTGCAGGCTTTAAACTAAATAATAGACATGAATCGACACCTAAAAATCGCCACCCCTTTAAAAGCCGCGAGGCGCCTTCCGACCGATGTTATTATGTAAATGTGATCCGAATGACATTTACACCAGGGCTGGGTCCAACGACGTGTTTCCCATAGATTACATTCTTGGCCATAACACAGGGTCACGGGAATCGGGCCGATGCGGGAATACGGGGGGTAATGCGAGGGCAATTTTGTAGCCGATTTGGGTTCCGCAGATAATTCGTTATGGGTTAAATCGCCGTGTTATGGGAGGTTTTAGTTATGGGGCAGTTTTGCTGAAACTGTGCTTTCTAGTTTGCATTCTGAATTTGACCTTTTCGTCTGAAATATATTATACAAATTTTTGTTTGAAGGCAAATAATAATACCTGTTGCCACCTTTGGATTAAAATATTTTGTTTTTATTGGTGCAGAAAAATAACAGAAAATGTACTAACAGTATGATATCTATAAAATTAAACCTACTAAAACAGCTCAATTTTTGGGAAGGTAGAAAAAAATATTTAAAAATGACATAATTTTCATTTGCTGTGTTGCGAAATTGATTGAATATAGTCGTTTTTATACAAGCGGAATTCGTTTTTTTGGTGAGACGATTTTACTTCATTAATAGTAGGAAAGTGCGATTTTGTGGAGGCAACTAATTAGTACAACTATGTATACCTAATTTCACCTCTAGAAGTTCGGACTTTTAAAAGAAAAAAAAAATCTTAATGGTCTTGTGGTAATTTTAATACCAAATACCAGCGCATATCGTGTACCTACGATATAACCTAGATTAGTGTTTAAAATAGCAGTGACACGCAGCCATTAAGGTGTGGCGTGACCGCGGGCCGTGTAAGTCATCGCATAATGCCCCCTATCGCAGTCCTGCGATTTTTCATTCAATTAACTTGGAATTTATGGGTGTGCCACAACCTGTACATTCACTATTAACACACGCAGTGCCCGGGTTTTAGATTCCTACATGAAATTCCATACGATGTTGAGTCAGCGGTAGGGAACGTGGGAAGGTACATGGCTGAAACACGCCGCTAAGTTTTGATTTATGGAAAGTTTAAATTAGAAATACTACGGTTGTATGGGAGTAAGTTTAACCCCTTGGTCTGTTGGCGGGATAATAAAGGTTAACGACGATATGTTATATAATTGCTTAACTATATTTAAAGCAATCTTGTCAATCTTGCAAGCCGACAATCAAAATTAAATATAGATATTTTGGAGTTTTGTGTACTTATATGTATTTTATTCGTCTGGACAACGCTTTCGGGTAGATAAATTAAGCAATCAAGACTATTAAACATTGTTAAAAATGTAATTATAAAAAAGCTTGAATAAAACTGTGTAAATCCTACAACTGAATTAATAAAAATATGGCTAACACCGTGTTATCACACCCTTCTCTTCTAAAACCATATTCCTACTAATTTTCGGTTATGTTTTGACGCCATTTTAGGTACAAGTATGAAACGAAACGAACTAACATTCCTGGAAAAACATACTGCACTCGTTTCAGGGAAAAGTCGCTAACGACGGCGCCTGGGCATGTTTAGCGACGGCGTTTAGAACCGTGTGTTGTTGGAAAACCTATTACGTTTTTTGCTCAGAATTGTTGCGTTTAGAGAGAAGTGTTAGAATTTCAGAATAATGGGTCAAGTGCGAGTAGGAATTGCCGTTTTAGAAATTTACATTTATTTTATACGCAGTACGGTATTTGATTAATGTCCAAATAAAATATTTAGCTTAACTAATAAAAAACAAAAAAAGGAAGCTGTTTGATCACTAAAAATAGTGACGTCACAAGTCAGTTTTTCATACAAACTTCATACTAGCAATCGTTTTTGACGTTTCAATAAATCCTGATTTGATATTCAGCCAACTACCGTATTAGGTTCATTTTTAATTTGCTAACATTTGTAACACCTTTGATATTAATTATTTTATATCGAGTGTATGTTTGTATGTAAACTCTTTATTGCACATAAGCAATTACAAAACATTTTTGCATCACTATGGATAATATACATAGGCAAACTTATCACATATGCGATCTCTTCCAGTTAACCTATTGGGTGTTTTTTATCCATTATATAGTTCAGATTATGTACTAAACCTTAATAAGTCAAAATTAAGTAACACAGTAAAGTTAAAACCGTATTTTGGACCGGTATAGTAATATCAGGTTCTAGGACACCCTGTATATTAAAAGCACTAAAATAATGTGGCAATATTTCTATAAATTACCGTGAAATACATAGGTACAAAATAAACCACCTATTAACTAAATGACTCTTTTGTAAATTATAGTAAATTAAGGTCAAGTAATGGTTTATTCTTAAGAATTAGTTTTCTAGTAACTCGATAGCGTCTCGATGATTGATGGCCACTAATGGCCGACTGACGTGTCGAAGTTTAGACTATTAGAGTTAAAAAAAAAAAGTATCATTAAAAAATTCGTACTTAGTTTTTAAGACTAGTTTTTTTTTGTAAATATTTTTACAGGCTCGTTTATTTTTGTTTCAGACACAAACTCGGTTAGGTACAATAAGATTAGTTTTAGTCATGGAACTTTGCCCGCACCGCTACCATACCACGCTGAATTTCAAAATATACGGTAGCTGGGCCCTAGTCGAGATGCATAACGTTAACCTAGCAATTTTCGAAAATCGTCACAATGTATACACCGTGTTTTTTTTGATTTACGATAACTTCGGCATATTACTAGGTATATCCATAGAAACTAATTGGTAGATTAGATTTTTAAATATTGCAAAAAAAACATTTTTTTCAGTTTAGAACAAAATAATGAAATCTTTTATCGTTGGTCATTCTAAAAGGGCCTTTAGCGTTAACTAATAATCAGTGTCAAATACGTCTAGGTTGGCGTGACATACACACACAAGTAAAGATAACACTTGACAGGTACAAGATTGTCACTTTAGATTGACGCGTATACAAACCTAACAATTGGAAACTCTTTACTCATAAGTATTAAAAGAAAATTGTTGTTATCAATTAAGAGCCTTTTACACTAGTTTAACGTGATTAACTGATTAAATTTAAAAATTAATTATCTTTAAAACCGTTAGACTTATCATTTGTCTGTCTTCGGGAAATTTACTTTGTTTGACCTAAAGAACGTTCCCTTAAGTTATCGTAAATCAAAAAAAACAATGTAGAGGGTTGACGTTAGTTGACGAATAGGGCCCGGCATTTTGGGGGCGGCATTTGACAAGTTGTATGGAGAGAACACCGCTGGTTATCGACATGCCATTCAAGTCGATAGGAAACAGAAGCAAAGAGGCATAACTACCAAATCAAAAATGGAAAATGCGTTTAATTATAACCATGCGGAGTCTTAGAATCGATAAATCATTTGCAATTTGAGGAGTGAAAATTGCATGAGTTACCACCAGTCTTATTTTCTACTTTGGTTAAGCTAATAAGGGCTTTCATAGTCAAAAATTTGATTATACGATGTCAAAGCAAGATGAGTTAATGAATAGAAATAGAAATTGAAACGTTTATTCGATGATCACAAGAAAAACTAATGAAAACAAACGCTGGTTTTCAGTGAAGGGCGTGGATAAACGAGGAAGGCCAAACGACTCTATTTTACATTTTTTTTACACCTATTGTTATCGTGTTGTTAACGCTAAGATAGCTCTTAGTTACTCGACAGTAATAACAGCTAGTTGAGAGCGACACAAAATAAATAGGAAAGAAGTCAATATATAGGTAGTAAATACCAGCGGGCCTAGTATGCTTGAGATCATCGCGTGACAAAATGTGGATGAAGCATCCGTCACTGTTGTACTTATAAACGTGTCAGAAAGGGGTCCATATTGGCTCATATAATTATTTTTACTCACAACGTATTGTAAGTCATAATCATCGCAACTCATAAAGATAAAGATAAGATAAAGATAAAGAGACATTTACCACATTACACAGATAAAACAATATCAAGACACAGAAAAATTGTTACGAAACGGTCCCAACTCAGCATTCGCTAGCCGTAAAGCCAGCACTGGTCTTCCGTTGGAACCGTTTGTTAAAAAGACGGAAAGTGACACATTTAACACAAAACAACGCTAAAAGAAAAACATCAAGGATCAAACACAATAATTTGTTCGAGAACGTCTCAAATCATAACGTATTTTTTTCAGCAACTGTACTTTTTCAGGATTTTTATAACTCAAACCTAACCTAACCTAGTCTTATCTACACATGGTATTTTTTTTTAGAGTCCAAACATCGGAGTTGCAATTGTATATGAATTATGGCGCATCGGTTAGACAGTGATAAATATTTAATTCACATTTTGTCAGACGATAAACGCAGCCATGTTAGGTCCCATGCGTGACAAAGTCTGGATAAAGCATCCGTGACTCTCGTATGAACATACGTGTCAGAAAGTGACGGATGTTGTATCCACATATTTTCACGCAATAAACGCAGTCATATTAAGCCGTTTCTATTTGATCCATTTTTAAACCAATCGCGTCACAGGTAGATGACGTTATCCGAAAAGTCACGTGATCTACCAGTGACGCGAATAGAAACGCTAGTTAGCGTAGTGCATCTTGTTAGCGCAGGGCCTAAATCGTCAGGTTAAGCTGGTGCGGTGGGGTGGTAATACCATATGCCAATATAACTTATGACTTACCATAATAGGTCATCATCATCATCATTATCAGCCGCAAGACGTCCACTGCTGGACAAAGGCCTTCCCCAAGGTTTTCCACAACGATCGGTCCTCTGCTGCTGTCATCCAGCGGTTTCCCGCGACCTTTATCAGATCGTCAGTCCACCTTGTGGAAGGTCTGCCAACACTTCGTCTCCCGGTTCGCGGTCGCCACTCTAGAACCTTTCCGCTCCATAATAGGTACCTATTTATTATTTCTCGTTATAATGCTAACATATTTTTCTGCAGAACCTACGCAAGATACTTGATATTCATAGTTTGACGTATTACTTGATTAAGTATTATCATTGTAATAAACTGTTTCTTGCCGTGGCAATTCTCCACAGCAGAGTTTTCTTGGAAAACGAGATATCTACATGTAAAAGTGCCCGTGCGGCCTGCTTACTGAATCTTTATATTTATCTTGTTCTAGCCAGCATAACTACCTCCTTACCAGCGTAGCCTGAACAATACAACCATAGCGTCGACGATACCACTTAACAGTAAAAGTCTAAATAAGTGGCTACTAGCACATATCATAGCCGCAATAAACCCGCTAGTGCAGGGGTCATTAACCCCGTTTAATGTCGACCTCACTACGGTCATAACTCGGTGGGTTTTTAATCGAAAAGTTCCGCCGCACACGGTCGTAAAATCAAAGGTTTGATCATGAAACTAATTAAAATGATAGTTTAAGATTTCCGATGTATAAGGGTTTGGAAAATTGATTTATTAATAACATCCGTTATACGCGGAAGTTATAAAATAAATACATAAGACATAATACATACTACATATTATTATATGTGTGCAGTGTGTGTTGCCGGTGATGACTTACGGATCTGAGACGTGGGCGCTAACAATGGGCCTCATAAGGAAGCTCAAAGTCACTCAGACGGCTATGGAGAGGGCTATGCTCGGGGTTTCTCTGCGTGATAGAATCAGAAATGATGATATCCGCAGTAGAACTAAGGTTACCGACATAGCCCTAAGAATAGCTAAACTGAAGTGGCAGTGGGTGGGGCACATTGCTCGCAGGACTGATGGCCGATGGGGTCAGAAGGTTCTGGAGTGGCGTCCGCGGACCGGAAGACGAGCTGTAGGTAGGCCTCCAACAAGATGGAGTGACGACCTCGTCAGGATCGCGGGACCGCGGTGGATGCGAAAAGCACAAGACCGGTCTGCGTGGAAAGCCTTGGGGGAGGCCTATGTCCAGCAGTGGACGTCTTTCGGCTGACATGATGATGATGATGATGATGATTATTATATGCAAGTAAAACAATTCCATGAGTAGACATGGAACTTTTTTCTTCTCGGTAAAACCTAAATTGCTTTTGTCATGTTTTCGTATTGTCAACGTTATTATAGCTATTATTTAATTGAAAATAATGGCGTCCAAGTTAATGGGTAGAAAAGAAATTCAGAGCCTACCAGCTGAGCCAGAGCATTAATCTACTTTGATTTTACCCTATTGCAATAGTATTGTTCATGACTTTGCCGCCTTTACGGTCAAATCTATAAAACCTATTATAATGTTAACAATGCGATAATCATAGGGGTAAACCAGGTAAGAATAAGGCCCTAGGCTTCGAAGTCATCCTAGAGGAGACCTGTTTCCAAAAGTGAATAATTACAGGAGTCTTTACAAATATTGGACATTAGAGGACGCCCGCGACTTCGTTCGCTTAGAATTAGTTTCCCGCTACTCCCCCTATTTTAATAACCCGTTAGGGGGTGAATTTCCAAAAATCCTTTTTTAGTGCTCACTTACATCATTCAAGGAAGCCCTGTACCAAATTTTAAGTATCTAGGTACAGTAGTTCCGACTGTGCTTTAATATCTAAGTTAGTGAGTCAGGTTTGCCTTTTATATATATAGATAGATTGCCAATTTTTGTTGTTAACCAAAAAAATATATTTTCCAAACGTTTTTTACTGCATTTATATTTTTTAGAAGCAAAGTAAAACCTAAATTAGAGATAAAAAAACAATCTAGATTAATATGCATACTCTTCTATTATTAAATAATTAAAATCGATTCAGAGCCAAAACCGTTTGTATCGTTATGATATTTTTAACTTGACAGTAAAGGCGACAGTATCGTAAAAACAATAACAAAACAAACTAAACTACTAACCTAGTATAATAAATGTGAAAGTTTCTAAAGATGCTACGATTGAGGTTTTCTCTGAGGATTCTCGAATTTGAATGAAATTCAGCAAACAATAATCTACCCTTCACTAAAACACAGCTTGTGCGCTCGTTTGCCTTCTTTTTTTCAGTAAAAAAGGTTTCAATTTTCCCAGAAAATTCGAAGGAAATACACTAAACGAATTCTTAGCAAACGAAGTTACTGGCAAAGTCTAATTTTTAATTTTATGCTTCGAACCATGATTCTGGACCGATTTTTAATTTATAAAGCAATATTCTTGAGTTTTAGTCTTGAATAATAAAAATGTTAATAAAGTTTTATTGTCTTTTCAGGTAAGCTGCAAGCCCAGGTAGCGTAAAGCCTCGCCCACACGTCCGCGCGGTAATCGCTGCGATTTACACGCCGTGTGTGAGCGGCCTAAGCAAACAGCCTTGTCGCATAGGGTTGCCAAACTCTGAAATTTACAGATCTCTTGTTATAGATAATATGAAGATGATTTTGAAAGCGACTAGGGAACAGAGGGATCTAATGCACTCGCAATCGCAATCCAAAATGAAAACAATTGTTCCACCTTGAAGCCGATTCAGATTACGAGTGAGTTAGCCAATAGCGATGCAGGTCAGTATCAAAGAAACATTTCAGTATAAGTAATTCAAGCTTGGGTTTATAGTAGTTTTAATCGAAGAACTGATCATAATCGTACCTATAAAAGGTAGTAATTGTAGCTCTTACAGACAGACTAGCAGTCCGTCGCCCATTTCAAAATTCAAAAATTCAAAATGCAAAATATCTATTCAGTAAATTGGCTTCATGAGGGCTCTTTTACACGTCGGTAATATAAAGTGAATGTACTAGCGCTTTGGACAAGACCATCATTGCGGAGAAGAAGCGCGGCAAGAAACTCTAGCAGAAGGTCATTTTTTCCCATAATAAAATACAATAATACTTAAAAGTAACATTATAAGGTAATAAAGTAATAATTAATTATTTTAAACAATAATATTCATCCATCAACGCTATCGTAAGTATTAGGAGAAATTAGAGCGAAAATAAAAT
The DNA here is from genome assembly GCA_923062465.1 of Acleris sparsana. Classification (NCBI taxonomy): domain Eukaryota; kingdom Metazoa; phylum Arthropoda; class Insecta; order Lepidoptera; family Tortricidae; genus Acleris; species Acleris sparsana. The sequence goes on from OV281287.1 coordinate 21,282,534, forward strand.
AACTAAACAGACCACATTCACAACCATTATCCGTTGGATTTCACACTAGGGTGAACCTGACCTATTATTAAAACATAGTCTGTCAGTTTCATAGATTTCTTCACCGCTATCGGACTGTCAGATGGCATGACAGACTTAGTCCGTGGTGCCCTGTCCTTATAGATCACAGATCGATCGATAGGCTCGTTTAGTGAGCTCGCCGATGTATTCCTCAAGAGAACATCACCCAGGGCTGTGCCACACACTCACGTGCCACATTTGCATGATTCAGGGTTGGCTCAGTCGTGCGTTTACTCGTGAAAATCGGTTATTGCCTACAATTTATGCCACAGTTTTTTTTTTTCATGTTTATGTAAAAATAAAACCTGGAAATATAAATTAACTTTTCTGAAGGTTATTTTGATAAAACTAATTTAAAGGCCTTTCTTTTTCATGTGGCCTAAAATTATACTGCCTTTCATGCGCGGTATAAATATCTATATGCGAACCAAATTTAAATTTCAGTTTCTGAGAAAAGTGAGTGTGATATTCAGGCATAGTTTGACTGCGGAACTCTAAAAAACCGGTCAAGTACGAGTCAGACTCGCGCACCGAGGGTTCCGTATTTATGATATTTTGCTTAACCTCTAAAGAAAACAGAAAATACTCATTTTGTTATGAGCTTTATTTTCTATGCGATAAGGTCCGTTTTGACTGCCCTAAATTTTAATACAGATTTTCTGTTATTTTTCAAAACTGTTAACAATGAACACTTCATTTTATTTTTCCCTTTAAATATAAGTAAAAATAGTCGAAAAAAACAGCAACTACATAAATCTTAATTTTCTAAACTTTATATCTTTTTTGGTTTAAACTTTCGTTTAAACGCTGTACGTAGTACATAAATCAAATGTAATAGGGTGCAATTTGGTATGACACATAAATTGCGCAATACGTCGTCCATTATGAAAAAGGATTAAAACTTTTGTTCCCATGACCAACTCCAACTTTGGCGATGCACTAAATCGCTTTTCTGCAAAATGGTTTATTATTGGAATATTATTACCTACCTATTTCTTATTTAAAACAAATTCAATAATTCAAGGCCGTATTTCACCAAAACTGGAATAAGACTTCCTGAAACATTAGTCTATACAAATTCGGCGATTAATCTAGGTATAAAGACCTTATTAGTTAATTACCTATATATTATGTATAAAACAATGTAACAATTATTTTTTTGTATATAATGCTAAACTACTTTTGCTTGCGACTAACGAGTCGAATTACTACATTTTTTTACTAATTTACTACAAATTACAAAAAAACTGTAACGTAAATTTCTTTAAAGTGTCATATAACGGCCTACGAAAGAACCCGCAACTTCTACCTTCGTAGTAACTACCAACATAACCTTAAACATATTTAATTCGTAAATTTACTCAGTTAAAAGTTAACTGACAAATTGCTAATGCTCCCACGCAATGTTAAACCACATTTCATGGTAGTTTCCGTTTCGCATAAACCGTTATCTTCAGTGCATGCTTTAGCATACTGCGCTCGTAGGTAAAAAGGCACATTTATCATAACAATCGTGCTGCATGTTCAATCTTATGTGTTACGACGAAAGGTTTAATTTGATTATTGTTTTATTTACTGAGGTAGCATGCGAGCCCGGGTACCATGCAGGCGTGCCGTGTCGGCACTTTATTTAAACAACATGCAATGCAAGGGTGTAAATTGGAAAATAGTTTTTTATTATGTAAATCGGTTATGTTTGATGTTACTGGACCTGTGATTATGCAGTAATTAATTTTGCTTTGGGTTTGGCTTGTCGACATAATACTCATATTTTAAACAGTTTCCCTTTTAATAAATTTCTAAGTAGTTACGTGTTGTAAAACGCCGAGTTATGCGATTATCATTCCGAATGAGTCAAAAAAAGATAACTTAATTGATCTAAAACAACTCATTACATTTTTCCGTCAAAATGAGACTGTTTCGGGAGATTGTCGATAAACGAAAATTTCATGGACGCAGGCACGATTTTGTGTGTATTTTGGGGTTGGTTTTTAATAGAATCACATTAAAAATGAATACAAATGCCTATTAAAACAAAATTTGAGATCTACGGAAAATATTTTAATTTAGTAATCCTGGTCGCGGCACCATAAATCAAAATAATGATGAAACTATGTATTAGTTTTCAAAAACAAACATATTGAATGCATTGTTTTATTCAAGTAAAATGTATTAATATCGATAACAACGACCTAAAAGATATGAAAAAAGTATACAAGGTAAAACAAGTTTAAACTAAGTGTGTGTGTGAAGGCCACATAGCCGTTGAGTAAAATACTCATAAGTTCATAATGCCTATATGCACATAAAGCATCATATAGAAAATGGGTCCTTTATAAGGTGGCTGGCGATGGCGATTGTTTACAGTTACGCCATGTCCGTCTGTGCGCGGTTTGACTCAGAGATTCTTGTTACTATAAAGCTGTAAACTGTATGGAACATTAAGGAAATATTTAACTTGCGTGGCCTCCTCCCCACCTGCAGCTAAAACTGCGAATTCAAAGCCAAAATGGGTTCATAGTTGTAGTATTTTGTGATAGGTATCTTTTTGTGTTTGTAGTGATCGATAACCAGTGATAGATTTGTTAGAATCCCACACTGAGCATAGTCCAACATAATCTTGCCCGGTTTTTTTATGATAGAATTGATTGAATATCATGCTAAAAATAACAAAACGATAATAATCAAAACAACAGAGCAGAAGGTTTTCATTTCGCTTGTTTTTTTATTATTTCCAATTTTCGTCGACATAATAGAAAATCCTTTTACAAAATTATATCAAACCGCTTTGAGGGAAATTGACCCTTTCAAGATGGCGGTTGGGCTTCCTAAATCCGGTATTGAATTTAAACAAGATGGGTTTCATATAGTTTATCTTTTCGACCGAGTTTTATGGGGTTTTCGTGGTTGGATTAATTTACGAGCTATAATGAAGTTTGTTTGAATATTAACTAATATAATTTATAGACTCTATTTATGTAGTATGTTAATGGCTTGTGCTATGCCTTGAAAACTGTCAAAGATGCCAGATTATTTTTGTCAATTGTGTTATGTTAATGTTTGTTAGGGTAATAATGAAGAATATTCAAAACGGCCAAATTAATGTCTGTTTGTATTTTAGTTTTTATTTTATATCAGCAAATATTTAAAGATACTGAAGTTGGTTTTGTGATTTCTTCGCTCTCGCTTTTTCTTTATTTATTTATAGTGTGGTTGTGTCCCTTCCATAATCCAAACCTAGCAGTAAAAACGGAAAACGAGTTTTGGCTTCACAGCTAGCTCATACTGAGTTACCATCGTTTCTATCTATTCTTGTACATTTTCATTCAATGTGCGGTTGTGAACAAATCTTTGAGATAAGATTTAACTTTTTTATGATACTATTATATCTCACTACCAAGCTGATGGAGTAGTTTCTGCTGAAGGTTCTTGAAGTGCTGCTTCTCCGTAATGTTAGTCTTATCCGAAGCGCTAGCAGGTTCACTCGAAATAACAGAAGTGTAAAAGCTCATGAGGCCAATTTAAGTAATAAATATTCTGAATTTTGAATTTAAGAAGACTTGAATTTCGCCATTTCTCATTAATGGTTGGCTTAAGATTTTCTTCCCTTCTTTTAATAATTTAGTTAAGTGTTATTGTGTTTTTCTTCCTCTTACAAGATTTTGCTTCATGAGTAATGAATTGCATTTATTTATTCATAACCAAACCTTACCCAACTTTGACAACCCTAATCCGTCGTTAAATTTCACCATGTTCCAAATGCCACTGGCTCCACACGGAGACAAATTTCCACACAAAAAAACAACACTGGCAGTTTAAGCGCTCTAAAACCACGTGCCTGAAACTTGATGACCTGTATCGAATCGCCAACTCAGTTTACCCAAAAGCAAACCTTGTATTTCCATATTAAAGCAGAAAGTCGACTGCGCTTGCCTTGTTAAAGGACGTTGCACAACGTCAATCTAATTTGGACTCTAATAATTCACAGTTTACGAGAGATTTTGCTTCTGACGTGGTGGATTTAGGGTGACAAGCTCTGCAGTTTGCGTCGCCTGTCAAACTATTGGGCAACATTTCGGGTGACATGGATTTTCCGTCAACTTTGTTTGGAATTGTTGAGAATTCTGATGAAGGCAACTGAAATATCTGCGGTTAAGTTGAGGGATATAAAAGAGTTTGATTATTATTCAATGGACGATTTCTTTATAGTGTGAAGAAGTGGTCTTTGTTTTCCATAGACGTGTGAAATTTGAAGACTGCTAATGCGTTGCTAACCCTGAAGGCTAATTTTAGATGCTTCTAAAGAGGGAATAGACATGTTTGCACATAGACAGATGGTCGATAGAGTCAATAACATGGTAGAGTGAAGACTGTGTGGACTGACGATTTGAAAAATGTGGAAGGATAATTATGAACTACCTACGCCCTGGATGGTTGGTAGTGGTGAATTAGCAGTGGATTGGATTGATAATATAAGGGGGATGGGAATGAAGTAAAACAAAGTCAGAGTATTAATAGTAATTAAGAAGAATAAGAAGTATTGATTTCCAATCAAGACCATTGAAGTACAAAAGAAAATTTCACAAACTCAGCATGTGCTGCGAGTGCGGGCGAGTGCTCAAGCCTTCGCAGCGCTGGTTTTCAGTCAGCCTTTTTCCTCACTCAGTCTAGATTACTTAAACTTAGCAGGTACTCTGTCTGGCGTAACAAAAATACCGAGACATGCGAGAGAGAGTGTGACAACGATAGACAGGCGAGTACACTCGAGAGCAATGAAAATGGTTCACTTTCTATGTTAATTCAATATCCCTTTTTTAATGCTCTTGACTATATTTTATTACTTCGGTTTAACCGTCGGTGCCTACATCTTCATCTTCATCCTCAAGCGGTAAATATAGATTTTGACAACTTGATGGTAATGTTCCCTTTAGCGCCAAAATGCCAAGTTGCTATAACAAGCCAAGGAATTCCCGGAATTCCTTCACATAATTACGTTAGTCCCAAACAATTCCTCGCAATTTTTTATTTAGTTCCGCCGTGCGGACGTTGCGCGGAAAATCGTAAATCACCCGTTTACTGCCAATCCAAAACGTCGTAAATCCATTATATTTGAAAGGATAATATAGCTTTTTTATTTTGCGACATTTTTTTTTTTTTTTTTTTTTTTTTTTTTTCAGGGGACAATGTCACACCAATTGACCTAGTCCCAAACTAAGCTCTAGGCTTGTACTATGGGTACTAGACAACGATATAAATACTTATATAGAGAAATATATACTTAAATACATAGAAAACATCCATGACTCAGAAACAAATATTCTTGCTCATCACACAAATATCTGCCCTTACCGGGATTTGAACCCAGGACCGCTAGCTTCGTAGGCAGGGTCACTACCAACTAGGCCAGCGCGTCGTTTTCCTTTACCACACCATTCTGAATTCTAAATTGTCGTATAAGCATAGGTATATAACCGTATATACGTCCTTTTGTATCGGATAGTCGTCCCGAAACTGTCGCTAGGCACGAATAAGTGCAGTCGTGAGAACGCACAGTTAGTTCCAAATGGGATAGCGTTTTAACGTAGATTTATATTTCCTACATAAGAGTTTAACTAAAAATACTGTATTTGTTTGTTGATTGGAATAAAAATGTACTAATACGCGGACTTACTAATACGTAAACGGGTATATTGTGCCTGTTATGTTATACACCTTTGCCAAGACTTTATAACATCAGAACAACAACTACCAACAAATAAATATGGTGATACTACTCTACTGATATGTAGGCAATTAATAAAACCATTAAGTACCTATTCATTAAATTGAATTCGTCTTCTATCTTACCGAAAAGATTTAAAACAACTTTCAAAAATAACATTATAATATCCATCCTACTACTATAACGCATTAAATCTAGCAGTAACGACGAGTGAAGCGAGCACGCCTCACTAATCACGTCTCCCCCAAGGAACCCCCAATTAGTCGTTATAATGTAGATTAAATTTAATGATAAATATAATGACTGTAATGTCCTCAAAAATACACTTTGACACGTTAACTTAGTCGATATATTCGGTCGTGAGGGCTTTACTTTGAAGTGACAAGGTGTTTACATTTTGTAGGGGTAATGTAAAAGGTCAATGACGCCATAATGTATATAAGTAATAGCTATAGGATACATTTAATTAGGTTATTTTATTAGAGAAACGGCACTTGTTTTTATATTGTGAGGTTTTTAAATAACGTAAGAGCCGAAGCCAGTGGATTTCACCCAGCTTTTGAAGAGATTTATTTTATTTCCGAATTGTATTGTTATGCGGGTTGGCTGCCTGGTTGTTCATTTAAAAATATCTTGTAAGAAAATCATGAATTTATTTACAGTATTTATCTCCTGATATTTCACAGTTTAATTAATATTTTAGCAGGTTTGTAGAACATTTTGGGGTTTATTTATTGCTAACAAGTACAAAATCTAAGTATCTAAGTCTGCCTCCATAATATATTTAAACACTGTTCATAAATACAACACGAAACCAACAAACAATCGAATGAAAATATTATTTCGCAGACGTATTTTACCTAAAAATAACACATTCAATCAAATAATTCCCACCGATTGCATATCAGACAAAAGAACACATCTGTTCTAACAATGATCACCAAAACAACAGATAGACGGCCATCTTGAATCACACAACAAGGGAATAGAATGGAAGCTGCACCAAGTGCGGCGCAAACAGTCGTGTCGAGGATTACGTCTTGTTGAGTCAGATAGATTAAGTTAGCTCAGCTAGTCTGCGTCTAACAAAGACCTGGTCTTGGATTACATCGAGACTTATAGTTCGGCTGTGATCTGTCAAGGGCATGTATGTTTAATGTGGCTTTTATACGGGCTGTCTTTCAAAGTGGTCTTGAAAAGGCACATATATAGTCGCAGCATATACCAAAAACGCCAAAGACCGCAAATAATAATATGTAATCTAGTATGAATGAATGAATGAATGAATGATATTTATTTTCCAAAGTAAGTCACAATATACATTGCATGTTAGTATGTCAAAAGTACAAGAAATTTCATTGGAATCGTCAAAAAATATACACAAATCTAATATAATCAAAAATATAAATAAGAAGTCAAAATAAAAATAAAAATAACAATACACGTTCGTACGTACGTGTATTGTTATTGTAGTTGTATATACGTAGATAACAAACTAGGAAATAAATTACGTGTTGATGTTAATTTTATTTCACGTGTATTTTTTTCATGGGCCCTACTTTGAAAATCGAAGCCTGGAGTTACGTTAGCTGATCTCTTTCTCTGCCACGATAATAATGAAGCGTTGGAGAGGCGTTTAGTTCATGATTAGACGAGCGAATTGAAAATATTATATAATATTAGGCCATATCATGGTAATATACTGCACTATACGAGTACCTACATGTGCATGTTAACGCAAAACCCTAAAAAAACAATAACCTAAATATTTACCATAACATTCCCCTGATAAAAAAAAAACTTAAAAAGGTGTAATCTTAGGAAATAGGTGCTTTAGCCACAGTGACAGGCTCGTTACGTACTTCCTGAAGTTAATGCTTTACGACTTATGCATGTGTAAAAATTTGCCAATATAAAATATATATAAACTTTACGAACGGGTTTTCCCATATACGTTACTGCTATTGAAAACGTATTTTCGTTAGTTTTGATCTGGAAGTTAATATGCATATATTGGACAATATTTAGTAGTTTATCCCCTATTTTTGAGTACAGAACCGATACCTTTTCTCTTTCTATTTAAATGTATGTTTTTTTTTCTTTTTAAATAGAAGCCCTGTGCATATTAGCGGTCAGTCCGCTCAACCCCACTTCTAAGGTCGCTTAACATCCCAAAAAATTCACTCAATTCAGTCAAGTACAGCATTATACAAAGCCTTACTTTTGATAGCAAAATAAATTAAATTCCGGTCCCTATTCGCCCTGTGCAATTGAATTGGACAAGAGTAAAATAAATGGACGAATCTCGTTTGGTGTAAAATTTCCCGCTGCCCGTTCCCTGCCCGTTCTCTGCCAGTTTGTTTAATAACTTTAGTCAGTGACATCATTCGTTTCAGGGTAAAATCATCGGGAAAGTTGCAGCTTTGTTTGTGACAAAAAGGGAGCATCAGAGTATTCGTAACGTTGCATACTGTTAAGGATTAAAAAAACTTGCGTAAAACAAAACTTTTGTCAGCCCTAGGCCCAATCATAGAACGAAATACTTTAACCTTTGCATAAATTAAACTTAAAAATATAGCTGCTACAATCGTTCGAAAAAAGGTTTACAAATATTGGTAATTCTCAAATTTTTTTTAATTTTTTTTATGGCATTGAAAAGGCAAACGAGCACACAGACCACCTGATGGTAAGCGGAAACTGTGACCCATAGACATTCGCACTCACAAGATTGCAAGCCTAAGACTGCAAATGCGTTGCCAACTCTGAGGACTAAGATGAAATGCCTCTATGCTAGTCATTACACCGGCTGTCTTATCCCCAAACCGGAACACAACAATGCAAACACTGCTGTTTGGCGGGAGGTTAATGGATAAGATGGTGGTAGCGATCCGGACGGACCCTGCACAAGGTCCTACCACCCGCAAAACCACCTTACCTTTTAAAGAGTAAAACCATATTGCATTTGACATGTTATTAAACGGTCAATGTTTCGATAGCTCTTATTTACTTGACATGGTGGCCGAATTAATAGCAATGCCATAACAACTCACAAGCAGTATTGTTAAAAACAGTAGAATGAAGGCCCAGTATTGTATTGACTATATTTTCGTCTCCTAATATAAATCCGGATAATAGAAAAATATCAAGTAAAAAAAAGGATAAACGTTGAACAGGATCCCTCTCAGCATTGTCCTCAGTGAAACCGATTGATCGTTCTATTTTTTTGCTGAGTATGTGTGGTTCAAAGAAAACGAACATAAACTAGACTAAAACTAACAATGATTCGTTACAATTTGGTTACTAAGTAAATAAATATATTATGTACTTGGTAAATACTTGAAGAAATAACACCATTTGCCCCACTAGTGGCCAGTTTGAGGAGTATTTCTAGAAATAGAAATAGAAATGTTTATTTGCTAGAATACGTTACAATAAGATCATAAAATAAATAACAGAATCAGTATTCAGCTGACACTATAATCGACATGCAAAATATTAGATTAGACAATAATTGATATGTTGGTCACAATAATTTTAAAATAAGTCGCAAAAATTAATCAGCTATATGCTATATAGCATGCACCAGCGTCGTTATGCTCTAATAAAGTTAACAAAATCTTTAACGCTTTAAAAAGTGTTCCTGTAGCCATGCAGTCAACTTAGCCCTGAGCACCCTTCCATGTAACCCCCTCAACTCACTGGGAATGTTATTAAATAATACTACGCACATGCTACAGGCGTTTATTTTAAAGATGTCAGACCTACAACATGGTTGATGGAGCAGATATTGATATTGACTTCTTGATTTTCCAGCGAACAGTATTTCACGTTTATTAATAGTACATTATTGCCTAGGCACGGAAGTAGGCAATTGCGGGGCGAGGATTGGTTTAAACGGACGAGCTTGCGAGTCCGTTTAAAAATACGAGGCCCGCAATTGCCGTTCCTGCCGAGGCATATATAGTGCTTTTCTCAAAAATCGCAAGAATAAAATTATGTTGGAGTAAAGTACTTTATTAAGGAAAGAAATACCACACAATCTATACAGACAATATTATTACCTACTCTTTACCGTCTTTTGTTTATGACAAGGAGAAACGCAAGCTTTTTTTTTTAAAACTACTCAAGCTATTCGAGATACAGATAAAAAAGTTATATTCCGAACAAAATTTGGATGTAATAAGACTTGTGCCCTCATTTTATTAAGGCCGTTTTCACTTTTTAAAAAGTTAGATACTAGATGGTAATGAAATTTGTATGCAACATTGCGTGCTTGTGTAGCGAGCACGCAATGTTTTTTTTTTTTAATTTGAGATCTGTCAGTAAACTATGTACTTCGCATCCCAATATATAGATAGTAATGTCAACTTTTCCTGTCATTTTTGAGAAAAATATTCTGGCTATCAGTGAAGAGACATCAGAGATTAATATAGTAGGTAGATACGGGCCTCTATTCAACACGGCAAAAACCACATCGTGTTTGATCAGTTATCGTTTTGTCAACGTTTTGATAGCTCTTATTTTATTAACAGTAATGGCGGCCGAGTGAGAAACGATTGCGTAACAGGTCAAATACGATATTGTTTTTACCGTATTGAATAGAGGCGAAGAAATCTTGACACATCGCAGCATCCTATAACTCATGAGTCAGGATTGACTTATCTGCTTAGAACTAAAATTCCTTTCTCAACGGCTCTTTGCGCTTTTAAATCGACCTCTTTTGTCAGCGTTCTTAAGTAATATTTTAAAAGAATATAGTTGCAACTTGGCTCTTAAACCGTCATTTAAGTTAAAAACTTCGAACGAAAGAATTATGAAGCTAGGAAAGGGGTCACGGTAAAAACATAACTTCGTTTGCTTATTTACATAAGAAAAGTTCGAGTCCGTCTGCACGCCAAGTTACTGCTCCGGTGGACTTAAATAAATAAGAAACGGAACTTTGGTAACATATTTTTGCATAATTGTGAGCTGTCAACGATAGAAATATTATTTGGCTATTTTAAAGCTTTTTATGGCATTGAGGACACACGCCTGCACTCAGGCCACCTGATGGTAAATGGGATCTGAGACCCATGGACATCTGAAATCTCAAGACTACAATCTCAAAACTATGTAAATAAGTATAGTAATAAAGAAACATTATATAGCTGGGGTTCTATTCTACTTAAAAACTTAATTGCTCTTGACATGATATCGTATTGTCAACGTTAAAATAGCTTTTTCATATCACCTACTCGGAAAGGAGACTTTTCTTCCCTGCTAGGAGGGATCAAAGTGGCACTTTTCTGTTCAAGGACATTTTGTAGCCAAATTTGATAATTGTTGTTAAGTGCGATAAGTTCCTGTTGTTAAATTTGATAAATTCAGCATTTCTAGAATGTGTGAATAATTAAATTTGTTTCATCACTAAGATCTTTTATTTTCCTCATAGGTGATGTGAAAAGCAGTATGTGTCACACGGTAGCAAAATTATTTCCACCTTGGGCGTTAACACTTGAATCCCTCACTACGCTCAGGATTCTATTTTAGAATCCCTCGCTACGCTCGGGATTCAATTGTACGATCCTTCGCTTCGTTCAGGATTCAATGTACGCCCTCGCCTTAAATATGTAATTTTGCTCCCTCGTGACACAATCTACTATTATTTACCTGACAGTAATGGCGGCCGAGTTGACAACAATACGGTTCTTTACTATTCTATATAGTTGTCCCCATTAGAAGTAGCCTAGTAGAATTGTAGTTTTTCACGTTGTTTAATACTTTTCGATTTTATAAGTGTTCTTAATAACGCATACCTAATACTAATTAAACTTTAGTAAAGATTCACTTGATGACAAACTGCCAAACAGAAAGACCGCCTTTCCAAATTATTATTTCACCAAGTTAAAGTAAAATTAAGGACGCATTTTTCATATTATCTATTATGATAGTTAAGTAGCTAATTAATTGGTGTGGTATCTTAAATGCAGCATTAATTTGAATCAAATTTAATTCCTAAATTAATATATTTTTTTATGCGTTAATTGCCATTTCCTACAGATTAAGTTAAAATGCCTTCGTATGCACGGAAATTGCTTCAAACGTTCAAGTTAGTCAATAAAAATACAGAATAACTCCCAACAGAACGGGATGTCCGGCCACTCGGCTTTAGTTCAAGTCGTGAGTACTTATGCATCCGACTTAGCGAACTTTGCGAGTGTGTTTTTGTTCGCTGATGGAGTCAGGCGTAGTATCCCTCGTCGGGTTTCTGCCGATCTTTGTTTTGAGGTATAAAAATAACAAGTTCAATGTTTATTTTCAGTGAGTTTCATGCTTCTAATAGTAAAAATGGTGCATTTATCGTTAACCTAGTTCACCGTTTTATGCATAAGTTGGTAATAAGTAGATCTATAACTTGTAAACCGTGATACTGATAATACCAATATTTAAAAAGTACTTGCATAAGGGTGATCTTGTTTCTATATGGATCTCTTCTAGCTAAAAATAAACCTGATACCTGTCCAAATTCAAATTTAATTATGTAATAGCTATAGAACAGTTCTGCCAACGGGTTTGTTAACGACCATTTTTAAAGAAGAATAGAAGGTTTAGAGAAGGAAAGTTAATGTAACCGGTATCGATCATTTAATACGAGAAAAGATTGTACCCAAAATATTCAATAAAACTGGATGGCTGAGAGAAAACATAGACAAAATACGGCCCTCAAAAATAAATTAAAAAATGCCTTTTTATGTGTTTTTTTATTGTTGCTAGATATAATTAAATAGGTACTATACCCAGGTGCATGATTAGCTTATAACTTTGAGTCCTTCACTCATCAACAAACTGGGTAAAAGTTTGGCAAACATGCAATAGAAATATAATGCATGTACCTTTTGTTAAACAAATACTAAAACGATAAAAACAGAATAAAACAACTAGACACATTGACATTATTGAATAAAAATAAAATCAACAGTGAGAATCAGAAATCAAATTACTAATTTGATGCGGAATGACTAATAACTAATCATAACATATCACGTTGAAACATTAATGCTTAACTACGATTTATTAACGTTTATTAACGTTTATTACCGTTAATTTAATCACGCAAAGTAAGTTCACGTTTAAATCGTACGCGAGTGAGTACACTCAGCCTCATTAATATTTCCACTGTCAATTAGTGGTATAATTGGCTGCGATGTGACGTTTCGTAACGTTACCTGTTGAAGCAAGGTCTGCCGCCAGTTGCTTTACGGTTTAAAAGAGAGTATGATACTTGTTAAGGTAAAAGTCGAGATTTGTAGCCTTGCGTTTGAGGAACATCTGTCTTTTGTAGTAGATTTGAGGTTGTTATTAATATTTCGGTATACAAATATATAAGGGTACATTAAACGAGACTTCATCGTTAAATAAATAAATGTTTTCTATTCTATCCTGAATACATGAATGGATCTAGTTCAAAACAAAGCCCTAGACTTTTGCTATGGGTACTAGACGACGATACATATACGTACATAGAGCAAACATAAAAGATACAAGAAGCAGGGATCAAATACTCGCTCTCAGCACTTTTTTGCTCCAACCGGGAATCAAACTCAGGACCGCTAGCTTCGTGAGCCGGGTCATTGCATTTGATGGGTGATAAATTGTTATCTTATTAGAAAATTGACCTCTTAATTGGTTGACCGATGAACTGAAGTTGCCCGCGCACTCGTAGGCACATAAGGCAGAGTTATATAGGTACCTACTCCTTTAGCCAAATTGCTTTGACCAAATGTTAAATATACGGTCGGACGTTGTCCGTTAAAAATTTACGCATGATTGAATTAAAAACCATAAAATGAAGAAAATAAGAGCAGGTAGTCTCTAACCGCAGTAGAACTAAGGTTACCGACATAGCCCTAAAAATAGCTAAACTGAAGTGGCTGTGGGCGGGGCACATTGCTCGCAGGACTAACGGCCGATGGGGTCAAAAGGTTCTGGAGTGGCGTCCGCGGACCGGAAGACGAGCTGTAGGTAGGCCTCCAACAAGATGGAGTGACGACCTCGTCAGGATCGCGGGACCGCGGTGGATGCGAAAAGCACAAGACCGGTCTGAGTGGAAATCCTTGGATGATGATGATGATAGTCTCTAAAGGAATAAACGTTTACCACATAAGACAAAAAATAACAAACAAATAATAAAATAAAACAAATGCCGCGCTTCCGAGCATGGGCGCAGGAGCTGGCAGTGCTGGATTAGGCTAGCAATAAATATTGCAGAAGTTGCCTGCTGTCTTACTCTAACTTTAAAGTTAGAAAAAGATGGCAAGATTGGGCTTCTTGCTCTGGAGCTCCTTATCTTAACAGCAATCTCTTTTTGTATTTTTTATTATTAGTCTATTTCGCCCTTAACGCTGAGTTGATTTTTTTGATTATTCGTGATCACGGCAATGCCCCAAAATGTCATTATATTTGTAAAACAATATAGACCCCACTAAAGCCAACAAAGTCCTCTACAAATAGGAGTTAGTCGTACTAGTTGTTTACTTTTTTTTTATGTGAGAGATAAAGAAAGAGAGAAAAAAGCATACAGCCCACAGGCCACCCGATGGTAACTAGGATCTGAGATCGATAGAGATTTGCATTATCAAGACTACCATCTCAAGACTGTGATCCCAAGACCGCAAATGCGTTGCCAATCCTAAACAAACATGATGCCGTTTTTATCATAATAACATTCCAAACTAAGTTGCGGACCCAAAGCTCAAAGGCTCGAGCGTACAGAGCTTAAGAAAACTTCCGGATGCCCCCCGAAGGGAGATTTTGGGTAGCTGACGCATAATCAAAAGAGATACTTCTACGCGGACTTTGAGAGACGTCTGTTTGTTTATTTGTGTAATTATTTTAGATGTAAGCTTTGAAATTATGTATGAAGATTATGAAGAGTCATTTGACGACGCGCTGGCCTAGTTGGTAGTGACCCTGCCTCCGAAGCTAGCAGTCCTGGGTTCAAATCCCGGTAAGGGCAGATATTTGTGTGATGCGCGCGAATATTTGTTCCTGAGTCATGGGTGTTTACTATGTATTTAACTATATATTTCTCTATATAAGTATTTATATCGTTGTCTAGTACCCATAGTACAAGCCTAGAGCTTAGTTTGGGACTAGGTCAATTGGTGTGACACTGTCCCCTGATATTTATGTCATTAAGACTTCATTTTGTATTTGTGACAGAGTGGTGATGCCGAAGATTGCTAAGTGTTTTAAAGAGGCGACGGAACAGTAAATATTAGAGGCAATGCCACGACTTAGATAACCTGGGCCGAGACCCTAGGCGGTAAAAACCATATCGCCATTCACCTGTTACCGTTTTTGATAGCTCAGATTTACTTGACAGCCGGTATGATAGCTTGATAACCACAGAATAGAAACTACGTCCGTGTAGGTAGTAATCCGAGGTTCAATTCTCGGTGACAAATATTTTTGTGATGGACACGAATATTTTGTTTGTGAATTCTTGGAATATTTTAGCCATGTACCTACCGTTTTAATAATATTGTACGTATATCGTTGTATGTGTGTATGTATGTATGTATGTATGTATGTGAACTCTTTATTGCACACAAATAATTACAAAACACTTTGCATCACTATAGATTACGTACATAGGTGAATTTATCCCAGTTAACCTTGGAGTAGAATAAGCATCATAGTAAACTTCATCATACTTCAAACAGAACATCAAATGACACACATGACAATGACAATGGCATTCATAATGACAAGGTTCTAAGAATGCTCAACATTTTTATTGGGTGACTGTACCTCGAACATATTTAGTTTTTTTTAATACATTTAATTTGCACGGACTCGCGTTGTTAAAAACTTCGTTTTACGGTTTTAGTTTTAACTGTTCCTCTAAAACCTTACACTGACTATTTCAGAGAAAAATCCACAGAACATGGCGCAAATAAATAAATAAATAAATAAATAAACGCAACGCTATGTTATTTTTGATATTTGATTCAGTTTGTTCGGTTTCCAAAACGACGAAATCGAAAATGTACTTTTTCCCTTTAATATTTGGTCGGCGCCTCGATTGAATTTTCTTAATCCTTCGTTTGAAGACTATTCAAATTATTTTATTACCTCTCTATCCTTATCCTTTAAAATAGGTATCAGTGGCGAAGCGTCACGTAAATAAATAGACAAGCCGGAGCAACAAAAGGTGTATGGCGTGTGTCGGTTTTACGTTTTGTTTGTATACCTACTCTATGCATAGGAATTTTTGGTAAAGCCGTAAATAATCGGCTTGTACGAACGCCTCGCGACTGATAGGTATTCAAATACAGCCAGTGTGTGTGTTAGTTCGTTCCGTGTTAACGTTTCATCGCTTCAATCGATCGGTGTGAGATTAAGTAGGGATAGTTTACGACCCGAAGACGGACATAAGGTCCGGTTTATCCCAAAAAATCGAACATTTTCTGAGAGAATTAGGATAAACAATGAAATGGTAGCATTCAAATTTTAATGTCTTTAAGAGATGCCATATAAAGTATAGTAAAACAAGAGTATATAAAGAAAAAAGATAAAATAAATTTATTCAGTAAGCAGGCCGCACGGACACTTTTACACGTCAAGAATCTACCAGCGCTTCCCAAGAGGAGACCACTGCTGAGAAGAAACGCCGCAAGAACGCGTTTTTCATACAAACGAGACTAATTCGAAGCCTTGGTTCCTCGCCAGGGGTTGTTTTAAGTGAGTTTTAATGGTGGGTACTCCGAGGTTCAATAGAGGAGGTCAAAAGTTCTTAAGATACCTAATTGATCGCACAATCAGTTAACACCACAGCGTGAGAGTTTGGGTCAGCACTTGGATTTTCTTACATTTTATTGCCATTTTAGATGTTTTTCTGAACATGCACAATTCCGGCGTTAACCGCAGATTCATTCAGTTGGGTATCCTAGGCACTCTGGAAGTCCTGTATCGATGCTCGCGGTATTCATCATCAGATTTCAAATAAAGCATATCCTGGCGAGGAACCAAGGCTTTGAAATAGTCTCGTTTGTATGAAAAACGCGCTCCGACCCGGTATTTTTGCTCCTGAGTGTATATAAGGTAGAGAGGACAGCGATGGTCAACCAACTCAGGTTCTAATACTTTGGTTTCACTGTAGCTACTACTCAATGAATGACATTAATGACACCCCTTAAATACAGTGAAAATAAAATGCCTCCACATTATCCATCCTAACAAACTTAAAATGTACTTACGCGGTATTCTAAGCGTTCTCAAACGGATGCAGGGAAGATTAACCTCTATTCTCGCATATTAAGTCTCCAAATGACATAAAATTTTCAAGCATGTAAAAAGGATCGAGTTTTTGTACATTACGTGCGCGTGATTACTTGTTCGCACAAAAAGAGGAGGCGGGGCGGGATGATTTATCTCCTGACAGTGAAATTAGGCTCCGTAAAAAGGGATTCAGTTTTACAATAGTATATTAATCTTTTGGTAATGACGGCGATATGTTTGACATTGAATGCCGCTACCAAAAATGTTTAAAGAAATAAAAAATATCGAGGTACGATCACACACCAAATGACCTATCCCAAACTAAGCTCTAGGCTTGTACTATAGGTACTAGATAACGATATAAATACTTATATAGAGAAATATATACTTAAATAGGTACATAGAAAACATCAAAGACTCAGAAATAAATACTCGAGCTCATCACACAAATATTTGCCCATACCGGGAATCGAACCCGGGACCGCTAGCTTCGTAGGCAGGGTCACTACCAACGAGGTTATCGCGTTGTCAAAATTCATGCTTCGTTAGCTACTACAGTCGTATGGAATCAGCTTATTGCGGTGGTATTTCCGGACCGCTACAACTTACGAACGTTAAGGAGATGAGCATACTCTTTTCACAACTCTTCTAGTGTTGCAGGTGTTCATGAGCAGAGGTAATCATTTCACAACAGGTGACCCGATAGCTCCTTTGCCTACAATACAATAATTTAAAAAAATAAACGAAAGTAAGTGTCTGTCACGGCTAAACCAAAAACTGCCTTCAAAAACGCAAAATATAACTTCTTTTTTAATGTTAGGGTAGGTTGTAAGGTTACTGCATAACGGCTTGTTATTATCTCTAAAAAGCTGCTATGCTTCTCTCTGCTTTTGGTTAAAAACTGTGTTTTATTTTATACTTTTTAGAGATCATAAGAAGCTGTTATGTAGTTCCACTTCTTAGTTGATATGAAACTTTAAGCATTTCAAGTTATAGTCATATTTAAACAAATAAATTTTCTTCGTTAAAGTTGCTGTAAGATACATAGCCACGATAATATGCGGCGATAAGATATCTCGATTAGCTTAATCGAGATATCTTATCGCCACCCTTGAAATAGGTAGCGTTGAGGAGTTCCGCAGGCTGTCTGTGGTCTTCATCATCAGTTCCACTTTATCAAATGATACCTTCTGAATACTAAAAATACAAAAATCGCTACATGTGTGCCTATAATATTTGAGGAGTTCCCTCGATCCGTCACGGATCCCCTCGTAAGATAACAATTTGTTGACAATGGGACCACCTCGCAAGTATAGAATTTCAAACCAAAAATATGTTTTTTAAATCGGTCCACAATCGACGGAGAAATCGGTGAACATACATAAAAAAAAAATATCTAAAAGATACGAATAGCTCCTACTGGAGGTCTATGTAAAGCCGACAAGAAAAGTCAAACAAAAGTGAAACTTACTCTTGTCTAAGTATTCTCAAAACGCAATTTAAAACTTTAATACTCAAAAGGGTTTTCTACTTAAGGTACCTACAGTCAACTACAAACATATATCCACTTTTGCAAACGTGTACCTATGCATGCAAAAAAATATTGTATATTACGAGTATTTTAGTGTTACTATGTATTTACTTTATTATCAAACACTAATGAAATAATTTTTAATAACGTTTTTTTATTTTTTTTATTTTGATACTTTACTGCACGAAATTAAAATAGTGTTTGAAAGTCGGACTTAATGCTACAAGCATCCTTTACCAGTCAACCTTAAGGTGAAAGGGAAATAAAAATGTAGGTAAATTTGGTAGGTGCAATAAAATATGTATAATATTTATATTATATATAATAATTGCATTATGAATTATTAAATATCTGTTTTACAGAGCTTTCTAAGTTTAATTTAGCTTTAATTAATTCTCTGCCACTAATTTCAGATTCCACTAAACAATTTCACAGTCTGTTAACCTCTCAACGTTACAGTCAATACGTAAACTTACTACGAACTATGTTAAACTTTAATAGTCTGAGAAGTCTTAACTTACCGTCAAGCATCAGTGTTCGCATTGCTGTGTTCCAGTGCACGGTTCCGAAGAAGCATTCCATCTTAGTCCTCAGGGTTTGCAACTTATTTGAAGTGTTAGTGCAGTCTTTAGATTTTAGTCTTGAGAATGCAAATGTGTAGGGGTTTTAGATCCCACTTGCCATACATCAGGTTCCCTTGTATTACTTCTCCTTGTCTCTTTGGCATAAAGAAGCTTAGGCAAATGTTTGTGTAATGAGCTCAAGTATTTGTTTTTAGGCTTCCGTACGTAAAGGGTAAAAACGGGACCCTATTACTAAGACTCCGCTGTCCGTCTGTCCGTCTCTCTGTCACCAGGCTGTATCTAATGAAGCGTGATAGCTAGACAGTTGAAATTTTCACAAATATGTATTTTTGTTGCAGGTTTAACAACAAATACTAAAAATAGAATAAATTAAATACTTAAGGGGGCTATCATAAAAAAAACTGGATTATTTTGGCGTTTTTAGTCCGATATTAATAACAGCAACAGGTAGACACTTGAAATATTCACAGAATATTTAGTTGCAAATTCACTTAAAAATAATCAATTAAACTAAAATAAAATAATTATTTAAGGGGGCTCCCATACAACAAACGTAATTTATTTAGAGTTTTTTTGCTAATGTTGTATAGATAATGGACCGGAACCCTTCCTCCGCGAGTCCGACTCGCAATTGGCCGGTTTTTTAGTTAATGTTTCAAGGTTTGTCAAAAAAGGTTGTTTGCCAAAAACTACAACAGAAGAACTGGTAAGTATTTCTTTGTAATATGGTCCTCCTATATTTATTTTATTAAATTGTATATTACTAATATTGTATATTGTTAAGTAACCTTTTGTGAAATTTGACGCTCAATGCCAAAATACCATAATTTTGACGCGCTGGCCTAGTTGGTAGTGACTTTGCCTACGAAGCTAACGGTCCTAGGTTCAAATCCCGGTAAGGGCAGATATTTGTGTGATGAGCGCGAATATTTGTTCCTGAGTGAATTTGTATAAGTATTTATATCGTTGTCTAGTACCCTTAGTACAAGCCTAGAGCTTAGTTTGGGACTAAGGCAATTGGTGTGACATTGTCCTCTGATATTTATTTATTATATTATTTATTTAAAATACCAAATTTTCAATTCACTAGAATCCCAAAATTAAACATTCATATTAAGGGTGTTGTTTATTGACGTTACCTAATGTTATGTATGAATCTTGTGTTTTGGGAATCTGCTAGAGAGTGTAACTTGGTATGTTGAAATTCCAGTATTTTGGGAATGAGCTATATTTGATAATATAACTTTCATATCCATCTTCGTTGCCTATATATCTTATTATACAAGAACCTAACACACTCGTCAGTCGTAGAAGCGGCGTAGAAACTTTGCATATTGATATCGTGGAGTGAATACAAAACAGGAGTCTACAAATATTGCCGATATTTCGATATTGCGGACCCTAGCGCTGTGGATTTATCCAACTGTGGCATTTGCCAAAATTCCTGCTTTGTTTTCATATTCTAGAATATATTGGGAGGCTGTGCTAAAGGCTGGGTCAGGTAAGGCCGAGTTTGGTCCAGCGCGAAATAGTGAGCTTAATATTATTCTCGATTTTTAGGGTTCCGTACAAAAAATTAAAGAAACGGAACCCTATAGGATCACTCGTGCGTCGGTCTGTCTGTCCATCCGTCTGTCACAGCCAATTTGCTTGGAATCTACTAAACCAAAACAGGTGTTTTTTTTAGGATGGTGTTAGCCCTTGACTCAAAGACAGATGTGCAAAGTTTTTTTATTTAAAACAATACAAAATAGACAAATTACGAAAATAAAAAAAAGGTTTTGCAAACCTTACTGTATTAAAAATCAATTTGTTATTATTGTTAAATAAATAGTTTTGTTTTTTTTTATGGAAGAAGACGAAAATTGAGCATTCCGAATCAATCCGAAACTTGCTTGTAGATTGCAGGAAACCCTATAGAAATTCAAAAAATATGGAACCCTTTCCACGCGAGTTAATTTGGGTCATGAAGACGTGGGTTTTTAAAAGGTAAGCCGACACTTTTCGACAACAGATGGAACCCTTATAGATTCACTCGCGTGTCTGACTGTCGTTTGTCTGTCAGTCAATTTGGTTTTTGTTTGTGCTTGACCCTAGTCGATACCAAACAGTTAGGACAAGGTCAACAGTGGCTCGAACTTTCCCAAAAACTCCTTTGTAATAATTCGTTCTAGTCGAGAACGCACCTGGTATTCCTCTAAGTTGCTCGTTTGTGATCATCATCCATCCAATCAGTTCAGTGCAAGGCACATGCTTTGTCTCCCTCACGCGCCAAGCTGTCTAGTTTGAGGTTACGTAAACATTTTTTTCCAGAAAAAAAAACTTGACCGTTCCATCAATGTTATACACAAATTGTCAGGTGTCAAGCTATCTGTCTCTCTTTATCAAATTAAAAAAGTATAAACTCTAATAGACCGACCAACCATAGACCTGTCGCATTTTAGTAATATCACGATTATATCACACACTCTTACCACATGGTCCTTCAAACCGGATAAACTTGGCCCTTCCAACCGTATAAACCCTCTTCACAACGTTTATTAAAACTGACTTAGACGTTGCCAGCATATTCTCCCGTAATACGTCGTACGGCGTCGTAATTACCACGCACACATGAGCACATAAAAAATGACGTAATAATACGTCAGCCACATAAATTCCCGGTATAAAGTAAAGGGGAATAAAAACGGGAAATTCCCGCGGTCGCCCCTCGTAAACCGTACATGTACGTAGCTTTCATGGCCTTTTGCGCTTATATTATGCTTTTGGCCATTATTTTTTTACACAGAAGCAAATGTGAGGGACCCGCGCAAACAGTTTGGTCACAGTTTATGAGGTATACAAAGAAGTAAAAATATTAGCTTATTTGTGCACTTCGGTGGATTAACTGGCCGTTTTCTCGTGGTCCTACTATTTTTGTCCTACTGACTTTCGACGGAGCCCTGCCTTGCGGCAGGGCTCCTATTTCTGGGCGGTTTGCCCTTCGGGCGTTTAAAGATACCTAACGAACCTAACCTACCTACTTTTACAACCACAATTAGTATTTAGTGATCAAATCTAGGTTCACTTTTTGACTAGTAGGACAAATTAGTAGGACCACGAGAAAACGTGTGATTAACTGGCAAATGAAATTTTCTCTTATTTTTATAATGTTTTCATCATATTATTAGTATTTATTAGAGAGATTGGTTAAGATCGTGGAGTGGCGATGGACGCCTTGCGGAAGGCCTATGCCCAGTAGTAGACGTCTTTCTGCGGATAATTTATGATTGGAGAGAATTTGTCTACCTAAAAAAGCCGCTGATACGGTGACTTGAAAAAATTGCTGATGTCTAAAGCTTACTATAGGGTCGAGGACTATCTAACACATACAAATGTTTGGCCTGAACTAAACCTCTAAATAAATTAAAAATAATCTATATATATATATAAATGAATTGCTGTTCGTTAGTCTCACTAAAACTCGAGAACGGCTGAACCGATTTGGCTGATTCCTTTTCGGTTGTATTCGTTATTGTCAGGGCAAGGTTTGTATGAAAGAAAAAAAAACCACCGGGAATGTCGGAAATTTGCAGCGGGCGAAGCCGCTGGCGGGTCACTAGTGTAGTCATAAAAATACAAAAACAATGTAGGAGAATTGTCATTGTTGTCTATTGTCTAGGGGACACGGTTTCTGTAGGAGAATGTATCAAACATTTTTATGTTGTTGTCTTGCACCGTCAAAGGTAAGTATAATTTGTATATTTTTTATTATTTTATTATTACTACTTATTAGTTCTATGTGAAAATTCTGAGTTTTGACACATTGTCCTGCTCAACTACGAATGAATATATTTGTTTTTTATTTTATGTTATATTGATGGTTTTGTATAATGCTAGCAGTGGTCTCTTGCGAAGCGCTGGTAGATTTTTGATGTGTAAAAGTGCCCGTGCGGCCTAGTTACTGAAAGAACATCTTTTATCTTTATCTTTAAAAGTCTGTCTGGTTTGACGTGTATCTAGCAGCAAAACCTTTTGTCAGCCATATTGGTGTAAGGCTTCATCAAAAAATACAACTTGAAAGTTACATTTATTTAATTAATTCACCTACTAACAACAACAAATGTACAGAACCCCAACGAAAATGTTAACCACTTTAGTGCACTGTCATAATAAACTTCAAACCGAACATCAAATGACAAGTATGGCAATAACAATGGCAGTAACCGCAGTCACAATGACAAGGTTGTAAGTATGCTCAACATTTTTATTGGGTGACTGTTTTCTTACTTTCCTAAGTTTATGAAGCAATGCCCTTTAATTCCTGTACATACTTTATAAAGCTACAAGGTAAACTAATACTAAAAAACAGTTTTTTATTTTAACATTAAAACTGGTTTAACCCTTAAAGTCGCAAAATTAAAAAAGAGACTGAAATCTAGCCCCATTGGATTTCACCTATTTACACAATTTTATTAAAATAAAAAATACAAAAAGTGCACCTTAAGAAATGTGTGGTATACTATGCAAAATAACTTTTAGGGTTAACTCAAGAGCCTTTAAAAATAATACTACTGCTAAAAACTTATTGTTATTTCGCATTGTTTTACATTCAACCAAAATTCACTAATGTTGTCTAAAAATGTTTAAATCACTACTCCTCCCAGTTCCCAAAGACAATTCATAATAATACGAAAACAACGAACAAGTAATCTGCGACAATCGTGTTAAACACGCGACGTAACGTTCACTCACACTAACGCACTCGTAATAATGATTCAGTGCGTCTGACGCACCGCCAATAATAAACGACAAATGCTGGTAAAAATACAAAATGGGAGGTCCTTCTGTTTCACTGGCAGGGCCAAGTTACGAGAGGACAGATGGAGAAACTGCGAGCTCTTTTATCCTCGTGACATTAAAATCAATCAATATGGCGCCTTAATTAGATTTGAATAGTTTTAAAATTATAACTAAACATCTTTGATGTCTGGTTGTCAGGAGGTTACAGTGGAGAACGGGTTTATTTTGGAACAATTAACCCAAGCTATGTTCGGTGTTTGGTGAGGTGAGTATAGTTAAGGCAATATGGATTCACATGTTTTTTCTGATTGTTTTGCCCTGTTTATGTCTTGCTATGGAAGGGAAAGAAAGAAAAAAGTTTTATAGAAAACAACCAAAAACAGTAGTTTGGGAGAACTTATAAAAACGCTTGAAAAAAATCGGTTTTTGATTTTTGTTTCAATACGCCAAAGACAAAGATTAACTATTTTCGACACGTGGCATGTGCTTGTAGAAATTCTAAGGGAACGCTATAATAATAGTATATTATGTACCTAGACTCTAAAAGATTACATTATTATAACAGCCCTGTCAGTAAAATTAAAAGTTATAAAATGACGACTAATTTGGTAAGAACCCGAATAAATAAAACTGTACTGTATAAAGTTATGACTCTGTAATATATTTACCACGTAAATATAATAATTAGTTTAAAAGCAATGCACTATTTTTATAACAACTTTATTAAATTTATTATACGCGATCCAAAAACTGCAGCAATATTAAAAACGTTGTGAAACATTTCTGTTGGCATTTTAGTTCATGCATGTTAATAAACATTGAAAGAATAAAGTTGATGAAAATGGAATACCGTAGTAGACAAATATATACTGGGATTTTAATTCTGTTAAAATTAATATTCGGTTACAAACTGACAGCTAAAATGACAGTGGAAAATAATATTTTTGCATAGCTAAGTAACTAGACATTCTTATTTTATCGACGCGTTTGGCCAAACGGCCTAGTAGGTAACCCTGAAGATATTTGTGTGATGAACGCGAGCATTTGTTCCTGTGTTTTGGATATTTTCTATGAATGTATTCCTCTATATAAGTATGTTTATCGTTGTCTAGTACCCATAGCACTTTAATTTATATATTACGTTAATTGCACGGGTTCTAAACGCCACTTTATACACACTACAGACGTCTTACTGATGGTTAATAAAGCCAATAACTGTATTCAAATAACCTAGTGGTTATTCTAGTCTATTGACCGCAATTCCTAATATCCAATAATAAGTATAATTAGTTTATATGTTGGCATAAATGCCAGGCTATGATGTATAAACGTTTTACAGCATCTAAATTGAGACATAAGTCACAAAAACCAGTCAATATTTACAGCAGCAAAGGCTATATGTCAGTGCTCTAGGTAGCCGGTGCTAACTCCACACGGAACATTAATGGCAGTGCAAAAAATATAGAATAAAGTATGTAATAATAAAGAACTTTAATTTATTTTGGGGTACTACATACGCAATTACACAGTTATAAGTTAATTAATAATTTATATTCACCTGTTCCTATTTCGCTACTCAATTTGTAAGCCACAAGAGAAAAAGGACCTTATAATTAATTATGTACGACACCTTTATAACACTAACTCATGTTTAGCAAATAAAATTATCTTAAACAAAGTCGCGGTGACTACGAAATGATGCCTCTCGGTCATGCCTTTTAAAAAGGTCGGCATTCTTATCACAGGAACTAAAAATGTAACTTATAGCGGGGCTCCCATCCCTCAACTATCATTAATAGAAAGTACATTAATAAATATCAGGGAATAATCTCGCATACTAAATAACTATCACCTAGTTGCATAAATGTTCA
The DNA here is from genome assembly GCA_923062465.1 of Acleris sparsana. Taxonomy (NCBI): domain Eukaryota; kingdom Metazoa; phylum Arthropoda; class Insecta; order Lepidoptera; family Tortricidae; genus Acleris; species Acleris sparsana. Next base: position 21,308,346 of record OV281287.1, read on the forward strand.
CTAGCTCTAATGTTCCTTTTCAACTTCTTCACTATCAACACCTGGAATATCTCTCCAGGCGTTGCAGGTGGCCATGGGCAGCGGTGCGAACACTTCGAACCCGAAAGCTCGGTTGTCCCCGCTAGCATAAAAAAAAACGTGTGCGTCTCGGGACGCCCGACAGGAGTGAACTTAAGTTAATCTAAGTTGAACTATTTAATATTGAAATTGTTTAACGGTCTGCAGACTTACGCACACTAATGCAGAGTGACACACACTAACAAAGCAAAAAAGTCGTACACTGTTGAAAGAAGTCATATATAGACGTCTCTTTTTAACGAACGGCATTTGTAACAGGTGCGAAGAGTACTATTCTATTAGCTGTTTTTATACTCCCTCTATGCCTTCCTACCTCTATGCTGGCGCCGTAACGCGTTACGTAACGAATCAGTTTACCCTCCCATAAGAAGTTATCACTTCAAATAACAAATTGGCCGAGGTATAAAGCAAGCGACTCAAGGCGAAATAAATTTTATGAGTTTTTGTACAACTACATACCATAAACTTGATGCGGCTAAAACAAAACCCCTATTACGTCAGCACACGAGTAAGTATAGTTAAACGCTCTCCGCTCATCGCTCGTGCCTTAATCTCAGGAGTTATTTTTATTATTTCCAAGAGCGATGTTTATGAGAGCATAAACCGGGGCAGCAGTAACGAGCGCGAGCGATAAGCGTGTGCCCGGGCCTCGCGGTACCCGCGGGGGCCTGCCGGGGCCTGCCGGGGCCCACGGGGCCTCCGGGGCCAACGGAAACCACGCATCGAGGTTATCCAGGACGTTTTGCAGTCGCGAATTCATCTTTAATGAACGCGAGCTCGGTTGCTGTGAGTTTATTGTCAGTATAAAAATTCGCCCGGCGATGAGTCGCTTATTTTGCTTTTTGCTTTTTAATCTATGACGTTACAGAAGGAAGAAAAGTGTATGGGTTACTTTTGAATTTGCTCACGATTGCAATGTTCTTACCATACTTAATGTATGCCCATTTTTAATAGATAGATATAGTACCGCATAGATACCGCGGATAAATAAGTTACTGTGCGTTAAAATTTAGCATTTGCCACGAATAAAAGGGTAAAACTTCAACTATCCTCAGTTTAAACATCGAAACCTGATATTAATTTTACATAATTATCTTACCAACTCACAATAATCCATAGCAATATTATAAATATGACGGTTTGCCGGCCTGTTAAGTTTTTAAGGTTAAATCGCTTCACCGATGGATGAAACTAAAAACAAATGCGGGACACTTAAGGTACATGTGTACACTTGAAATAATATCTTGTATAAACTTACACGCACTAAGTATGCACTCACCTACTTAGTGAATGTCAGTTTATATTAGACATATTCTTTATACGAGGTTGAGTCACAGGACCGTCGATTTTTGATTAACTTTATTGGGAAATAATTTATTGTGATATAGAATGAGACGACCGTGTAACTCCAGGTACCACTTAAAGCAGTTAATAAGTCTTTCGAAAACAGTCAAAATACATATAGAATTTAGTTGAGTGCTAACGTTCTCCAAATCAACTTGTCTAGGCCTAATCTATGGGATAGCTAAGAACTTTTTAAAACCGTCAAAATAAATGGAATTTACTTAAGTGGATTCTGAAGCTAAAACTCTTCATTCAAAATGAGAAAACGTTTCTCTCCCCCCGTAAACCTCGTCCAATTATTACGATTTTTGAATATGTTGTAGATATCGTAAAAAACGATGCTTGTACGTTTTACTTTCCAAGAAAATATTTCTTGGAGCAAAACCAATTTAAAAAACAAAACACAGAAACGTACAGTCTTTAAAATAACTAAAACCTATTATTCAATATTCGTGACTTGATTTAGGGGGTGACAAACGTTTTCGTGTGGAGATAAATTCGTATGGATTTTTTTCGACCGCTACGCGATTTTAGCAGCGCTTCACAATAATCACAATCCACTTAAGCGCCCAATACACGACTGTGCAACAACTTACTTCAATCCTATATACGCATATAGAGGTACATATTGTTTGTTTTCAGCAGTCAAAATTCTACGTGACTAATCTAAGCCTACCAGATAAAATGTTTACTGTATCTTACATAGGATCGCCGGCGCCGGCGGTACGGTTGCCAGCCCATGTTTGCGCGCCCGATAGCCCGTAGCCCCGTGTTTGATCTGCAAATCTGCGTGCACACCGTGCAGTTGACGGGTGCTCAGATTTTGTCAGTTTGCGAGTGAATTTGGCCAACATGGTTGAGATAAAAGATTTCTTAAAATTCCTTAAATAGTCTAGGGTAAAACCATTGCAAGCGGCAAATCATGTAACAGTTGGGGTGACAACGTTATCAGACGGTTTTGACCCTGCAAAATACGGATCTGCCTGTCGCCATTCCAAAATTTGAACCAGAAGTATGCTACACCGGAAAAGGTCCAGCAGCATCGGTGTTCCGGTACCCTAAATAGGGTCCGATTGTTATGGTTTTTTAGATGTTATAAAGGACCATATAGCCATGGCTCCTGCTCTATTTCTTTCTCCGCCATCTTGCAAATACGTCTGAAGTTTGATATGGAGACAGCTTGAGTCCTGGTAAGGAACATATGATACTTTTGAATCTGGAAAATTGTTAAAGTTCCAGTAAAATGTTAACCAACTTCTACGCGGACAAATTCGCGGGCAACAGGAGGCAAACTACAATTACACTACCATTTTAAATAATTTTGTAAAAGTATTTCACTTACTTATTTCTTTGAATAGATCAATGACAACTTTGTACACATTTATTTGGCTTCTTAGAGCATAATTTAGGAAACCTAGTTCGAGATGTGTACAATAAAATTTTAACAATTGAAAAGCTTGTTAACAAATTCTCACACATGTCGGACATAAGGTTGTGTAATACAGTAATGAAAAATTGTTAAAAATTTCATTTTTTTAGTCTTCATCTTGACATTCACATCTTTTTCCCAGGCGTAGCCCAAGATTACCAAAGTTTGTTTTCCAAGACAAAGGCACGCGCAGATCTCAGGAGAGATGACCTACTCTCGACCTGGATCCAGGCGTTATCGTGAGGTCTAGGTCCTGAGGGACTTAAACGTTGTAAATTGCAAAACCTAATATTAGATAGCGAATGTTATTGGTTTAAGTTATTTGCCTGCGGTGTTTTGGATTTTCTTGGTAAGAGTTTTGATAGGATTGAAAATATACTCATTGTATTTACTAGAAAATTATTTCTGAAATAACAATTGAACGATCTTGGATAAATAACAAACCATTTATAATTAAGCCCTCGACCTCGTCAGATACACAGTGAGTAAGTATCTATATAATTTTCTTAATACCGAATGTATTATTTTGACATATCGCTTTGATAATCAAAACTTAGATAACCTACGTATATAAATCAGTTATGCATTAAATCTTAAACAGCTCAAGCATTAACATAGCTTTCGAAAAAATAAAATTTGGGCGAATGAATATTCGGAAAAATCTGAATTTTAAGTTTACCTGTGCGTGCGTGCGTGCGTGAGTGCGTGCGTGCGCGCGTGCGTGCGTGGATGTGTCTGTGTGTGTGTGTGCGCATGTGTGTGGTTTTCAGCTAGATATCATGAATCATCTATGAAAATAGGGGTCAAGTATTTAACTATTTATTAGTGACTAAAATCCAAAACGTTTCAGCCGCCTTTAGCAAAGCCTGGCTTACAAGCACAATAAGTTATGTTATGAGGAAGCTTTCGGCCAACACCGGGGTGAAGCCTTTATTGTGATTGTGATTGTTATTGCTATTCAGGATTACGCGACCGATTAGTTCCGGCCGGAGCAGATTAAGGATTAAGTGGGATTCTAGTTAATATTCACACATCTGTTAATTATTCAGAGTTTTTATTACACTTTGATTTAAAATATTATTATTGTTATAATATTGGTAATGTTATAGTACTTATTCACTTGTCATGAAAGATAACATTTTTAAATTTTGTGATTAGACTGCACGAACACTTTTACACGTGAAATTTTTCCAGTAGGTGAATTACAAAGGTGAATGTGTTTCCAAAAAGCACAGAAATATTGATATGGCGTTTTTTCACGGGAACGCGTCCGATTTTCGGCTTATCATCATACATACATTCACAATTATTACGGCGTCGTTTTTTTTTCAGCTGTTTCTATTAAAACTTTTACTGAATAATGCATCGTAGGTACGGTCGGCCAAGAAAGTGGTATACCAGTTTTGACAAAAGTTTCTGTGAGATCTAACCATCGCTGTTTGACACTTGTCACAGTCATAATATTATTGCAAGGGAAATCGAACTTGTTGTGTCATGACGTGCAAATTATCTTTAACCGTAGATAAAGATAAAAGATAAAAAAAATAAAGATAAAAATATAAAATAAATTTATTCAGTAAGTAGGCCAAACGGGCACTTTTACACGTCAAGAATCTACCAGCCCTTGCCAAGAGGAGACCACTGCTGAGATGAAACGCCGCAAGAAACTCAGCAGTCAGTATTTTTTTAAACATATTTCAAATTACAATGGTACTACTTAGTCTAGCATTATATAAAGCTATAAATCTTAAATTAAATTAAATATCAAATAACATGCGTAGTTCAGTGGTAAAACATGCCAAAATATTACGAGAGAAATAGAGATAGAAAAAGAAAACAAAAAAAGAGGAAACTGTGTATATAAGACGGTACAAGACGATCACATAAAATTTCGATATGTTTTCCTGCATCAACGGTGTCCCCTAGACAAGAATACGTAGAGTATTTTTTTAAAGTCAGTTAGTTCCATCGGGAGGGTTCTTCTCTAGTTTTTATAAATAAAAGTTGGCCGCTGATAAGATAAGCTCTCAAATAAGGGATTACAATTACGTCGGGGAGGAATAGTTATGTATTGAATAATTCTTGTTTTTAACAAACTTCCACGATAGCCAAACCAACAGTTGTGAATAGATTAGAGCGGGGAGCCGCGGGTTGTATTAATATTCATACACGCCGGCTAAATTATTTGCAAAGGATTATCTAGCTAACTACCCTAACGGTTCGGGAAGTTGAAGCTCCTCTACAGTTATTAGAAATCACCCGTGTACCATGACTGGGAAAGTGTTTGTTTTTGCCATAGTTATGCTTCACGGCATCAACTAATCTATGTACAACCCCATTAATATTATAAATGCCTAAGTTTGTGTGTGTGTGTGTATTACTCATTTACTAACTTAACGCTGCAACGGCTGCACGGAATTTGGTGAAATTTGGAGTGGAGATAGTTTATACCCTGGATTTACACATGGGCTTATTTTCATCCCGAAAATTTTAAAAGCATAACTAGTTAGGCAGAAGGTAGTTTATGATAGTTCAGACGAAACTAAACCAGTTACAGTTTAGAGGGAGTAGCCTTTACGAGGACATATGCAACAGCTAGTTTCGACAATAAATAATAAAGTGTAGGTAAAGTCGCCAACAATAATACATTTTCCAATGCATGGTATGGAAAAGGCTAATGAGCACTCAGGCCACTGGTAAGGGGATCTGTTTACATTCTCAAGATTAAAATCTAAAGACTGCAATCCTAAGATCGCAAATGCGCTGGCAAATCTGAGGACTAAAATGGAATGCCTCTATGCTTGTAATTTCAGCAGTTGATTTAAATCTATCTACACCGTAACACAACAATGTGACGACGTGTGATGTGTGTACTTGGCGGTAGGTTAAAATGTTATTAAAATATTTACGACCTTGCATAAGGGCCGTACGCGCTAACAAAAGGCTGCATAAGGAAGCTCAAAGTCACTCAGAGGGCTATGGAGAGGGCTATGCTCGGAGTTTCTCTGCGTGATAGAATCAGAAATGATGATATCCGCAGTAGAACTAAGGTTAGCGACATAGCCCGAAGAATAGCTAAACTGAAGTGGCAGTAGGCGGGGCACATTGCTCGCAAGACTGATGGCCGATGGGGTCAGAAGGTTCTGGAGTGGCGTCCGCGGACCGGAAGACAAGGATGCGAAAAGCGCAAGACCGGTCTGAGTGGAATGCCTTGGAGGAGGCCTATGTACAGCAGTGGACGTCCTTCGGCTGACATGATGATGATGATGATAAGGGCCGACCACTGCTAAATAATTAATGTTGAATTTTTGAGCCCAATGTTCGTTAATATAATAGATATGGTTCCACTTTCAAAGACAACCAACCGTTAGTAGAAAATGGATTACAACTGAAAATGGAACCGTTCATTTAATATTCATACGGCGGCTGAATTATTTACAAAACATTAGCATCAAACTTTCGAATATTGAGGGATTAGGGACGACGCTTGAGAAAGTCTCAAAGTGCTACAGTTTATAAGTATAGTTTTAGATGCTTTTGGAATTCCGTAGGCAACAAAAGTTTAACAGAGAGTAATTGAATGCCGCGCTTTGAAGGGAACCTACGCGTGTTTACTCGTTATGTCAAGTGGTTATTGAAAGATTACATGATGCCGGCAGGTGCCCTACGAATGTTCTATAATTTTAATCGCTAAATTTTTGTGGTAGAAAATGTTTGGTATAATATTGAATGGCATACATATTTTTGTTTTCAGTCTAGGTCTAAAGTTGTATCTTAGTCTAAAATTTTAATGACTAAAAGTCTAAATCAATTAAAAACTAATCAGCATAAACAGCATAACATACGTTGTCGTAAAATTAAAATCATTATGATTGGTCATCTAACCTATAGGTTAGGTTAGGTTAGGTTAGTTAGTTAACGTGGACTTCTGTCGACTATCCCTCAGAATCACGCTTAGTAATAATAATATGCGGAATAACAACGTTATACCCATAGTACATTGGACTAAATAACGTTATTCCACACAAATGCAAAAAAATTAAAAAAAAAATATGCAAAACAATTTCTATCAAACAATTTTTTACATATTAAGCATTCGACGAAACGTAGCTATAGAAAAAAAAATGTATCGTAAAAAAATTGATCAAAAAAAATTCGATCATCCGATATAACAAACAATACGATATAACGAACAATAAGGCCTACACAGTGGATCGATTTCTTTACCGAACAAACTTACCCACCACCACAGTGCAGATAACAGACAACCCATCTGTCAACCCTGACTACAACTTACTTTAAATGTTACTATAACTATGACAGTCGTGAGCTGTAGCAACCCTAGCGGGCCCCGATTCTGAGCCGTTCGCAATGTTTTCATTTATTTTGTTTTTTCCTAATAATTGAAGTTGAACTATTAAATACCAACATCAAACCCCCCGAAGTTATTGCGACCATACTTGCGGATAAATTCTCAACTTTTTATTGTGATTTTTGACACTAGTTCGTGATTGACGTATAATGTGACACTAGTTCCCGTACAGGGCCTCTATTCCCGACGGTAAACATATAATAGTATTAAAAAAAAAAAACATTATTCAGTAAATTGGCCACATGAGGGCTCTTTTACACGTCGGTAATATAGAGTGAATCTACTAGCGCTTCGGAAAAGACCATCATAGCGGAGAAGAAGCGCCGCAAGAAACTCCAGCAGAAGGTAGTTTTTACAAGGTAATAAAGTAATAAATAATTATTTTAAAACTAACAACAATACGATAACAGGTCAACGACGATATGTTTTTTACCGGGACTAAAGGCCCAGCACGCTGAGCCGTGTTTATCCAACGTGTTTATCCTCTATCGTCGTGATCATAGTTCTTTCGGGTCCCGATTGTAAGCCGTCCTCAGTGTTTTCATTAAACAATTTCCCGTTCTCGGCGCTAATTCGATCGAGTTAGCGCCCGGCCGGCCGATCGTGATAATTTAGTTTTCAACGAGTTAGCACGGCCATTACTTAAATTAAGCCGTTATGTGTATCTTTCGTTCACTTTAGGCGGGTGTGAGGCATTAGGTAAATATGTATATTTTTTTTAGCAATAACTATGTATATTGATTGTTGCCTAAGTGCCTAAATAAGTTAACACTAATGGGAGCAGCAAATGGTTGAGTACGTATTGAGTTTTGTTTCATAAATTTCGTAATTGTCAGATGGCAATGCCCTGTGATAGTACTTGTAGGTTTTTTTTACATATTTTAGGTTTTAACAGATAATCCTAACTTCCATACTATATTCCTGATACAAATACTAGGGCTTCTATTCAACATTGTAAAAATCATATCGTATTTTACCTGTTATCGTATTGTCAACGTTTTGATAGCTCTTATTTCATCATCATCATCATCATGTCAGCCGGAAGACGTCCACTGCAAGGTCGTCACTCCATGTTGTTGGAGGTCTACCTACAGCTCGTCTCCCGATCCATGGACGCCACTCCAGAACCTTCTGACCCCATCGGCCATCAGTCCTGCGAGCAATGTGCCCCGCCCACTGCCACTTAAGTTTAGCTATTCTTCGGGCCATGTCGGTAACCTTAGTTCTACTGCGGATATCATCATTTCTGATTCTATCACGCAGAGAAACCCCGAACATAGCACTCTCCATAGCCCTCTGAGTGACTTTGAGCTTCCTTATGAGGCCCTTTGTTAGCGCCCACGTCTCATATCCAGATCAGTTCAGCTCTTATTTACTTGACAGTAATGGTCGCCAAATTAAAAACAATTCCATAACAGGACAAATACGATTTGGATTTGATCGCTTAGAATAGAGACGCTGAATTATACAAATTCAACGCAAACGGCGTAGTCGCAGGCAAAACATAGTAACGGTGTAAACGAGTTCCAAGTGGACAAAACCTAGTGCTCAATAAGTGCCGCCAAACAACCGTTTTTGCATTATTGTGTTCTGGTGTGGGGGTAAGAGAACCGGTAAAATTTAACGCTAACACAGAAGCATTACATCTATACTCCCAACTGACTTGTCCTATTTATTAACTGAAAATGCTCCCTATTTGCCTAAAATAAGTCATACAAAAGAACATTCATGATGAAAAATCACGAAAATAACGTGCAAAATGTGCTCTTTAGTTGCTTTATACACCAGAAAACGGCCGTTTTAGCCAAAAACGATGGATAGACCGAAAGTCCTCAGGATCGGGGATGCATTTGCAGTCTTGTGACTATCATCGTAAGATTATTATTTGATTAACCTGCAGAGTCTACTTACCATCTGGTGGCCTGTGTGCTCGTGTCCCTTCCCCATGCCGTAACAAAGTTATCTTCTAAGATTCAACCCATAGAACTACGCCATGATCTTGATCTCCTCGGAGTGAGCTAGTTTTTTCGCTGTTAAAGCTTTTACCACAGTATTAAAAACTTGCTTTTGGTTTAGGTATCTGTTTTATATTAACTTCCCAATCATCTAGAGACTTAAAACTTTAACTATAGATAAAAACTAAGCAAATTCCGTTAAATATAGCGTAAAGCCACCTAAAATTCAACATGCTTTGAATCACATAAATAAACCAACAACGAGTTATAACACACAAAAGAAACAAACAATCTGATATTAAATTAAGCAAATAAGCAGCATTTCTAAGCAGCACTTATGAGGAAAATCAAAGCCAAAACAGGAACACCTGCAAATCTTGTGAGCGTCACACAAACCTGGAAAAACATTTTCTTTAACTTGTCAACTCGCAATCTTGTTCCGTGAAGCAAATTAATAATTAAGTTCAAAAAGTCGCGAACTGAATGCACCATTACTAGCATAATACAGAGCACTGCGTCTACAAATTCACTTTGGACTCGCAAATTGTGTTTATTCGGGCGCTCGAGCGTAGCCGACTGGTGCCGAGAATCGCCGGAGATGGCCGACTACGCCCGAACACGCCCGAAGCTCAGTTTGAATGGTCTAACGAAGCATTCTCAAGGCTTAAGGAAACTTACAAGTTGTGATCCGGTTGTTTTCTTGTTTACCACGAACACTGATTTGAAACAAGTTTCTGAGATTTAGTTTGGGCAAAGTTAACCAAATTTATATAAGTAACGATCCTGCTTCAATGTTCCACGTATTTAAAGAATTAGATGAAAAACTATCCATCTATCCATCCACTTAAACCGGGCTTTACTAGGCTTCATCTCCCATGCTGTGCAGTCCCGGTATTGCTCATCCAGCTCTTTCTCGAAAACCTATCCATCGGCTCTAGACAGTTTTATTTTTCGATAACTAACTACTTTTGAAAACTGACATTGATGCGACCGCCCGACAGTTTACCTCAATAGTTTATAACGTTCGCAGAATGTATCTTGTCTCAGCTCGCTGATCATTCAACCATCGAACAGCTGGTCTACCAGCTGACCGATTCCGTAAGGGAAGTCCCACCTCTAGTCAACCGACCTTCTTCCCGCCTAGCCATTAAGTTAAAAGTGAATAATCACTATTTATTCAGATTTGTGTTAAGCATGCTTCTCTATGAACGACGAGATCTTATTTTAACTAAACATAAAAATACATAATCTTAAAAACGGAACGTCATGTCAACATGACGTTAATGATAGATTTTATCTTTAAAACTATTTAAACTCCAAAAATTAAATGTGGAGTGGAGAACTAGTTCAACCATATATCTTCAACTACATTAACAAATCGAGTGCACCGAGGGCAATCTGTCTGTCCGTCGCCGGCCATTGGTCAGAGCTAACGTACCTTGAAAGCAATAGCATTGACGTACTGGTTTAACCTATCGTTAACATTTCAGTACCTACTACAAATTGAGGCCATTCAAACTTACATGCTTCAATGGCCACAACGGTCCCCTGACATCATTTTCCGTGCTAATTTGGTAAATTGTATGAAATAACATTACCTATACTATAATGTTTACTTGCTTTATTTTATTATTTTGTGTGTAAGAGCCTATAATTTATAACCCTATTTTCTTAGTGGCATTAAACTCAAGTAACATGGGGGTACATTTTTGAATCTCATCCGGTGATAACAGCTCACCAAAATGGCCGATTTATACTGATTTTTCAAACTTATTTTTAAAATTATCTACTAATCATCCCTATCTAAAACTCAACCCCCAGGTCAAGGACAGTAAATGCACAAAACAAAAGCATTTTTTTAAATACGCTTTCGCTCCTAATCCTAATGTAATTAGACCGGGTGCAAAATAATATAAATATGTTTGTCCTGGACTGCTCTGCGAGCGAAAATACCACAAAATAACTATAATTAAAATGTATTAATAGCAATTATCATAATAATAACTGCGATAGGTTTATTTATTTTTTGCGGCACCTTATAATAACCAACTTAGAGTCTTACCATAATTCCACTTCTGTCTGAGATTAAATAAAAACACGTTGTGTCGCGGAGACGCCATTTTGATTTCGCGGCGTAAATAAATAACCTAAAGCAAATTAGATGCGACTTGTTTACTCTCCTATAATTCGGTTTCATTTCTGATAAATAACTGGTTTACATAGTAAGTAACGTTATTTCGACAAAACAACAGCTTTTGCAATGAATTCGATACCTAGGTACTTAACCGAGAGGATTTAAAATAATTAAACGTACCTACGTTTTATTAAAAGTTCATATGTAGCTACTTAAACATGATTATTAAAATAACATTTTAAAGGGAAAGATTGAGCACAGAGAGAAAGAAGAAGACCGAGGATAAGATCAATATAAGAAGAAGGTGCATGTCGTTGCGTAAAGTATAAATGCCTGGAAGGAAAGAGAAAGAAGGGCACTTAATCCATCGACAAAAGTACGGGTAAATGACAAGCGAGGTATTTGTTACATTGAACCAAAAATCTTCGGTGATACATATAATCTGCGGTTACGGAGGTCCGCTGACAATGAATGTTTGTACCAAATTAACGGATGGTTCGTACATACGAGCATATACATTTGTTAATATAAAAACGTCCAGCAGCAGTGTTCGCATTAATGTTTGGGCGTGGGGTACGACAGTGGGTGAAGTTACTAGCATATGTACTCGTACGTACAGGGTATTCCATCTTAGTCCTAAAGCGACTGAAGGGTATCGATCCATTTAGTCAACCCAAATTTAATATACTATTGATTCTCTTCTACTCGGACAACGTGTCCGAGCCAGCAAATTTTCGATGCTCTGATATCTTCAAGGATATTTGTTTATCAGCTTAAACTTTCCAACTCCTATTAAACAGTTGTTCCATACCTCCAACTGTCTTTAAATCAATCTCTAATCCTTTTGCAAGATCTTTCCTCTTCTAACAACTAACTCTTTTCTTTTAGGGTCTGTATTACCTTTCGAACTAAACATCAATATTGGTGTGATAATATATTTACAGTGACCCATTAATTTCTTCTTGCATCTCTCAATGATAAAGAGGAGAATTACCATTGGTTGTTCATAATAATGTCCTCCTGTCACGAAATAATCTGCTTTTTACAGTCAACAGCATAAATAAGTGATCATTTATGTACCTTGTCACTTTAACGTCGTGCTTGAAATGACATACAAAATTGTGAAACGATGAAAAGCGACAAGGTACATAAATGATCACTTATTTATGCTGTTGCCTGTACAAGTACAAAATGTGGGACTTGCACATAACAGTCCTGCAAAGAGATATAATATCCATGTCATCACATTATTGTATTGTAATAAGACTTATAAGGTCCAAAACGAGATACATCTCTTTGCTAGTCGACTTGTATGTATGTATGTATGTATGTATGTAAACTCTTTATTGCACATAAACAATTACAAAACATTTTGCATCACTATAGATAATGTACATAGGCGAACTTATCCCATATGGGATCTCTTCCAGTTAACCTTGGAGTAGAATAAGCCAGGATAATGCAAGAGAATAGGCAAATTTACAAAATATCAGATAAAAGTAAAAAGAAAAACGGTACATACATCTGAAAAACAGACATTAAAAAGTAATAATATCTGCTTTAATAAAATAAATACATAGATACTACATACATACATACATACATACATACTTGTATAGTGTGCGTCAATTGAAATCGCCAAAGATGTAAACAAACTAGTTTATACATAACCTCAAATATTTATCAAGCGTGTTTATTTAATCTTAAATTTAATGTGAAAATCAAGATCAAGCGTATAAATCATTGCTAAGAACTCAATTGATCTTTAAAAGCACGTCGTTATGGAGTAATAATGGTATATTGGTTCGTTTGGTCGTGTTTACATAATCTTTTCCAATTTTAATTGGCACTGACTGTAGTTAATAAACTGCCGTGTCCCCCGGAGTTTTATAATGTACCTAATGCCGGCATTGGGAAATTCATAAGTCAAAACGTTCCCTTACCATTTTAATTTGTTAATTGCTTTGATACGTAAAAAAAACATTGTTTGCTAAGTTCATTGTTCTGCATAAACAACATGGCGGATCATTAGAAAAACTCCCTATTGTTTGTAACGACCTCCATTTTGATGATTACGGGTGATGCGGGCAAATGGCTTACCTGGGATTAAAAAATAATGACTTCAAAAGTATCTTTCCTGTAAATGTGAACGTAAATTTGTAATTACATCAAATAAAAAGGCAAGACGCAGGATGTTTTCATAAATTATGAATACTTATATACAAAATATTTAAAAAAAGTAAAATTCCTTGAGTTTATTTACTAGAGTTCTTTTCATAAAAATAATTAAGATGCTTTCCAGTAACAAATACCTAAACCTTAATAAAATAACGTACGTTACGTTACGTTAATACGTAAGTAAGTACAATTTATTATTGAAATAAAAACAGAGATTAACTTATATTAAATAGGTAAAAACAAAAAACGAAATACAAGTGACTAACTCAGGTCACCTAAGTTTGTCTATCAAGAGTAGGAAATATGAAAAATGTAATAATTGTCATGACAAATCCTTCTTCATATTATAAATACGAAGCTGTATTTGATTGTTTATTACGTCTTCATGGTCCAACACCTCAACCAATCGGTAGTACAGTCAACAGCATAAATAAGTGATCATTTATGTACCTTGTCGCTTTCAATCGTTTCACAATTTTGTATGACATTTCAAACACAACGTTAAAGTAACAAGGTACACAAATGATCACTTATTTGTGCTGTTGATTGAACATACCGTACTGCTTGATCAAAACAGTATCAACTCCAAAACTTGCTAGTTTTGTTTCAAGTTCATTTAATTTGTAATAAAGTTGATTTTAAAATTGAGTTACTTTGTGCAACAAGCGAAAGAGATTTATCACGATCGTAGCAGGTGGAAAAAAGTGGTCTCTGCCTACCCATCTGGGAAACAGGCGAGATTTAATGGATATATGTATAAAATACAGTTCCTCTTGGAATCCCTAATACCATTAAAATTTGTCCTAATGCATCGTTTTTCCGAATTTTCAATTGTCTTCAAGCCATTTCCGGCTGAATTTAAAAATATTTCCGTGTTGTTTATAATACAGCCCTAAGTTAACCTAGCTGAAAGTAATTTGGAGAATTTAAAAAGTTGTCTTACTCAGCTGAAAACCGATTTAGGACAAATGATAATTCAGAAAAACGATGCGTTAGGACAAATACAGATGTATTCTGAGTTGCTGCTGTTTTGATCTAGCCGTGCAATATTACATTTAAGAGTACGAAGACAGGCATAGGGTTCCTATATCATAGAAAAATCAGACAGAATGGATACTAGAAGCATTAAAATAAAAAAATCAGCTACCCTATCCCTTTCACTCGTCATTTATGATTAAATCGAGAGAAAAGAGTTAGTCTAGCTTTGAACTTAGATTTTCAAACTTGGCCTTCAGTTCTCAGGCAGACAGCGATAAATAATTCTTGAACGAAGGAAAGAAATCCTTTTTGTTACATTTTTCACTTCTCTTTGTCAAGTCCACAGAATGCGTAATCACGCATTGCGGTAACAGATAGGTTTGCTTATTTTGTACGACGGCAAAATTTGGTGAAACTGCGCGTGAGTAGATTTCAAGCATCACACGTCGAGGCAAATTACCAGGCTAGAACCAAGTAGGTACTCAAGGGACAGGGGTGTGCCGCAATGTTGAGTAAGAACTAAAAGAGTTACTGCATAATAAAAACTGACATGATAATATTAAGGATGAAGTCTTAGGAATTGAGAAGTAGGACACATATCAGCTCTTTTATTTTGTATATGAGTAAATATATTCACTTGGTGTTTTTTTTGCTGTGCGTGGTTTCATTATTAAAAACGTTAGGCAAAAGTATATTATTAATGTAGAATAAAATTGGAATATTAATGCTAAAAATGTAAAACCACATGAAAAAGACATGCAATTTAAATTGAGCAACTTATAGACAATTATAAATTTAAAATAGAAACGAGGTTGATAAGGAAAGGAAAGACATTAGTTAAAAAAATATCAAATTTAAGGCGGTCTTTCTATTAAATTTAGTTATCTTTACTATTAAAAATACGTTTATTCCATCATCACGCAAAAATTAGACCGATTTTATTGAAACTTATAATATTAAAAAGCTTGTAACTGAACATAAAATGTAGTCCTAGTTAGTAGATTTGTCACCAGAAAAAGTGAACGATACCTCTATATTTACAAATAAAAATGATTTTGCCTGAAGAACCAATTTTAAATCCTAAGAGCTTAGCTATAGAGCTTGTGCGATGGTTAATCATTGTTCAGTACTATTAATGTTTATACATCTTCAATTTAACGAGATATTACTCAGATTTACACCATCCAATTTCCTCTTGAAACATACAATCCTTGGATGTTATTCTCAACCTCGAATTCACTTTGGCTTCACAATAAATATTACAATGTGATATTCATGAGACCGAAGAATACAGACGTAGTGTATAATAAAGATAAAATCATATTCATCGTATTTTCTCAATTAGCTCATCGGTGGGTACAAAAGCCAACTGAGAAATAAAAGAAGGACTTTTCGGAACAAACGCAAAATTGTTTGAGTATTACTGGTGGTTTGGTGGTACTATGCCTGGGCCTCTATACTCGACGGTAAAAAAACACATCGTCAGTCACCATTACTGTCAAGTAAATAAGAGCTATCAAAACTGTGACAATACGATAACAACTCAAACACGATATGGCTTTTGGGTGAATATTTGGGCGTTTCAACCGCCGTCATTGTTGTCTTCAATATATTGACGAAAACAATGATAATTACCAGCAACTTTTGATGTCAAAGTCAACGGACCCGGGGGTAGTATTAATTCCATTTAAAATCATAAGACAATTAAAAAGTTTATCCCGAATAATATGCGAAGAAAATAATGACGGCGGTTAAAACGCCGAATAATCACCCTTTTACCGTGTTAAATAGAGGCTCAGTGGGGCTAGACAATTCGAATCGAATACATACGCTAGTCTTTGGTGATCACGTATCGCATTGCGTTGTCAAAAATGAAAAAGCTAGCCAAGTTGCCCTTAGATACCACCCTTAGATACCGAGGTTTAAATCGTAATAGTGCTCGTGTTGAATTCAACCTGTCAAAATAGTACCGCGTAACGACGGACATTACAGCGTGTCAGTTGTAACGAGTGACTTACGTCAATTCCATACATTTTTGTAAGTGGCAGGTGATCACCAAACACTAGCGTTCGTATTCGATGACAACTTGTCTAGCCCCGCTGGTGCGTGGTTTTTTTTTTTTTTTTGGCATAAGGATGTCTGACGAGCACACAGGCCACCTGATGGAAGTGAAAAGACTGTCTGCTGAGAGTTATTTATTAAACAGCGTGCCTTTGTGAAAAAATATTGTCTGATTTCTCTCAACACCGCGCTTTATACATATTTCAATTGTCGAAAGAAGTAAATTGAATTGAAGTGTTTTTAAAGGTTTAGTTAAGGAATTACCGTAAAACCTCTCCTGTAACAAATTAACTCTTTTTTTTATGGCATAGAGAAGGCAAACGATCACACAGGCCACCTGATGGTAAGTGGAAACTGTGACCCATAGACATTCGCATTGACAAGACTGCAGCGTTGCCAACCCTGAGGACTAAGATGGAATGCCTCTATACTAGTTATTACATCAGCTGTCTGATAAGATACCCAAACCCAAACCGGAACACAACAATGCGAACACTGCTGTTTGGCGGTAGGTTAATGGATAAGATGGTGGTAACGATCCGGACGGACCCCGCAAAATTATAGGATAGAGCTCTAAATAAAACACTCCAAAATACCTACGGGATCCTACTAATATATAATTATAAATGCAAAAGTGTGTTAGTTTGTTACTCCTTCAAGCTGCCATGTCTGGTCGGATTTGAGGAAATGGAGATAGCTTGTACACTGGATTAACGCATAGGCTATTTTTCATACCGAAAAAAATATTTTTTCATATCACCTATTCGGAAAGGGGACTTTTCTTCCCTGCTAGGAGGGATCAAAGTGGCACTTTTCTGTTCAAGGACATTTTGTTGCCAAATTTGATAATTGTTGTTAAGTGCGATAATTTCCAATTGTTAAATTTAATAATTTCAGCATTTCTAGAATGTGTGAATAATTAAATTTGTTTCATCACTAAGATCTTTTATTTTCCTCATAGGTGATGTGAAAAGCAGTATGTGTCACACGGTAGCAAAATTATTTCCATCTTGGGCGTTAACACTTGAATCCCTCACTACGCTCAGGATTCTATTTTAGAATACCTCGCTACGCTCGGGATTCAATTGTAGAATCCTTCGCTTCGTTCAGGATTCAATGTACGCCCTCGCCTTAAATATGTCATTTTGCTCCCTTGTGACACAATCTACTATTTCCGACCTTTTATATCCAGATATAGAAATAGACTTACCAAGGATTTCGACGTCCAGTTATCCGTTACAGAATACCAGTGGCCATTGGACCAGGCTGCTTAGCATGCACCGCGCGCACAGCCCCGGCCCTAATAAAGACGTACGGAACCCGAGTGGCGACACTTACACTCGCCTTGCGGGCCCCTAAAGTATAAAGTACCCAGGATTTGATTAATTTGGGTCAGATTTTGGGAAGATGGTTCACGCCATTAGATAATGGTTATCAGGCAATGTGGGAGATAAAAGTTATTTAACTTTAAGTAATAATAATTAGGAATGAATTATTTCTTTGTTGTTATGTTCAATTGATCAATTAGATGCTAAATATAAGTTGATGTTTAAAAAATGATTTTATAGTTTCTGTAGTACTCAACCAAGATGTTCTCAAAATAATGTAGAAGCCAGTTATCTATATTTACGTTACAATGGCAGGACATATACAATGTGGTTAAAAACATGCAGTTACAGATGTAGTGAATAACATTTTGCCATTGTTTTTTGTCGGAAAAAAACGTTTTTAATTTGCTGTCTCAGTCAACTTTAGTACCCACCAATAAGCTTATTGAGTAAGCAAGATCAATACGGACTTATCAGACAAACAACGATGGCAAAACATTATTTACTACATCTGATCCTCTATTCGACGTGGTAAAAACAATATCGTTTTTGATCTGGGGGGTTATGATATGACATAGCTAGGCAGTTCAGTTTACGATGAGAGAAGGACAGAGTTATATAACTAAGTACTATAGCTCTGTCCTTTACGCTCGCCGTGAAATGAACTGCACAGCCAGGTCATGATTATTCTCCCTGTTAGTGTATAGCTCTCTTTTTCTTTACAGTAATGGCGGATGACGTCAAAACAACACGTCAAAGACGATATGTTTTTTACCGTCGGGAATAGAAGCAATGTACTCTATTAAAATTGTATCCCCCTTACTAATAAACGTTGAGTAACGGTGGTATAGCTATACAATGTTTTGTCCTTATCTGTCATTGTGACATTTGAATTTGACAGATAAGGACAAAACATTGTATAGCTATACCACCGTTACTCAACGTTTATAAGTAAGGGGGTATGTTTTTATCATAAATGCACTGCTATAAGGCCGTTTGGTTATTTAAGGTCTCGTGTATGCTCTAGGCAATGTAGAAAAAGCCAAATAGTAAATACCAAGTTTGTGCGCAGGCATTTTATGTTATTTTTGGCAACCGTTAATTGAATCACATCTGCATGTTCGGTTGTGCAATCTGACCAATCCGGGAGCGGAATGCCGGTGTATTGATCTTTGGTTTCAAACCGACGTAACTACAATAGGGGTCAAAGTAAATGTTTGACGGTAAAGGGCATTGTGTAAGTTTGTAAGGAAAAACAAGCTATTTATATTTAAGCGGCTATGGATGGTTTTCTTATAATGGTTTAGAGTACCTACCTCTAAATATGGGTACAATATTCAATATTTAAGGTTCATGTTTTGATGCTAAAAATACAAAACACAAGTAAGTCTGTTTTTAATACATACTGTTTAAAAGATCTTTTCGCTTACAGTTTAAGCTATTATTTTATACATACTTATATATAATAGGTCCCTAGTATCAATATTTTAATGTCTCGGCTCCGATGCACTTAAGGTAATAAGTAATATGTTTATTTTGAAAATATCTATCACATAATTATATCACTTTTACAAATGGCCGCTTATTTTATAAGAACGTAAGTAACTATATGACTTTTACAAATAACAACAAATTCACCCAAACCCCATGCAATAACAAAAACAAAATTATTTTTTCTGGTTATTTCAAAGTATTGGGTAAGAAAGAAATAAAATAAATTCGTGTAGCGTAGAGTACTCATAAATATGTTTTTGTTTCAGGTAAGAATACGCGTCGGTTGTGTAAATTGTTGACCTCCTATTTGTAAGTATTATTTATTGCCTTCAAATAATGATAATATTTTCTCAGTTTTCGTAAGAAATAACAAAACGTATTTTCTTAGTAATCTTGTTATAAAGAATAAAAGAATCCTTTCTCGTATTTCTGCCAACGAGCCTTATATTAACAAAATACCTTATATGCCACATACAGACTATTACACATAAAAATAAAAACCTTAGGTTACTCTTATTTCCACAATCCTCACACAGTCTTTCATAAATTAACTTACAGTGAAGAGTAAGGTAGGTAGGGACTGGCACAGCTGCATCTAAATCAACCAACATCGACAAACATGTAGTTCATATGACTGCAGTCAAATTACGGACTTATTGACGGCCACACTAGTAATTATCTTGAGTCAGGGGCCTGTACAAACAATGCTCGTCTCAAGATGCGTCAAAAATGCAGTTTACTATGGCTTGACGTTTACTTTGACATCTTGTGACGGGCAAGCCAGCCCAAATGAGATTATTAATACGGTGTGCCATGTCTTTATATGTAGATCGCGTATTTTTAAGCGACCATCTTACTCAGGCTGAGTTTATTATTATGATCCCAAAATAATTATAAATAAGCTATGAGCCTATAAGAGTCATTTTTGTTATTATTGTACTACGCACGCCAATTTTAGATAATGTTTTTTTAAATAGATATATAAACAATCAAGGCACAATCTCACACTAATTGACGTAATCCCAAAGTAAGCCGTAGGCTTTTGCTATGCGAGAACTTATTTTTAGCTGCCAATAACTAAATTAACATGGTGTTATTCTCTTAGAAACAGCGTGCAGCGGCAGCGCTCGGTCGCTCGAACGAGAAAACGCATTCTCAATTAGGTTAGGTAGCCTTATACGTTCGATCTTATCAACAAAAGCCCTGCAGCGCTCATCACACATGTTTTTTCCCATACCGCCGCTAGTTTCGAAGGCAGGCTCACTACCAACTAGGGTATACGTCGACACTGTTGTTAACACGTAACAAAGGTCCAATTTCAAAGTTCCACGGGCCCTCAGACCAAAAAAAGGTGTAATTATTGTCCAAGTAAAACTCATCACGAACTACAATAGCCGCAAAAACGGGAATAAATCCTCGATAACGTTCGGGAACTCGGCTGGCGGGTGAAAAAATATGGAAAGTTGTGAAAGATTCCGGACAATATGGCGGCGAGGTGACAGGCTAACGAGCAAGGGGGGCTAGGTAACTAACGCCGAGGGAAACAGAGGGGAGATTATAATTTATAGAGGTTCTGCATAGTTTTTTAGTGTTTGATTGCTGTGGTACTTAGTGTTAGGTGGCGCGAATTAAAGTTGCAAGTATTATGTTTAACAAGTGATTTAAATACAAACAGCTGCGTGTTCTAAAAATGGTTTTGGTAAAAAAACCGGTCAAATGCGAGAAATTTAAAATGGTAATCGTAAATTAGACTTGTTCATTTTGTATCATGAAATGTCATTTAAGTAGTTACACTACGAGTACATTTAAACGCGTTTTTTTTGTTTGTAATTGAGACCCTCTTATTTAAAATGTCAGACGGTGCATTTTGTAAAACATTTTTTTCCTATTTGCTTCCTAAAAGTGACTTGATTTGAAATTCAGTAACTTTCTCGTTACAAATAGGTTCTTGGATCACAGAAATTCATATGTGTACCAAAATTCAACTTTTTTGGTCCAGAAGATTCGAAAAACAGCTGTGACAGACACATGAGTAATTCTATAAGGATTCGGCTTTAGATTCAGACTTATGGAACCCTAAAAATGGACTCTCATTTACCTTGCCTTGAACGCAAGCTTTGTATACCTATTAAAATAAATGTTGTGACTAAATATTGCACAAAATAACAGCTGTGTGTTAATGTGCATCCAAGGTTAATACGTCCTTGGGCCCAACTGCTAGACGATAATGTGAATTGCTGCGACATTTTCTGTCGGGAACAAAATTCATGATGATGATGATGATGATGATGATGACGATGATGATGATGATGATGATGATGATGATGATGCTGATGATGATGATGGTGGTGATTATGACGATGATGATGGCGATGATGACGATGATAATGATAATGATAATGATGAGGATGAGGATACCCCCTAACGGCAACATTAAGTACTTCTGCATGAAATAACCCATAAGTGGGAAGGGGGTAAAAGAGTCATTACACAATCAAAGCTAGACTTTAATATAGACCATCAAAGGATCCCTAAAATCTCCGGGAATGTCCGGCAACCTTGGGCTTAATGAAGATGAATCTCATTTCTCCACGTTACATTTTTTCCCCTAATATGGCAAGGGAATTCCGAGCGAATATGCCGGAGAATATATTTATGCCGATACTTTGGTGAAAGGCACTCCCAAATTATGAGAAAAGACGCGGAACAATGTTGAGAAACGATCCCATTAAAAATTATCCGCATTTCCAAATGTGGCTACGTTCGATTGACCTGTTGGGTAACTTGCCTACAGCTGTGCCAGGTGTCTAGAGTTGTTGGTTCATCGCTTAAGGAAAACTTTGTGTAATGAGTATAAAAGTTTGTACATAAGGAATGAATGTTTTATCATCAATTAAATCGGTTATTGTTCGTATGTACAGTCGAGTTCATAAATATTTGTACACATTAATACCTTGCTACTTTAAACGCTGTGAAAATTCATGCATGGCATTTAAAAAATTACATTAAATATAGACAACGTACTGAAGTGTACACAAATAAATTTATAAAAGTCGGCTATACGAAATGTGACCCATTTAATTTCCTGTTATATGAAAGGCAATTTGCAAAGATACTCTTTCCAATTTTGTACCAACGACACGTCTGCGTCAAATTAGTTCCGTTTTTTTTTTCACTACGCTCAATCATGGATTCTTGAATTGATTTATTCATTTGATATCTACTTTGCTCATGTCATTAAATAAGGTAGTATACTGTTATGAATATACTAAAATAAAAATGGATAAAAAATTAGTCAGTCTTAATAAAATAGCTCTGAAATCTACCAATATTAAAACTTCAGTAAAAATATATTATTTTTTAAGTCGCTTCATACTGTAAAACTGTAGGAGAACAAGAAGAAAAACTTTGTTTATAAGAATTTATATTAGCTGTTGGAGATTTTTGTTACGGACATAAATCCAAGTTTACCCGGTATTTGGTAAGACTAAGACATGAAACTTAATTATTTTTTCTTGTGAATAAACTACACGAGAACGATATAATTATACACAAATCCAGGAATATTTCTTTGGGCTTCTTTATTACGAAACCAAACTTTGTCTTCCCAAAATTACTTAAATGTTTATGAGCCGCATCATTTCATCAAACTTTTTTACAGCGACAATATGAAATAACCACCACCATGCACCATGGTGTGCTACCATGCATCCTTTCTCAATATTATCTTATTTCAACAAGAACCTTATTTCTAGATTAGTGCTAAATAATTTTCCTTGACCAAATTGATCATCCCTATTACACAATAATTTAGGAATAAGGTGAGGATATTTTTCGATGTCCTTTTTTTACTAGCCTGTTTGGTCCCACTGCTAGGCAAAGGCTTTTTACAGGGTTATCCTTAATACAAACTCAAAATGGTTCATATTTATCAAATTAAAGCGAGACAGTGATACATTTAGGAAAAACCAGTTCCTCAATATCCCTGACCTTCCATACTATAATTGAAGGTCGGAACAAACAACAGACATTACGAAAGTTCTCGAGTAAGTGGTCGAATGTGTCACAGCAGTCGACGAAACGGCATGTTTGGTTAATTTGCCCGGTGAATCGGCCCTCCGTGCATACGGGGCAATCACTGCCCGGAATGAGATGCCGCACTAGGGACAGATTCAGGACAAGTTAGAGAAAGGTTACGGAATGATAACATATGGGGCAGCAAAAAGAGCTGCTTATGTAAATTCGTGCGATTAGTTGTAGACGCAGGAGCAAAGACCTTGTTCTCCGCTTTATCTTTAGTCTTTGCGTGACTTCTAAACTCTTTAACAACTTCACAAGTTCAGGTCATGTTCATGCGTAGGTTTCTTAAACCTCAATTCGAAGCGAAGATACTTTAATATTCTTTCGTTGTATTCGTTCAAGACTAAGTTAGACACTTTCTAGCTAAGTGAAAAGTCAAGAAATTATTTCATCTATTACATACAACCTGGTTAGGGTTGTAATATCCCAGCTATATACTTTGTAACTTCTTTTGGAATCCTATTAACTTAAACAATCTAAGGTTTTTATTTTAATGATGCCTCGGTAGCGTGACGACATAAATGCTTTTATTGTAAAAAGCGTGAAACACGTTTAGGGCCATCGCATGCATAACAGGGTTTAACTCCAACACTTCAGTTCTTTTTTCTCTATATACAGTTCTACCCGCTTTGCGGAAAAGAGACAGGACATCAGATTCATATAATTTTTTGTTCCACTGTAATGCCCCAGTAACGCCGAGGTAGCATGCGATGTGTCGTGCGCGTATCCTATCTGACGTCGTACGTCGTTCTCAGAAATTGGTTTGTTTAAATTAAAAAAAACTTTTGTGCTTTGAGCGACTGCAATAAAGTTAAGGGTAGTTTAAAAGGAGCTACTTATGATATATTTGAAGGTGGCTTGACACGCTCATCATTAAATTTGACTAACAAATATTGGTCGTTTAATTAGTCATACTTTATTTTCTATTCACTTGTTTTCTATCAATTTAATATTTATTGTGAAATTTTGTTGAACTCCTTTCACTTTCTGAGCCGACAACGTATTGTGGCAGCACGCGAAAAAAAGAATTAAAAAAAAAACAAAATTCAAAATATTTATTCAGTAAATTGGCCACATGAGGGCTCTTTTACAAGTCGGTAATATAGAGTGAATCTACTAGCGCTTCAGACAAGACCATCATAGCGGAGAAGAAGCGCCGCAAGAAACTCCAGCAGATGGTCATTTTTCAGGAGAAATATCACAATGTGTTCTCATTTCTAAAGTTTCTTGTGCACAAAAACCAATAAAAATTACAAAAATAAATAATTAAACTTAAATTTAAAATGTCTACATTATTGGCTAAAAGGCATTTTGCAATAAGCGCTGCTCCGTGCTAAGCTATTATTATTTTTATTATTTTAAAAGGAGAAAAGGTAGCATAATTTCAGTAGTAGCTCACATTACTTAAAAACGTCTTCATCATCTAGGAAGTCATTTACAGTACAATAAGCCTTACCCAGCAGTGGCGAAGCGTCACGTAAATAAATAGACAAGCCGGAGCAAAAAAAGGTGTATGGCGTGTGTCGGTTTTACGTTTTGTTTGTATACCTACTCTATGCATAGGAATTTTTGGTAAAGCCGTAAATAATCGGCTTGTACGAACGCCTCGCGACTGTTACCCAGCAAGCAGCACTTAATGCGAGACTTAATTTACTGAACGGCATATTGACAATATCAGCAGGTATCTTATTGTAGAAGCGTATACAGTTCCCCACGAACGACGTGCTTACTTTACGAAGACGGTGACCTGGGACTACAAGTTTATCCTTATTTCGCGTGTGTACGTCACGGTTATGCCTGGAGTCATGTATGTGTTTGCAAACATACATGATATTTTCAAAGATATACTGCGACGCGACAGTAAGAATATTAATTTCCCTAAATTTATCTCCACAGCGAGACCCGTGAACCCAGTTGGTAAATAAAACTTATAACCCGTTTTTGTAATACAAAGATAGCCTGAATGTCAGCCGCTTTTCCCCACAGCATAATCCCGACACCAGTCTCGCTGTCTCGACGTCTGTAAGTTGGCGGATGCGCTTTACTGCATACGCTGCAGAACTAAGTTTACCCGCAAGGGTGGATATATGCGCGTTCCATTGCAGTTTTGAGTCTAAAGTAATACCTAAATTATACTATTCATATAACATTTGATTGAAGAATGATGCAGCTGGATTGGTTTGTTTCTATCATAGGTCTAATGATAGATCTTATTATATTAAATCTTAAGCTCAGGAAATAAGACTGTATTATTAAACAGATACCTAAGAGAGTGTCGGTGGCCTAGTGGCTTAAGGGGTCGACTCGTGATCGTAAGGTACCGAGTTCGAACCCCCGCGGTCACCATGTAGCATCCAAAGTAGCCAAATAGTACGTTACACGTCATTATTACTGTAGTAACAAAGGCGTGTAACGAACTATTTGGCTACTTTGGATGCTACAAACTATATGACGCTGACTGTACCAATGACTTTTTCTAACTTAAGTGCATTACCCGATACTCTTACGGTGAAGGAAACACATCGTGAGGAAACCTGCACATTCGAACAGCTGAGTGTGTAAGAAGGTAATTGCACAAAAGATCCTAAAGGGTCGAAGTGTATCCGAAAGGGCCCTTCTGTAAGATAAGATAAGATAAACAGATACCTACATAAAAAAATATACCTAGTTCCAAGCTTAGCTCTAGGCTTGTATTGTATTGGGTACTAGACAACGATAAACAAACTTATGTAGAGTAATATATACCTAAATACATAGAAAACATCAAAGAGTCAAGAACCAATGCTCGCGCGCATTACACAAATATCTGCCCTTGAAAGTTGCCTAGGAACTTGTCCCACAGCCAGCAAGGAAGCGATTAGCTATTGAATATTATCACGATCAAGAAACTAAAAAAATATTTGTCAATAAAAGAGACACGAATATTAATAATTGGTCACTGGCTGGTCACACTGCCGGTCCGAACTCTCTCCACTAGTTTATCGAAATAAAACATATATGTACTTAGATCCCGTATCAATAAAAGACACATATCGATAGTTGATCGCTGGCTCTATGCTCTTCCCACTTATAGCCGACTGTTTGACAAGTGTCTTGCCGGGATTTCAACCTGAGACCGGTAGCTTACAGGGTAACTACCAACTCAGCTAACGTGACAAAAAAAAGATATTTTGCACTCGTAAAATAATTCAAGACAAATGCTGTCATTTGCGTATTAAATATTCTACGCGTAATACAGGCGCAGTTTTGTTTTATACGCGAACCAGCCGGTTTACAACGTCACCATAAAGACTGAAATGACTACTAGTTTAATTATAGTTGCTGTTATTGCTCCCAATAGGGAAAGCGGATTAGCATAATCCTAATAATGAACAAAGCCAGTCGTAAAGCCAGTCGTAAAGGCCCTAATTAAAACTGATTCCATACGCGATAGGCACTCCATTCACGGATGTGCTGTTTCATTACGTATATTACCGCTGGAACCGTTTACAATCCTAAGGTTATTTTATTCCTTCAATATACCGCCAAACAGCAGTGTTCGCATTGTTGTGTTCCGGTTTAGGGATAAGACAGCCGGTGTAATGACTAGCATAGAGGGATTCCATCTTAGTCCTCAGGGTAGGCAACGCATTTGCAGTCTTAGGCTTGCAGTCTTGTGAATGCGAATGTCTATGGGTCACAGTTTCCACTAACCGTCAGGTGGCCTGTGTGCTCGTTTGCCTTCACTGTGCCATAAAAAAAAAAATTTTTTTCAAAAATATGAAGTTTCTGGAATTTTTTCCATGACACGTTAGCCTAGTTGGCAATGATCCTGCCTACAAAGCTAGCGGCTTCAAATCTTGTTAAGGACAGATATTTGTGTGATGAGCGTGAATATTTGTTTCTGAGTGTCGAATGTTTTCTATGTATTTAAGTATTCTCTATATAAGCAAGTTTATCGTTGTGTTCTTTGGAACTAGGTCAATTTGTGTAAGATTTGTCCACCTTATAATTATTTATTATTTATTTTGAAGCATATTTAATAATTTTTGACCTTAATTGAATACCTTTAGCGCTGGACAAGAGAAAAAATGAATTGGTTTGACGTAAGCCGAGCGGTCAATTCCATACATTTTGTCAGTATTTGAAAATTGATTACGTTAGATTCTTCCATCCTGTCTAGGGATCAAGTATCAAACAATTTTCATAATCGTTTAGAAAGTTTACAAAATATGAGAAAGTTTAAAACTCATGTTTAAAACTGATCAAGCTCGGAAATACATTTTTACGCTTTAAATTCTGGTTTATTTCCTACAATAGCTGCGAAAAGGTCATTTATAGTCCCAAATCACGACGCGCCACGAAAATCCCGGCCATTTTTAAATTTCAATACATCGCGTAACATTTTCCCAGCATAATTAATGTATTTGTTTACAACGGTCCCTATAGAATTTGACTTAATGAAAACGTTCGTCCCCTCGGACCCGGCGCACGGTCTTTGTGCATGGCCCAGGAGTTAATTAGTCCAGGATCCCGCCAGATAATCTTTTCGAATCAGGACTTTAAAAATTATGCGGATTCTTAGAGCTCGTGAAATTTTGCCGTCTATGCTAATATTTTGCTGAGTTTGCGCTGGCTTGATGGAAGAGGCGCTCGTGTAATGTAATTGTTGGAATCCATTCAAGCACCCGTGATATCTTTACGCCACTTTGAATTCTGCTGGAAGTTTGTGATTATGTCTGCAGGAGTGTTAGAGAATTGAGACCGCAGTCTTTAATATTGTTAAAACCTGATAAGGTTGGGGTTCATTATGGGGAGGAAAAAGTTTCGCTTGAAACTCACAATCATTCTCACCGAGGTTGAAAGGAAATTGGTTAAATAGATACTTTTTCTTAATAGATTTATAATGTGGTAAACAAGGAAAATTTTGGATTTCTGTGAAATTGTACTTTTTTCTTTTAATTTTGAGGCTTATGGTTATACATTTTAGAGCACGCCATTTTAAATGTAACTGAATGTTACGTTTGATGTTAAAGGTTCTTAAATTAAGAAGTCAAATATAACTTACTCAAATCCAAACTTGAAGTCACGCTGTTCCATTAAAGAACACCACAGTTGGAATTCTAAATTAAAACTGCCTACGAACTCCTACAAAAACCCGTAATGATGCTCCATCGGTGCAAGTGACGGGGTTCCTTAATAAACAAAGTCCTGGGAACAATTTGTTGGACCGTGACAGACTTCAGACTGTCTTTTGACTGTTACTTTTTGCGATACAGCATTTCGTTTCCGCAGAGTTAGGAATAATCTTATGAAAATTACAGTAAAGTTTATCCGGGAAGTTGGCATTTGATAACCACTCAACGGGTGGACGGTAAGGATCAAATATTTGAAGATGATATTATATTCATTGTATCAACATTTTTACTACAATGTGCATTGAACATTTAGGAACATATTTGACTTTATGGAAATAAATTATACTAAAATTAATAACTCTTTCAAATGCAGTCAAGAGGTAGATGACGATTAATTACCGGGTTATAAAAAACATTTTTAAATTGTTGGTTGCTCGTTTATATTTAAATAGCGAATTCGAAGCCGTTGCGCTGTTAGACAATAATTATCTAGTCACTAATGTCAATGTTTGATCAGTTTTCTATATCAGAGGTGGATTTAAATAAAAAAATACTAATATATACATATATATTCAAAAGGATCAGTCAAACATATCGCGTAGACAATTTTAAGTATAGGTCACTCAAGAACGCGTTCGCAATTTGAATTTTCAGCACGACTGAAACCAAGACTCCATTTTATAAAATCCACCTAATTTTGGCGATAACACTCTATCGCGGCCAGATCTTATGGTAGCGAGGAGACTTCGGTCCACTCATATCCCCGAAAATAAATTTCAATTCTAAGTGGGGAAAACTAATACCCCTAGTTGTACTGATTGTAGAGTTGTAGAAGACGTGTACCATGTCCTGGTGGAGTGCGTGCGCGGCCAGTCCCGTCGCGCAACCCACTACACGGGACATCGTGATGCTGTGTTGGCAGATCCAACTTCAGCCCAAGCAACATTAATGTTTATGATTTATACAATGTGTATTTAGATTTAAAAACTCCTGTACAATGTGTTAAGTTGTATGAAGTGGCATGATTTATTTACGACCAAGCTCCTTAAAATTAGAAAAAACAACTCTTAGTAGCGAGGTCATCGAATTTTATTTTACGCTTATATTTATTGCTTAGGTGTAAATCGAATACGCTTTTTTTAATCACTAATGTACGGATTATTTACCTCTTTGGTAATCAGTTTTGCTTTACTTTTTAAGACATTGTCTTCATATTTCGCACGGGGCAATTATTTATTTATGGAAACTTTACTGCCCAGTGTAAATGACAAACTGGATGCGTTAAGGGATTCTCTACCAGTCAACTATTTGGGCAAACACAGAACAGTAGGTGGGTGCTAACTTTCAACAAGAGCTTTTAATATGTTTTTTGGGGATTGTGTGAAATACAAATTGCGGTTTTTTATGAAGACCATTTATAATAACATTATTTCCTATCCTTACAATTACTCTTCAAGTTTTGTTACTTTTGTACTGTTGCTGGGTTATATTATAACAACACAAAAAAGCATATTCGCTTCAATTTTGTAGCATACGAAATATCGTACGGACTAACGATCCATTAGACGATTAGGATAACCCATACCGACCCGTACTTTTATTATTGTCTGTAGGTAATGCGATCAATAAAGGTTGTAACCTTTATTGATTGCCTTTGGTTTGGACTTAAGATCAGATATCAGTGAATGCCGAAACGCTCATCATCATCATCATCATCATCATCATCATGTCAGCCGAAAGACGTTCACTG
The DNA here is from genome assembly GCA_923062465.1 of Acleris sparsana. Classification (NCBI taxonomy): domain Eukaryota; kingdom Metazoa; phylum Arthropoda; class Insecta; order Lepidoptera; family Tortricidae; genus Acleris; species Acleris sparsana. The sequence goes on from OV281287.1 coordinate 21,338,644, forward strand.
CTGGACATAGGCCTCCCCCAAGGCTTTCCACTCAGACCGGTCTTGTGCTTTTCGCGGAGGATTTTTTTGGAGGTCTACCTACAGCTCGTCTTCCGGTCCGCGGACGCCACTCCAGAACCTTCTGACCCCATCGGCCATCAGTCTTGGGAGCAATGTGCCCCGCCCACTGCCACTTCAGTTTAGCTATTCTTCGGGCTATGTCGGTAACCTTAGTTCTACTGCGGATATCATCATTTCTGATTCTATCACGCCGAAACACTCACCAAATTGCAAATCAAAATTTGTTTGCCGTAAGTCATATATTATGGAGATAAAGGTCAAAAACTACTCACCATGGATGGGGACCCGATAACAACTCCCAAAGTTCAAGACCATCTAACAAAAACATAGCATTTCCTACTTTATCTCAACCTTTTTCGGTCCGCTTTCTTACCTATTTTAAATATTCACGCTCACCTCCGTACGGTCACATATTTGAAGACATGGATTTTGCATGTTTTCTACACTTTACGAGGCACAGGCTAATTGAATATGTTATGTGTGTACCCTTCCGGAACCAACGGCTCCCGCGGGGTTTCACGGACGCTGCCCAGATGGAATTACGAATTACATCGTAAATTATTATAAAGTCAGCCCGCAATCGTACATTTTTTATCGCGTAGTAAGCGGCAGTGTGACAGAAATCGTTTCATCCTTTCGTTATCATACGTGTGTAAGCTTGGATGTATAGATAACTTTCCTCATTGACATTTAAACTCACACTAGCACAGAAATGTGTGTGCGTCAATTTTCTTCTGAATCGTTGTTATGCTGGCTACACCACTACTTGCAAAGACCGTATCTCTTAAATGATTTGCATAAGCCAGTTTTATTAGAAGGTTATTTTTGTGACGCATCAGAAAAGGGACTCGGCGAGTGTCGCATTGGACATGCTTTTATTGTAATTTGAATAATAAAATAACGACAGATGACCAGTGGTCCCTTTTCCGCCCGTACGTCGTAATTGTTTGGACGTCTTGGAAATGGGGTGAAAAGTCTCGTATGTGGGTGTTTTTATTTTTAAAAAGCCTTTCCCTTCCCGTCGACCATGTTATTAGGTATCATTGACAGTTTCGCAAGGTTTTATTACAATACTAGCGACCAGTCCTCGTACCGCTTCGGTACGGCAATAGTTTTACAAATTCAAAACGATTTCGAAATAACACACGTAATTTTAAGAGAAAATTCTTGATTTCATTCCTGAAATTTTCATTGAAATGCCTCGAGCCGTTTTGGAGCCTATTTGAAACAAAATTTCAGACACACGGACTGACAAGTATTCTAATAACAGTCATTTATGATTGGGCATCGTATAAATAGCAGTTTTCACGTAACTTCTGGCAGCTATTGTGAAATCTCAGAAATCTCAATTAATTTAAAATACCAATAAGCTATACCTATTTACAAATTAACAATTCGTTTAAATCGGCCGCCCTAATTATTTACTTTTACCAAATTTTATTTCAAAATTGATAAATAATAAGTAGCATGAAATCATATCACGATTCATCTATCAGGAAACGCAACTGCATGTTTTTTTACTCATGTTCACCGATTTCTCCGTCGATTGTAGACCGATTTTAAAAATTATTTTTTGGTTTGATATTCTACGCTTTCTAGGTAGTCCCGTTGTCACCAAATTCGTGAAGAATTGAGGAAACTTTTCAAATATTATAGGCACACATAAAGTGATTTTAGTATTTTTAGTAAGCAGTCTAGCATTTGCATTCAGAAAATATCATTTGGTGAAGTGGAACTGATGATGAAGACCACAGATGGCCAGCGGAACTCCTCAACGTATGTAACTTATTTCAATGGTGGCGATAAGATATCTCAATTAAGATAGTTGAGCGCCTATAATGAAGAACATTTAATTGTTTAAATATGACTATGAGTTTCCAGCGGCGCTGCCTGCTTGAATTGCTTAAAGTTTCATATCAACTAAGAACTGGGAATACATAACAGCTTATTACAATCACCAAAAATTATAAAAAAAATGTTTTAAAATACCTTTTACCTACCGCTTAAAAGAAGTTATTATTTGTGTTTTTAAAGGCGATTTTTGTTTGTCGATCTATTTATTCCTTGATCAACAACTTCACGAATTAAAATAAATGTGTCCAGGACTATGTTAAACACTTCTTAGCGTGTTTCCTTACATCGGCATATTTTCCCTTCCTTTATAAATAACTCAGAGTGCAGTCGCAAGCCCTGGCGGCCATCCATCACCGTCGCCCGCGCGTGTTCACTTGCAGTCATGTTATTCATTGTTCACACCTCTCCTGGTAAACATCTGGTTAGTACAGCATTTGTTATTTGAGCTACATTTATGAGGTATTGATCTTTGAGGGGTGTATCATCTGGGAATGTAGTTCGTAAAAGTTAAATGTTTGGGTTTGTATCTTACAATGTAGATTTAGTTAGCTGGATATGGTTTCTAATATGCACTGCGCTAACTAGAGTTTCTACTCCTTTCGTTTTTAACCAATCGCGTTACTGGTAGATCACGTCACTTATCGTATCACGTCATCTACCATGACGTATGCATCTTGGCAGAGAGAGTTGGCAAAGAGTGTATTTTGTAGTAAAATAAGAAGTGTTTTTAATTTCAAAATGTTTTTTTTAATGTGGATTTTTTTTGTGTTACAATGTTAATGTGATTTTTAAATAGACAATTATTGTGTCTTATTACAGTGCCCTTGCAGGGTTCTTGATAAAGCTAGCTACGTTTTTTTGAACTTATGTTTAATATAAACAATTAATCTTTAATATGACAATAGCTACTGTTGCTAATTGTTTAGTGAAGATAAACTAAGGAAGTGAACACAAAAATAGCTGTGTGTTTTTCAATAAGCCTCCCTCGCCGTCATCCATTTCTTTCACTTTTTTCCCTCTTAGCAATATTACCGAGCAAATAAAAATTTCCGACACATTTCCATACACTTTCTCCATGATAATTTGGAATTTTTCCTCCAAGAAAGCACGTATTGAAAGTTTGCGTATTTTGCGGAAAATTCGGCGGAATAGGAAATCCTTTTGAACAGGGGGGCAAATGGGGGCAAATGGAGGTAAGTTTAATATTTGGGAAGCATGTGATGTGTTGATGTTCTTTTACCTGACAGCGAAAATAAGTGAACACAACATGTTTGATATTAGATTTTTTAACTAATAATTAGGGTATGGTTAACGTACAAAACCATATCAGAGTTAGAAAAACTTACATAATTTTTTTACGTGCGTTGTTTAATCTTTACATAGTTTTAAACAAAGTCGTTTCCCGCCTTCTGTTCCACCGTAGCTTAGATCTGTGAAAGTAGGCAACGGATTTTAATGCTGTTCATCAATGAGTAGATCTATCTACACTCTAGTGGTTCAAGAGGTAGTTGTTTATAAATAATAAATTCTGAATTATATAGGGTGTTACAGACAACTCACATAAGCCAAAGGGCGGGTCGTAACTATACGTTTTGTGTTTTTTTTTATTTTTATAATTGTATTTAATTTTAATTTGACATCTGGAGACTCTTTACAGCTCCAAAATTGACCGTGGAGACTTTCTACATCTCCCTTGTTTTGTGTTTTTTTTTTTTTTAAATTATATTTAATTCTTAATTTAAATTTGACATTTGGAGACTGTTTACATCTCCGAAATTGTATTATTTATTTTAATCCAACATTTGGATATATTTCATTATTATTACTACTGGGACCTGTACATCCCTGTGACATTTAAATTGTGTAGCTTAAGTTTAGTATTGTAATAAGTGATTTATTTAAAAAAAAGGCTTACTGTTGAGTTTCTTGCGGCGCTTCTTCTCAACAGTGGTCTCTTTGGAAGCGCTGGTAGACTCAGACTTGTAAAAGTGCCTACAGGGCCTACTTACAAAACTTTATAAATAAAAAATAAAAAAATAAAAAATTATATGGTACTAGAGGACGCCCACGACTTCGTACGCGTTAAATTAGTTTCCCGCTAATCCTTTTAAAAATCCTTTCTTGGTGCTCACTTACACCATGAAAGGAACTCCTGTACCAAATTTCAAGATTCTAGGTACAGTGGTTTCGGCTGTGCGTTGATATATAAGTCAGTCAGGTTTGCCTTTTATATAGAAGATGAGGCTGCGGCTCCACTGAGGCGGAGACGAAGGGAGTGGAGCGCTGTGCCAATATTAACCAATATAATCTAAACTAACTAAATATGGCAATTTTGCGGTGAGCCAGCCAGCATTTCGTAGTATCAACAACATACTGATTACTCTGCACCGTCACATAGTGCTCAAAGATCCAACACTGATACTTCAATGCTTTCTGTTGCACATTGCTACAGTGCGGATGTTTGTCAAATACGCAAAGCTACTATGCTGGTCCGCAAAACTAAGTATCACACTTTATATGACGTGTTCTTTAAAAGTGTGATACTCAGTTTTGCGGTCCAGTGTAGCTTGTGTTTAAAGCTTTAGATTCAATAGGGGTTTCGTTTTAATCAGGCTAGGTATGAGGATTATAGGATTTAGTTGAATCCAACCACTGATTTGATTAGTTATTATTATCTACTGATATTTACATAGACGAAGCAGTTGCTTAGTTAAAGAAGAAAAGATAAAAGATAAAGTAATTTATTCAGTAGGTAAGTAGGCCGCACGGGCACTTTCACACGTCAAGAATCTACTAGCGCTTCCCAAGAGGAGACCCCTGCTGAGATGAAACGTCGCAAGAAACTCAGCAGTCAGTCATTTTTTAAACATATTTCATATAACAATGGTACTACTTAGTCTAACATTATATAAAGCGACAAGTATTAAATTAAATATAATATCAAATAACATGTGTAGTTCAGCAGGAAAACATGCCAAAAATCTTACGGGAGAGATAGAGAGAAAAGAAAAAAAAATTACCGATACCGTAACCCTCGAATCTTAGTCTTTTACAGAAACAGAACGAACTCAAAAAAAAAAAAACCGGCCAAGTGCGAGTCGGACTCGCGCACGTAGGGTTCCGTACCACTATACATCTAAATAAATGTTTTTCTTTATTCTTTATTATATTGGAGTTGATTGAATGAAAGGTAAAATGCGGTTTACGATTTATAACGTATTAAAAAAAAACTAATTATTAGATCTCGTTCAAACCAATTTTCGGTGGAAGTTTGCATGGTAATGTACATCATATATTATTTTTACATTTATCATTCCCTTATTTTAGAAGTTACGGGGGGGGGACACACATTTTTCCACTTTGGAAGCGTCTCTCGCGCAAACTATTCAGTTTAGAAAAAAAATATATTAGAAACCTCAATATCATTTTTAAAGACCTATTCATAGATACCCCACACGTATGGGTTTGATGAAAAATAATAATTGAGTTTCAGTTCTAAGTATGGGGAACCCCTAAAATTGATTGTTTTTTTTCTATTTTTGTATGAAAATCTTAATGCGGTTCACCGAATACATCTACTTACAAAGTTTCCATAGTATAGCTCTTATAGTTACGGAATAAAGTGGCTGTGACATACGGACGGACAGACGGACGGACAGACATGACGAATCTATAAGGGTTCCGTTTTTTGCCATTTGGCTACGGAACCCTAAAAATACAAACACAAGCTGGCCTTGAAAATTGAATTTTTGACAGAGTTAATTGTATAAAAAATATCAGGGAACATTCACACGCCAATTGACCTAGTCCCAAACTAAGCTGCAGCGCCGCGATTCTAGGTGGGAAAAAACAAGTCGTCTTTGACCCTGTTATCGACTGTCAACATTTTGATACCTCTTATTTACTTGACACTGGAAAAGGGCCGAATCTTAAGTACCCGAAACAGACGTGCGTGCATGACTCGATGTATGAATGTGGAAGAAGCGAAAGACATTTGTCAGGGTCGTAGCAGGTGGCAAGAAGTCGTCTCTGCCTACCCCTCTGGGAAACAGGCGTGATTTTATGTATGTATGTATGTTATTTACTTGACAGTAATACCTAACGGGGCAAAAACGATATGTTTTTAACTGCCTAGATAGAGGCCCAGGCTTACTATACAACAAAGAACACACTTATATATATGTATAATTATATTTAAATACCGGCGCTCGTCACACAAATATTTGCTCATATCGGGATTAGACCCCAGGACCGCTAGTTTTGTAGGCAGGGTCACTACCAACTACGCTTTTTACGTCGGCAACACATATTAAATGTTAACATTATTTTTCGCTGGTTACCAACATAGTTTCAAGTTAAGTTACCGCTCCTAAATTACCGTAATTCAACCAGTCACCACTCACATTAACAGAACCAACTCGAGAATTTATTTCGTAGAAACAGAAGCGAACAAAAGGCTGGTTTATCCAAGAAGTCTAACAATAAATTCACAATAACTGGAATGTTATTGTGTATTCGGAATACCTAGAAGTTCGGCGGGGATTGTAGCCAATGATACAGTGGCATTGTTCTTCGCCGCCGTTCGCACGGAGAGCGCCGGATTTCGCCTGGAATTTAGTTGTGTCTTACTTAGGTTTGTAATTACTTAAAAACTATACTCTTTGGCAATTGTTACAAGGATAGCTTCTTACATCAGAGAATTACTAGTATTTAAATATATCTTGTCTGGTCTTGTGGTGTTAGTAGAAATTATTTCACTTTAATCTGATGGATACTGTCAATAAAACATTAACCTTGTTTTTGAATTCATACTGGTTTTTAGGGTTCCGTACCCAAAGGGTGTAGGTAGACAGGTAAATTTTTGGGTAACCTATGATTTTATTTAATCTCACCAGTGTTTGGTTGATCACATGAACAACGTTATTATAAATATTAAAAAAACCCGTCTCTACTATTTTTAAATATTAACGCATTTTCTCTAACTACATAAATATAACCATAAAGTGCATAACTATTGTCCAAATAACACATCACCCGTAAAAACCGCTCGCCATGTTAGCCCGACTGTTTATTCAGGTCCATGTAAAACGAGATCCAGTCTTTATTCGTCCAGCTCCTTTGTACCAAAGACTAACTCAGTGATCTCAGAGCTAAAAGATTTATACAAAGTATTAAGATTTAGTTGGTTTGCTTTTGAGTGTAAATAAAATGAATTTGATAACTTGGCTCTTTGTGGCAGCTTTGCGAGATATTTTTTCTATTATTAACAACAATAACTAGACAGCTGTTATGTTTCTTTAGAATACAAATGATTTATACTTGGTTTAGTGGCGGTAGGACCTTGTGCGTCTGTCTGGATTGCTGCCACCTTCTTATTCTTTAGGTTTAAGTACCTTTATTTCGGCGAAATATGTTCGCCAAAATGTACCGTTATCCAACCATTTCATGGAACGACGCTTTGTTTTCTGTAACCGCAAACATTTCAGGATTTTACAAAAATTAGCCTAACCCAACCTAACGTTTTACACGATGGTATGGTAATAAATCCTGAAATATTTACCGTCACTGGAAAAAATTGATTGATAAATGAAACGGTTGGGAAACGACACATTTTGGCAAACATTTCAGCCAAACGGCAGGCTCCCTACTTTTTGACCTACCGCCAAACAGCAGTGTGTGCATTGATGTGATCCGGTGTGAGGCATTCCATCTGAATCTTCGCCCCACTTTGCCACTGCACAAACACACAAACATTCGACATTTGCATTCTCAATACTCCAGATGACTATGGGTCTCAGATCCCACTTACGAGTACCATAACGTGGCATGCCATTGTGTGCTCGTTTGCCTTATCTCTGTCTTGAAAAAAAACCGTTTTGCGGCATTACTTGTAGGTAAAATAGACTTCCCAACGAACATAGTCTTCTACGAATGAAGGTAATCGAATCATACACAGTAATCATATTAATTACGTGGTTCCAAGGCACTCTCACTAATCAGAACTCATTGAATCTAGAGAATTATCGGGTTTTAGGTTAATTGGTGATTGGCACTTCATTATCTTAATCGGTGCGCGTGATCAGGGGGTGTTATTAGCGTGTTCCACATTTAAATGATGGGCTGTGATTGGTCAATGTTAATTCCCGGATTAGTTACGAATATCGGCTTTGTTTCCCTACTTGCGTTTTAATTCTACCGGGGGAAGTTCAGTTCAGGGGGAGATTCATATTATTATTCCGATATAATGTTATAGGAATTACTTATGCATTATATCACGTAAAAAACTGAAACTTTGAAATAAGCGATAGCAAATCTTTATCAGGAATATGAAATCATTTAAAAATGTAACGTGTTTTAATGACGGTTTATGAAGGTTAAATGGATGACCCCTAATCTTTCAAATTGCCCGGCCTTGTGGAAACCATATTGTATAATCTGCTACGGTGTATAATACCTAACAACATTGTATGTTTAAGTTTGATAATATTTAGAGAGCGGACCCAACTCGCTTCCCATAATTTCGGTGGATTTTGCACAGGATTTGCCCTAAGTAAAGGATTTAATAGTAATACCCTTTGCATATTTTGTAACATGTGCATACATCAAGAAACCCCAGGGTTTCTTTGTGCTTGGTCAATATTTTAAACCACTGTAGCTTCACTTCAGTGTGCTCTGTAAATTAACCTAGCTGTTGAAAACTCCGCGAAAGAATATTTATTTTCAAAGTGCTTAGTGTTGAGTCAGACGTATGATTTTAACGAGGGGTCATGGCGTAGAAACTATGATGCGTTAGTAAATAGTCGAAGAATTAGTGATCAAAAGATGGAAAACATAAATAAGGAGTGGACTTCTTGGGGAAGATTTCAAATATGACATCAGCTGCAAGTAAATTGTTAGCTAATAATTTTGTGATCTCATAATAACCTCGTGTAGGGTCCGTCCGGATCGCTACCACCATCTTATCCATCCGTCAAACAGCAGTGTTCGCATTGTTGTGTTCCGGTTTGGGGATAAGACAGCCGGTGTAATAACCTAGTATAGAGGCATTCCATCTTAGTCCTCAGGGTTGGCAACGCTGCAGTCTTGTCAACGCGAATGTATATCGGTCACAGTTTCCATTTACCATCAGGTGGCCTGTGTGATCGTTTGCCTTCTCTATGCCATAAAAAAAGAGTTAATTTGTTACAGGAGAGGTTTTACGGTAATTCCTTAACTAAACCTTTAAAAACACTTCAATTCAATTTACTTCTTTCGACAATTGAAATATGTATAAAGCGCGGTGTTGAGAGAAATCAGACAATATTTTTTCACAAAGGCACGCTGTTTAATAAATAACTCTCAGCAGAAAGTCTTTTCACTTCCTCCATTCAATCATTCAACATTTTCTTCAGATACAATATTCCAAACATCAAAATACAGATCTTAATCTCCCCTTCAAAATTTTCAAGTTGCTTCCTTCAGCGCTTTCGTTATTAAATCGACCGTCGTAAAAATGGAGATCTCAATCACCAGCAGAGCAATCGTTTTTATCATCAACAACCAATAAACACGGCACCACCACCTGGGGCTATACTTCCAACAATAAATATCGATACGTTACCCCTGCCACATTCTCCCGATTTCAAAACAACTGAAGAGTGAAAAGGATAGCTCCTGAAATTTCAAAATTATTTGGTAGTATCTAGGCATATCAAAAGGCCCTTCTAAAAACATGGGCAGGGTGATGTAAACGAAGCGTCCCCTGCCCAGAATAAGCCCGGGCAGGGCTTTTATGTAAATGCAGGGCTCAAACCGTTGAGAGCGAGGCTTTGTAGAGAGTGCCAAGGTCAGCGGAACCCTTTAAGAGAAGCCTCTTTATTTATATCTACTAGACGGTCAGACTACAGATGTTGACAGAACAATATCGAGATATGAAAGTTAAGTAAGAAAAAACGAAAGATTTTAATTTGAGGTATGAAATGGCAGCTGCGAGCGTAAATTATTTTTAATTCTAAAGAATTAAAATGCAAATCTCCAGGGGATAAGCTGTTTTATGTTGAGCATTGACCTATTTTAACACTTTACAGTTACTGTTTACTAACACACATATGCCTGATGTACCTATATATTATTAGGAGATTTTGTAATATTATACAACTTTCAAAACTAAATTTAAAAGTAGAAAAAGCAAGTTATAAAAACCCGAGTGCATTTTTTGACATTATAGTCAATATATCTTTAAAAAACAACGCCCCTTCTCATTGCTACCTAACTTTAATAAATATATTATAGCCTAGCTTATCTCACTCCCGCAACTAATATGGACCTTACGACACCTCAAAAAATCCATTAAGCTCTTGGTGTTTCAGAACGCCACAAATAAATATTCTGACGCAGGCCGAGAAAAAATAAGCAAACTGGGAATCCTTTTCAATCCATTCACCTACTCACTCATTACGATCATCATCATCATCATCATTTCAGCCTATTGCAGTCCACTGCTGGACGTAAGCCTCCCCCAGGGTTCGCCACAAGGCCCGATCTCCCGTTTTCGCCATCCAGTCACCACCAGCCACTTTTTTCAGGTCGTCGGTCCATCTGGCTGGAGGGCGTCCTACGCTACGCTTGCCGAGCCGTGGTCTCCACTCGAGAACCCGTCTACTCCACCGATCATCGGTTCTGCGACAGATGTGACCAGCCCACTGCCACTTCAGTCTGCTACACTTCTGAACTACGTCAGTGACCCTAGTTTTATGCCGGATCATCTCATTCCGGATTTTGTCCCGTAGCGAGATTCCGAGCATACACCTTTCCATAGCTCGCTGGGTGACGTGTAGTCGGTGGGCTAGTTTCACTGTCAGGTTCCACGTCTCGGCTCCGTATGTCATGACCGGCAGGACGCACTGATTGAATACCTTGGTCTTCAGGCATTGCGGCAAGGGTGACTCAAAGACATGACGCAACTTTCCAAATGCTGCCCAACCAAGCTGCACTCTTCTGGTGATTTCACCCTCAAAGTTGTCTCTACCCAGCTGTAACTTGTGTCCTAGGTAGACGTACTCCTGCACAACTTCGAGGGCTACACCTTCGACGGAGACGGGCTCAGGGACGATGTGCTCATTGAACATGACCTTAGTCTTGTCTAAGTTCATCCCGAGCCCAACGCGTCTCGAGGCAGCATTAAGGCTGGACAGCATTTCCTGCAGGTCTTGTAGCGATTCTGCCATTATCACTATGTCGTCAGCAAAGCGGAGGTGTGTGAGATACTCACCATTGACATTGATGCCCATCCCATTCCACCGCAGAGTCTTGAAGACATCCTCCAGAGCATTGGTGAAGAGTTTCGGGGAGATAACGTCACCCTGTCTTACACCTCTGAGCAGCTGGATGGGTCTTGTTTGATGGTTCTGCACTTGGACGGACATAGTCGCCATTTGGTAGAGACTCCTCAGCACCTCCACGTACCGCCAGTCGACTTGACATCGCTGCAGAGACTCCAGAACAGCCCAGGTTTCGATGGAGTCGAAGGCCTTCTCGTAGTCCACCATCGCCATACACAGCGGTTGGTTATACTCCTCGGACTTCTGTATAACCTGCCGAACAGTATGGATGTGGTCCACGGTGCTATAGCCTTTACGAAACCCAGCCTGCTCCGGTGGCTGAAAGGCGTCTAATCTTGATGCCAGACGATTCGTGACGACTCTCGAGAACAGCTTATAGACGTGGCTCAGAAGCGTGATCGGCCTGTAGTTTTTAAGTAGTGTTTTGTCTCCTTTCTTGAAAAACAACGCCACTACACCTCTGCTCCACGCCTTCGGGGTAGTCCCGTTGGTTATTACAGTGTTGAAGAGCCTCCTCAACTCCTCCAGAACAGGTTTACCCCCAGCCTTGAGGAGCTCAGAGGCTACTCCATCTTCACCGGGAGCCTTCCCATTACTAAGCTGTTTGAGAGCCGCCTCGATTTCGTCGACACCTACGTCTGGGAGATCGTCAGTGAAGTGGCGGGTAAGTGGGGCTCTAGGATCCCTCGCGTCAGGTGGAGGCTTTGGTGCGTGCGAAGCATACAGGTGTCCGTAGAAGTTTTCAATTTCAGCGAGTATCCCCGGGACTGATGTGACGGTTTCACCATTCGAGGTAGCTAGCTTTGTCAGATGACTCCTCCCCAGTGTCTTGGTGAAGACCTTCGACCCCCGGTTTCGCTCGATCGCCTCGTGTATTAGGCGGGTGTTCCAGCTGCGAAGGTCGCGTCTTACCAAGCTCCTGATTTTCTTGTGGAGTGACTGGGGATCTGGCAAGGATTCCTCAGGTGTCTCACGTCTAAATCGCATCAGATCTAGGGTCTCGCCAGAAAGTTTGGACTTCCTATCTGCTCGCCTTTTCCGAAAATGCCTCGTTCCCACTTCGCTTATCACCCCGATTAAGCCGTCCAGATCCTCGTCAACATTTGCCGGGGTCTCCAGTGCGGCGAATCTATTTTGCAATTCCAATTGGAACGCATCATGTCCAGTTTGGGGCACATTTGGACGAAGAACAGACCTCACCATGCGACTACGTTCGAGCTTAAAATTGATATTTAGGGTGCCTCGTACAAGCCGGTGATCGCTACCGGTATTAAACCTACTGATCACTGAGACATCCCTAAATATGTGCTTCTTGTCGGCTATGATGAAGTCAATCTCGTTCTTCGTCACACCGTCGGGGCTCTTCCAGGTCCACTTCCATTGGGGCTTTTTCTGATAAAAGGTGTTCATACAGAACAGCCCCTGCATGCTAAGGAAGTTGACCAGCATTTGGCCCCTGCGGTTTCTGCGCCCGTAGCTATGCTGTCCCAAACAAGATTCACCACATTCTTTTCCCACTTTGGCGTTGAAATCCCCCATGACAACGGTATAATGGGTTTTGGTGGTACGATGCATGGCCTTTGCCACATCGTCGTAAACGGCCTCCACCTCTTCGTCTGTGCTATTCGACGTCGGCGCATATACCTGTATGACCTTGAGAGAGTATCTCTCGGTCAGTTTCAGTACAAGGTACGCTACCCGGGTCGAGACGCTGCAGATCTCTATCACGTTGTCACGGAGGGCTTTGTTGACGAGGAACCCCACACCACCCTGAGATTTTTGGCTCCCTTCCCTGAAGTAAAATAGATGGCCCGACTCAAGGGTTATCGTGTCCTCCCCCTCTCTACGAACTTCCGATAGCCCGAGAACATGCCATCGTATCTTCTCTAATTCCACTTCAAGGATCGGGAGGCTTTCGTCCAGCCGTAAACTGCGTCCGTTGTATGTAGCCAGAGTCAATTGTTGGCAGCCGTCCGTAGCCCGGGGATTCCTAGCACCCCCTACCCTACCGTGACCAAGGCCGCTGCCGTGACCTGGAATAGTAGGGCGGCCGGGAACTGGGGGCCGTTTCTTTTTGTGCCTATTCATAAAATTGTTTATGTTTCTGGGGGGTATTGCCCGTAGTCACCACGCTGGGCAGGCGGGTTGGTGACCGCAGTGTATTTATTTGGACTGTGTTGTCTACACGAGAGGCGCTGCTGCCCACCTCTCGGATGGTCCCTTGCTCGCCTTCTACGATGCCCACGGGAAGAAATGGGGTGGTGCTATTCTACTCTGCCGGCGCCACACGGCACATTACGATGCTTTAAATATATTTAAACAATCTTTTAAGCACATTAATGTTATTTTCTCAAACATGATCGGAAATGGTAGCTATTATTAAAAAAAACAAAAAAAGCCTCGTCATCTTCCTAGGAGTATAATAACCCATGCAAACCCATTTTTACCCACTAAGAGTTTTTTTATCTGTCAATTGCACATAACATCCAAAGGGTTTAGTTCTTCGTAGCCAAGGTAACTGTCCCATGATCTTAATCGCTTTTTACAAAATGTATAATAATTTGTATAATTCCTTACAATTTTGAGGAATGAACAATAATATGCCTTGAACCGGGCATCGCCTGACCCGTATCTTTCTACCTTTATCCCTCTCCTCCAACCTAACAAAGGTCACCTGAACAAAACACAAAAACTTGCAAAATTAAATGCGAAGCATGACGCGTGACCGCGCATACCGAAACTCCGCAAACAACCAAATGGAAATATGCCGTTTGAATTCCGCAGTTCGAGATTTTTTAAAGTTATGATTCAATTTTTACAATTTATGGGTTTAAATTTTGTATATCTAGGTAATTAAACGTTATTTCTTTATTATTCTTACTGTTCGTTCTTGATCTAATTTAATTACTGGATTAATTGGTTGAAACCTTGACTTGCTTTAGCTTAAGCCTTGTTAAGGCTTCCGAGGTTTTACTTCCCTTAAAGTGGATCGATCAGATTGTACCACTAAGTTTCATAATATTGACTAGTCTAGTCGTTATACCAGCCCAAGAAAAACAACTTTTACAACAAACTTCACAAGTTGAGTAATGAAACGAAAGTTTTAACCTTAAATTAAAATCATTTGCAAGATAACGTTTAAGGAAGACGGTTAGTCCGTTTGTTAACTCAAGAGGCCATAGACAATATTTTAACAGCGCGAAACTGCTCGAAACTTGGAAATGGAGGAAGTTTGGCCTCCGGCGCTCAGCGCTGCGGAAAGAAAGTATGAGGTTGTTGACAATAACCTTTTTGAGGAAAAGGATAAATTATTGCGGTATTTTATGGCTGTAAATTTCAATATCAAAGTAAATTTATTTATTTCTTCTAGCTTAAAATTCATACCAAACCCTTGGGAACATCAAGTTGTCTGAAGTTGTGATTAAAATTTGGAGAAATTTTGAAACAGTTATTTTTTTACGTATCAAAGCAGTTTATTTAATGATATTATTAAATGTATTTCCTACTTTTATTTACTTAACAATATTATTAGTTTTTCATACAAGTAGTGCCGTCATTAATTATTCTAATGTTCTATAGACACTCCATTTATAGAGCGAGTTTTAGACTACCATTAAAAATTGCAGAAGTTGACTGTTGTCTTACTCTAAGTTTAAAGTTAGAAAGAGACAGCTAAATTGTGCTTCTACCTCTAGAACTAAAGTTAAAGTAAGACAGCAATCACGTTCTGCAATTTTCATTGGCAGTCTATTTTGCCCTTAAGATTGAGACATTTGTGTTGGTAGTATTGGTTTATAGGTCATCGGAATTAAATCGCTAAACGTAAGTTTACTACTTCAGTAAAGCAGGAGTACAGAGTAAATACGAGAATGAGTACATACTAACCGAATAGCATTCCTATTGCAAAGCGCAGTTGGGCGATGCGGTGTGTTTCAGCAATATTAATTTCTGACCTTTAGTTAAGAGTATCATCATTGTTAGCAAGCACAGGTATCATAAAGTTAACTCAAAGTTAACCTCCAAACACAAAGCCAACAAATTCAAATTTCAATCCAGCTTCCAACTACCTGCAAACTAGTTGGGCAACTAGTCGGGAATTGGCGTGTTGTATCTATTATAGCTATAGTATGGTGGTGGTATTATTCTCAAATTCAAAAAATTTGACCTCGATGTGGACTTTACTGCCAGACCATTTTGTGCTGACCCCTAGATTGGAAACAGCGATTCGGTATTGGAGACTATCGAGTTGGCTCAGCAAGTTACTTCAAAAATATCTCGATCTTTGGTCTCGAATTCTACGTTGCCTTGGGTTTTTGTGTCGGTACGTGCAAAACAGCAGTGTTCGCATTGTTTCGTTAGTGTGAAGATAAAACAACCGATCTAATGACTAGCACAGATGCATTCCATCGTAGTTTTTAGGGTTGGCAACGTATTTGCAGTCTCAGGATTGTGGTTTCGAGAATTTTAATGTTTATGGGTCCTAGATTCTACTAACCAGGTAACAGAAAGACAATGTTTTTAATCTCTACGTCGATTTTGTCGATTTCTTGGGTCGATTTGTCGTCTATTTCAACGTTATTTGTTAAAGAACAACAGCACAGGGTCAAAGGCCTCGTTCAATGAGCCCATAACTCAGATGTCATGTACATTACCTCAGGGAGGGACGGGTCAATTAGGTATAAAGCATGTCATGTAGATCTAATCGGAAGTCGTTCCGTGGAACAAATGGGGCGAATGAATCATTTTCACACGTAAAAATCATAGGTGGTGCAGATTTGGTTTTACATGAACCTTAGGAATATTATTTCATTTATTTGATGATATAGTGAAGTTATTAAAGTAAGCAACTGCGTTCGAGATCCTTATTACGATCGCCATTTTTGCTTAATTGCATTTTTAATCATTCGGGAAGGCTGCACCAGCAGTAGTTGATGACCAGCTGATTGATTGATTTCATTAAATAATGACCTTTAAACTTATTAGTCCTATTACTAAAACAAATTTTTCAGAATATTTTTTCATATATAATATCAAATCAGGCTTAGTCTACTTTGAATTCCCACATATCGTTATCGTATTGTTTTCATTATAATGGCTCTTATTTGCTTGACACTAAAGACTGATTGAGGTCCTGGAGCCTTAATTATGTGCCATCATCTAGATGTCGTGCATAATCATTTATTTATTTATTTATTTATTTCAAAAAATTAACACAGTATAACAGTAACAGGTACTAAGGCACTGTGAAATACTTACAATTAAGTACATAATATCAAGATAATTATATGAGTTTACACATTCCAGCATTTTTTTTTTTTATATATAATTATGACATCGTACTTTGAGGAGAACTTTGTATTCGGCTTGCCATCTCAATTAGTTTACATCTGTACTTCATTGATCAGAGAAAAACCCTTAAACAGGCAAGATTTCTTAGAATCTGAGTAAGGCATTTTATTTCTAAATAGTTTCATTCTCCAGAACCGATTCAGAAAAACAAAGCTTAAGAACAACAAAGTTAAAATCATTGTTACTTCAGCATCAAATAATTAACTCTAAATCCAGCAGGAAATAATCTCACCAAATAAATCTCCTGTCTATCCCCCAGGACAGAACCTGACGAATTAGAAGACAAATCGAATTTAATCCCAATGACAATACGACTCAATATCGCAGGCAATAGATCTCCAATCGAAGCAGTAACAGATGCCTGTAAACGGCGCAGTCACGTCGACCACGTCCTGCGGTGGTACTATAAAGCTGAGCCAATTTGCCACCACACTGGACTCCTGCAATATTAAACAAATGACTCAAGTTATTGCTTTCGTGAACCCGTTTGGTTGTCATTAAAATTTTCAGTGAGAAATCTTTTATACAATCCATAAGAAAAACATTTTATTCTCCAATGCTTGACAGTCTCGCTTTGGTAATTTGTGAAAGAGTGCCGGATGATGCAGATTATGATTAACTACACTCAGGAGCAAAAATACCGGGTCAGAGTGCGTTTTTAATACAGACGAGACTATTTCGAAGCCTTGGTTCCTCGCCAGGGGTTGTTTTTAGTGAGTTTTAATGGTGGATTCAATAGAGGAGGTCAAAAGTTCTTAAGACACCTAACTGATCACACAACCAGTTAACACCACAGCGGGAGAGTTTGGGTCAGCACTTGGATTTCCTTACATTTTATTGCCATTTCAGATGTTTTTCTGAACATGCACAATTCCGCAAATTTATTCAGTTGGGTATCCTAGGCATTCCGGAAGTCGATGCTCGAGGTATTCATCATCAGATTTCACTAAAAGCATTCCCTGGCGAGGAACCAAGGCTTCGAAATAGCCTCTTTAGTATGAAAAGCGCACTCTACCCCTTATGTTTGCTCCTGAGTGTATATATTTAACCCAAATAATAGGCACGTGATGTTATAGCAATCAGGGCTTATGATGGCAATATTTAAATTGTATTTTTTTTTAAATCTACATTGGTCTATTCTTCCTTATTGATACTTTACTTCTAGACAACCAAGTTGCAGGTGTCTTCTTGCAAAGATTTGATGGTATAAAATTTACAGCTTGGCACAAAATAACACTAAATTAAAAACACCTTTCCAAATTCCGCATTTAAAGTCTGCCCATGATGGAGGTCATATGATAATCGAACATTCACCCACAACCATCTCAAAGCCTATTTCGATAAGGTCAAATCTCAATCAATCTCAAATTGTAAGTTAATAACATTCGACGCTCAGACCGATAGTATTTGGAGGCCGCAA
The DNA here is from genome assembly GCA_923062465.1 of Acleris sparsana. NCBI lineage: Eukaryota > Metazoa > Arthropoda > Insecta > Lepidoptera > Tortricidae > Acleris > Acleris sparsana. The sequence goes on from OV281287.1 coordinate 21,356,647, forward strand.
GGAGCCCCGAGCTCCGGCATCAAATATTCAGGGCGCGGCCGCGACACCGATATAAACTCTGAGCTAAGGTTCAAACAGCAAAATGCTTTGTTTCTACCAAAACTAAGAAGGCTTCGCAAAATTGATTCTGTTGTAGTAATATTGGTTACTAAATATCTATAAATAACTCACTACTATAGTTTTGAAATCTGTCTTTGACATTATACATTTAAAAAAATGCGAGTTATTGTTGATTAAATATGAAATTGAAAATTTCGGATGCTTGCTATAGATTCATAATTCAGTGTTTATAAAAAAATACATCTAGACAGCGCAACAATGACCAGCCAAAAGTGACAAATTGAAGTTATGAACGAATGAGATATTTGGATAATGATTTGCATCGGAGGTCGCTTCATAAACTGTCAGAATCTGGCAAGTTCCAGGCAGTCAAAGAGACACAGATATATGACTACTATAATAGCTGTCTTTCTTTGCGCTAACGATCTGTTGAGCCGTTCTGGCGTAATTGAGGACCGAACATCCAAACTTTCGCATATATAGCTAGCTTCTTTCATCGTAGATTTCGATTAACGTCTTATTCCAGGATATAACCTATATGTTGACGCGTGATTGAGAAACAAACATCCAAACATCCAAAATTTTCTCATTTGTAATATTTAAGTAAGATTTGTAAGAAATCCACACGTAAATATTCTTTTAATATAACTCTCTAACCCTCTGTTTATATTTGGTAGATGCGTTGTTAACTGCATCTTCATTCAGCCGTAGAATATGCAGCGGTCAGGGCACCACCAGACGCTTAATCTGCATAGTAAGTGCTCGTTCACAAACACCGAAACAGGCGACAGCTGTTTTACATGTCCAGATAGCGTGTCTTGGGTTTGTGTAAACCCTTGCCCGTGGGTCAATGGACAGACGGCCAGTAAAATACCTATAAGGTTCTATGTTTTATTGCACTGTTAAAGAAGGCGGAGTGGGGGTATTTAAAGGAGTTAAAAAACCAAGAAGTTTTCTAAGATGAAAACTAAAATATAGGTGAATGGTTGCTCATGAATCGTTGCCAATAGCAACAAGGATGGCGTAAGAAAATATGTTAACAGACTTCATATAAAGGATGGTTTCTTTTTAACTGGGACAGTATCCAAAGTAATCATTAAGACCACACAGAAAAACTGTTTTCAAATTTAATAAGGTGTTTTTTTTATTTATTTATTAAAGGTTTATCAACGGATGTTTACACCAATAGTTATATAAGGATACTTACAAATACATAGTAAACCCTAGTGTGACACCCACTTAAACAAAGGAAATACCGCATGCAATTTTTAATTAAAGTAGAATAATTTATATTTAGAAACAAAAGACTTACAAAACTACAAGTACATACATAGAGGTAAATAACATGCGATGCTCGAGATTAACTATAGCTATAAATTAAACATTCAAATCTGACGCCTTTGTTTCACAAACGTACACATTACAATACCTATAACCAATATTAGATCAATAATCTCATATACATTTTAGGTAAGTAATCTCTAGGCTTGAACTAAGCTTTAACTACTAACTTTGACGACGCATGGCCTAGGTGGTGCTTACGATGCTAGCTCTCCCGGGTTCAATTCCCAATATGGGCAACCTATTTATGTAATGATCATGGCTATTTGCTTCTCAGTCTTAGATGATTTCTAACTACAGCCTCCAGCTTAGTTTGAGATTAGGTCAATTTATGTGAGGATGTCTCTGGATATTTAATATATTTAAGAAGTTCGGCTGTGGCACTATATTTTTTGTAGATGAAAAACGTACTCTTTACATTGCTAACTGGTTCTGAATCTAGAAAATTGACTTCCGTTACGAGAATAGCGTATAACCAAGCGATCAACGAGATGCAGTGTAGCTCTGCACAAATTGTGGTTTACTCATTAGCATGGAACCTCGCTTAACATAACATTGAGGCTTCCGATGCCCTCATTTCTGGTCACTCTTGCTACAGTGCAGCGGTGTATATACCGGTTTTAATTGGCTCCTCTTCAAAAGGAAGTGCAGGAAGTTACAAAATCAACAATTAGTAGATATGACAATATTTTTCCTCCTTAGCTATGCATGGGTTTATTTTACATTCATGGTTTTATATAATGCTAGGTTAGTATCATAATTGCCATAATAAATGTTTAAAAAAAATACGGAGTTTTTATTCAGCTTGGTAAGCGCTGGTGGATTTTGTGACGTGTAAAACTACCCGTGCTAAAGAACTAATTTAATACCATAACTAAATAATTAATGATCTGTTCACCGCCTCTGTACCTGCTGTCTTAGAACCAGCTGGTATGATCAGAGACAATGGTAAACGCCCCGACGGAGCTACATTGGTGCCGTGGAAGCTTGGTAGGACTCCGGTGTGGGACGCAACTTGTGTCGATACTTTTGCCCTATCACACATACAAGCAACCCGAAATCAGGCCGGCGCAGCAGCTGATCAGGTCCAGACCCTCAAGCGTTGCAAATATTCGTCATTAATTAATGATTAAGAATTTGCTGCGCTTGCAGTGGAGACTCTGGGACTTTGGTCTGCTGACATGAAACTTTTTATAAAGACACTGTCTGCCAAGCTTTCCGATGCCTTCGGGGATCCCAGAGCTGGCGCTTACCTCTCCCAAAGTATAGGTTTAACTATCCAGAGAAGTAACGCAGTCAGCATCATGGGTACAATGCCATGAACAGATTTATTAGAGGGGGTTTCTTTTTGTAATTGTGTGCACAAATATTTTTTATAACTATAGTTTTAGGTGGATAATAGGTTACACTAGTTTTTATCTATTCTAATTATTACTGTACAGTGTATATAGTTTATTTTTTTACCTAAAAACCTCTTAATAAAATTTATTAATACCTATCTTTTTTATTATCCAGATAGTTATTGTGGAAGATTCATGCTTATGGGATAAGCCTAAACTTCTTAACAAAGAATAACCAACACCACGATTATGTTTGAAATTGTGTCATATCAATGCGTCTCGCTTGCGCACCCGAGGCGAGACAGAAACGGCGTTAACAACTTCCGTATCCAATTTGCGGGGCGACCGCCGAAAAACACTTTTATCCTGTTTCTAGCAAAGAGTTTTATCGCAGAATATATTACTGTTTGTGACGACGAAGCGGTAAAGTACACGTGTCGTGTTAAATCAACGTTAGAACCACGACCCACCACATTTCATTTCAAGGCAAATTCAGTGCTAATGCACTCCTAAAACCAACAATTACACTTTGTTGAGGTAAAATTTAATTCCTTTAAAGAGTAAAAATTACCAACTGTGTGGTCACCCTATTCTACTAGACGAGTTATGTAGATTAAAATACTTAGAGTCTATGACAGATCGACGTAAATAGTAGGGTAACTATGAGAGTCGGTAAATTTAGAATTAGTAATTATTCCAACGACGTTCACGACTTCGGAGTCACCTGGTATGTACTTAGATATAATCGGCACGTGTTTCTTTCAGCTAAGGATACTCAGAAAATGGTACATTTATAAGCAGTTTTTATGTATCGCGTGACTGTCTACCGAGGCAACCCACGACGCCACCATGCCCTATTATACGTTTCACTAGAACATGTCAACTAAATAACTAGCGAAGCAAACCCTGGTTAAGCCTGTCTCCACATGTTTGGTTCTCTGCTATCCTTAGAAAAAGGGCGTATGTCTCAGAACCGCTTATATATTAGTAACCTTATTTCTAAAGAGGAGGGTCAATTATTTGCTTTGGCTATCAAATTGCGTTTGAGTCCTTTTTATTTCGCAGGGCCGAGTCTTCATGGTCCAACTATAAGTTCTATGTATAGATTCTATAGAATCGGTAAATTGGCCATTTAAAGACCAAAATTTCAAATGAACTTTGTACGGTGGCTTTTGAGTTTACCGGAGAACACTGCAAATATCAGTACATAAATAAACAGGTGTGATTTTTTTAAATATGACAAAATGTGAGTCTAAGATGTAGGAAGGTCAATCATAGGTAATCAAATACATGAAAATGAATGATGGCATAGTACAGTCAAGCACTGTGTTAATCACTGTGAGAATTCGTATATGGCAGTTTAACCATGACATGACATAGACGAGGTACTAAAGTGTATAGGTACATATTTATGAACTCGACTGTACTAAATGCAAAGTTAACTAAACATACAACAACCATCCCATTCAAAACTAATCCAAACTGACGTCAAGCTGAAAATAATCACGGCGCCCAGCTTGTCCCAAGTTCTTTGTTTAACGGAGAACCAATTAACGTTTAATTTATTCAACAGTTTATTTTAGTTGAAGCCAAGTGTCGACGGACAGTTCCAATGATGTGGCAAATGGAGGCACGTTGTTTTGTTTCTAACGTTTTGGAATCAGACTTCTGTCTGAGCGTAATTTGGTGGTTACAGATCTTAATGAGTTTGCCGAGTGATTTCTGTTAGCACTGCAGTGTTAAGTTTGTCTTTATGTTTTTCTGTTGCGTTTATTTTAAGTTTGATTGCCTTATCTTCATCAGCAAGATCGTTAAGTTCAAATGTTTAAGAAGAACAACACAACTGTTTTCTTTAACAACCGTTTATTATCATCACTGAACATCACTTTATAACACTGCCCTTTGTGCTGTAATAAACAATATCATTAATCTTATTGATTCTGTATTAACTTAACGATTAGGTTTTGAGTTTTTTTACACTATGACATGTCATTTATCTAATAAAATCTGTTCCTATTAACTTGTTCAATAAATTAAAACTTTGCGTATTCAAGATAATGTTTTAGCTTAACTAATACTGGTATACTTAATAAGAGGCATCGACTTAGCTATTGTTGTGTAGTTTAAGTTACTGAATACACTCAGGAGCAAAAATAACGGGTCAGAGTGCGTTTTTCATACTAAAGAGGCTATTTCAAAGCCTTGGTTCCTCGCCAGGGAATGCTTTTAGTGAAATCTGATGATGAATACCTCGAACATCGATACAGGACTTCCAGAGTGCCTAGGATACCCAACTGAATAGATCTGCGGTTAACGCCGGAATTGAGCATGTTCAGAAAAACATCTAAAATGGCAATAAAATTTAAGGAAATCCAAGTGCTGACCCAAACTCTCCCGCTGTGGTGTTAACTGATTGTGCGATCAGTTAGGTATCTTAAGAACTTTTGGCCTCCTCTATTGAACCTCGCAGTATCCACCATTAAACCTCACTCAAAACAACCCCAGGCGAAGAACGAAGGCTTCGATATATTCTCGTTTGTATGGAAAACGCACTTTGACCCGGTATTTTTGCTCCTGAATGTATATGTTTCATTTTTTTTTTACTATAAAATAAAAAAGAAAGACAAACGATGATCTGGCGTACGCGTGGCGCAGTCTTAAGTGTCGTCAGTAAAATTATACCTACTAATACCTTACTTGCGATTTGCCTGTGGCGTCATTATCTTTAATTACTATCCCGTTTGACTTAATGAACCTATTCCTCTCAATAAAATTACAAATACTTTTCTTGTTCTAACACTCCATCAACATCACATTACCAAGGTCACTGGATAAGTCGTTTCATAAATATGTATTAATTCCTCATCAAGCCCACCACTATGTATTTTCGTGTCATTAATCAGAGTGTTTTTGTTCACAGGTAATTCACAAGTGTAGTACACGGATTACTTACCGGAGTAAGTGATCCTTCCTGATTTATAAGGGTCGCAATTAGTTGATTGCCGCGCGCAAACACTGAGTCATGGCTGATTAAATCACAGGAAGGGAACTTTTGTCTTTCCCTTAGTTCGTGGTTATTGTTATTTGGTTGTTCTACCTTGGAAAAACTTTTTCCACCAGCATCTAAGAACTTATTTAATTAATTAAAAATACACGGTGCCGTTTGGGGAAGTATTTTTATGGTTTAATATAATATAATTTCCCAAAAAAGCCGTTTGTAATATTTTTGTTGTGTATTTAGAATACTAAGTGATATTTATACTGATTAGTTTTGGTTAGACGGGTGATAACTATACAATGCACTGACTCTGCTGCGAAGGAAAATACCTTTCTCGTGATATAAACTTTGGAAAATTATAGTTACCAAAAATATTTTTCTCAAACGGTAGACACCCAAAATATAAGTAACCAGTTGTATTTACTGCTTTGAGTCCTAATTGACGGGCATCCATCAGGAGTTATAATATACGTCTAACTATAGGTATTAGTTAATGTCATATTTTAGGGGCATCTCATATCTTTCGGACGTAAAGATATAAAAAGTGTAATGACAAGAACAACCAGAGCTATAATGGTATTAAGACGAAGAAGTAGAAGCCCAAATGAATTCTAGGAATTGAATCGAAGACATAATTATTCATTGATTGATAAATGATGATGATGATGATGATGTCTTAAGATACTAAAGATTGTCATGAACTAATCATATTAGAAATATACATTTCTTAGTTGAGGCTAAGACAAGAATATTTGAAGTAGTCTGTGTTTAACCATGAGTTTCAGTATGGCTCTTATTTGGTATTAGAACGATTTCGTCTAGCCACTGCTCGGAATCCGCCCCGGGAAAGAAAAAATTGTGAATATGGCAAGAGCTTCGCTTATTAGTATCACACCTGTTGTCGCCAACACTCAAACTCTCATAAAAGCAACACGCCTCCATGGATTTTTTTTTGGTATGGCGATCGTTTTTACATTCCAAAATAGCACAATAAGGCTTCTGGATTTGTTTCCTATATTAGAAATATTATTCGCACAACTTTCACGCACAAGCTAAGGTAGGTTGCGTGGAACTCCGCATACCTGTGCCACACGCCCGCTTAACACTTCTACTGATTTTTCTGTTCTGTGGCATCCACATTCCAATTCTAAGCGATAAAGGGTATTCTTGAACCAGTGACATGGATGTGATTGTTGTCCAAAATTATTTAGTTAAATATTTAGTGGTGCGCAGAGTTTAAGTCAAATAAAGACACTGTATCGCATAATATAGCAATATAGCAATAGAACAACATCATAAAGTTTTGACTTAAACACTTTAAATAGCTTTGACCGACCCTTAAGTTATTACTCGACGATGGCTTGCTGATTATTTTACATCGTTATAACAAAAAGCTTTCTAACTCGCGTCTGACAGTTTGTCAAAGAGAATTATAAAACTGTACAAAAACCGACTTATTTAGTGATGAGACTCTTTATTACCAACCAAGTTTATTTTATCCATATCGACTCAAAATCCACTTCGTCACATGTTATAGTACATTGTGCATCATGGGCGGTAAGAAGAGGATTGCTAACGAGAGACTTTAATGACTCGAGTTTGCAATCTCCTTACTGCCCATGATACACACAATGATTTTCATCACATTAGCTAGACAATAAAAAGCAAATAGAAAAAAACAAAATTAAACGAACTCTTTTCGCTAAACTAAAAGAGTTTGACAACTTTTTTTTAGTCTTCCACAGATAATGCTTAGAATTGCTTTTTTTTTAAACTTAACAAATACAGGCCATTCTGCCAGATTGTACAAATTTTCAAAATGAAATTTAATAAAATAATTGCGAATGTCTCTGAAATAATGGTAAAATAGAAATATAATGCAGACAAATGTGCCGTACAAGTTTAATTAAACAGTAAAATTGGTTTGTAGCCAAGTTTTGAATATAGGAAATAAACCTTGGCTGATTTTACACCTCCTTGGTTTGAAATGATGTACAAGTGGATTCTATATTTTAAAACTAAACTCATAACTCCCTAGGGAGTTATGAAAATCTATAACTCCCGCGGGAGCTATGTCGGCTATAACTGCCCTAAACGCCTGCGTGTTATAAAACCCTTTCCGAGCAAGTGTGATGAAAAAGTTCTTCTCACTGTATCAATTGACAAAACAACGAGCCGTATCTATTCCATTATGCCTGTATTACAATATAACTGGCACCGTATCATCCGCCATTGTTCGAAAAAGTATCAACTCGGGTTTTATGAAATTGCACTATTGTTTTGTGAACCTGGTGATTGGAATATGTCACTCAATGGAAATATATACGGGCGGAAATATTGAATGTTTTTAGTGTATTTATTTTTGATTGGCGTTGGAATGGAAGGTGCAGAGTTGCAAGTGTGGATTTGACATGTTCGAGTGCAGTAAGTGATATAGTTTGCTTAATAAGTGGACGTGGAAATGAAAATGTTGTTATATTTGTTTAAAACAAAGTATAAGTTCTAATGAAAGCCTAAATATTTGTTAAGGTACGAATTTGGATGGACTTTTTTATAATAGTCACAAGCGTCCCGGTTCTAATCCTGCAAGTCGAGTTCCTGTTATCGTAATTGCTTGAAATTGGGGATACACAAGTATACCCGAGAGAAATGCAATATTCTAAGCAACCACAACAACAACAGCCGCAACAGAATCTCCGCTGCATTTAACATAGGTCAATCGACTTGGGACTATACAATGACTAGCATAGAGGCATTCCATCTTAGTCCTCAGGGTTGGCCACGCATTTGCTGTCTTAGGCTTGCAGTTTTGTGAATGCGAACGTCTATGGGTCACAGTTTCCACTTACCATCAGGTGGCCTATGTGCTCGTTTGCCTTCTCTATGCCATGAAATATATATATATATATATATAGTCAGCAAAATTTGTCACTAAACTTTTAATGAATACCATTCAAGAGAGCAAAGAACCAACAACGTAACGAACTTAGATTTTTGGAAAAGATCCTTCCATCGTATAAAACTTAAAGTGCTGATCGTGATACGTTAAATCTTTAACCAACAATGGTTCATCAATCTCCGTAAATTTTGCATGTCACTTAATCGCCAAAAGCTTAGACAAAGAACGTTAACCTTTCATTATAATAGAATCCTATGATTTACTTGTAGTAAGTTTTAGGGCTGGGCTGTGTCCCGCCGGCGTTTACAGAGAGAAAAGTTTTTTTAATGGGTAGCAACAATGGGTTTGCGTTTGACCTCAGTCTCACCTAATATTAAGTGACGACGAAGTCGAAGGTAGTTCACGCTTACCCAGAAAATGCCTATTCACTCTTGCCCTGAAACCACCCCGTATATATGACTCCGGAAATACAGTCGCAGGGAGAGCGTTGCACTCCTCAGCAGTGCGAATAAGAAACGACGCAGCAAACCGCTGCGTGCGAACTACTGGGTAGTACATGTGGATGGAAACCGAGAGACAAGCGACTCTACGCCGATGCTCCAAACTCTGAAGCTTGGTATTGGCGAGTGAGTCTCCTACCTCTCGTTTGCCTCCCTCTCGTATAAAAAATAGTAATCACAGCTATACCATAAACGAATACTATGTGGATGGAAGTCTTCCCGGGGTCTAAGAGACTGATTTGAGAAATTGGAGGAGGATGAGGTCATGTAGTTCCTGGGAACATAATATACAAAGAAACCTCACAGACAAAAAATATCAGTAAAAACCTTCAGCTCCCGGTCAAACGTTCATCAAACGTTCTACCGCGTTTGAATAATTAAAGCATTGCGTAATTTGCCCTTATTATAGTATCTGAATCCAAATTGATCATACAGCAATATCCAGCTATATTAGCCAGCACTATTACGTTTTAATGAACAATAATCTGCAGGTAAATTAGGTACCTACCTATTCAAGTTTGATTCATAACTAGAGTTTTAACGACACTGAATCACTTTATACAATTTCAAACTAACAATACACATGAAGCCGTAAAAAGTTGTGTCGGGCTTCGACCTGATTATTACGTTGAATTTTAAGAAAACAACACTTGTATTTATTGGTACGTGATAAAAGGTAATCTCACACAAATGTATTCTTTATCTCCGTCTGGCTGGCTCGAGCTGTTGGCCTCTTTAAAGCCAGCATGCTGTCATGCAGCAGAGAGCCGCCTTTCAGATTGTAACGAAGTTACTTCCGCTGGATGAGCATACGGCGCCTCGTATACTTCTATAGAAAACAACCTAATCATATAAAAATATATTTATAAAACAGGGCAAAGGTTGAAAGAATCACAGTTCGTTTTAGCATGAGGGTAGATGATGTGTTAATTTTAACTTAATGTTTGGAACTTCAAAATAATGTTTGGAAAATATGACTTATTAATTAAAAAGTTTTTCTACTTTAACGAGTTTAAACGTATAATTATCTAAGTTTTTCTTTTGTCGCGCGAGTTTGATATTGACGTTATGTATGAAGCCAGAAAGTATTACTTAATTAATAAACTAGTAATGAAACCGTGACTGTGAAAACACATTGTGAACAAATTGCCCTTTATAATGTTATCAATAATTTGAACTCTGAATTAATTTCAAATAAAAATACTAATTTTATTTTATTATTTACTAGCATCTCAGGCTTCTTTCAAATAATGTATTGTCCTTCTTATGTTTGTTATGAAATTCATATTATTAACTTATTATAGTAGGTAAAACATATCGTGCGTTAAAAAGAAAAGTGGCGTTATTCAAAAAAATATCAAAAGTGTTTTATTACATAAATCAACTACTTTTTGCCTATATTTTAAGTTGGCAAAGCGGCCCTCCGCAGTTTTCTTCCTATCACTACAGATGGCACCGTTGTCATTTTTCCACTACGCTATAGTCCGCCATCTTTTTTGTAGAAGAGCGACGCTCTCGCCGTTGCAATCCAGTCACAGTGGTGAATAGACGTGTGTTTTTGTGGAAATCTGACATATCTCGGAATAGTGTGAAAATTTGATATAAACAGGTAAGTGTTATTTAATGAAAAATGACATTTTAGAAAAAACTACTCTTCAGTCTTAACTTATCAACGTAATTTAAAATACTAAAATGACACTTTTTGATTTGAGTATAGAAAGTTAGAATAAAGTTTTGTACCAAAGTGGTACCTTTTGTAAGATGACGTTTTTCTTTATTTATTTATTTAGAGTTACCGTGGGTTCATTGAATGTGAAGCGTCACTTTTAGAAATGAGACGTTTAAGTTCAAAATACTACTATGAAATTTTATGGTGACTAATAGGAAAATAACTGCTAGTTTTGTTTTTTCTAAATTAGGAGTATAAAATTTATTTGTTTGCGACTTTTAAATAAGTAAGATTTACTTACGTCACAATTAAGTCTGTCAATGGAAAATCAAAATAACCTAAAACCATCTTTAGTTGACCAACGTTAGTTGTTAATAATGAGCTGAAATGAAAAGATAAAATAGCAAAAACCACCGAAAAACAATTTAAAATGCACAGACATAAAACATAACACCATGCTTAAGCAAAAAAATACCATGAGCTGATACCCTGTCCCATACTCAAGATAAATAGATGATGTGAAGCGTAATAAAACGTTTGTCAAAAAAATGTCGTTAACACACTATGATATCAAATAGAATTTTAAGTGCGTCTTGTGTATAAATTTAAATAAGCTGTAAACTCGAAAAACATAATTATATTGAAATTAATCATTCGGCAACAATAAATCTAATTTATTAAACTTGAATACCCACGAGAAAGTGTCAGAGTGTCATCAAGATAGGTATATTATAGAAATGAATCGTTTGGCAACAAAAAATCTAACTTATAACACTTGAATACCTACGAGAAAGTGTCAGTCTAATCAGGATAGGTATAATATATAGGTACATTTACTTACACAGACTTGTGGATATCTAAATTCAAAGCGTTGTTCACTATACGCTTAGTGCGACTACTTATTTTATTGATTTTCGTAGCCAAATCACACCACTTAACCAAAATTTTAACATAACACGTGCAGGCTAACTCGACATTTGGCTGGCGACTGCGCGTTTGATTCAAACGCGCAGTCGCCAGCCAAATGCCATGCGCCGGAGCCGTTCGAACTCATTCAAACGGTTTGAATGAGTTCGAACGGCTCCGGCGCACGGCAATGGCATGAAGTTGGTGGGGGAACAGGTACTACCAACCTAAACGCGTCAAATGAAACGAACAAAGACTAACGTCTATGAATATAACACTTGACTTACAAAAACTAGTAACTTCAAGTAAAAAAACACATACTACATTTAAAAAGTTATGATTAAACTCGTTCGACCACATCAAAACCTAGTAAGCCTCTATGACTTTTTGAATACCTAGTAAGTGCATGTCATATACTAGGTATTTGAAATAGTTTTGTGACATACTGGATTTTGAAATGGTCAAGCCCGTTTGTTTCTGTAGGTACTTAGTAGGTTTCGGGGTACTCATATCTGTGAACCTGACCGAGATAGGTCTCTAAATGATTTTGCATCCGGTAGGGACTTACTAGGAACCACGTTTTATGCAAGAAATACAAAATTGAATTTTTGAGACTTGCTAGGTTTTGAAATGGCGCAGCCGAAAGCGGTGCGAATTATTGAGTATAAGTTTATGTTTTCTTTTTTATTTCTTTAAAAAGTACCCACTTTTATCCTACTTGAATCGATATAAAAAAATAATAATTTTATGTTAAGTTTCGAAAAAATCTACCTGTTTGATTTGGTTGTTTCGCCAAAAATATTACTTATTTCGCATCATGTACCTTGCTATTGGCAATATTTTTAACACTTCAGTGTAATTTCATTTGCTTTTTATATTCAATAAACAAAGTTTTCTTCCACAATTTGTATTTTATTTCATAAAAGGTCACCGTAAAAGGTTAACTATTTTTATGGAAAAGTGGCATTTATTAGGCTAACAAGGCTTTATTTCTACTTTTCACATTACATTTTTATAAAAAGAAATAGAAAATTTTTTTACGAAGAAAGTGATATATAATACTTAGTTACTTGTTCTATACTATCTTCAACATATTGAAATAAGCGTGCCCGAAACTTTTAACTCTCGTCCTGTAAATTTTGATGATTTTGAATAACGTCATTTTTCTTTTTAACGCACGATATTTATAACCAACACAGTTACGATTTAAAGAATTAAAACAACCGAAATTATGACTAAAATGTTTTAGGACAATTCATACATTATAGGTACTGAACATTATGGAGCTTATTCATTATGACAAATGACATAAGGACAAACGAAAGTTTGGCAAAAGCAGAAACACCCTTTCTTACCTTTTTTTTACTACAAAACTATCACTATTTTAACAGAATTCTTAATAAGACACGTTGGATATTCGCAACAGACTAACTTTATTAATAAAAATATGTAAGCATCGCGACAACACTATGACGATAGATGGCGTTACTGGTACACACTTAGATACTAATTACTTTTGATAGAACCATACTAACAATTCTGATTAGCTTTTTAGATCGTGGTGTAGCTTTATACTTTTAAGATAAGTTTATTTCATTCCTACTTCAAGTCCTTTCAAACTAATACTGACTTTATCACCGTAATGTCTCAACTCCAGTTCATCTTGAAACAAAGAAATCTTCAAACCATAAATGTCTTTCAGAATTCCTAGAATCGTTACATTAGTACTTATCATTTAAATCTATCTCCTTTGTGGACCTTTGGAGAAATCTTGGCTGCTTCACTTCGACAAAAGGACGCATTTCTCATTGAAACCGTTTTGCATAAATGACCTTATGTATATCTCTAAAGGATTTCATGTGCTTCGGCTATTAGATTGCAGATATGCCTTTGTTGCTCAGGGTAGTCAGGTCCCTAGTGGCGAGATGACCTGGGGTCTGGAATTACGATATTGTTCGCTGAATGACGATTGTACTGTTACAGTTGGTCAAGCGGACGGAATGACGTGGGTAGAATTTCATTAGCTTTTGGCAGCAATGCCTTGCTCAATTTATTTCACGTTGTATAATGTTATACCTTTATTCTTAAACGCACTATAAACTAATTTTGGTTAAAGTGTTTGTCTAGACTAGGCTAATAGGCTGACAGGCTAGGAATCGCAGGTCTAAGTGTTGCCGACCTTTAAGAAAAGAGTATGCTATTTCTTGAGGGTATCTAAGTTGTAACGATCTCCAGATGTTATTTAGTTTATTAAATATTTACAAAACATTGTCTTCTGACACTAATAATTAATGTATGCTTTTCTGGTTTTTAATATCAGCGATTGGAAAAGCTTTTGCCTCTACATCTCAATTACGATCATAAAACTCAGACGTACAGCACACAATGAAATAACTGAAAATTATATTTCAATCCGAACCTTACCTTCTGCGCGCAAAGTTCATACTTTAATTGTAACTTGTGACTTTTGTCCTTTTAACTCTCTGCCGCATTCATCCAATCAGGTCTTATTCCCAATCACAGTTTTAGCATAAAATTAATTATCTCCAAGTGCCAGTGCGCAAGTGCTTCAAAACCAATTAAATGTGGGTACTTACTTGTCCGTGCCGATCAAGGTGATTCGGTCGACATTCGCAAATTAAGTTTTCAAAAGGGCTTATTTCCATATTGATGGCATTAAACTTGAAGGCTAATTGGACAATTTAAAGTAAAATTTACGCGATTTTAATATTTGTACTTACCCGAAATAACTAGATCAGAAATTCTATATAATTAAGTACTCAAGGTTGGCTAATGCGTTGGAAGCGTCAGGCGTTTAAAGTCAAAGTATTGTAATGTCAAGCGCTTAAATTCTTGATTCCTAGTGTCCGCCTCAGGATCCCCCTACTAATTAGATAGCCATTAAATTCCTTTTTTAGGCATATCTTATGGTACTAAGTAACAACTGATATATTTAGCATGAAGTGGCCAAATAAAATAAGTCACTCAATAACTAAAAATAGTTACTGTTTTCCTTTGTTCACCTTCGTTGGACAGTTCGAATCAATTCTTTGGAAAAAATTACGATAGTCAAGTCTCTACACAACGACAGCCACCACTACTACCACCTTGAAAATAAAGAGAAGCCTATTAAACACCGCAAGTGTATCAATTCCCCGAAATTATGAAGTTTCAAAACCCATAATACTAATCAACAGCATCAGCAGCAACTCCTTCCCTTACTCCAATCATTGAGGGTCAAATCTTATACTTCAAAACATCCTTATATTCAGACGATTCAGACGAAAATCCATCTTCCCCTGATGCCACGCTCTGCAAAAGCAATGCGAAGTTGTAACGGTGTTTCAGCCACCAGGAAAGCAAAATTAGAAAAAACGCTATCCGCCGTCATCTAGTATAAATTATCATTTTCTCATATTATCTTCTTCTTCTTATAGTGCCTCTCCAACTAGTGAAGGTTGGCAGTCAGCTCCGCATATTTCTCTCGGTCTTTGGCGAGGTTCAAAAGCTCCGCTGCACTTGTGACACCAGTCCATTCCCGAATGTCTCTCATATTATAAGCACTCTAATGTGCATCCATATCCTTTAAGTCTAGGAATAGTATCCTACGGCATCACAATTCACCCCCACTTCCATTTTACGGCACTCCATATTTCCCGCAAACAGCCTCCGAAGCGTGGACAATGCTCAGAATTAATAAGCCCCACCGTTAGTTTTTACCGCATATGGCAATGCCCCTAAGTGCCCAGTGTTGGGGGGTGTGGGGGTGATAGGAGGTGATAGGGGGTGACTTTATGAACAGGGATGATTTTAGCGCTGGATTTTGGTTAGTAGTTTATTAGCAGAAGCGAATATTGCACTTACTGTCTGTCAAAGCCAAATGTGGGAGAACAATTGAATGGGAGATGTTAGAATTGCATCAATTAATTAGAGTGGCAATAAAAGCAGAATCTCTTTTATTTGAAGATTATCTTTTACGACGCAAATTTATTGGGTGAATTTGATTTTGTTTTAAGGAATAATATACCGCATTTAACAAAGAAAAAAGTTCTTTTCCACCATGACAATGCTCACTCGTCCAAAATCGCAGGGGCAAAATTAGAAAAATTACGCTATGAATTGCTGCCGCATCCACCATATTCACCAGACTTAGCCCTATGCGACTTTTTTTAATTTCCAAACCCAAAAAAACGGGTCGGTAGAAAGAGATTTGCGTCAAATGAAGAGGTCATCGCCGCCACAGAGGCCTATTTCGACGACTTTCCAAAATCGTATTTTTTGGATGGCTTATTAATGCTAGAATACCACTGGAACAAGTGTATAGAGTTAAAAGGTGACTTCGTAGAGAAATAAATATATTGTACAAAAAAAAATGTTTTTTTTTCAATAAATAAAAAAAATAAAAACACGGGTACTTATCAAACAGCCCTCGTAATTCTTTAATTTTGGCTGATAATGTGATGAAGATTTGTTAATGGAGATATTACTGCTAAAGAGAGAGTTTTGATGTGACGTATTCAATAAACAGTGATTGATTGATTGACTGATTGATTGATCTACGAACCATCAAATCAAAAAACTAAAAATAAGTAACTTACTTGACTGTTTTAAACACAAGTTTTAGATTAATGAAATATTGTTAGCATCAGTAAAAAAATATAATTAATAATAAAAATATCGCCTTGCGATTGTTCAGGGAGTATTGAAACCAACATTGATGTATGGTAGTGAATCCTGGGTATGGCAGAAGAAGAACGAAAGCAGGATTAATGCAGTTGAAATGTGAGCTCTAAGAAGTATGTGTGGAGTTAGGATAATAGATAGAGTAAGAAATAGCGAGGTCCGAGAACGATGTGGATTGAAAGAAGATGAAGTGACTAAGATCGAAAAGGGTATGCTAAGATGGTTTGGACATTTAGAAAGGATGGATGACAGAAGAGTTACGAAAGTGATATGGCGAGCGAGAGTGAGCGGAGATGTCGGTAGGGGACATCCTAGACGAACGTACGGTGATCAGATTCGCGATGTGCTGATTAAGGGCCAAATCAAAAGCACCCGAAACCGACGTACGTGCATGAAAAGATTGATGAATGTAGAGGAGGCGAAGTGTATATGTTTGGACCGATGCACCTGGTGTTCCATAATCTCTGCCTACCCCATTGGGAGACAGGCGTGAAGATATGTATATGTATGTAAGTATGTATGTATAAAAATAAATAAGAGTTAAAATAATAATAATTTGTACAGTCTTAAATTCTGTAACCTATCAATGAACAGAACATGAAAACCACCTTCAAAAACATGTAAAACACATAAAAATGAAATACTCCAAACCGTCCGAGTAAAAATAACATATAATATATACTCGCAAGTACGAACTATACAAAAGTACCGAAGTACCTGTTCCGTGTTTGCTTTCAATTTCACTGAATAAACAGATATCTAGTTAAGTGGCAGCGCCAGCGCGGCGTCGACTGACAAAGAGCAGGGGAATTTTATAAACAACCTTATGCAAATAATGCTGAGCCACCTACCCTTAAATACAGCACATTCCAACATCGTAACGACATATCTTCTGTGCACCGCTCAATTGAAAGTGAACTTTATACTTTTAAATGTAAGTTTGGATTTGTTTTGTTCTAAAATTATAAGGTAGTTGACTTATTGTTAAAACAGACAACGAAGTGTTTACGTGTCGGTAGCGATGTTTGTTTTTTTTTGTATAATTTCCGGATCGGCGGGCTGAGTAATAATCGTAATAAAGCGCAAGCCACTTGAACCAATAAGTAAACGTTGGAGGGAATAAATCTTTCTAAACAAACAAAGGTAAACTTTGTCGCCGTCACGGTTATTGGGAGATCCGACGTGAAAATTGGGAAATGATTTCCTTCTTTTTACATTGTTTGATTTGTTTCAGAATTTTGTTTGATTGCCGGAGATTTTGCTTGATGCCAATTTTTGTCAAAAAATGACTACTAAGCATTATACATCATATATACATTTGTGAGGCTTAGATGTTAAAGTTGGTCCATGCGTCATTTATTATAAAAGCGTAGGTACACCAAAATTCTTTTTTTAATTTTCATTTTTAGTGTTCCGAAAAGTCTAGAATAAAACTTTTCAACTGTAATAGATAGCCATTTTTTTAATAGTGGTAGTTACTACGAATTTACTAACAAAAAAAGTTAAATAACAAAAGATCATACAAGAAACTATACTAACTATACTCGCAGTCCAAACCCTGAAAAAACATCAAATAAGTACAAAAAAATTGTCAAGTGTAAGTTTGAAATATAATTCAAATTGGAATACAATAATACGGCGGTACGAAACCCTCGGTGCGCGACTCCAACTCGCTCTTAACCGGTTTTTCAATGACAGTATCACTAAGAAAAATTATTTAACCATCTTCTAAGACTAAAGTAAATATTTACATCAAAGAAAAAACTTGAAACCTGTTAAGATAACTAAGCTTAGACTTTATAAGTAAAATGACACAACAAAAGGTTCCACAAGCCCAGGCTACTATAAAAAATCCGCCCCTAACTCCCTTATCTCTAAACACGTTTAATAGCTTCATTTTTCTTTTCCCTGAATCCTTGCCGCCGTGTTATCGCAGCAATTATCAACTTAACAACGACGCAAGTGCCGTTAATTAGAGGCCAGCAATTATATATCGTAAAATAAAATATAGCTTTAAAGAGTAATGGCGCTGTTACCGGGAAAACCTGAAAGATTTCTGAAATATGGCGGCTATTAATATAAACGCCTTTCCTCGTCTCGTTCCGCTCCCGCGCTTCTATCAGAGATCACTCTTAGTTGATATAAAGTGCGATATCCCGTTAGATATTTATGGCCTTTTGATGGGATACGCCACTTTAGCTTTCATTCTATTAATTTTATCTTTACTTTGACTAATAAAGTCACAGCTGATCTAGTCCTAAAACTAAGCTCTAGGCTTCTACTATGGTTACTAGACTGAGAAAGATATGCCTAAGAGAAGCATGAACATCCAAAAACCAAGAACCAATTCCGGGAATCAAATTGGGGACCGATAGTTTATAGAGAGGATCACTATTAAGATGGCTTACCGCATCGTCGAGGTATATGAACTTGTCCCAGTTTGGCCTAGTGGTTAACTGATAATGCGTTAAGGTTGTGGCGACCTAGTGACATCTAGCGACAACTTACAACAACCTACTCAACAGCGCCACCAGCGTCTGACAGCGCAACTAAAATGTTCTACATCGCGCTACCGAAGTTTCTGCAGTAGGTTGACTTATATACCACTTCCTACTTCATCCCAATGGACTTCGGTGACCAGGCATACCATTTGCGTGGAGAGAGATCTCTATTGTCCTCTCCTCCTACAAGATATTAATTACGCCACTAGTACTAAGTTCATGAACGAGCTTAGTGAAATTCAGTTTAACAATAAATGTCAAAAAAGAAATAATGTCACACATGTAGAAAAGTTGAATACCATCGTGGATGTAAACATATAAATGACATAAGTTTTTCATTTAATTATCATTTGGTCAAAATTATTTTTCTTCATTTATGTTATTAAAATGTTTGAATAACGAGGATAATGCCAAAACAGAACACATATTATAAGCACAAAATGAACTTTGGAAAAATAATTAAATGTTTTCAAATCTTGCTATATACATAAGGTAACATTATCATACACGCATGTAAAATTAGACTCTGATTTTATCTCGGTGTAAATAAAAACGATATTCAAATGTTAGACACACAATTCCCAAAAACAATGCAAATTCAACCGAGCGACGTAAAACCTTAAGTTTACATCCCAATAGCCGGATCTAAAACGCCGAATTCACTGGAGCATTATTGTAATCTCCTTAGAAAACAAGAGCACAACTGTTGTAAATCACCTAAAGCAAGAACAATCTTATTTGTACTCATTAAAGGTACATTTTTATGGTCTTTTTAGTGGCAGATACGGCCTTTAAGGCTAGAAGGGTATTGTGGATAAGTGATTCAGAGGGTATCGCCTTCGCCGCCGCCCGCGTGCGGACCCGCGCTGGTAATGGCGTTCGTAATTAATATGGGAAAGGTAAAGATAGAACTGGAAGCAACGCGTTGCAAAAACAGAAATAATTGGGATTGTTCATATTTTTACAATTACTCTAATTCGAAAACTATTTCGATAGCGTTTTAAAGCCGTTCTGCATTATTAAGTTTTCGAAATATTTATTCATTTGGGATATTTCGACAGCATTCGACATTTAACCTTTGATTGACTTTCGTTTTCGTATTGAAGCCCTCGTAGGTGTATCTTACGGGTTAGGCGAAAACCCCTTGAAAAAGTATGTTTCAAAACACTATTACAATCACTTTTTATGATTAGAAATCATTTAACTGTTGTAATTTATTAGAAATTGCCATCCAAATTTAAAATAACCATGTCATCCATAAAATGTCTACTGAATAAATAAAGATATTGAAACAAAACTATTGGGTCAAATACAAAATCCCAATTGAAGATTTGCTTCCTATTGGAAGTTTACAGTTAATCTTTGACTACCATAAAAACAAATAACTCTACCGGTACAATTTATGAATAGGCATATAATAGGCGGTGTTAGAAATAAGGTAACACTAAATTATAAGATTTACCAGGGACACTAAACTACATTCTGTAAATAAAATAAATGAATAAAATATTATTATTAATTGACTGCCTATGGTCATTCTTCGAGTTTTATTAATAGAAAATACAGCACTGTCGATGGAAAAGCGATTGTTTCTTTCTATAATTGCCAACTACGTGTTCAATGGTGACCAAATGAAAGAGCCACAGTAAAACGAAACCAACACTCAAATTCAGCGGAACTCCAAAAAACTGTACTTGCTAATGTGAAATGGATGGCTCCGTGTTACCAACGCATAGAGCTCATTTCAGTTCAACACGTTCCGCTTTTTACTCCATTTCACTAACGTTTTTATTATTGTAATTCGAATTTCGTTTCGGCCAGTCATACCACTAACGATTAAACTAACCGTTCGAGTCGCTCGCCCGTGTAATGACCCTTTGACTCGACACAGATTCGATTTTAAAACGTATCATTCTTTTTTCAAATTTGAATCGATGAGGAACGTACAGCTGGTGGCTTTCAAAGGTGTTATTTTAAGAACGTTTTCTAGTCGAACGGTCGAGTAATGTCATACGAGCGAGTTTCAAACTGGGTAATTGATAATGTCGTTTGTACGCTCTGATAAGTTAAATCGGCAACTTAACCTAGCAGGGTAATAATTATGTCTATCAAGTTGTAAAGAGATTTGGTTTAGAGAACCCTTTTCATACCTGTCACGACTGACGTTTAATCTCACATAAACATTAAACATTTTTTTTCTAATTTCTCGATGAATAGATTTACCTCCACCTTCCTTTGAATATCTACAACCTTGTACTAGAAACTAGACAGTTTTCTGTAAGAATGTTCAATATTTTCAGACGCATATTCACAAAAAGAAGTATCAAAGTATCAAAAGAAATTCTCAAGAGAAAAACGTGTTTCAAGGTGCCTAACCAAAATTCTGCCTCTTTCATTTGCGTAAAAGACAAAATTACATGACACGTGAAAGTAAAACACGCCCTAAGTAAAGTAATCCAGGTTGACATAACCCAGCTCTTAGCCTATCCACTTAGCATTTCCCAGGGAAACATGTTTGGGCGCAATTTGTTCCTTTTACATACTTTTTCTAGCCTTTGCTTCGTGGTTTGGATGATTAAGTAAGACATTATAGCTGCGAAACTGTATGTAAGTGCTTGTAAGAGTGTAGTTATTTTCCTAAAGTTACTACAAAGGTTTTATCGCTTACTTATAGTAGTAAATCACCAGATTTGTGTATAGTCCAAGAGCGGTTTTATACCTGGGCATCGCTTTTATGAGTAAGTTTAATTTAGGAGCTAAATAACTTTATTCTGTAGATTTATTGTACATTCCTCTAAACTTTACTCTATGTATATTCATTATAGACCTTAAAAAAAAACGTTACCGGAGCTAGACAAAAATGTTTTAAAACAAAAAGGATTACAGCAAACACATTATAATTTTATGCGACAAATACGCGTCAATTTAATTCTATTCTATTTTCTCTTCAGAATGGTAGAATTACCTTAGTTCTGGGCTGTAATGGAACCGTTGCCAGGATAAGTGCTGATATAACGTTACGGACTAACGAAGTCACGCCGGAGATAGTTCGTTAGCCAGGTAAGGGAGACGTTATAATTGAAATGGCTCGGTACTAACGGTTTACGATTGTCACTTTGTTCTGGACTATTTTGATTAAATAATAATTCTGCATAAGAGCTGAGGAATATGCTGGTACAAAAAGACGCAAGGACGGATCTAGATCTTCTTTTCTTTACATAGTATGTCGCCTGTGTGTTGGCTTAGATCTTTGAAACTACTCAACGGATTTGGGCTGTTTCACAATGTATGAGTAACTGAAAATGGGCACACACACAAAAAAACACTGGCCTAGAAACCAATAACAATAAGCGCTATATCATCGGATATCCTTTTCCATTCTGCAACGATTTCGTGTAGCGGGAAACCTCAAATAACTGTGAGAAATATTTAAAAATCTGGATGATCGGGACTTTGGAACGCCTAGGCGACGTTAGCGTAATTACTTTAAAACACCGCTGTTTTTCTATGGCGATAACCTTTATACGCAAAGGTTTCGAACTAGCTGCCGAAGTATTAGTTTTACAACTTAAAATTACCTATCCGGTGACATATCGTTTGTCCTCATTGGTCATATAGGCCAATCAGACCACACTCCTTTATCTCCCATTTAAAGGCTCTCTCCTTATAAATTTTCAAGTGTAAGAAAGAAGAAGGGTTAAATGTATCTGTCAAATATGCTTTACCTGTCGATTGTGAAACAGGCAGTTAACTCTTTATTTGGCAACAGTTCCAACTATAGGCTCCGAATTGTCCAGCTAAGGTAAGTTCAAGTGGATCAGGTATCTACACATTTCTTCTAAAGAGAAATTTAAGTCTCGTTTTAGTCAAATACGAGTGGATTTTGGCTTAAAACGGCTCACATGTCACAAAATCAAAGGGGAGTATGTTTCTACGCTTTTAGACGAATAAATAATTACAGTAAGACAGTACTCGTTTAAGTAACTCGCCTAGAATCCGAACCACTAGTGACACCGATGCCCGGAGTCGTTAAATGTTAATTAGACCAATCGAACGGATCCCTAACTCGATACCTGGGAGTATTAGCTATTAAAGGTACTACTACTAGGCATATAGGTGCCTACTTACACGTATATATTGTAAAATGGGGTGACTTTAGAAACGCAAGACGACTTGCGATCGGGTCGATCGATTTTGTGCAATGTGTGAGTTATTCTATAGTTCTTTCACGATAATACTTTCATGTGTTTCATAATGCGGGTGCAAAATATTAGTAGTTCATGTATTTTCAGACAAATTGGATTTAAATGATGTATGTATGTATGTATGTAAACTCTTAATTGTACAAACAGAAAATAACAAATCAAAAATAAACAGAAACAAAAAAGGTATGTACAAAGGCGAACTTATCCCTTTAAGGGATCTCTTCCAGTTAACCTTTGAATAGTTAATGATGGCTGAGATACGCGTCATACTCGTGAACGGGTGCTGTCTGTGGGGTCCGGTCTGTTCACGCTTGCAAGGACCTGTTTTTCATTTCATTTCATGCCATGTTGTTCTTGTAGTCACTATTTTTAATTTAATGATAGTGAGCTTACATTGGTAATTATTCTATTGGTGTTTTAAATTGATTTCTTATTACTTTATTACCTGGAAATGTTATTTTGAAGTATTATTGTATTTTATTATGGGAAAAAATTACCTTCTGCTGGAGTTTCTTGCGGCGCTTCTTCTCCGCAATGATGGTTTTGTTCGAAGCGCTAGTAGATTCACTCTATATTAACGACGTGTAAGAGAACCTTCATGTGGCCAATTTTCTGAATAAATATTTTGAATTTTTGAGATTTTTTGAAAAACTTAGAAATAAACATTAAATTAAAGATATTGAGATATAAACACAGGTATATTCATGGTAGCATAGTAATGGTTATGGTTCACTAACCCGTCTCTTGCAGTTTGCGTCTAGCTGCTGTTAGTTACTCCAAATGAGTAGTCGCCAATATAATGTTTTTAATAATTATTTTATTACGATTAAATGCGGGAGTTATAGAATATTTATTTTATCATACTAACCTCATTTTACCGGGACTTGTTATGCACTAGACAATTCAGAAATTGATTACTTAGTCTCGTTAAATTCACACAGGTGCTAAGTATGTTTGAATGTTTATTTCCGACCAGATAATTCTGGTTTAGATTTGGTCTGTTGTTATTCAAAAGTTATTGGAGTCGGGAGTGTCGTATCTTATTTTTGTGACAAGTATGTACGCATGCTAATTAATGATGGTGTAAAAGTGGTTTGCAACAAACAATTAAACCTTATATATGAACCTTTTTGGTTAATTAATTTGAAGTAAAACAAATAGGTATACAGACAAATCGTCCATAAATAAAAGAGAAGCTCTAAGTGCTTACAATTGCCAAACTGAGTGAACGCTCTGTACTGAGCATTTTAGAGTGCCAATTATTATTTATCGCTACTTAGTGTTTGCAGGGTACGCACGAAAATAAAACGAAGCTCAGAGGCCAGAGGCCATAAGGACTATTCACACCTGAGACCGTATTATGAACGGTTAACTGCCCAGTTCTAGTCATTGAAAGGGTTATGTTTCATGATTGCACGGTCCGCCTTAGAAGTAGCTTTTTTTTTATGACATAGAGAAGGCAAACGAGCATACAGGACCTGATGGTAAGCGGAAACTGTGACCCATAGACATTCGCATTCACAAGACTACAAGACTAAGACTGCAAATGCGTTGCCAACCCTGAGGACTAAGATGGAATGCCTCTATGCTAGTCATTACACCGGCTCTCTTATCCCCAAACCGGAACACAACAGTGCAAACACTGCTGTTTGGCGGTAGGTTAATGGATAAGATGGTGGTAGCGATCCGGACGGAGACAGAGTCCTACCACCCGCAAAAAGCTGAAAATATCTATATTCTTTGTAACTTTTATGTCATGTTTGAACTGCTGCACTAAACTGTCAAAGGGGTTAACACGCCAGCGAAGGGGAATACAAAGTGCAGCCACTTGTGGTACACAACCAACCAACAGGCTTATTGCCTAACACACTCGCAATCGCAATCGTTTTCATTTCGAAAATCGAAGGCTTACATACAAAATGAAAACAATTGTTCCACTTTGAAGTCAATTGCGAATGCATTAGACAATAGGCCAGCGGGTATCGCAAAACATATTAACTTTTTAAAATTTAAAGTGTTTAGATGGAGGGGGTAACATTGGAAACCTTACCTGAACAAGCCACAGTCACAGAAGTAAGAACGACGAAAAGTGACTTAGGGTGAGGCCAATAGAGCATATTTTTTTGAGTTGTGGTTCGAGTAATTTCTACCACATTAGGGTTCATAGTAAGCTCCTGTGTATTTAGTTCAGACAGTGGCGCAAATTGAGTTGGAGCAAAAATTACGCTCCTTTATCTTCATCCTCTTGTACTGGCCGCTGATTTACACCATCAAACCACAGCGTCATAAAGCCAGGGTCCATCAACATCACCTTGATGAATGGCAATCTTCCACTGTGCGTCACCATCGGCACTTTTTGCGTCGTACAGTGAAAACTGTCAAAGGTGGATGCGAAAACCACAGGACCGATCTGAGGGCCTTGGGGAGGCCCATGTCCAGCAGCAGTGGACGTCTTTCGGTTGACATGATGATGATGATGACAGTGAAAACTATTATAACTACTTGGTCAAGTCTACTTAGACTTGATTGATTCCTGAGATATCTGCTAAACACTATCTTGGACAGCACCTAATAACTTTAAATATAATTTTTTGTGTTTGTTATGGGCTTTCGGAACCCTACGCTGAGCATGGTCTAACCACTTAAGCGTTTTATGTCAAATTCTTGAAATGTCAAGCTGCCTAGATCGTAGAATGTCATATTAGTAATACGTTAGTCTCAGAATGACCAGGTAGTAAAACACCATCATCTTTTAAAGTCAAAGTCTTGAAATGTCAAGCTGCCTAGATCGTCCAATATCAGAATAGTAAGCTTGACGTTGTAAGACCTTGACGTTGTAATACCTTGACGTTGTGAGACCTTCATGTTATACGACCTTGACGTTGTAAGACCTTGACGTTGTAAGACCTTGACGTTGCGAGACCTTCATGTTATGCGACCTTGACGTTGTAAGACCTTGACGTTGTAAGACCTTGACGTTGTGAGACCTTCATGTTATACGACCTTGACGTTGTAAGACCTTGACGTTGCGAGACCTTCATGTTATGCGACCTTGACGTTGTAAGACCTTGACGTTGTAAGACCTTGACGTTGTAAGACCTTGACGTTGTGAGACCTTCATGTTATACGACCTTGACGTTGTAAGACCTTGACGTTGTAAGACCTTGACGTTGCGAGACCTTCATGTTATGCGACCTTGACGTTGTAAGACCTTGACGTTGTAAGACCTTGACGTTGCGAGACCTTCATGTTATACGACCTTGACGTTGTAAGACCTTGACGTTGTAAGACCTTGACGTTGTGAGACCTTCATGTTATACGACCTTGACGTTGTAAGACCTTGACGTTGTGAGACCTTCATGTTATACGACCTTGATGTTGTAAGACCTTGACGTTGTAAGACCTTGACTTTGCGAGACCTTCATGTTATACGACCTTGACGTTGTAAGACCTTGACGTTGTAAGACCTCGACGTTGTGAGACCTTGACGTTGTAAGACCTTGACGTTGTAAGACCTTGACGTTGTAAGACCTTGACGTTGTAAGACCTTGACATTACATAACAAGGACATTTTAAGATTTTGATGTCGTCCTATCTTGACATAATTCAAGTACTTGATATTTCAAACCTTTGACTTTAAACGCCGAAGCGGGTCTAACATGCTCTTGTCCGGTTTTAATCTAACCTCTAAATATTTTACCTCCTTTATCCTTCCACTAATCAATATCCACGTAGTTGTTAACTAGATTAAGTTCTTAATAGACTTCCACATCTGGCAGACTTACGTGGAACTAGGTACCGCCGAGCGGTAAAGGGTTTACGGTTTTAAGGGGGAATTTTGAACGAGCTTTGTGCACCACCATATTATCATTGCAGGCAATCCAATCAGCCAAGATTTGTGTTTTTAACGTATGAGGATGTATTTACAAAAGAAAAAGAAAAAAATACAATGAAGATAATAACAGAATTCAAAAAGGCAATGGACCTCTTCCAGCTTCCTTGAGGGGTTGAGGAAAGGTAAAAGCAGTGCATCTAGTAGGCAAGCTAACGAATTTGGCAAAACTTACAAATTTTGAATTTGGTGTTTGCTGCTACTCACCCAAAAGTCATATAAAATCTTTCCAACAAAAGGTGGCAATCGAAAACCAGCGCTGCGGTCCCCCTGACCACAGCATTGTGCTGAGTTGAAACCTTTTTGGCGCCACATCTTGTGCATTCCTTGTATTTTTCTCCGTCATTTATTTTTATTTTTGCTGTCAAATCAATTATTCTCTATTGTATTTTATTCTATAATATTAGGAAATTCCTAGCGAGATTGAAAAAGACAAAGTTTTAGAAAACAATAGGAATCGGACATTTTGGTGAGTTTTCGTCAGCGGATGAGATCCAAAACGGACTACCGGGGTCTACTCTAGGCGGCATAAGTATTAAATGCCATGCCATAACACTTCAAAGACAATATGGTTTTTACCGCCTATAATGATGGAGGCCCTGATTTCTGAGTTCGTGCCGCGCACTGGTATTTCATAATATACACTCGCTGTCACAATAGGCGTTATTCGATCAAAAACGGCTTCTTATACGACAGCTGATTGAGCGAGCGAAGCTATACGAGCGAGTATCAAGCTACCTAATTCACAATGCACACCGTTAAACTTAAACTTACGGTTAAGAGAGATTTAGTGGTGGTAAGTTCTTGTGCAGAATCCGTCCATTCGCTACCACTATGTTATCCTTTAACCCAACGCCAAGCAGCAGTGTTCGCATTGCTGTGATTCGGTGTGGGAATAAGGCAACCGGTGAAATTACTAGCGTTGCATTCCATCTTAATCCTTAGAGCTTGCCACGCTTTTGGACCCTAGGCTTGGATGGCAGTCTTGAGAATTTATGACTATGGGTCTTAGATCCCACTAACAATCAGGTGGCGTGTGTACTCCTGTGCCTTGTCAGTGTCATAAAAAAAAGTTAAAATATCACTTACGAAACCCATCCTAGACTGACCTAACTGTAGTACCTACATTATTTTTGCAACGTGACCCGCAACGTTATCGTTCGCACCTGCAAATGCTTTGTGGAGAGCTTCTTGCTATGCCCTTTGTGGCTGCTGCATACTTGTGGCCGTGGCGGCGTCTTGACGTAGCTCACGCGTTGGCTTTGTCAACATTCTGGAATGTCTTGCAGCCAAACAAATATGAGCTTAGCATTATAAACAAAACAATAACAACAACTAACTAAAATAATATCTTATCATATAAATTCATTCAGATAATTTCATTACACTTTTTAACAAAGAAATAATTACATTTTAAAATTTAAAGATGTCAGTTATACTTTGACACTCGGATTACAATCAACTCCCTATCCCTATTACGAAAAGACTCGACAAGCCACTTTTTAAAGCTCATTCCAACGCCCACATATTAAACAACTCCGCTGAATAATACCCGACATAACTCACCTGAATTTCACGTGGAAAATATTATCATTGTTTCCGTTTTTGTCAAACCTAAGCCCATACAAAGTGCGCCATTTAAGTGATAGCCACATTAATTTATGGGAGTTTCGTATTTCCCACCATAACATTTGGGTCGTTTTAGTTCAGGGTATTTGCCCGTTTTTAACTTAATGGCGGCCGTTGTCGGATCCGGAATGCTCTCAATTTATTTAAGACGCGCATTTAGTATTGCGTTTTATTCGCACATAAAGATTACGTGTAAGAGGTGCGTACGCCATAAAACTGGATTCTACAAATGAGCTATGAAACGGGGCCAGTGCGCCACTGGGAGCGATGCCCGTTGGATCTTTATTAGAATTGGAATGCGTATTGGCTTTGGCTCATTCTCGGAAGCTCTATATACATGCCAAATCAGAGTCTATCGGTTACCCTAACTGACTAATTCCTCGGCGCTATGGCCCTTCGGGCCTTCTGCAAAACGAACATAACCTAGGTATTTCGACTTAATTACAACGGGAAATTGTGCGAGTGGGGTAATTGTTTAGTTAAAAATATGCGATTGATAAAAATTCATAATGGAAAACAATACGATCGTAGAAAAAATAAAATGGGGAAAAATTCGACGATTCGATTCTTTCTTTCTTTCTTTCTTTCTTCTTTCTTTCTCGTTTGCCTTCTCTATGCATTAATAAACATACTACGTTTTCGGCCACTTGCTACTTGGACCAAATACGATTTAGACTGGTTGGTATAAGCCTTTTTACCATTACCATTATATTTAAGAATCAAGTTAAAAATAAATTCAATAAAAATATATTCAAATATATGTAGGTATCGGCTTATAAATTGATAGATTTACTTTACTAACATTGTTTATAAACCGACTATTAGAGGGACTTCAAATATTTGAAACAATATTGTAAATTACAAAGTAAACGTCGATTACACGTTGAAATAATTATTGAAAAACCTTTCCTGTTGAAAAGTTGAACGTTACCCGTCCCGTAACGGTATCACTCGTTGACATAAAGTGTAAGTTCCGTGGGTTTTAATTGAACGATGGAGTAACCAACGTTAGCGCCATAATCACTGTTGCCGAGTTTGCTCACGAACGGACAGTTCATAATGGAAGCGTGAGCACACTGAAACTTTCAATTTGTAGTTACAAAGTTAGAATTTTGATTAGTTTATGCGAGCATTCCAAGAACGACTGATTCGATACACTTGGTAGTAGTCCATATTGAATTTTCTGATGTTACCATGGTAACCAATGAGTTTTATAAAATACACAGGGTGTAGTTCTATGTTGAAATTTTCGACGGACTGACTTTAATGTCATGATGAATACGCAATTAATTGGGCACTTTTGCGTTATTGTCACCAATAATTTTGGTGGTGTGCCAGGGGCAAGTCTGGAAACAATCTTGTACAAATTGGCCTTGTCTTAAACTAAGCTCTAGGCTTGTAGGTAATAAAGAGAAATACTTAGTTAAAAAAATCAAGCCTTAGTAACAATGAACTCGTGCTCAATACACAAACACAATTACAATTACCGGAAATCGAACCCGGGACCGCTAGCTTCAAATACAATCTCAGGCAGACTAACTGTGTGGTTAGCAGCAAATGAGATAAAGCTTAGAGGATATTCACCAACTTAAAGTCTGCCTCAGGTCCCTTTAAGATTTGTCGTTCTTCGATCTAAAGCGGAACACTTATCACCGCGTCCGTGTTGGAACAAGTCGGGCGGAAGGTTTTTTCCGGCCGCCGCGCCGTCGAGAGTGGAAACTCCATTTGAGAATTTAATTTTGTGCTCGCCCCTTGAAGGAATTCCAAAGCGGACTCGTAATAATTCAACAACAAGTTATCTCCGTTTCGCTGCCTAGCTCGATGGGTCGGAGTAAGTTGGTGGCGCCAGTACTGGAACAGGTAGCTGGCGAGAAAGTAGGTCTTCTGATTAAGTCAAGAATCTATAAGTTATTTCAAGTAACTAGAAACAAATGTTGTTTTTGGTTTTGTGCGCCTCATACTAAAAATTGTAATAACGCGTAATAGTGAAAGTCAAAGTCAAAGAGATTTATTCCTAAACATAGTATCTACCTATAATACTATGTTTTGACAGGTGGCAAAAATCAGTAAAACTTGTGAATGAATCACACAAACAAAACGCACATTATATATTCCATTGTAGCGTAAAATAAACAACCTAGGCTGCTGAAACGAGATGATGAGACTGATTTAAAAACCTCTACAGTTAAGAGACACTTAAAAAAAAAGATGAAATATGTTTGGTCAGTCAGTAGGCCGCAAAAAGCACGTTTACACGTCAAAAATCTACCAGCGCTTCACAAGAAGGAACGCTGCAAGAAACTTGACTTACTTCACCTACCTAATGTACCTCAATATTTAAAAATGTATGCTTGATATTATTTTCCAGAAATCACAAAAAACATTATATTTTACAGTATCACAGACTCCAGTTTACCTTCATCATTACACATTTGGTTTCCGCCCTTTCATTAATTAATTTCAATTCACTGAGTAATAAACCCCCGCATTGCAAATATCAGATCCAATGGTAAATAATTAAATGTAAATATTCTTTGTAAATGTGGCAGGGGTTATAATTTTAACGGATGTTGTCAACTTTGTGTGTATAATATGTAATGTTAAATATACCGCTATTTGACTAAAATAACATTTAATATTTATCGATACATATGTAATTATTAAATATTTTGTCGTAATAGACAGTAAGCGGCGGATACTGACGGGACACCCGATGGAAACTGTGAGGATTTTCGAAAACTGACAAAATGTTTTTTTTTATGGCATAGACAAGGCAAACGAGCGCACAGGCCACCTGATGGTAAGCGGAAACTATGACCCATAGACATTCACATTCACAAGACTGCAAGCTTTAGACTGCAAATGCGTTGCCAACCCTGAGGACTAAGATGGAATGCATCTATGTTAGTCATTACACCGGCTGTCTTATCCCAAAACCGGGACACAACAATGCGAACACTGCTGTTTGGCGGTGTGTGATTGCCGTAGGCGCTCGACGCGACCGTCTGACAGCTTACGTCAATCCTATGCATTACGATAACGAACCCGTGCGACCCGTCAGTCGCACCAAAAAAAACATTTTCAGGCATTTTGTTTTAGCTTTATGAAAGGAAACAAGCCCTCATTCTATCTGGTTGTAAGTGAACTCTGAAAAAACAGCATTTATATATATTCATCCCGTTCATTGCCTGGAACTCGGCAGGATTCAACACTTCATAATATATACCCTGATTGATGACAATACTCGTGTAATATATTGTATGTATATGTATGTAAACATTTTATTGTATAAACAAAAGAGATAACAATTATAAATTAGACAAAGAAGTATAACAAGGATGAACAAAGGCGAATTTATCCCTTTAAGGGATCTTGTCCAGTTTACCTTTGAGCGATTGAGAAATAATTAATTACAATTAGTAGCCAAATAAGTACAACACCAAAATAAATTTCTATTAACATCACTAGATAAAATACATAAACATATTAATTCCTATAGCAGGTAGAAAATAATAATGAAAAAAACCTTCTCGGTCAGTTAGAATACTGTAAATTCCGGCACATCTTGACTCGGGTGCAATGCAATTATTAAATGACTTGCAATTCAACTTATTGTGACTCCCGCTCGATATCAGGATCGAGTCCACATATTTTAGTTCGGCTCGCCGCACCGCTGGCTTTTCTACGACAAAGTCACCGGTGAGTTATTTAAGAAAGTGACTCCCCAGGCCCCGCCACAGTGAGGTGAACGAGGCTGGAACCATAACTTTCCCCGAAACCAATAAGTTGTTTTCCAGTTCCAAAGAGTTGTTCGTCTGCCGTCCAAATTGCGATTTGTATCGACGCAATAAATTACCGTTTCTTCTACCTAACAATTAATTTTGAATTCTACTCTCCTTCATTTACGACGCGTTTCCCTCTCAACTATTTCCGAAGAACTTGGTTCATTTGCAATACTCAAGTTAGTAATTGAGCCGGTGTTCTAGAGTGCTGGAACAGCACTGAAATTTAACAAGAATTCCCAACTAGTGTCTGTGTTTCGCGAGCGATGACTTGCTGAAAGACTAATTGAGTAAATGCAAAGCTATTTCATCGAGCATTATGTTTATTTGATGGATAGAGGGACAAGCAGACAAACCATCAGGGGGGTTATTATGACATGGCAACGCAGTTCATTTAACGGCGAGCGTAAAGGACAGAACTATAGCAGTTATATAGCTCTGTCCTTTTCTCTCAGCGTATACTGAACTGCATAGCTATCTCATAATAACCTCCCCCGGGCCTCTATTCAACGACGTTAAACAATATTGCTTTTGTTCTAAACTCGGCCGCCATTACTGCTAAGTAAGTAAGAGCTATCTCAACGTACGAGGACACGTCAAGGACCATATGAAGGGTCCACGGAAAGAACATGTCTAGTCACATTAGTAACTTTTTGAGATATCGCGATTTGAAAGTTAGGAACCGTGTCATTTTGTACGTAATTTTCGTGTAGAGGTGTTTTTAAGAGTGAAAAAATACAAGTTATATGAAGATTTATATCTAAAACTGAGTGGTAGGTAATAGTTCATTTCGTCCTCTACATTTCGGGATTAAAAACTAATTTTCAAAAAAAAAGTGACTAGACATGTTCTTTCCGTGGACCCTTCATATGGTTGTTACCGGGTAGAATAGACGCCCTTATGGCTAGTGGGGTATAAGGTAAGGTTTTCGTAAAGAGCCAAACATTTACAATAAATCTAACCGTGCAATATTATGTTTAAAATACTAAACGATATTAAAAACGCATCCCAAGCAGCGCCTGCTCCAACAAACGCTTGCGAAGCATAGATCCTTGGTTATGATCCTGGAAATCTCTAAATTAATTACCTGCTATCCTTTCTTTTGGGCACAAAGACAAAATAAATGTTTAAGTAATTCCCGGGAAGACAAATGTGGGATTTAGGCTCATAAAGAGGGAGAATTTTCCATAATATCAGATGATCGCGCGTCTCACGTACTCGGCTATTATGTCACAATTATATAGGCAGGTAATTTAATTCTCGTTGGTTTATGGCGCGGAAAGATATTCGGGAAATGAGAGCGGCGAGCGCCGGCGAGGGGGGCTGGCGGGGGTGGAAGAGTTTGGAGATGTTAATGATCACAACTTGATGGCTTTCTTTAGGATTTTTATGTACTAGTTTTTGCACGACTCTGTCCTTTATTCCGTCCGAGATTTTCGGGATAAAAACTACGTAAGTATGTACATAGTTTAATGTCCAAACGGCAAAAAAACAAGCAACATTGTAGACAGAAACACAAAAGGTATGTACACCAAAACTTATCGTTTTTAGGCATGTTTTCCACTTAACCTTTGAGCGATTGGGAACTGTTTGAAATAACAAATAGCCAAATGCGCGACAGTGAAAGGGACTAGATGTTTCATAATCCTCCCATAGACTATAGTTTTGTGTTTCCTTGATGTTGCCAGCTATAAATGGGCGAAAATTTTATGGTTATTAGAGATAATTTTGAAGTAATGATTCTTATTGTATCCATAGTATTTTTCTTTTGACGTTGTTTTGTGTTAAGTGTGTCTCTTTCCGTCTCTTCACCAAGCGGTCCCAACGGAAGACCAGCTAGCGACTGCTGATTTGGGACCTTTTCGCAACAATTTCTCTCTGCCTTGTTCTCATTTGATTCTTTGTTATGTAATTTCGTATTGTTCCGAATAAATGTCTTTTTATCTTTATCATTACGTTAGAAGAAAGGAGTTTGTTAGGATCGTAGCAGGTGGAAAGAGGTGGTCTCTGCTTACCCCTCTGGGAAACAGGCGTGATTTAAGGTATGTATGTATAATTACGTCAAGTATTAAATAACCAATTTAAATAACTAAATAATGTAATACCTACATTGCTAAAAAGATAGATGGATAACAGTAGTGTTCTGTTCCAGACAGACAGACGGATAGTATATCTCTGTGCCCATCCAGATCCGTTAATTGGAAAAATTGCGTTTATTCCTCGCCTTTTTCTCTTTTACTCATTAAAAATAACTTAATAAGCAACTATGATGAAGTAGATTAATAATAGAAGAAGCAATTTATAAAAATGTATTTTACGTCAAAATAAAACAATTGAAGCAGAATTTTCATTCCACATACTTTTACGGAAAAGGTTATTGCGTTTAACCTGCCTGTTTTAGGTTAATGAAACCGGATCTTGAAATTGTTTCGACTAAAATCAGTAAAAACACTAACCAGTAAACTAGGTTAGTAAAGGCTTTTTCGATAGTAACTACTTAATGCTCTTTCTGCAAAATTATATTTTGACGTACCTAGACAACAAAACTGAGGGAACATTTTTGATATTACAGAAGGGTCGGTTAGTTTATAAATATTTCCGGGTCTTTAAATGTTTATCTTTATTCAGAAACTTGAACAACACTGAGTTGTTGTTATGTTCAAAATAAATTAATATCTATCAGGGTTAGTCTCACACAAATAAACCTTTTAAGCTTTTATTTAAAGAAAGCGTTTATCAAACCATTATATAAGCCCACATCACCATGGTTAATACCAACTAAGTTAAGAGATCAAATGTCTCCATAGAATGAATGAGAATTTTAACACGTCTCGTGAACCGTTAATT
This sequence comes from Acleris sparsana, assembly GCA_923062465.1. Lineage (NCBI taxonomy): Eukaryota > Metazoa > Arthropoda > Insecta > Lepidoptera > Tortricidae > Acleris > Acleris sparsana. The sequence goes on from OV281287.1 coordinate 21,391,899, forward strand.
CGTTTATGGTTAAGATTATTATTTTTCTCACAAAATGTACATTACATTATTTGTCTTATACGTAGGTAAGAGAGGGTAACATGCATATGCAGGTCATCTACATAAATAAATAGAGTAAGTGGTAGCGGCGAGAACAAGTAATGAGATAGTTCATTCATCTACTAAGTTGGAACTATGGGCCAGTTAAAAACATTCTTTCACATATTAATTAACTATATTTCACTAGAGATAAATGAACGTTTACTTTAAATTAAGATGAAAAAATCTCTCGCGTCGTGTCAATAAGGAACGTACAACTAAAATTCGACACATTTTCTGGCTATTTACATCGCAGGCGGAGGCAGTATATAGTTCAAGCTATGTTCTCTTAGGGAACACACTTTCAACTCGACGGCAGAATTATTAACCGGCGAATTTATGTTGTCTCGTTAGATCGACGTACCAACCATAATTATTTTAGGGCGTGCATTTTTCTTTAGAGACCTCGAAATACTTGGCGAGGTGCAAGGCAAGGTGATTTATGAAATTAGAAACTATCCATAGACAAAACATCTGCCTGATGCGTGGACAACATCCGTTAATCGACAGGGAGACAATGGATGCAAGTAGCGCCGGATCGGAGAGTGGCATGATAAATAAGAAGCCTAATACCCAACCGTGGGTGGAAGCAGGATGGTTGGACGGATAGGTGATTTAATAGGAATAATAATTAGGTGGCTTAACCTTCGCTCATATGAACTCGCTCACTCAATGGATCGATCAACAAAAAGGCCATAGACAAGATGCATTGGGAATTAGTTATCGTTATCCATAATGTATACGAATTATACGATTGACCAATGAATGTTTAGACGGTCGCGTCGAGCGCCTACAATTCCATACATTTTGTCAGTTATGGAAAGTCGTTTACGTTAGCGTTGGGTCAGCGATTTAGTTCCAATACTCGTAATTCTTATCATTATAGACACAATAATTTAAGATCTTCGTCGACATGCGTGAGCATGATTTTACGTTAAACGTTTTCTACATAAAAATATAGACTGCTCGTGCGTTTAATGTAAATTATATTTTCCATGCATATTATTAATAGCGAAATATAAAATTTTAATCTGATTGAAGATTTTATTTAAGATGAAATGGTATTTCTACCTATTAATATATTTTTTATTGGGAATTAAACTTAAAAGATCATAAGGATTTCGTAATAGTACCTATATAAATATTACACTACATGTTTTATTGAAAACTGAATAATTCAAAAGGGTTTTATCATAACATCTTCACAAAAAGCAATATCAGATCCATTTTGAATGGTATATTATATTAACAAAAGCCTGCTTCAGGCTCTCGTGATGGATCAGTGTATTAATAATCCATTATTATATTAATTTACATGCATTCATTCGAGAATCAATGAGCCGTCTGATACGCTCACCGGAGCCGTGACTTGAATTGCAATTAGTTGGAGTTTGAAATATCTTTTGTAGAAATTAGAGAATAGTTAGGAGCCATTCTAATCTGATTTGATAAGTGACATCGATTATTAGACCAATTTGGGTCGTCAACCAAATTTTGTAAGACGAATCAGTCTTCAGAATAGACAGTTGTTTATGGAGAAATGTTATATTATTATTATTCTACTAGCTAAAGCCAGATTATAGTATTGTTATTCATAGATATTTATTTAATTTTCTGCAAATTAGGTTTTTTATAATAAACATTCAAATATAAAAGTAAAATAACAATACTAATACAAAAAATATACATTATAAAAAACCTAACCTACGGGTGCCGCCGGCAGCGGGGCAGGGCTCAAGCTACCGGTGGTTAGGGCTGCAGAGAGAGGAACCTCCTCACAATGCGTGCCGTGTCAAGGAGTACTGCCTTCTGTATCTGGCCCTTGATCCAGCTATCTAGCGAGAGTCTCTTGAGGTGTTGGTCGAGACTCTTCGCTATAAGACCGTTGGCCGAAACAACTATAGGGACAATGATCGTCGAGTCAACATCCCACATGGCGGTCACCTCGTGAGCCAAGTCAAGGTACTTGCTGAGCTTGTCCTTCTCGGCCTTCACGAGGTTCTCGTCATGCGGGATGGTGACGTCGACGAGCACTGCCCGGCGTTGAGATCGATCTGCCAACACGATATCAGGCTTATTGGCGACAATAGTCCTGTCCGTGATGACAGATCGATCCCAATAGAGCGTAGCACGACCATTTTCGAGAACTGGCGCCGGTGCGTACTTATAGTACGGCACTTCAGAATCAACAAGATCATATTGAAGGGCAAGTTGTTGATGATTGTATTGTTATTATTATTATAACCCCTCTAATAATGTTTTCTTTAGTAATCTGTGGTTAACGGTGTTGGTGGCACAATAACATAACTTGTTGTACTGTATACTACTTAATCATAAGCCTAAATTGTGTTACTGTTTGTTAACCTAAATAAATAAAATAAAAATAAAATAAAATAAATAACTATAGAGAAAACAAACGAGCTAATTATAACGTTGACAATTGAATAACATGTCAAAAGCGAAATGGTTTTACCGAGTCAGAATCGAGACCCAGATGCCTGTCTCAAGTGACAAGAAATTACAGTTTTTTGATGCATTGTTACACTCTTAGTATACGAGGTAAATAATAACTTTTTTTTTAATTGCCTGTGCGTGGAACTCAGATCTTCGCGGTCTGGTTTTACAACAGTAAGGTTAACATTTTCGAGCATGTGGGAGAAAATACACATATTGTCGTTTAAAAGCTATGGAAATCTTTCGGAATTGTATGTTAACTTTGAGCATTTGAGGAAAATACAACATTATTTTTCATCAGGAACTACCCTTTAAACGGTTCGACGTATTAGTAAATTACTCGTACGTCGACAAGTACGAACTGAAAATAAGTCCACAAAATAAACCAGTTTTTATTTCCCGTCGAATTAACTTGGGAATACGACAAACAATAAAACCCTCGGGGCTTTTTTCTGGATCCAGCGACCTGGCAAACCTTGAATACGTCATTATCTGACGAAACCTTGTACTGCCTACAATTTTCAAAGCTCACTTTATTTCCACAAAATTCTAGCCAAGCTAATGATGTTGATTTTCATATTTCCCCGCAGTCTGTGATAAAATATAAAAATCAGCATATAATTTCCTCCCCATTTCCCAAGGATGATCATTAGGGCGGGCGCATTCTTATTGCTACCGCCGTATTGCTCCGCTGTGAGCGTACGCCGATATCTGAGCGAACGAAGGATTGATGTACGAGGCGAGTGTGGAACGCGGCCATCTTTGTTCTCCTTTTAAAAATACTTGTACGTTTCGCAGCAAATTTTCCTGGTCATGTAAATGAGGTATATTGGATACGCAGTTCGATATGAAAAATGGATTCGATTCGAACGTAATCTTTAAATTTAAACGTATCCAATATTGTATTTCGAAACGTTAAACTCTACTCTTCGAAGGCGTCCTCTATGTACATACGTAAACTTGCACCCCCATTCCCAGAGTGGGGTAGGCAGAGCTAAAGAATTGCCAACAACACTAAAAAAACTTGATAATTCTGTAAGCACATATTTCATTTTGTACTTAATTTAAATAAAGATTATTATTTTAATCTAGCCTGTTTTTGTGTCCCACTGCTGGGAAAAGGCCTTCCCTCTTTTTCGCCACTTGTCCCTATCCAGAGCGCACTCCTGCCAATTCTTCGCAAACGACTCTAGGTCGTCTCGCCACCTCCTTCTGGGTCTACCTCTGCTACGATGTCCGTCGCATGGAAGCCAATGGGTGGTTTTTTTGGCCCATCTCCCATAATACATGCGGCAGATATTGCTAGCCCAGTCCCACTTCAAACTTGCGGTCCTGGTTCAAAATAGAAAAAGGCGTGATTTAAGGTGACCCGTTATCCCCTAAATTGTTCACAAGCTGCGTTGAGGAAATATTGTAACTACTGGCCTACTCCTGGAATTCTAAAGGCATCGATGTCGGTGACAAAAAGCTGACAAACCTCGTGCTCTTCTCATCAACGGCAAGTGAACTTGAGGGTATGCTGCAAGAACTCAGCGCTGCAAGCTTTGAGTTTGGACTGACGATGAACAGATCAAAAACTCAGTTAATGACAAATTGCGATGATAAAGATTAAAGTAAAAAAACGAAGAGGATTTATTATGACGTATTTAATATAATTTAGGTAGCCATCACCAAGGTCTTTATTTGTTGATGATTTGTGTGCTTACAGTAATTAAAACATACAGCTACTGTTTATTTAGGACGCCGCAAGATAATTAAAGCTAACGTATATCGCTAAGTGTTCGGTTTGGTCTCATTACTAGTCATCACCTACGTACAACGCTAACGCGCGGCCCCACGTAGGACTTGGAACAAATTAGTGTGCTTAAACACATTAGCACCGAACCAGTGACTCGGCCTAAATTATCTAAACATTTTCATCCTTTCGCTTTCACTGCGTAGGCAATTCACAGTACAAATATCGTACCCCCAACCGAATAAAGCGGTAAAACTTTTTACCAGACTTTTTACTTTATTGCATTTTTGAATTCCGCACATAAATATTCATCACGTCATTTTTTTTCATACTCGTCTGACGTATATTCACGGAGATATTTACACCAAAGCTTTTATTCGTCCGAAATTAAAATTACTCTTTGTCGCAGAATAAAACCAGTACAAGATATAACACGGAATCTGTACGCAGATAGTTGCCCGAACAAAGATGTTAAAAATTAAAACACCTTTATTCGCCCGAAAAAGAGGAGCACATCGATTTGTTAAACATTAAACGTCGTTGTTCTTACTGAATTAATATTTCACGCGAAACGTAATGAGTGATACAATTACAAAACAGTTCTGTTTTTAACGTAATTTACTTTTGTGTTTGCTATGTGAATAATTCTACATTGTAATGATATGTGCAAAACTTAATTTAAGAAACGTGGACGTATTTATTCATTATGTCATGTCCCGCGGGGAGTCACCTGTTGTAAACATGTCGGTGTCGCCCGGCCGGCCATCTCTTATCAGTCGTTTTTTAGATCGGTAACGATGCGTACACGTGCGTTTTGTTTGTAGTGTGATCGGAAGACGTGAATACGACAGTGTTGTGTTATAGTAATTACGTGAAGAACATTTTGACAATATATTATGTCTTCTAAACGTGACCAAAACTTGCGGAATTTGCGATGCCGGCGAATGCTAAACATGATAAATGATGAGAGTGCGTGTAAGTACCTACCTAATGTATATTTTGCTAATTATTACTAAGCATTTATTTAACTTGCCCTGTTAGTATATAGATACTGTCTATGTGTCCCTTGCGTAGGTTCTAAGTTTAAATTTTGGTAGTTATACTGCTCTTCTTTGACAAAAAAGGCGCATGTCTCATCATAGAACCGCGTATGTATAAATGAAGTGGAAGAAGTAGGTATTTTATTATAAGGGTAGGTAGGTACTCACTATGTGAAATGAAGAAGTATCTCATATAGTTAGGTAACTTTTTAAAGTTTACTTGAACAAAGCATAAGTATGTGTATATGATATTTGCATATGTGATAGTTTTTCATAGGTAGTACATACCTGTTTGCTTACCCTGAATTTGAAATGTAGAAAAACAAGTTGAATAGCTAATGATATTAAAATGGTCCATAACTAAGGTTTATTTTCTTGACAAAACCAACCTTTCTTAACAAAAATAATTCCGTAGGTATTTTGGTAATCATTTAACACATAATAAGTTTTAAAACTTGTGAAAAATGTGTTTCTGTGATGACGTGGTTGGCCTAGTTTGTAGTGAGTCTGCTTACGAAGCTAGCGGTCTTGGGTTCGATTCTCGATCGGGGAAAATATTTGTGAGATGAGCGCGAGTATTTGTTTCTGAGTCTTGTGTTTTTTCTATGTACCTATATAAGTATTGTATTTATCTATACACGTATGTTGATCGTTGCCTAGTACCTATACCATAGTACATACAGTTCATTTTGTTTAAATGAGTAGGTTACATGTTTTAATGTAGGATATGTAATTTTCTGTAAGGATCAAAGATGGAAACTTTCAAACTCCGTTTGCTCAAATCTACGTTCCCAAGTTTGCTGCGTTTTGTCATTACAGGTTTACGAATTCGCGGATAAAAGCAATCTTCCTACTATAACGACGACGACGACGACGCGTTAGCCTAGTTGGTAGTAGGGACCCTGCCTACGAAGCTAGAGGTCCTGGGTTCAAATCCCGGTAAGCGCAGATATTTGTGTGATGAGCGCGAATATTTGCTCCTGAGTCATGGATGTTTTCTATGTATATAAGTATATATTTCTCTATATAAGTATTTATATCGTTGTCTAGTACCCATAGCACAAGCCTAGAGCTTAGTTTGGGACTGGGTCAATTGGTGTGACGATATCATCACTTCTCAAGAACTGCAGTTGGCTTACACTTGCCAAGGCCTTTATTTAACGACTTAAATAGTTTATGCTTAACGGAGGCCATACCAATACAATACCAAGACTTTTACAAAAAAATAGTTCCTCAAACGCAAACTTCAGCCACTACCGCTGCTGTTAATAGTGATGATGATTGTTCCGAGTAATTACGATTTATTTTGCATACTTTCTTAATAATATTTGATTTGAATAAAGGTAATGTGTGAATCAGTGCATAATTATACCTTTACTTAAAAGTTAAAATGAGTAACGAACATGCTAGACTCCAAAATTATACCAAATTTTTAAATAACTAACTAGACTAACTAGAGCTCTTCTGTGATGATTACAGTAGTTTTTAGTAAATACAAATAAGAAAATACAATTAAGAAGTTTCCTGTTAAAACATAATAGGTACTTTAGTAAGTATAAATAAATAAATGTTTAAAGATAACACTTCTATTTTTTGTGTGCACAGAAACTGACAATGTTTCTTCCATAGGACTTTGAACGTCTTATTATTTTAGTAAATCTAGTTAAAAGTATCTGTAAACTTATTTTTTACTAATCAAGATACGTATTCTGATTAATGAAGCTAATTTCATGTACCAAAAATACTTATTTATCGATTTTTGTTGTTTGTGTCTGTTTTTCACTAAGGTCCAGATAAAACTAAATAAATAATTATAATTATGCTCTAATGTTTAGTATATTCACAATGATAATTATTGTTCCTTAATAGTTCTTTAATATAATCCACGTTTTATTACTATATCCTTTGTTTTATTCTGATGATCCCCTATAAAACAAATTAGGCAGCCTTTTTATACCTATTTTAGTGATAATGTCACCGACTGAATAAAGCAGTACTATAAAAATACCAAGACAATAACTAGATAAAATTGCACGAAAAAGGACGTAAACACGTGATATTCTGCATGATTATGGCACCAATGCTGCTTAATAACGTATGTGTATCATTGTTACAAAAACGTTTTATCAGCATATTTTGACGAATAAAGACGTATAAACGGTTAAGAATATTAACTCTGCATATATGCTGGTGAATATAAATGTTATATGTATTTTATTTAATTTATAAAAATGTACGCAATGTTGTCTTAATCCGTCAAAACCATATAATAACTTATTTATTTCTGCGTTGTTTTTAATCAAAACAATAAATATTTCATCAAAAACATAAGCAATACGAGCGATTTCCCTTATTTTATTTTTCCTGTAAAGTAAGGGTTTTGATATTACCGCTTTATTCGGTTGGGGGTACGATATAAAGGCGCAGATAAACTTCGGGGGCTACTGTTTTGCCATCTGTTCTATTTATTTACTTCTCAATCGATCAAAGGGTAACTGGAAGAGATCCCTAAATGGGATAAGTTCGCCTTTGGACAGACCTTTTTCTTGTGTCTGTTTCTTTTAACTTTAATTATTTTCTGTTCATGAAATAAAGAGTTTGCATACATGCATACTGTATTAGGTACCTGTTTTATTAAAGGTGTCTGTCTACCCACTACACCGTATCAAACCATGACCGTAATAGGAACGATGCATTAAAAAAAAGATAAAGATATAAGAGATTTAATCAGTAAGTAGGCCGCACGGGCACTTTTACACGTTTAAAATCTACCAGCGCTTCGCAATATACCACGGCTGAGAAGAAACGCCGGCCGCAAGAAACTCAACAGTCAGTCGTTTTTTTAAATACTACTTATGATATTAAACAATTATAAAGCTTAACCTAGCATTATATAAAACAATGAATGTAACATAAAATAGTTACACTATTTAGGCAATAAACCGACAAAAACAATTGTCCTACTCTAATATTGCGTAATGGAAAGAGACGTACTTACCTATAAAACACACAAAAGACACACTGATGATAATGATGTGAGCGCGAGTGGGATGGCGATAGCCAGGCAATTGTTATTAAAAAACTGGTACATTTCTTATATCTCATGAAAACGGGTTTACCATATTTGTGTCTCTACGTACCTACGGTATGTAGAAAGGCAAACCTATCCCTTTAAGGGATTTCTTTCAGTTAACCTTTGAGCGATTGGGAAATGTTTGAAATGACAAATAGCCAAACGTGCGACAGTGGAAAGGACTAGATGTTTCGTAATTTCGTTAATATTAAACAACCAGTTTAAAGTACTAAGATTAAATAAATATGAATGTGCGAGTTACAACGAATTTTTTTTGAGATAAAATAACTGTAATACTTTATAATGTTTGCAATCCACGAAAAAGTCATGACACGGGTCATGAGTCAAGTCTGAGGCATGTAAGGCATAATTATGAGTAGCTTTAGGTATCGACAGAATCATAACCGTACATGCAATAACATGTTAATCATCATCATCACGTCAGCCGTCTGTGTCCACTCAGACCGGTCTTGTGCTTTTTGCATCCACCGCGCTCTCGCGATCCTGACGAGGTCGTCACTCCATCTTGTTGGAGGCCTACCTACAGCTCGTCGTCCGGTCCGCGGACGCCACTCCAGAACCTTCTGACCCCATCGGCTATCAGTCCTGCGAGCAATGTGCTCCGCCCACTGCCACTTCAGTTTATCTATTCTTCGGTAACCTTAGGTCTACTGCGGATATCATCATTTCTGATTCTATCACGCGAGAAACCCCGAGCATAGCCCTCTCCATAGCCCTCTGAGTGACTTTGAGCTTTGCCCATTGTTAGCGCCCACGTCTCAGATCCGTAAGTCATCACTGGCAACACACACTGGTCAAAGTTTTTTCACTTCAAACACTGCGGTAATTTGGACGAAAAAGTGCTGCGATGCTTCCCGAACCGGGCCGATACGGGCACATTACCACTTAATTATGCCACCCTACTTAAGATCTACGAAATTAGTGATCGCTTGCTCTTTTCATGCTCAAATAAAATGTTATTAATGCTTTCGATCGCGACAGTTTAAGGTTACCGCTCCATGATTTATTGACGATAGAGAGGCGAGTTGTTTACAATAATAACCTAACAAAGCGTTCACTTGTAATGAGCATTATAATTTCCGGTTTGCATTACGAATACTCGCATGACTTCGAAATGTTTACATCCTCGCAGTACCCACTCAGTAAGAGTTTGTGCTTTAATGTTATATTTAAATAAATATTATAAAACCATCTCATACGGTAAACGTAATCCCAAAGTAAGATTTAGGCTTATGTTTATTATACCCATAATATAATAATACTAGACATAACTAAATACATCAAAAACATCAAGGACTTAGGTTTAAATACTCGCGTTCATCACAAAAATATTTGCCCTTACCGGGATTCGAACCCACGACCGCTATCTTCGTAGGCAGGGTCACTAATAACTAGGCTTATTGCGTCGTTAACACATGTTACGGACTGCGGGAGGGTTAAAAATCAATCATTTTAATAATAAAGCCGTTTACCTTACAATTAATTTATCCATGCCTTGCTGATATAAGTTAGTTGCAATTTCCTAGCAGCGATTGGCTGAAACATCGTGAGAGTCAGACACACGCCGACTAACTTTCAGCTGTCGAGTCGAGTCGCCTGGCTTCCTGAATATTGTATGATGCAGATCGATACCACAAGCCTAAGTCCAAAACCTTGAGTGCGGAGTTGACTAACAAACAGTCAACAAGTTCATTGTTGAGTTATTATAGAACCCGTTTCAGAAAGCTTGAACTTCTAAACTACTAACTTCGTTTGTAAACTCGCTTCGTTTACAAACTTCTTTCTTGTGACTTAACGTTCATATTATGACAGGGAGTTATCAGGGACAACCGTTTAAAAACAAAATAAAAATCAGAGGATAATCTTACACGTTGACCTAGTCCCAAACTAAGCTCTATTTACTAATACTACGTAACAATAAACATACTTATACAAAGAAAACTTACCCAGATATATAGAAAATAAACAAGACACAGAAACTTATACTCGCGCTCACCACACAAATATTTGCCCAGCTTCGTAGGCAGAGTCACCATCTACTAGACCAACCGCGTTATCATTAAGACTCGGTCTTTGTGTGTGTGTGTGTGTGTGTGTGTGTGTGTGTGTGTGTGTGTGTGTGTGTGTGTGTGTGGGTGTAATTGGGTAATAACAATCCTGAAAAGTCTACGTTTTCAGAAAAAAACATTAAATATTACGACCACTACATAATTATCATGACCCATCATGTATTTTGAACTTAATATTATTATGTTACGTACCCATGTTTATCGGTGCCTTCATAAATTTAAAAAAGTAAACAAATAAAAGTAATAACTACCAGAGTTCTGCTTATTTACAGACTTCTCACGAACATTCTTAATTTAAAATTAATTTAAGCCAGACTGAAACAGTTGTATTTTATTTGCAAACAGAACGGAGAAACTTTGAAGTGGAAGCGGGCGTTATTCTGTAAAGAAGTAAATCGTCGATGAGATTATCGACAACCCTAACTTTACAAGTGCGAAAAGTCTTTATGCCTTGATCCATTTAACACTGCCCTATGCTAAGATCGTACGTGAATGAATGAATGGTATTTATTTTCCAAAGTAAGCCACAGTAAACATTACATGTTACGTCAAAGTACAAGAAATTACATTGGAATAAGAAGTCAGGATAGCAATTAAATTACAGAACTAAGGAGTTATCACCGCTAAGGATCGTCTCTTCTTTTTTAAATATAAATAGATTAAGTCAAAACATCAGAAATAATGAAAAAAACTATAACACATATAAAACCATAACATTTTAAATCATTAATTTACCTTATTATAAATTAAGGTTCATAAACTCTCTAACTGAGTATAATTAATTTTCCAATAAAAGGTTTTTCAGCCCTGGTCCGAATGCTTCGGTTACGGATACGTTGGTTTGTATAATCTTTAATCAAACACAAATCAAGACAGACTTTTACTATTTTGGTCCTAAATAACATACCAGTAAGTTCATTGATGAACATGCACTAGTCGGCTACTTTTGGCACTAGTATAAATAACGGTCTTCGACATAACTCAGCCAAGGTTGTAGACACGCATAAACTTGTTATTTACTCTCATTGACAGGTCAACCAATGTACGTTTGTTGATGAAGTCCCGGGATTTTCGAGAGAGAATTCCAGAACTAACCGCCGGAACGATGCAGACAAACAGAAGGTCCAACGCATAGCGGTGATTAAAAACACGACCAAGTCGAACGCTCGTGTATACTGGAGCTAATTGAAGTTGCGCACCGCGTTCGAGATGGAACAAGTAGAAAAATAGAACGTTATGATCTCCAACGTACCACAAGTCTATATCAAAAGAACCTTGAACAACCAGACGTTATTTTTTGATATTTTCGTTAGTTTAATTAAAATATTAAAGCCTACTAGCGTGTGCCTGTGACTTTATTGGTGTAGTTTTCAATTATCGTTATTCTCGTGGTTTTTTTTTTATTTTCAGGTTTGAGAAGTAGATTATATGTTAATCCATTGAAGTGAAGGAGTAACAAACTAACACACAAACTTTCGCATTTACTATATTAGTAGAATAAGTAGAATGTTTTTCCCACAACCAAGAATCTAACGACACTGCATAATATATTAAAAGTACGTGACAAATTGCATAGATAGACTCAAGAACAAACACTAGTGCTCAAGTGTCAAGCAGTGTTCGCGTTGTTGTATTTCGGTTTGCATTTTCAGCCTAAGGATTGTCTTAGAGTTACCGTCTTGAGAATGCAAAGATCACATGACCTGTGTGCTCCGTTGCCTACTTTAGGCCATAAAACAACAGTTTCTTACACAAATATATTCCTATACCACGAATCGAACCCCGGACCGCTAGCTTCGTATGCAGGGTCACCTTACTACGCATACCGCATCGTTAAATTACTTCCATGATCCGCTGAATTTCTTTTATAATAATTTACGTCCAAGGTCAAGAATCCAATCAGCTCGCCTCGCCCTTTGTAAGCGATAATGAGGTTCCTCAAACAGCAATAGATCAAAAACCGGCGCGGCCGTGCCCGACGCAAATCCGAACCGCAACACCCGTAATCGGATGTCGCAAAACCCTATTTCACTTACATCATGATCCCGATTTTCTGCGAGTGGTGTGATCCATCGGCGGTTTTATTTCGGGTTCCAGTTTCGAGTGTTAACTGGGGGTGTAATGAAGGTTGTGTGGATGGCTAGTGTCGCGCGGGACGGCGACTGCGCGGGGGGCGATCAATAGCCCGCTCCCGACCGGGTCTTGCAGGCATGCAACTTGTAACCTATATCGCTGATGAATTCACTCGTCTGCTGACATTAATGCTGGAGGATGTAGCGCTTTCGATCCAATTGGGATTCTCGAAGCGTCCACGCGAACGGAAATGTTCCGGCCATGTTTGATCGTTACGTAAGTTGATATGGGCAATTGGGATTGTTCATATTTGTACGATTACTCTAATTCGAAAACCATTTCGAGGAATAAGTTTTTAAAGCCGTTCTGCATTATTAAGTTATTGAAATATTTATCTAATTCGAATATTTGGACTAAAATATATTTAACCTTTGTTTGACTTTCGTTTTCGGCTTGAACCCCTTCTAGGTGTATCTTACGGGTTAGGCGAAATCCGCTTGAAATAATATGTTTTAATGCACTATTACAATCACTTTTTATCATTAGATATCATTTAATTGTATGTTATTTACTAGAAAATGCCATTTCAAATATAAAATAACCATGTCATCCATAAAATGCTAAATAAATAAAGATATTAAAACAAAACTATTGGGTCACATATAAAATTAACGAAATTGGTCATTTAAAATTACCTATTCTTTTGAATTAGAATGTAAAAACCGTGAGTTTTTTTTGGTCTATGCCAATTTACGGGTTTATACAATACAATGCAACAATTTATTTAACGACGCAATATATTACAACGCAGAAAGTAAATACGAAAAGAAAGGTTACATAGAGAGTCAACCGGCAGGCCTATCTTTAAATACTGATCACTTCGGACAACTTTAAATTAATTATTGAACAACAGTAATTATTTGTTTGCTTCGATTTTTAGTGCTTAGCCTGAATTAAACAGAAACCAGGGCGACAGAGAAATATCACAATACATAAGTTGCATTACGCGAACGCTAATGTCTGCATAAATGAAAGCATATGATACAGGATTAACGTTAGCCATCGTGCACTTCCTATATCTACCTACATGCATTTTGTCAGATCTCTTCTTGTTAGAGTTGTAGAATACAACTTAGCTAGGGCAAGTGGTCATTTACTCGTAATAATAGTAAAAGTAAATTATAGACCAAAATCTCACAGAGAACCTTTTCCAGAACCTAACTATATGCTTGTGCTATAGGTACAGCGGACGAGCTGTAGGTAGGCCTCCAACAAGATGGAGTGACGACCTCGTCAGGATCGCGGGACCGCGGTGGATGGAAAAGCACAAGACCGGTCTGAGTGGAAAGCCTTGGGGGAGGCCTATGTCCAGCAGTGGACGTCTTTCGGCTGAAATGATGATAGGTACAGCGGTAAACATGAGTAATACATACTTAAATAGATAGAAAACAACTAAGACTAAGGGAAAAATATTCGGGCTAATTACACTAAATACCTTAGAACTAGCATCGTAGACAACCCATTCCACTAGGCTTACTTTTAGACTCTAAACTCTATGCTGATCTTGAAATCTGTGTCTTTGTCTATAAAATGCTTAATAATTTCAGTGCTGAAACTAATAATGCTTGCACGTGGCCAATTTGACAAATGCAAGAATGGATTTCACTCTGATACAAGATAAAATGAATATAACACATGACATCGCAATATTCGAGCTAGTTCAATACTTTCATTGAATACAGTCACGTGCTCGCTGAATTTATTGACGGGAATGTATTGACACTGATGTGAGCGAAACTTTTACAATGTGAGTGGCGTGGCGGGAGTCAGGAACTATGTTCAGGCGGTTATAATGCTGAATGATGCTTGCTTTTATTTGTTTGGTGATGGATGATGTGTTGAATACGGTTAAAATTAGGATAGGCATCGTTCGTTACTCTAATATAATGAGTATTATTTAGATAGATAGATAGATAAAATGTATATATGCGTACTACAAAACACACATACAATTGACAAAAATTATAAATAAAAAAATTTAAAAATAAGCAGAATGACACTAACATTACACAAAAAAAAAGCCAAAAGAATGTGTGCGCTGCAGCAGGGCAAAAAGGTAATGGCTCAGCGCATAACTTTGCTCATCAGAGCAAAACACTGGTATTCTGCCACAACCCCGAGCAACGACAGAGCAACAACAAGCAAAAAAGGACAAGAAAATAGTTAATTATGTTTATACATACTGTCATGCATTTTGGGTGCCTGTGCGTGGATTTAGGTGTGATCTACGTGTGTGTATGTGCATGCGTGTGCATGTGTTTCTTTGCAAAACGTGTGAGTATATACCTACATAATTATGTCTGGCGAATGTGATAAGCCGTGAAGAGCATTAAACCGCAAAATCCGATACCAAGTAACCGCTAGGTCGGTAATGGTCTTTTTTTGTAGTAGTAAATCCCTACAATGTTTTTTAAACAAGTACTTTGATGTAAAAAGTGTTATTGGTGGGGGAATATTGTTCTAGCATTTGGTTGCTAGGTAACGGAAACAGCCGGTTAATGCTACAGTTCTGTGGCGGTGACGCTCTAAAGAGCAACGAGAGGATCTAGTTCCATATCTATAAAGGAAAGAAGAGACTTTTAACTTGGAATAGAGATATTCGGGTTTTTTTAATTTACCACGTCGAATAAGTACAAGGCATGCAAGATGTAAATGTCTTCGAGATGACATATAACGTTAAATCTCTGTTGAGATACGGTGTTATATGACTCCTAGGAGGAACAAACTGACAAAAACGATAGCAAGTGTTTTGGACACGCTGTATCAAACAACGGCTCTTCGACGGTAACTTTGGACCATACACCAAATCTCCGTAATTCAACTCGCTACACGAAAAATCCAGGAATTACAGGCCAGTACCTTTACCAGAGTCTTTTTTAGATTGTATGTTGTCCACAACCTCCATCATTGCAGCAGACACTGTACCCATTCCTTTACGAAAACCTGACTGAAAGGATGGTAGTATATTAATGGTTTCCACAAAGTTAGATACTTGAGAATAAACGGCTTTTTCCAATATTTTTGATAGGAAGGGTGGAATGTTTATGGGCCTTAAATCTTTCAATGCTATAGGATTATCTACTTTAGGCAACGGTGGAACAAATGCATATTTCCAAACACTAGGCACTGAACCCGTTGATATTTAATAATTGATGATACTAGTAATCGCCGGCAAAGAATTCGGAAGCGTCAGCAAGATCATTTCTTTACCAATACCATCAACACCAACAGCTTTTGTCGTTATTGATATAATATGTTTTGCGATCACGTGTTCTTCGACCTGCTGTAAAATAAACGAGGCTGAACCAAATTGGTGAAACTCGAAGAACGAAAGTTCGGACAACGGTATTGTGTGATTACCAGGTACGTCAAGAAAACTTTTGTTAACGGAATCTACATCACTAAAATTATCAGGAAGAGATTCGTGTTTTTAGGATCTCTGAGGATTGTCTCTTTTAAATTTTTCCACAGGTTTCCAGAGACATGGTGGTTAGAATGAATATGAAAATTATAAAATGGTCGTTTTTCTTCAAATATACTATGAATAACCAGTTTCTTAACTTCAAAAAATATATTTGTATCCTTGACCTGCAACGAACCTTCATCATCATCATAGTCTCCCATTGCACGTCACCGAGCACGATCTGCGGCCACTCTCATCCAGCTCTTGCCAGCCACCTTGCGAAGATTAGATTAGTGAGTATTTTTTCATTTTTTTTTTTTTTATTTTTTTAAATGTTTATGGCCTGGACTCTGGTTCTTTAAGCCACATATTATGTAGTGTTTTTTATTTAAGTTGTAAATTGTTTGTGTCACCTTATTTGTAAATTGTTTGTGTCACCTTCCGTGCTGCCACCGAGCGGTCTCAACGGAAGACCAGCGCTGGCTTAACAGCTGGCACATGCTGAGTTGGGACCGTTTCACAACAACCTTTTTTTTTTTTTTTATATATGTATTTTCTTTTTTTCTTTGTTGTGTGTTGTTGTGAATAAATATTTTTATTATTATTATATTATTATTATTAAGATCGTCGCTCTACCTAATCTGAGAGCGTCCTATACGTTTGCCAATCTGCGGTTTCCACTCAAGAACACGATAACTCTAGCGGTTATTGGTTTTGCGGCATATGTGACCGACCCTCTGCCACTTCAAGCTGCTAATTCTGTCCTGTTCTGTTCAAAAAATAGGATTAAGAGACGTCGAATTTTGTTCTTGTTCTACAATAATCGCACTGACCTTAGTGATCAGGTTTTCTCAATACTAATTAGTCGTAATAACATTCATTAACGAAGACCAGTGGGTGCCCAAACTTGGTAGTTAGCGATGTTTCTAATTCTTGGATGTTTCCTGTTGTATATAAGTATGTCTAGTACCCATAGTATAGTAAAGGAATTTAATTCCTATATTACTTTGGACTATTTCAAAGTGACGTTATCAATCAAAACGTAAGAGACTTCTTATGATTTTATTTACAGTGTCACTTTGACATAGTCCAAAATGGTACAGGAATTAAATTCGTTGACTGTACAAGCCTAGAGTTTAGTTTGGAACTAGGTTAGTTAGTGAGAAATTGTCCTCTAATATTATTATTATTACAAAAAGGCATTTTCCAAAAGATGACAGATCGATCGCTCCCGTAAATGTCTATATTGGAAATTTCATTGAAATAGAGCCATTTTTGATAACGTGGTTATAATGTATATATGCATTAAAATATTGCTCGTTTAATATTATAAGATAGGATAATGGATCACGATTTCACTGCTCTTGTTGTAAACTAAATACTCGAGACAAGCCTGTACCGTGCACGTATTGTGTTTTCTTTGCCTTTGTCTAATTTTCCACTTACAAAGGTAGCTATCCAACTATCTTTGTGCAAAATTGACGTTAATTTCATTGCTCATAAATAATATTCCCAACCACTATAACACTTACACATTTATGATTTTATTAAAAAATAAAAATTACGCGTTCACAACTTTGTTGGTCATAATATTAAAATTATTGATTAGTAATAGTTATTAAAACCCTGGAACCGTAAACTTTTCAGAATTTGTTCAATATCTAACATGAAGTCAAGGCTAAATTTAGATTAGGTTTGATTTATAAAAATACAAAAATGTAACAGATTCAGATTTCATTCTGCATACATTTACAAATTAGTCACGCCAACCAAGCGAATAATAAAAAAGGTATTTTCTGTGGTACCTCCATTAAACACATAGATTTGTTAAATATGTCTTTCAAAAACGTTATCGATTTGTGACAACAATTTTTCTACTAAGGGATCCGTTTGTGAAATATTAACATGTAAAGTGCTAATTTTTGTTAGAGTCAAGTGTCCCAACAGCCAAATCTAAATATATATATATTTATTAATGAAAGTGTAGATGTATAACCAATTTTAAAGGAAAATAATCATTACTAATAAGTTAACTTCATTGGTTTCTGAGATACAGGCGACTAAAATGTGTATACCTACTAAAATCATCTACATAAGACACCAAACAGTTTTTTGTATCGTAACGGCTTCGGTACCCTACACTGAGCTTTCAATGCAAATGAAATGTTTGTTGCATAGGAGCACCACTTAAATCACAACACACACACATCATCTGTGAAAATTCATCTGTCTAGCTATCACGGTTTGTGAGATACAGAATGGTCACAGACAGACAGACAGACGGATAGTGGAGTGTTAGTAATAGGGTCCCGTTTTTATCCTTTGGTTACGGAACCCTAAAAAACTTTGTGGCTGGACTACTTCTGGATAGACTCTTTTATACTTTAAGCACTTTCTTGCCAAGTTTTAAAATAGTAGGTACCATATTGTAATTTTTTTTAAATTGAATCTATATAATATTCTTAAGACGTTTCATATTTTGACAAGGTTATTCATATGTTTTGTTTGTTTATAGGTAAGAGCGGAATACCGAGGAGTACCAAATATGAGTGAGTTATAGCAAAATAAGAACAATAAAAATGATTTAATAGTTTAACTAATCTATATTATTATATTATTATATTCATCAATATGTACAGCGTTATTAATCTTAAGTATCCAAAGGGTACCATCGGGACCCTATTACTAAGCATCCGCAGCAGTCATCAACTGTAGCAGTTGAAATTTATTACGGTTATTTTTTTTGCCTTTATGATTATGGAACCCTTCGTGTGCGAGTCTCTGACTTGCACTTGGCCGGTTTTAATATGTCAATAAAATCCAGTCCAGATTTTTCAATTTTCTAATGTCTCATTTTTATGGAGTGCTATCTTCAAAATAAAGGATGGTTCAAATAAACAAACAGACAGACAGAAGTACACGAGCTAATGTAAATGTAAGAAAAAGATGACTTGGCGAATAAAATGAGAAAATGAGGTCCTTGAATTGGAAGTTACACTGTTAATACTGTTGCTTTTAAATCAAAACAAGGATTCTACATTACTTTGTAAGAGAAAAAAGTATGTGATAAACAAAACGAACAAATAATGGGATTCCCAAAATACAATCAAAACATAGGTTTGATAGAAACATATATTGCCCGAAAACCCATTATCTGAAATACAAGCCCATAAAGGGGAGCTTCATCGAGGCACACGGTAGTGCAAAGGCCAAGTCGCGCGCACACAGAGCATTATTTACACTAATTATTACGGGGCACTTTACACCATCCTGTATCACAATATCTATTGAAGAGAGGAATTAAAGTAAATAAACTTTACGAATATTCATGTTTACGCAGAATAAAATAACTATTAGATAGATAAAATCCCCTCCTAAAGGTGACCCCTTCTTTCAGAGCTGATATCTCACAAGCAGCCCTCGGATTTGCATTACTCCCATAATATTCAATTCGCACTCCCAAAATGTCGAATTCCCAGAAAGTACAATTCCCAAAAAGCACAATTTATTCTCAGAATGTCAAACTACTATAAATTTACAATTCCCAGGTTTCCCAATGGTCAGAATACCAATCTTTTAAAATGAAATTCTCAGAAAGTACAATTCCCAATAACCCTTCTTTTTGAGTCGGGGGTTAATAAAATAGATAAAAAATTATATATTATAATTTGGCACGAAATTTCCCAGAATTGAAATAAATTAAATAATTTTGGGCAAATATATTTTGTCAGGTGGTTTAAAGTTAAGCACATTTGGGAAAAGTAAATAGTGCTGGTACATATGGCATCAATCATGATTGCACAACTTTTTGTTCGTCCAACGTTTACTGTAGCAGAACTTGGCCTATGCAATAATATTTATCTTTTTGATGGGATCTACCTAGCAATGAAAGCAATATTATACATCGGCTTTACATTCAGCATTCCATAGGAAACCCGATTAATCTTTCCAGTAGAATGTAGCTATACATGAGTGACAAAACGATGATTGAAATCTGTTGATGCAATCCGAACCAAGACAAAAGCGACATCAAATACACGCTCTAATTATTGTAATGATCTAATTAGCGTCCTTATTCCGCGCAACTGTGATACCTAGCTAACGTGAGTTGACAGCTTATTGATCAGGGAACACGTGACATGCGTGAGACTATACGGTATAACAGGCATCGTATGTTCAGATATAATATTGTTGAGAAACCTATTAGGGCGACATATTATGGACCCACAAGAGATACAACTCCTCACTGCCCAAAGCATCTGGAAATTCCTAGAAATTTCTAAAGAAAGGTCTGCCACAAAAGATCAGCAATGGTCGAAGTGGCACACAAGGCCCACCTCAACCCCCCAAAAATAATAATAATACTAGTAGAATAGTCCTTATTTCAGACAACGAGACACATATTTATTATATTTGCCTGGAACGAAGAAGGAAGGAAATATACAGCCAACCTCAAAGTAAGTGTTAATGTCATTTGATAATACTAGATGGTCTACCGTTCATCATCTAGCGAAATCTAGAAGATTCATGGTAAGGGCGTCGCCGGCAAATGATCAGAGGGGGAGGGCTAGTAGAAGTTTAGAGATGGTAGAGTATGACGGTATGGACGGCACTTTAATGTAAACATTGACAAAAAATTAAGGCAATTTTTTTCTATTCTCTAGGCTCTGGCTGCCGGCCCCGTCTTGGCGACGCCCTTGATTCAAGGTACACAGTTGCCAACGCCACGCAAATACATCACGTTCTGGCACAGATACCAGGAGCGCGTTCAGATGCGTCAAGAAGCGGAGCAAGGGCGAAATCCTTCACGATGGTGATAGCGATCTATGAATCAGCAGTATAAAACTTCAAAGTAACACATTTTTTTAAACATTTTCACGGTGTCAGCTACGTCTGCCAATGTTATGCCTTTTGACACGACTGTCTAGTTTAAAGGGCTCCCAGTTCTGAATGAGCATTTGTCACAAATTTCTTATCAAAAAAATATTCAATGAAACTAGATACGATTGATTAATAAAGATAGTCTCGGGAGTATACGCAAATTGAAATAATTTATTCAGCAAATTGGTCTCATCATTTGGCATATTATCACGCATAGATAATGACATTGAAAGCAGTACGGGCGGTGTACTCCGAATTGGAACTCAAATAAATTTATACAAATGAAAATAATGGAAATTACAAAACGAAACACGGTTATCTGCCTATATACAATGGATGTAAATGCAAATAAACGCAATTGAAATGATGATAACGTTAATTGAATTACTATTAATCATTACCCGTATGTTGTCCAGCTGATAAACAGCCAACAAAAGGTTATAAATTAACAGATATCAGCTGGGATTCGCCGGATGTTATCGTGAGCCTTTGTTCCGGGAGCTCCATAATTGGACCGACGTGTCGGACTGTCCGCTCATTATTTATGTGCGGACGAATTAGATCCGACGGTGAAGAGTTTACAAAATTAAGCGACGCATGTAAACGTGGTATGGGAGCTCGATTATAACAATACCAATCAGATATTATCTTAGTATGATTTGTGGCATACAAATCAAGATATTGACGTTGTAACTAAAATAATTGACACATCATCACAATTTTGAATTGTGCTCCATTTTAAGAATAATTCATTTTCTCTAATTTGCTCGTCAATGTTCACAAAAAGTACTTTGTCTAATGAGTGACTTACTGAGTTAGCAAACATATTTTGTGTCATCTCCGTTGAGTATTTATTATTATTTAAACCAAAAATCTATAGCTGATAGAACATTTGATTCAACCAACTAGTAAACATTATAAACAAAGGACCCTCCTTCAAAGACACACTCAACAAACTGGTTTTGTGTCTACCGTACAACCCTGTCAACAGACCACATCATTCAAACTTGAGTGATGTGGCGTTTAATACATCACCTCATTACGATAGGGTACTACAGAGGTAAATGGAAAGGTTTTGTTAAGTATATGCTCAACCGTGACACTGAGTGCGGTACTTTGTGACCGCAACGCTGGTTAAGCTAAAGAGATCTCAAGTAATGAACGCGGATCAAAAGAAACAACTTATGTTTATGAAAGGTAAACTAACGAGTCTGACGGCTTGGTGAAAATGTAATTAATTAGAATGCGCTAGAATTATGAAGCTCCGGACAGTTGTTGTTATTCTTGTAAAAGGTCACCCGTAAACTGTGACAACTTAAATTAAAAAGTGTCTGCGGGTCTATCACCAGTATGTTCTTTTCTCCACTGCGATACAGGTGACTATAATGCGGAGGCTGAACATTATATCATCACCAATATCATCATCATCATATTGAGTAATTGCCACTTTCCTCTGTTCTCTACCAGCTTTCTTAGCTCCTCATATGATATTGACCTTCTGTCTCATTTATTTGGCTGAAGTTAGTAAGGCTCGGTCTTTCTCATTTCCTCTCAAATTTGTGCTTCAAAATTTTCAAAAATAAAATGTCTTGTCGTACCGGTATCCATCATATTTATCTAAATTATGTCCCATACGTTTATCTCCAAAACCTTTTTCGTTGGTTTTCTTTTCCGTCCAGCTAATTCTTTCCATTCTTCGCCAACACCACATCTCAAACGCTTGCAGTCTTTCCCTATCTCTGTTAGTGTCCAAGTCTCGCTACCTTACAACGCGATGCTCCAGATGTAGACTTCAGTTAACTTTCTTTTTTATCATTTATAAGATCACTTTCCGTCAAAGATACCCAATAAAGACGGAGAGTCAGGTTGGCAGGTGGAACATGGACTAAATTCATGACCGTCATTTTATGATGTAAGTTGTGTTGCACTAGCATGCGATCTAAATGTCATAACAATTCGTGTCAGTTAGGAGTCGAGCGAAGTTACCGGAGTTAGGTCCAACAGTCTCACACGAGTGAATGTCCCACAGAGGATAGTTTTCGATTGATGTGACGTGAAACAAGGATTGCTTTGTAGCAAACGTGTATATTAATATGAGCTGGCACCTGGCAGTCATTCCTGACTATACATTTACTACCGTTCTACCGCCTCTGTTTTACTTACTAAATATTATTCCATCGTCGGTCAAAGTTTTCTCTATTTTATCGGTGATTCTTTGCCACTAGTCAGCCTGGTCCAAGGCACTTGTTCCCATCTACACGTCTCAATTTGCTATCTTTTTTATCTCTATCTATCACAATTTAGGCATTTTGATGTAAGCTGAAATGATAATGTATGTATGTATGTAAACTCTTTATTCCATAAACAAAAAATAACAAACCATAAAAAAGAAACAGAAACACAAAAGGTATGTACAAAGGCGAAGGGATATCTTCCAGTTAACAAAGGTTAACGATAAGCGATGATTTGGTGAACTTTTGTCTTTCGAATCTTGTTCCACCTTACCTTTGGTTCGAGTTCAATGCTAACGTCTTATGTGAAATATTCTTTGTAAATATGTTTCTTTCTACCTTCTCTTGTGTAGTATTTTATCCTTTTTCTTCATTCCTTACACATGCCTAGCTTTTCAAATCCTATCAAAATTCAAAATGAACTTCCAACTCAACTAAGTCTTCAGGGCTTTAGGCAGCCAAGCATCCTAAACAGAAGGCTATTAACGTACGAGGCACGTAGGTCGCCCGGGCTTGATAATGGCTCCGTGTCGATGACCGGGTAATCTGTGGAACACGACCGGTCGCTCGGCCGAGTAATTGGCCGCGCGAAAGGGCTTACAAACACGAAATACTGGTGACCTTCACGTTTCGGTGGTTGTTTTTAACGAGCTGATAACGAAACAAAACGTTTAGTGCGCGCAAGGGCTACCTATCGTTATTTTTAGCTTGCGATAAAGTGCAGTGTTATAAATAATATTCTGCGAACAGTACTAATTTTTCCAAGAAAGTATAACATGGATATGATTCTATTTAAATTTCGTGCACAATTTATATATTAAAACTAGCGGACGCCTGCGACTTCGTACGCGTAGAATTAGTTTCCCAGTACTCCCCCTTTTTTTCCCTTTGGGGGTCGATTTTCGGAAAATCCTTTCTTAGTGCTCACTAACATCATGAAAGGAACACCTGTACCAAATTTCAAGTTTCTAGGTACAGTAGTTTCGGCTGTGCGTTGATATGTCAGTCAGTCAGTCAGTCAGTTTCTCCTTTTATAAATTTAGATTGTATGCAGTTTTAGTATCAGGGTTATGTCTTAAACGATGAAATATCGGTTTGCAACTACGCACCTCTCACATCTGTTGATGTAGAAAAGGTCATTCTCTTTATATAAATGGATCCTCCATGTTAAAAGGAATCGATTGAAAACATCAAACATGGAAAAAAAATTGTTAGTTTACTATGACAAATTAAATTCAGTAAGTTTTTAACAATTAATGTATGTTTTTATTTTGAACAACACAGACTTATCCTTATTAGTCAGTGCGTTTGACGTTAAAGTGACATAAAGTGGTACCGGTCGCCGATCATTAGTTATTCGGTTAACTGTGGCATCATAGCTTCCAAACGGATGGATTGATTTGGATGCGTTTTTATAACAAAGTTAATTTAATCAAAATGGTTCTGAGCTGTTTAAGAGTTATCTATAGCTTTGAAAGGAGTCACCATGATTTCTTCATTTTTAATTGTTGAGTACACTCAGGAGCAGTGAAAACGGGTCACTTGCTATAGTGATTCAATGCAAAGTGACCTGTTTAAATTGCTTTTGAGTATAGTTGTCAGTTGTTATGGATTTTGTAGTTTTATAATGTTAGATGAGTGTTATTCCGGCTAGTTTATAGTAAGTTTACCTAGCGTACTTTGTGCAGGCATAGGACGCCATAAGGCTCCGCAAAAAAATGAACCTAAAGAACCAGTTATTGTTTTTTTTAATTCTGATATAAATATTTTTTTTATTCGTAAAAGTACACGAGAGTTGAAAGATATTCGTCACTTATAACTCTTATAAGTTTAAAAACCTCTGCCTAAATTTTAAATAAAAAATCATTTCAACGAATAAATTCATAAATGCTACGCAAACCAAACGATTCCAGATTCCGACAGTAGCTCAAACAACCTTTTAATAAAAGCCAAAGCTGTATTTTTCTGGTGAGTACCAAATTGATTTGGGTACGAATATATTGCCACAATATCATACGTGTGAGATAAATGAGGCAATCAATAATCCTTAGCACAAAGCTGTGGTCTGAATAACATGCACGGGTATGTATTTATTACCTCTCTCATTATTTTTCCCCTTGGAGAATAGATTACGATCCTTTGTTCCTCAACAATGCAATGACAATTCCAGGCAACACCTACATTTACAATTCCAACCTCACAGCCAAATGGTACTAGATAAACACCCATTTCCATAGCTTGAGCCAATCCCTGTTCCTAATGGTCTGCAGTTTGCACTATACATACACGTAACGTCACTGTCCGTCCGTCTGGGAAGCATTTGTCAGCATACGCAACCAATGTCCGTACCCCCCACCACACGTGACAAACGGACGTCGGTTAATGCGTCGCGCATGTTCGGACATGTAACCGGGACTTGTGTAGCCCACGCTACAGTAATCTAGAACGTTTGAAAACGTAACTCATTGCAAATCGAACAGAACACGACGTGGATTTAGCCGTAACTTAGTTCAGTGATTCAGAAGTGTTCGCGATTTCGGTAAATGGAGATTGATCACGTAACGTAGGGCGGAATAGTTTCGAATGACCTTGTCAGTTTTGGTCATAAAACATCTTTATGCCGCAAAATGTTTAGGTTCGTTGATAAAATCGTGACTGGAAGTTCTTTTGACACGTTCAAAAGTTTTTCAATAGCACGATCTTGAAATCAAAACTTTTTCTCACAGCATATTTTGCTGTGATAAATGTATTTAAAGTAAAATATCTATAATAGATCTAAGAATCTAATATTTCTCATTTGAAAATGCATTTTGTTTTCACTGTCCAGTGTTTCTACTGACCCACGTGAATTTTGAAACTGAGATATTTTAGGAAAATTGGTTAGTTCTCAAAGGAATAACGATAAATGACCTTCACAAAAACCGCAAGTAGAAGCTAGTTAATCAATAAAGTCTAACGACACGTCTTTTAGCCTCATATAGCAAATACTGAACATAACAATCAACAATAAAGAACCACTTAGTATTCCATATGGCATGATAAATACGGCGCTGTTTGGAGCGACGTCGCGCCTCCCTCCCCAATTAGCGGACAAAGGGGGAAATTACCAGTACGAACGTGTCTCCAGAAACTTGGAGATCCTTGCTAAAACACTGTTTTGTCCTTTATTGATCACGTAAATACAACGCTTAATACCTACTTGGGAGTGTTCTATAATCAGTGTACTATCTTCATAAGGAATGTTCCATTTTCATGGAAGATAAGTCAAAAACGGAATGGTGGTTAGGTTAGTGTAAGTTACTGTCTACTGAAATTTTGAATGCATTATTAATGACAGAAATATTCCAACAAGCACACAAGCCATGTATGTATGCAAACACTTTATTGTACAAAAAAAACAATACAATGAAATGCAAAAAATATGTACAAAGGCGAACTTATCCTTGCACGGTAACTGGGATCTGTAAATTTGGACTTTCTCAATACCGCAATATCAAGTCTCTACTTCTAAAGATGGTACCTCTATACCAGTTATAATATGAAAAAGAAATAAAATTTATTTGGCACTTAAAACACTTAAAGATAAAAACTAATACAAATTACTTAACTAAGTAAATCAACTTGTTCTAGATAATTCTACTTTAATTGCATCAAGCCCAAAATGGTCTCCACTCAGCTTTTTATGCTTTTTACATAACCCTGCAAACACTCCTGCCTGGTGGTAGAATAAATGTTAACATGGTGGTAGCAATCCGAACGTACCCTGCACAAGGTCCTTCCACCACTGAAATAATAAAGAACCTAAGTACCCTATTTTAACTGGCATAGAATATCCGTCTATTCCTAAAGAATTTATAGCGCATATTTCTCTAAGCCATATCGCTCGATCTTTACATAGACAACTTTATCGTCCAAATATTTAAACCATCTCCGATACTTCTCAATTTCGATTTGATTTTCTAACAGAAATACAAAGCATCTTTATCTCCGCCTCGAAGCTTCAGGGATCGCTTTTTGTTTCGCTCGCTGTGCTATACTTTCGCCCGTTATTATCGGACTGAGGTAGGTGTATGTCCCAGGACATTTAGCCGAGCTTTGCTAAGTGCGGCATTAGTTCCAGGCTGATCCAGGATATATTAAATGTGCCGGTCTGCCTGGATATTATTGTTAGTGTTGGTTTTTAAGAGGATTGAGGGTGAACATTTTCATGCAAAATGTGGTAACGTATTTCTCTCCTTAAACCAAATCTGCTTGCCACGATTTTTGAATATATTGTAGATGTTATGAAAACGTATATTTGTAAATTTTCTTTTACAAGAAACTATTATTACACAAAAGGAAACTAAGAAACCATTAAAATATATTCATAATAACTGTTTTAAAAAACAAAAAAACGCCTTCAAAAAACAAAAAAATAACTTCTTTTAAAATGGTAGGTACTATCAGCCCATCGGAACCTTGACCCACCATAGAACGTTGTCACAGTGACGTTATGATTCAAGTTGTAAGAAGTGCCAAGCAAATGTTTCACAATGTCACTGTGACACTTTTCTATGATGGGTCAGGGGTCCAATGGGCGGATTGATAGTACCTATAGGTCAGTCAAGCTGAAGTCGGCGACTGACAATATTTTCAACCAAAAGCCGACTTCAGTTTGACTGACCTATAGGTACTATCAATCCGCCCATTGGACCCCTGACCCATCATAGAAAAGTGTCACAGTGACATTGTGAAACATTTGCTTGGCACTTCTTACAACTTGAATCATAACGTCACTGTGACAACGTTCTATGGTGGGTCAAGGTTCCGATGGGCTGATAGTACCTACCATTTTAAAAGAAGTTATTTTTTTGTTTTTTGAAGGCGTTTTTTTGTTTTTTAAAACAGTTATTTTATTTTATACTTTTTAGTGATCATAATATGCTGTTATTAAGTAGTTTCACTTCCTAGTTGATATGATATTTTAAGACATTTCAAATTCACCGCAAGTTTGTAACGCCTCCGCGGGAAAGTCAGTCATATTTATTGAACAATTAAATGTTTTTCTTTATAGTCGCTCAACTATCTTAATCGAGATATCGTATCGCCACCCTTGAAATCGTAACCGTTAAGGAGTTCCGGTGGCCATCTGTGGTCTTCATCATCAGTTCCGCTTCAGCAAATGATACTTTCTGAATGCAAATGCTGGAGAAATCACTTCAAATACTAAAATCGCTATATGTTTGGCTACAATATTTGAGGAGTTCCCTCAACTCCTCACTGATTCCCTCATCAGATCCCGGTTTTCTTATTATGGTACCACCCTTGGAATATCTCCTTTCCAACAAAAAAAGAATCATCAAAATCTGTTCATAAACGACGAAGTTATCCGCGAACACACATAAAAAAAAAAAATATATATATATACGGTCGAATTGAGAAACTCCTCCTTTTTTGAAGTCGTTTAATGACGACAAAAAACGTCAAAATCTGACTTTTTGTAGGTAATAAAGGGATAAGTCCGCTTTTGTACTGGTTTTGTTTTTTTGTTATTTCTTATACAATAAAGAGACAAATACATGCATACATACCATTACTTCCTGAGCTAAATTTGCATGGAAAAAAATGTCAGCTTCGTAATTTAAGTGTCGCTGTACAATCCTTTTAATGGCAGTAGCTTTGTGATTAGAAAACACATTTCACAGGCGCAGTCTGTATAATAAATACCTACACTCAAAAGCAATGAAAACCGGTCACTTTCTATGGAAGTTCTATACATAGCCGACCCGCTCCCATTGCTCTTGATTATACATCATGAGGTCGTGGCTACGCCTCAGATTTTAAATTAGTAATCGTATATTTAAAGCCATGTTTATGTCACAGTTAAATCGTTTCCAAGGCAAGTTTAATAAAATCCGGCTTAAGCTTTTATTATTGTTGGACATGGAGTTCGTAAGTTACCGTTAAGCTGATAATGCAATTTCCGAGACTAATGGTGCTTAAAAGTTTATAATGGTTTAATTTAGTTCCGGTAACTAGATAAAACTGGAAGTTTATGGGATGGTGATGGTAAATTCAGTTTAGATACTCGTTTTAAATTCGACAGAATATAGGGAACACATTTTTTTTTTCATAACTTTTTTCGCAGCTTCATTAAAAGATGATTCGTGTTACCGTTGAGTAAAACGAAGATATAAGCTCACAAAGATTTGTTGCTATCTCTTTCTAGCAAAACTTAATTTAACATGGAGTTTATATGGCCGACCTATTACATAACGTCACAGAGCATATCGCATCTCTCTGTCTAATCGCTGTATGACGGTGTGTATGGCATTTCACACCAATTGCCTTAGTCCCAAACTAAGTGCTAGGCTTGTACCTACTATGGGTAGAAATATACACTTAAATACATAGAAAACATCCATGACTCAGGAACAAATATTCGCGCTCATCACAAAAATATCTGCTCTTAGTGGGACCCAGGACCGCTAGCTTCGTGGGCAGGGTCACTACCAACTAGGGCAACAACTTCGGTGATCTTTTTACAGAATTTTCATACTGTGTTGAGAAATGCGATTTAAAATACGTATTCCCTTCTTGCGTCGTCTCGTCTCTATCTCTTCTAGTAATTATTTAGTCATCAATTGTATGAGCATAAGCGGTAGAGTACAGTCGAAGTCATAAGTCGCTGTACATTTAATATCTTTTCGCAGCTATTGATATACTAAATCCAAATACTCTCAGTTTTATACGTTATTGCAAAAAGGGACTAATATAGCTTTTTAAGAGTTCGACTATGCTAGCGTAAGTAAATAAAAACTATTTACTCACGTTAGTACGGTAATAGTAGCTTTCATTTGTTAGATTGGAATGGAACTTATACTCTGATTTTTGTATTGATGCCCGTGACAGCTGACATAAACACTTATTTCTTTAGCTTCAAATAAATACTACATCGTTACAAACCTTGCGACGCCGTTCAGGAATTTAAATAATACGCCTATTTTTAAACACGTCGCTTGTGTAATATTGTTCTTATCATGTTGAATAGAGCCTTGATAAGAATATTATTTTAACTAAAATAACAAAACATAATATACGTACAAGTTACACTTTGCACCTTATTTTGTTCCAATAAGGTGCAAAAGTGTCTAGAAAATCTTTGCAGTCGACTGTGTGTGATTTTTATCCATTAACTGCCAAAGTAACGCTACGAGTGCTACGCCGTAGGCCGTAGCTGCATTTTTTCGCTGTGCAGCAAAAATCTGCTACGAACATTACAACTACACGGATCATTGTCATTGTCTGTGATTGTTTTTTCAATGTCAATTTAAAAGTGAAACCATTTTTTAGGAGTCCGGTTTCAATCAGTCTTCACTTTCCAAAAACACTCGTTTATCATGACGATTATTTTCTTGTTATTATACATTTTAAGTCAATTTCGTCTTACTAGGTTAGGTCAGGTTAGGTTAGAACTATGAGCACAATCTTTTAACGAGCAATTCGTGTATATCTGTCTAAAATAAAGAAAATAACATGTTAGATTAATATTATATTATTTATAAATATACACAAACATAACAAAATAAGGTGCAAAGTGTAACATGTACTTATATGTTTGTGGTACACTGTACGTATATTATGAGTATGTTTCGTAATTATAGTCGAAATTAATATTCTTACCAGGGCTTACTCAACTACTACTACTAGCTTTAGGGTTCCGTAGTCAAAATAGGAACCCTTATACTTTCGCCATGTCCGTCTGTCCGTCCGTCCGCAGCCTAGCTCAGAGACCCTTAATACTAGAAAGCTATAATTTGGTATGAATATACTTATAAATCACGCCAACAAAGTGGCAAAATAAAATCTTGAAAAAAAAATTTTTTTTTCTCCTCTACCCCATTGTACACAATGGATAGGTATTTTAACGCAACAATTTTTTGATTTAGGGATCCGTTTATGAAATATCAAGCTTTAAAGCGCTATTTTTTTTTAGAGTCAAGTGTCGTCGTCCCCCCCCCCCCCCCGGCAGCCAAAACTACAAACACTAAAAATCTAAAAAATACCTTAAATGAAAAACGGAAAACTATCACGACTAAGTAGACTTCATTAGTTCTTGAGTTACAATCGGTTTAAATGTTTATACCTACCGAAGAATTATTTGCGGTGTTGGTAAGCTGACCGCGACCTATGTCGATGTATGTATGTATGTATGTATGTATGTAAACACTTTATTGTACATAAGAAAAACGAGAACAATACAATTATTAGGTAAGTTTGTACAAAGGCGAACTTATCCCTTTAAGGGATCTCTTCCAGCTAACCCTTGAGAAATTGAGAAAGTGAAAGTTTGTGCATCGAGTAAGCAAGTGTACAACTTTATTTATAAGAACATTATTACCTAACCAATAAAGCCTATATAAATAAAATAATGTATATAATAATAATAACAATAATACATTCAAATACCTACATAAATAGATACAGAAATATACCTATATTAATACTTAAATATACATACATAAACTATATTTTATTAACCTAGAGGATAGTTTATGTTTAGGAGAGAGAGTCAAGCCAGAACTTCTTTAATTTGCCTTTTAGGGAATCTACTGTTTGTGATTGCCTTATGCCAGTTGGTAGCCGATTCCACAACCTGACATGACGCAACGAGAAGGATTTGGATTTGGATTTGTGGGATTTGCGATGTATGGTGATTGTAATATATGTAGGTACTCGCATAAACACCTACCCCATTTGTCAAACGCGTTTACGTCAGTTCGGAATAAATCGCTAACCTCAGACTACGTGTTTCTTTGTGTGTCCATCTCCTCGAACCCCCGAACAGTGGAAATACATCAGTGGCGACGAGATCAGTACCTACGCAATTAAAATTAACAAAGCGAGAAAAAAAAAAAAAACAGTTAAATAATGTCGATTGGGAAGTTGCAAGAATTCAATGTAAGCGGCGGGGTGTGGTCATCGTACTTCGATAGGTTGGGTATGTACTTTACGGTAAACGACGTGAAGGACGATATGAAGCTGCCGACATTGATAGCGACCATGGGGGACGAGGCGTATCAACTGCTGGAGAATCTGGCCAGCCCGAAGAAGCCGGCCGATTTGACCCTGGCAAAGGTCAACGAGTTAATGAAGGAACACCTACAGCCAGCACCTTCAGTTTTAGCCGAGAGATATCGTTTCAGACAGAAGAGACAAAATGCCGGTGAGCCTATATCAGCATATGTGGCGGATTTGAAGAAATTGTCTAAGGAATGTAAGTTCGAATCTCAATTAAGTGAAAATCTCCGTGATCAGTTTATTTGCGGGATTTACAGTGACATCATCAGACAACGGTTATTTGCAGAAAATGACACGGTTACGTTTTCTGAGGCTGTCAAATTAGCGACATCATTAGAAGCAGCGGAACGAGACGCGGCGATCGTAGACCGAACAAAAACAATAACAGGTTCTAGCGAGGCGAGCGCGGTGCATGCAGTTATGTCATCGGGACGCGGGAGGTCGGGCGCATTCGCAACAGGGCAACTGCGCGGGGCTAACATAACCTCGCAGCGCCACGCGCCGGGCGCGAACAAAGTAATGCAGTGTGATGCTTGTGGAGCACGGAGCCATAACAATATAAACTGTCGTTTTCGTGATTATGTGTGCAGCAAGTGTCAGGAGACGGGGCACCTGCGGCGAGTGTGCCCCCAGTGGGGCGGACCAGCAGGCCGCGGCAGGGCGTGGGCGCCGGTGCCCCGCGGAGGGGCCGCTCGGGCTCCAGCGCGGGCGCCTTTGTACTTCGGAGATGCCGATCGGGGATTTAACGAGGAGTGCGGCGAAGAAGTAGAAGAAGAGTTACATCAATTATGTCTAAATAATTACCAATCTGTAAGTTTACCCATAAAGATCGATAATATTGTCATCAGAATGGAGATAGATACAGGTACAGCCATATCGTGTGTTAGTAAGTCGACTTATGATAGATATTTTACACATTTGGATATTGAAAAAGATAATACGACACTTACTTTTTATGACGGCTCAAAAATCAAACCACTAGGCATCATAAAACCAATTGTTACTTTTAGTGGCTGTAGTAAACCATTAGAATTATTTATTATTAACGGGGGAACAACATCCTTACTGGGGAGACAGTGGTTAGCTGAATTAGAGATAAATGTTCCAAAATTTTGCTGTAACTTTGTGACAAATGAAATTAATAATCTGATGGATAATAATATTGTGCAATTGCTCGATAGGTATGAAGCGTTGTTCAGCGGCGGCCTGGGTCGGTACACGGGCGGCAAGGCGACGCTGCAAGTGCGCGAGGGGGCGACGCCGGTGTTCCACCGGGCGCGGCCCATCCCGTACGCGCTGCGCGACCGCGTCGACGCCGAGCTGGATGCCATGCTGCGCGCCGGCGTCATCGAGCCTGTCGACTGCTCTGACTGGGCCTCCCCGCTGGTACCCATTAATAAGCCGGATGGCTCACTTAGAATTTGTGCAGACTATAAGGCAACTTTAAACCCGTCGCTATTGGTCGATCGTTATCCACTGCCCAAAATAGAAGATGTATTAGTTAACTTGAACGGAAATACCTATTTTAGCAAAATAGATCTTTCCCAGGCTTACAACCAGATAGAATTGGATGAGTCCAAGCAGTTCACCGTGATAAACACCCACCGGGGGTTATTTCGGTATAATAGATTGGTGTATGGATTGTCCTCGAGCGTAGGAATATTCCAGCGCATTATGACTAACTTGTTAGGTAACATACCAAACGTACAAATATTTTTGGATGATGTTATTATTGGAGGAAAAACGGAATCTGAGCATTTACGAGCATTGGAAGCAGTATTTCAACGTATACATTTAAATGGACTTAAGTTGAAAAAAAGTAAATGTGTATTCTTAGCAAAGGAGGTAACGTATCTCGGGTATATAGTATCTAGGGAAGGTATTAAACCTGATACATCCAAAATTAACGCTATTTTAAAAATGGCGCAGCCACAAAATATTTCTGAATTAAGGTCATTTTTAGGTACCGTTAATTTTTTTGGGAGGTTCGTTAGGAACTTGAGCTTAACCTTATCCCCTCTGTATAACTTGTTACGTAAAGGGGTAACTTGGTACTGGGACTCCGAATGTGACCGGGCATTCGATCTCGTGAAACAGTCGTTGTCGAGCACTAGTGTTCTGGCTCACTACGACCCCGAGAAACGATTAATAGTGACGAGTGACGCGAGCGGGAGGGGGGTCGGGGCGGTGATATCGCAGGAGGGGCCGGGGGGGGAACGCCCGGTCGCATACGCATCCCGCACCCTTAATAGCGCTGAAATGAATTACTCACAAATTCATCGCGAGGCTCTGGCCATAATATTTAGCGTCAAGAAGTTCCATCAATATCTTTACGGTCGACATTTCACATTGCGTACGGATCATAAACCTCTAGTGTCTATATTCGGCCCTAACACGGGTATACCGACCATGACCGCTAGTAGGATGCAGCGATGGGCCATCATATTGTCAGCGTATGATTACGACATTGAGTACGTTAACACTAGTAATAATTGCGCGGACAGTCTCTCTAGGTTACCGAGCACCACCGAGACAAATAGTAATTCTTACGAGACTATACCGGAACAAACTTATCTCCATTTCGCACAGGATGCTTTATTGTTAGATTATTATCAGATTAAAAAACAAACTTTGAAGGACCCAATATTAGCTAGAGTACTAAATTTTATACGAGATGGATGGCCGGAGCAATGCGAGATATCAGGTTTACAACCGTACATGAATAGAAAAACAGAGCTATACGAGGAGTTAGGCTGTGTCATGTGGGGCCACAGGGTCGTGATTCCTGAGGGGTGCCGCGGTAAGGTGTTAGGAATTTTACACGAGCCCCACATGGGCATAGTCAAAACAAAGGCCCTGGCTCGGAGCTACGTGTGGTGGGCGGGCATCGACGAGGCGGTGGAGCGCGAGTGCCGCGCGTGCGCCGCGTGCGCCGCGCTGGCCGCCGCGCCGCCGCAGCACGCGCCGCGCGCCTGGCCGTGGCCCCGCCGCCCGTGGGCCCGGATTCATTTAGATTTTCTGGGTCCGAGTTTCGGTAGAACTTATTTAATTGTAGTAGATGCTATGTCCAAATGGATAGAGGTATTCCAAGTATCTAGCACAGCTGCCGGCCCCACTATTGAAAAATTGAGAGAATTATGGGCTCGGTGGGGGGTGCCTCGACAAGTGGTGAGCGATAACGGACCACCGTTTTCGAGTAAAGAATTTCAGAGCTTTTTAGAACCGGATGGAGTCGAACACATTTTTAGTGCCCCGTATCATCCCGCGTCTAATGGGGCAGCCGAAAATTCGGTAAGAACCATCAAAAATTTCATTAAAAAGGCCGTAATTGAAAAAAAAGACGTGCTACAATGTATAAACCAATTCTTACTTTACTATAGGAACACCGAACACTGTTCGACGGGAGAAAGTCCGGCTATGATGTTAATGGGTAGGCACTTGCGGACGCGTTTAGACTTACTAAAACCAGACGTAGAATCAAGAGTAAGTAAGTGCCAAAAACGCCAAGTTGAGGCAGTGGGCGGGGCGGATAGGAAGTTAGAGGTAGGAGAGGATGTTTGGTATCGTCAATTCTTAAAAGGTGAAAAATGGCAACCGGGAAAGGTAACTAAGGCTTTGGGTAGCACTGACTATAATATCAAGGATATAGTAGGTAAGGAAGTCCATAGACACATTGACCAATTGCGACGTAGGACTAGTAGTTCTATAGTCTGCCCAATGGGTATCACACCGGGGAGACCTGGGGTAAGCCAGGAGGCCGGCGAGTCTCCCTCTAATACTAGCGGGCGCTCGGAGCAGTCGGGGTTGGCTTCTCCGTCCGTAGTGCCATTAGTACCGGACGTGTCGCCGGTGCGGGGCGGGCGAGGCGCGTCGGCCGCGTCGGAGGACGAGTGGTTCTCTACGCCGGGAAGGAGCCCAGCCGTTGAGGTCATTCCAGAGCAAACACCTGAGCGTGAACCCCACACCCCTGTACCGACCCGGTCGCGACCCCTTCGTCAATGTAGAATTAAGAAGCCCCAATATAAATTATAAGCTTAAGTTATATTACATCTAGGTTTAGGTAGATTTAAGTATAACGGTCATGGAGTGTTAAAATGAATGTTACTTTATCCATGACTATTTCTAACGGTATTCCCTAATAGTGTGTATTAGTTTAAGTGCAGAGGAGTGTAATATATGTAGGTACTCGCATAAACACCTACCCCATTTGTCAAACGCGTTTACGTCAGTTCGGAATAAATCGCTAACCTCAGACTACGTGTTTCTTTGTGTGTCCATCTCCTCGAACCCCCGAACAGTGGAAATACATCAGTGATAACAGTTTTCCAACGGCATAGTTAAGTTTGTCGTGAGGTCTTATATTTTGTTTGTAGTAACGGCCTCGGAACCCTACACTGATGGTCCGACATGCTCTTGCCCGGTTTTTAAGCATAGGTATATTTAAGCGTAGATTACTCATGCACGAGTCACTGCCAAACATGATAATAATTGGTAACTTTATAATTCATAATATTCTCGGGAAATTCGTTCTTGTTTTATGACAGATTTAAATGTAGAGTCAGTCAGCTCAGTAATGACCAATGTTTACATTAGGGCTGTATTCTACTCAGTAAAACCATATTACTTTTAGACATATTATCCTTTTGTTCTCACCTCAGGCGCTACCACTGTCAAGTCAATAAGAGCTATCAAAATGGTATCAGTAGGAAAACCCGTCATAAGTGAATATGGTCTTCCGAGTGAATAGATCCTCTAACATTATCCTCTTTTTGTGAAGTAGTTGTATGAAAGGAGATAATAATCTGCTCAATTCAGACACGTTTCCAGATACGAGTAAAAAAGTCGTTCCGGAACCCTTCACTAGCGCTTGCACTCGGCTCCTCTCGGCTCGGAAATCATTGCGACGTGATTCGAGAGCCGCATTCATCCGTAATTGAGGCGCTCTGCAACTCTTGTTTATGGAGCCTATATCTATAATTGATACTTGTATATGTTACTGGAGCACTGTTTGAATGCACTAACTTGTTTTGTTGGCCTAGCTTGTAGTGGCCAACGAAGCTGGTGGTCCTGGGTTCAAATTCTGGTATAGGTAGGTGTTTGTGTGATGAGCGCGAGTTATTCTTGATTCTTGGGTGTTCACTATGTATTTGAGTATGTATTTCTGTATATACCGTGTTTTATTTTATTTCTCGAAGATATTAAGATGATAACTCGTACTGTTTTAAAGATATGCAATTATTAAATTAAATCAGTTAATTACGTTAAACTAGTGTAAAAGTCTCTTATATTATATATTTCCGTCGCCACACGACTGGTAACGAGTGCCGACATTTAAATCACAAAAAACCACGTCCAATCAGCAATCTTCAATCTCAGTCTTTATTGGTCGTTCCTACGGTAACGTATAAACAAAAGCCACTATTGGTTACTAAACTCTGTCTTTATTGGTCGTTACAAAAGGTTGCTATGGTCACGTTTCAATAATAACAATGTCACAGAATTGTCGTGGTAATTTGTATGGTTAAAAATAACATATTTGACACTAATTATTAGTTAACTCAAATGCCGTTTTACAATGAATGTAGGTACAACATTTGATTACTTTGTTCTAAAAAGAAAATGCTTTTTTTTAAATGTCGAATACCACTTTGTTTCTATGGATGTACCTAGTAATATGCCGAAGTTAACGGAAATAAAAAAAGGTGTATAAGTAATTTCATCGTGGTCTAGTATCCATAGCTAGATCTTAGTTCGGGACTCGCTCAACTTGTGTGAAACTGCCCCCTGATATCTATTTATTTATTATGTTCATTTCACTGCATTTTTAATCAGTCCTCTAGTCATATGATGCGCGGCAAGAAGTGCACAGACAGTGAAGCGTGACACTTGAACAAATTAAATCATTTAGCAGTTACCTAAATAGTATCTTTGTAAATACTTGCTTTTACCCGCGACTTCGTACTTGTAGATTTCAAATATCGTTCTGCTCCCGGGAACTTTTTTTTCCTGGATTATACCTACTTGTTAATCTATGACATTCTAAGGTGTAAGTAATCTCCTTTTTAAATTTCATCCCAATCCGTCGAACCGTTGCAGCGTGAAGGAGTAACAAACAGACACACAAATTTTCGCATTTAAAATAGTAGTGGGATACTGGCGTTCTTAAAAATCGGCTCTGAGGCACGCACATTCATAGCTCAAGACTGCCATTTCAAAACTTAAATTCTAAGGATTCAAACGTACTGCGGAATCTGAGGACTAACGTGGAATACCTTCATACTAGCTATACCGCCCGCCTGATCTACAACGGAACACAAAAATGCGAACACTGCTATTTTACGGTAGATTAAATAAAACGATAATGGTTGTAATATTGAGCGGATAAGAATTGTTGGCGCAAGTTTAGACAAAGACCTATGACAATTAGTAATAATAAGCAACCACAGCGCTCGAAGACCGGATATCCCTGAGGATTCACAAGTGCGCGCCAGCCTTTAAAGAACGAGAAGAGTACTTAAAAAGGGGGTGAAAAGGGGGAGTAGGCTGGGCTCCTAGTCATCTCATCTCGACGGAATGGGGATACCATTAATTGATACGCCAGTCAGCCATATCAATTCCATGTTAAATTATGTTTTGCTAGAAAGAAGTAGGAATATTTTTTTGTTGATGGTTGATAGAATGGCGGACTTACCGAATATTCCAGGACTGACTCTGCGACCACACTTGGATTCTATGGTTAGCCTGGTTAACAGTTTCGCTGCCATCGTAGCGAGTAGCGTTACGCTCTTAGTCAACTCCAGCACTTTTCTGCTCTGTTGCGTAAACTGCCCATGAAAGAGATCCCGCCGAGAGGGATGCTGGCACTGAGAGTGTTCAAAAAAAACAAATTCAAAAATTCAAATTTTACACGTCGGTTATTTGTAGTAAATCTACGAGTACTAACGCTTCGGACAAGAGCATCATTGCGGAGAAGAAGCGCCGCAAGAAACTCCAGCCGAAGATCATTTTTTCCAATCATAAAATACATTCAACTTAAAATTAACATTACAAGGTAATAAAGTAATAAATAAGTATTTTAAAACTAGCACAAACAAATTCATCAGTACCTAGTCTAGATGAAGTTTTCTCTGTATATTATCATTACCTAGTACCCAAAGTACAAGCATTAAAATAAGTGTACTAACCAGGGTGTTAGTCACAGGCACAGTTAGGCTTTCTACAAACATAGAAAATGTTTTTTTCTGTAAAGTAGAAAAGTTTATTTCCCCGAAGTTGAAACTATTTCGACAAGAGGGGTAATTTAACGGGTTGTTTGCTCAGGCACGTTTATCCCATTTCTGGTTATTCCACTCTTATACTCAATTCTCAATTCTCAATTCTTTATTGCTTCCATAAGTTACACATAATAATACAGGTGTTGGGTATCTTATAACTACTTATAAGGTAGGAGATCTTTATGGACCCTGGTAGGGCACAGCAACTTACAAACTAAACTATACTTAACTAGTGAGGGGCTTGCTTTTTAACAATAAAAAAATACTTTATATAGAAGCTTATACATAAAATTAGAAACTAATAGGTACCTACATTAAATTAGAGTGTTTATAGAACTATCTTATCTTCTAAATATTATTTAATGGTGTAATAGCATTTTACACTTAGTATTTTCTTTAACTGTTTATAAAATAGATGATCAGCTGTTATTGCCGTCATAGATTTGGGTAATTTATTATAAACTTTGATTGCCATGACAAAAGGACTTGAGGAGTGCATGTGTAAGTTGGAGGATGGTATTGTGAGTTGGTGTCGGTTCCTAAGTGTATATGTTGAAGGTAGATCGGCTCGGGTGGTAAAAAAGCTTTTATATTTGCGAACGAATTTACATATTTCTAGTATATATATGCACGGTAGAGTCAGTATTTTGTGTTCTTGGAAGTATGGTCTGCAACTGTCTGTGTTTTTTATATTAACTAGTATTCTGATAAGTTTTTTCTGTAGTGTAAATAAAATATGTGTGTCTGTGCTATTTCCCCACAAAATTATGCCGTAACTAAACCACGAGTAAGCATATGTATAATATGTGGTTAGTGCGGTTACTAACACGGCATAGTGAAGTTCCTAATTAAATGAAAATATTTCCAGTTCCACTACAAAGTACCTTAAATCAAGCTGGTCCGGTGAATTTGTTTCATACAAAGGAAATTAAATTTATTTTTAATTTCTGAATTTTTAGGTATTATTTTAATACCTTTTTTAGTTACGTGTTATGTGACTTCCAAAGTTTACTTGTATGTCTCACGTTTAATATAAATATACATTTTTTTTCTCAAGTAATATATATCGCGTTAAGACCAGATTTACACTTTAATATTATTTCTTATATGTACGGCTGTCGATGATAATGAAGGTTTTGTTCTTGTTTTGTAATTAGTCTAATAAATAATCTTGTAATCTACAGCTGTAAACCAGCGTTATTACTGATTTCATTTCACCGTTAACTCGAAGAATTAACTTTTTATTAAGTTATTTAGACAATACCTCTTCCCCGCGACTCCTCTGATTGCTTCAGCAATTTACCTGGCAGTGAAAACATACCAAACAAAGAGTAAGCCTGTCTGCCTAGTAAAGCGAAGCGAGGCAGCGGAGCGGCGAGCGAGGAAAAAATCCATCAAGAGCGAGGCTGAGCGAGGCTACGAAAATAAAGTATTCCTATTGGTGATATTTCCTCGCTCAACGATCCGTTGCCTCGCTCCGCTTAAGTAGACAGGCCGCCTTATTTTGTCATTTATAATACCTATTTATATTAGTGTAGAAGAATCGTCGGGTGAAGTGGCAAATGTCAAATTGAAATTTGATAGAATTTTATGCAGCAAAGCGACCGATTTCCACTGTAGCAAATTTTTCTAAATGATTTCCAATATAGATCATTACAGAAACGATCCTCTCCACATAGTGCCATCGATAAAAACCGCGGCACTGATCCACGTCGAGCACGACTCGAGCGAATCCGTTTCTTTGTGCCCGAGGGCGACAAGCAGCTATTTGCATCGATGGCTGACTTATGCTAATGCCTGGATTTATATAGTAACGGTTTAATAAAACTATTGAGAGACTCTCCTGGTTAAATAACTTGATCGCCGCGTCCTGACGGCTACATTGTTACCGTCTTACCGCAGAATTATTATGATGACAGGTTTTGTTATGAGAAGGCTGGTTTTTGCATTTTAATTTTTAAATAGTTTGTTAAGTTTTAAGTTATTACTTTAATATTGTCGTAAAACTTAATATATTATGGTGATTATCTTGTTGTCTATTCGATGGCTTTGACATTATTGCTATATTTGTACAGTCACCAGCAATAAGTGTACTATACAACATTGGGCACAAAAATATTTGACACTCATAATAATTCTAGTAATAAAGACGTGTCAGATATTTTTGCGCCTAATGTTGGATAAAATATTATTGCTGGTGACTGTACACATTGAGATAATTTGATTATACACCGATGATGGATTGTGAATTTCATAATGTAATTTCCAATACGAAATAAATTTCATAAGAATGGAAAGATATATATTTATGAAACATCGGTATTTGTTGATCTTTTCGGAAATCTCTTAAAGTTTAAATTGAAAGGTATTTTATACGCTTTTATATGAATAAATGATTGTTAATGCTTAATAACGTATCAACTGTCAACTGAACCGGAGTGAAATAATCCGTGATCTAAAGGCAAAATTGTATAGAACTAACCGCAAATTTCACTTATTGTGTTGGTTAGTCTAATGGCGCTTTACAAATTCTGCTTTTATGTACCAAGTTTAGGTTTCGTTACATTTATTTTATAAGCAATCAGTTTTGTATTTATATTATGATGACAGGTACTTTTTTGATATGAATTGAGAGACAAGATACGATCAGCCTTGATTGGAATTTGACGGATATTTCTATTTTGGTAATTAATGAGTATTTGGTAAATAAACGATTTGTATTTTTGAGTAGTGAGTATTTTTTTACTTAAGTATTACAATTTATAAGAATAATTTTGGTTTCGCACAATGCATCGACACAACTTATTTTTAAATATTATCATGACTATGAAATATTCTATCACGAAACATCCACTGATGGAGGTAAAAACCTTAAACCGAGAACCAATAAATTTCATACCGACAACGATTGCTGGAGAAATTGCAAGTCATGATGCAAATGGATTTGCACGATTTCCTTATTCTCGTCTGTCTTGCGGTGAGAGCCCTCCCTCATTTAAATATCCATGCAAACGCTAATTGGTCGTAAAGAACAATAGTATATTACATATTGCAGAGGCCGGGAAAAGACTGTAGCGGGACAAGTATGACTTAGCGTGGCCGAACAGTCTTTTTCGAGCATGTTGGAATAAATACTAATTATCAACACTGACATTAAATAAACGAAGTAATAATTTCCGCACTTAAGTTGCCCCGAAAGTTCGAAAGGCAGAGCCATCGATCTGCTTCATCGACGAAACCTGCGACCAAATTAAAAATGGCCAAGGGCCCGTACAGCACGCGCGCGTACCGCCGCGCGCGTCTTGTACGGGGACCCCTTATTTTTATTTTATATTTATTATTTGCTGTTACAGCGCCAATAGCGTTACTTAGCAAGGCTTAGCTAAGGCCGAGAAAAAAATCCCACAAAAACACGTTTTTTGCTCCCACTTCAACTTTCATTTAATTTTGTTTTTATTATTTGTGGTTTTAGCGGCAATACAAACACATATTGTGTGTACATTTTTAGTTTCTATCTATTACCGTTTAGGACATGCAGACTGCTGACAGACAGACGGACGGGCGGACAGCAAAGGCTTAGTAATATACTCCCGCAGGCAGCCAGGCACGCACGGAACAATAATAATAATAAATAATAATAAATCATTTATTCAAAAAAACTGGCATGGGACATTACATTTCTTCGCCAAACTGCACAAACAGTTTGTAGGCGAAAACTGGGTGCTCTCAGACTTATCGCCTTTGTTGTTATATTTTATTTTTACAAATTTTTTTTATATGGGTAATTATGTTATTCCAACTTAGGTATAAGTAATCTTAAGTATTAATGTTAGATACATAGCAAGGTACATTTGAAAAAAAAATGTTCAGGTGGGAGAACTTAAAAATTATACAAAACACCGTCGATAAAGTATCAAAAAACCAATTTTCTTCAACAAGACCTCTCGCATAGAATATAAACAAGATCTTTTTACTATTTACTAACAAAATTAAAAACATTTTACCATTTAACTGGTATAGAGTGGATTATT
This sequence comes from Acleris sparsana, assembly GCA_923062465.1. Lineage (NCBI taxonomy): Eukaryota > Metazoa > Arthropoda > Insecta > Lepidoptera > Tortricidae > Acleris > Acleris sparsana. The sequence continues at coordinate 21,435,382 of OV281287.1, forward strand.
AATTACTTCTAGCAAAATATAGGACTTATTATTATTAGTCTGAGAATTTCAATAATTTGGACCGATCTTAGTACTTAGTTGTTGAGGCAGAACTAATTTAATTTGAACAGCTTTATACAATGAAATCTTTTTTGGGCTACTGCAGTTTATTATCACGCAACGAGGCATTTTCTTAGTTTTCACGGCCGGCTGCAACTGCAGGCGCGGGGAACGGCGCTTGGTGGGGGTCTAAGTCGGGATTCGGACACGCAAAGTAGATGCATTTGCATTGTCTATGTGTATTTATATCTGTGTTAAAAGCCTAACTTATTTTGTATTTCAAGTTTTTTAAGTTGTTACCAAAAATGCGGATTCTAGGTGTTGTTTGCGCCTCCTTATGCTAATAATACTCATTAATAGACTATTTAATGTAGGATTATGTAAAGGGTCCTCTTTCAAATCCAAGGCTCGGGTAGTTTGAGATATTATTTCAGACCAGGTAAGTTTATGTAGTATTGGTATTGGTATTGAGGTATTTTTAATTACATTTACGATGTACGACTTAGTTTCAAAGCAACCTTTAAAAAACGCAACTGGTTCTAACTAAATTTAAGTATTAAAATACAATTCCTGAATGATAGCGTAAAATAAAAACGGATAAAAAACCTAAGCATGCTTTTTAAATACCTGTTCAATGATACTCCACTTGTCATAGTTTGTCGAATTTAAGTTTTTTTTTTCTACAATATGGCATCTGTGTGCCGCCACAATTAATTTTGATAAGTGTCATTTACAAGATTCAAATCGATTGTCATAAGAATCATCAAAATCCAGCCACACGTTTAATTTCTAGAGTGCAACAAAGGAACAAACATACGGACATACATATAACATATAGTCAATACATTTAAGTTCCTTAGTAAAAAGTTTGATACTGCCAACATGCCCCGTAAACGCCCCGTAAAAATCTCCAATTTAAAACACTTGTTTGTATTTATTGACTCCTGCAGGGTCCGACAATATCATTAGTAATCCTCGATCCATCTTCCCGGCGAGCGGACAGGTACCCGTGTGCGGCGGCTTTATCCCTCCCCGGGGTTTGCAGTCAGCCTTAGAACTTCTCAAGGCTTCCATTGTCTGGAGGCTCTCGTGGCGGAACTTTGTGAAAGTATACGTCGTTAGTGTTTTGTTTGTTTGATGTTTTAGGGTTGACAAGTTGTTTGAATGCGTGGTTATCGAGGCATGAGAACTGCCCGGTACTCACTTACGTGTGTATTGTTATAACTATAATGTACCTTGTGCAGTGCATGCCCTTATATTTTTTCCCTTTCTTAAGTTAATACCTTTTGATTTTTACCTTAGTATTTTATTGCTTTAATTGTTTGTAACGCTCGTTTTAAGTATGGTGATATTTTTCCCATCTTTTTTATTTTCTGGCAGCAGTTAGGGTAAAGGCACCAGTTGTCAGCCAGAGACCAGTAGTCAACCTTGTATGAGTGCGAAGAGTGGAAAATATATCTTGCGTACTCTTCCCACTCATACAAAGTATAGGCAGAGGCTGACAACAGGTCTCTGGCTGACCACTAGTGACTTTACCCTACTCCATTTGAAACATTTACCAGTCTTAATTTTTTCAGTAGCTTATTTGCCCAACATTATATCTCAGCAGAAATGATTTAATCAGTATGACAATTTTACAATCTTTATTTTTACCTGAATAGTTATATCATTTCCATAAAGTCGTCGGAGCTCCTCAGTAGCGGAGTCTACTTCTGGGTGGTTTGGCCTTTCAGTCCTGCTGCAAAAGTAACATAACCTTAACCTACGTACCTATTCCGGACTAAATACAATGGGAAAGTTGGCGACTGGGAAAAATCCAGAATGTTACCCAATGAAAAATTGCTACGCGATATAATCGATTTCGGCAAAGATTTATAAACTCGCATTTTTACCATTAAAACAATTTCAATATCCACTGTTTAATTTATGTCTATATATTTATAATTTCTATTCTCATTGTTACCTAATCCTTCTGTCGCAAGCTGTACAACATGAAGGAATACCAAATCACTCTAAAAATCCAAGATACCTGTCTCAACATCGCACATTACCTGCTCAACATTCACCTCAACGTTCTCTTGACAAACTGGAACAACCCAAGGCAATTCATATTACCGACAAAACAATTCTATTGACGGCACGAGCCATTAAACTTGGAGTCGAGTTGAGCCATGAAGCGAGGCGAGTCGAATCGGTGTAATATCATTTAACAATGGAATAGTTTCAAACAGCTCAATACAATTTGTAGTCGAATATCTTTATGCGAAATACACGCGAATCCAAGTTTGCTTTAGGAATTCGGTTTAGTTTTAGTTTTTAAGCTGAAGTTCTTTTTAAGTATGTAAAACATCTTACGAGTGCAGTGAGAGAGCTGGGCTAAGAATGAACATCAGCAAGACTAAATTTATGATTGTGTCACGGGAGTCCGCCCAGGAACCAAACCAAATAATAGCAGTGGCAGGACAAAGGTTGGAAAGAGTCACTAAATACAAGTACCTGGGAACCTGGTTGACTGAAAATTGGGAATGCGATACAGAGATAAAAACCCGCATAGAAGTCGCCAGAAGTACCTTTAACACCATGAAGAAGGTAATGACCAGCCGGAGTCTGAACATTAAGATGCGAACTCGTCTCCTCCAATGCTATGTTTGGCCAATTCTTCTATACGGATGTGAGTCCTGGACTATAAAAGAAGACCTCAGGAAACGTATAGAGGCATTCGAAATGTGGTGTTATAGGCGGATGCTAAAGATCAGTTGGACACAGAAAGTGACGAATCAAGAAGTCCTGCTACGTGTCAACATGAAGCGATGTCTTTGGGATAACATCCGCCAAAGAAAGATTGCATATCTTGGCCATGTACTACGGCATGATAGATACAACCTCTTACAGCTGATAATGATGGGAAAGGGCGCTGGCAAAAGACATGTAGGCCGCCGGAAGAAGTAATGGCTGAGGAATCTCCGGGAGTGGACTGGTGTCACGAGTGCTGCACATCTGTTTCGCCTCGCGAGAGACAGAGAAAAGTTTTCAGAGCTGACTGCCAACCTTCGCTAGTCGGAGAGGCACATTAAGAAGAAGAAGAAAACATCTTAGCTGTTTATGTTTATCTACATGCATGGCTCGAAATAAACCAAAGGGTTTTGACAATGCTGGCTTCATTTATTCATAAAGAATTCTAAAAGAAAATAAAACCAGTTGATTAGTTTAACTTTCACCTGATTGCCAGTAACATTCGCTTTTAAACATTCGAATGCAGAAAGATCTCTCGCCTCCGTAGAGGCTCGGACCAAAAAAGACGCAGCAAACCGCTTAATGCTCGTAGAAAATTCTGCAACGCATGGATGAAAGCATTTTCAGCGCTCGGTGGCGCAGTAACTGGAAGAAGAAAATACGTGTTTATTTATTTTTGTTTTATTACGCAAAAACAGAGCGATACTTTGGTATAGAACAATAGATCTTGCATAAAATAACGAAGACTTTAAAACTGGAGACAATCTCACATAAATATACCCAGACAAAAACCAGGATTATACTATAGATACTCAACATTGAAAAATACCTATTTAAAAATATAAATAGTTATTTATTTACAAAGAAAACATCTAAGACTCTGGGACAAATATTCGCACTCGCCACTCAAATATTTGGCCTTACCAGAAATTGGACCCGGCACCCTATCTTTATAGCTAGGACACTAAAACTAGGCTGACCGTGTCGTCACTCGTGATAAATATGATAAAATATATAAATATCAGGGGACAATGTCACACCAATTGACCTAGTCCCAAACTAAGCTTGTACTATGGATACTAGACAACAATATAAATACTTATATAGATAAATATATACTTAAATACATAGAAAACATCCATGACTCGGGAACAAATATTCGCGCTCATCACACAAACATCTGCCCTTACCGAGATTTGAACCCAGGAACGCTAGCTTCGTAGGCAGGGTACCACTAACTACTACCAACTTAGCCAGCGTGTCGTCTAATTAATAATAATAATGATAATGATATTCACTCTATTTGTGTGATAATTTTTTCGTTCAGCAAGTCCTAGGCCTCTCGGTCGCTTTTAATTTCAGTCATTTTTACCCTTTTTTTAGATATTGATATTGTTAAAAATAGAACGATAAAAGAATTTTATAACAAAAAGTTGTAGGCATGAGAAATTTTTGACACCAAACGCTACTGAGAAGCTAGTAAGTTAAGTTCTATCTGAGAAACAAAATATGCATTTCACAAAGTTAAAATGCTCTATCGAAGTGTAAAACAAAAGCTGGAGAGCTAGTAATTGATGTTATCCTGGCAATATCGACGTTTTCGCCGTAATGACGTCTCTTTGTGCTCGGACAACTGCCCGGCTCTTTTGTCTCGCGGACGTCTTCCTCGCGAAGGTCTGAAGGTAATTTGGATCTGTTAGATTTTATCTGCTCGCTCGCTGAATGCTAAACGTCTGAAAGTGTCGTTAAGCGCTTAACTTTTTAATAGCCTTCTGTGATTTTTTCCAGCGATGGTTATTGACCGATTTTAACGGAGTTTAAATACCCTGAATTTGACTGTCGAATATTTTAGGTTATGCTTTGCACGTTTTATTTGAATTGGCACTTTCGTCGGGGCCAGAAAATTGTCGGGGATCTTGTTTCTCGAACCCTGATGCAATATGCTACACGGGATACATTCCCGCTTTTTGTTGCCGCAACTGTTTTATCATTAGTGGTCTTCAACCACTACTACTTCTAAAATCATAGATTGTTTATAAGGCACCTATACAAAAGAGAATTGATGTTATGTTTGATAAACTAACAAACTTTACAATAATTTCAGTTTCGAGTTTAATACCGTTTATGACCCTTTAGCGGGTAAATCTAGATTTCTGAGAGGACTGTAAGGCTCGGGAGGGCTTGGGAGGATTTGCCGAGTGCCCTTAAGTTATGGACACTCGGGATATTGCTTCGACCTTCTCACATTGTTTCCTGAGGGCCGTGATTCACGGGTAGTTTTATGACTTTCTGAGACAAGGACACTGGAATAACATTGCTGGGGTTCTGCTGACTAAGTGCTTATAGACTGTAATAGCTGTTTAGGGTTCAGTTTAGCTATTTTGAAACAAATCGTTGTTTAAATTCCTTTGTTGATTTCTATTTACCGCAATTCAACGTCCTATTCCTTCAAACTAATAATTAAGTATTGTATTTCTATTGTACGTCTTTCTATAAACAATATGACACAAACCAAAATACGATCTTCAAGAAAGAGAGATGTGCAAGAAGATTTGTAACGCAACGACTGATGAATAAATTCTTATGATTGCATAATATGGTCATAATACTGTCTCTGCTTTAAACAACCTCACATTAAAAATGTATTAACTCAACCCCTCATAACAACGAGCTTCCAGTGATACTCCCATGTTATAATAAACAAGCGACTTATCGTCATTTTACGTCCGCACATAACGCAATAATGGGATATTAAACAAAAAATACGCGCCGCTAGAGTTTATATTGCGTTTTTAAACATTATAATGGAGCAAGCTGGCCGCTGTGCGTCGTCGGTTCGAGCTTATTTACTTAGGCTCCGGCCACCGGGTTTGGTGGATGCGGGTTTTAAATCTATTGGCTACGCGAGTTTTCATTACTAAACTGGTAGAATAAACCTTTTGAAATTTAGTTACATTATAGTCTACTTTTCTCGGACCATTTGTACAAGGACATAATCATGGTGGTATTTTTTTTTTATCTACGTACTTTCTGTATGTATTTTTTTAACACAGTCATTATCTATGTATTTGTCGAAACGAACTACCGACTCTTAACTCAGTGGGTCTAAGTTAGCCATAGATATACATAAAATCGAAAGGAAAGGGAAAATCGACTAGCAAGATTCAAGCAAAACATACTGACACAAAAAAACCAAGTAAGTACAGTTCCATAAAATCTTGACAAAAAGTTAATCATTGTTTACGCAGTGTGGTTTTGTCTCAGGTCCTATCAGATCAAGGGAATCGGCATTCATTTGTTTACACCCACACTTACGTTGACGACTTCCTTATCTGATTATCCAGAATGGTTTATATCCTGACGGTGTTTACAGTCTTGTTGTCTTTCTGGCTGTTTTCGTCGAACCGGCTGTTTTCTTGAAAGTTATTTCATCAATTTTGCAAATTAACGATTATTATGTTTTTTGTCTAGTATTTTGCTAGCTACCGACGTTTTGTTGTTTAAAGTTTAAAAAAATTACTAAGTAAAATTATCGTCTTATTTGTATCAATTTTTTCCTTGACCTCCGAATTTGTGACGTCTCACACATGAGGCAACAGTAAAATAATTCTTCCCTTTTAGAGCTTCTTGTCTTTCCCGGGAGTGCAATTTCCTACACTCTGACCCTTTCAGTTTGAGACAAACCTTTTTTTCAAACATGCTCCTTGGGATATATTAAGATAAAACCTAAATAAATTTATATGTATTATTAAATGTAAACGGTACTTTCAAAAAAAATATTATTTATATTTTATCCTGTGTTTAATCTTAAGGGAGATTTGTATTTATTTCGACACTATTTCGATACTCTTACCTTATTTCTGATGTGTCCTTTCGGATATACTTCGAGATTCTCTAGGATTTTTTTTGACCCTATTAAACACTCAGCTGTTCAAAATGGACAGGTTTCGTCACGATGCTTTTCCTTCACCGTAACAGCATCAGTTAATGTACCTAAGTTAGTAAAAACTCTCCGGTACATGGTGAGCTCGAGGGACCGAACTCGGTACTTTACGATAACGAGTCGGCTCTCTGAGCCACTAGTCCACCGGCGCTCATCCTCCTGTGCCACCACAACCAACTATTCCCGCGTCCCTTATCTGCTCTTCGGTCCACCTTATCTGAGCAAGTAATATGAATATATTAAAAAAAAGATTTCTGAAGATGAAGAAGATGAAGAAGTGGGATCTGAGACCCAAAGGCATTTGAAATCTCAAGACTACAATCTCCAAACTGCAATCCTAAGACTTTAAATGCGTTGCCAACCCTGAGGACTGAGATGGAAGGCTTCTATGGTAGTAATTTACAATTTCTGTTACAATTAAACAAGAGAGAGGAAACAAAAAACAATACCCCAACAAAATAATTGCCAGGTACGGCCCCTACGAGGTTAAGAAGGGGAGGCAGCTGTAAACTAGAATTAGGAGTTTGGGGAGGTGGACATAGAGCTAATATCTCGCTGGTGGTCCAGCGAGTGTTTGCATTCGGTCTGTTTGTAAAACTGGACATCTGCATCGGCCAGCGTAGAACTTCGTGTTTGTTCTGCCTCCCTATGTGGGTACTTCAGGTGTTCGACTGAGACCATTGTGATGCAAAGAGTAAATTTTAATTACGACGGAAGTATTTAATGTTGTTTTTTTAGTAATTAAATATATTAAAAACAATCGAAGGTGTCCTGAGAATATGATTAGACTTTTTTAACGGTATATTTTTTATTTCTCATATGCTTACGATGCCTCCCATCTCTTTATATTTTTGTCATTAAACAGGGTTGTGTAATAATATGAAACTAAAATCTCCTGTACTTACCAATCAATCAGGTAATTACTGCTAGAAAAGTTAAATTAATATTTAATGTCGTATTTAAAGTATTTACAATGTATATATGTAAACTAAATCATTTCACTATAGATCATAAGTTTCCAAAGGAAAAGGAAAGGTTTACATCATAACAACAACGCCGTAAGCTTAAGTAAAACTTAGTAAATCACTTTTGTATTCCTAGACAACCCACGGCCACTAGATTCCCCATTAGAATCGTATCCGTGACTCATAATAATGTTACTAGGTTCAATTATTTTCTCCCCGGGACAGCTCCGTGGCAGTTGTTCCAGTCATCCGGGACTGCTAATTTAACCCGGGTAATGTCCCAGCCGGCATAAGTGCTGGCGTTTGCGCAAACTAGTGTCCATATGTCCACACTCATAATAATTTTACAGCAGCTTGGGACACCTATAAAAAAGTTCTACAAGCTTGATGGTTTTAACGTTCATCTTCAGGTGGTTTTTTACTTATAATTTTATTAAAGAAATTGGTTAACTATTCAGAATTAATAGTCTCCATATCATCTACTTTATTGCGTTATGCCAGCACGCTGTCGTAGTTCTAGAATTTAAAGGTAGGTACTCTAAGAGGGTGTCATTCGCGATCCATAATATCGTTTGTTCTAATCGTCATTTGTCCTAATCCTGGTTTTCAACAAATTAAGCTTTTCAAAAATACCTGAAGTTAGGTTAAGTTACAGTTGTGTTATGACAACACTAAAAAGTTTTAAACATCGGGCGGGAATGGCTTTTAAAACAAACGATGAATTAGGATAAGCGATACTATGGATTCCAATATAGAGCCACTCTAAGAATCTGTAAGAGTGAAAATAATAATTAGATTAAGTATTAATTTATAGATTGACTTATTAGACTCAAACTTAATTAATCCGCACTATGCCGGATAGTACAAGATGATCGTCTTTCTTGTTTGTTACTCTCAGTAGTATTTTATTATTCAAAACGGTGTGTCATGCTTAGTCTGTCATATTTTTGACTGTACAATACAATACCTACTATATTTACTTATTAACACTCGTATAGTAGGTATTCTGATTCCTTTTCTAACGGCTTTAGCCCTAGAATTCTACAAAATAGTTTGATATTAATGTAACCCAAATTTTGCGTTAAAGACAAGTAGACAAATAAAACCGGTTACCGGGAACAAATTCCGTGGAATGGACTGAAACTACAATTTCATTTCACTTAGAAATACAGACGCATTCTACGAATTCCTTGTGCCTTCAATCGTTAACACGCAAATGTTAAGTTTTTAAGTTAATGATAACAGGAAGTTTAATTGCGCAGACACTATACCGTTTACTTCACTCATTTCCATCTTTGCTTTCCTAGAGATCATCTCATATATATTTAAACTTGTATAAATGTTTTCGAACCGCCATACTTAAGTTTGTAACAATATTATCGTCCTTACTTACATCTCAGAGGCTTTATACTTAGGCCTTTATGGATGTTGTTTTCTTGAACTTGTGTTGGTTTTGTGCCGAGATAACGCATAATGTTGGAGCTATTTTGCTTTTGCGAAGACTCGGCACTTCTGCTTAATGCTGTTTCTTTCCACAGTTTTTAGATGCTAGTTTTGTTATTTCTTTAAGGTGAATTTATTGCTAAGAGCCTTTAGCAAAAAACTTCCAGTTCATTTTGCTATTCTACACTTTTATACCGTTCCAACATGTTGTTAATGTACGTATTGACATATCATTAAATCATGTCAGTTGCAATATATCTAGATTTGTTGATGAGACTTAGGTTTCTGACAATAACTAATGGTTTGTGTTATTCCAACTACAATATACAACTTACATTATTCTCTTTCATATCAACGGTGTTTTTATTTGTCTATTCAACCGAGAAACATCTTTGCATGACGTAATAAAAAAGTAAAACACAAGTCAACAACCGTTCTAACTTCTGACTGGTCTAAATCTAAGCCGTCTGATTGGTCGATAGCTCCGGCACCATCCTGTTTGCATTCTTCGAGTTCGAGACCAAAATAAGATTTTACTTTAAATTCCGCTAGAAAATCCTAGGTGCGAAATCAGGGATTCACTTTGTGCCCGTGTTTGGGGAGGGGGGCGGGGGGTGCAGTGATGCGTGCTGGTGGACGCGCCTTAAGCGCTTAAGGCGAGCTCGATATTACAAATAGTTTGCGAGGGATCGGTGGCCGCAGGAGTTTTCCTCGGGCTTGGCTTAGGAACGACGTATTTTGATCTAGAACGTGGCATATTTACGGAGTAGGTACGTCAGCCTTTTTTGTTGGAGTCAAAGGAAAAAGAACAAAGAACGTGTAAATTTTAGGAGTGAGTCCTTTTAGTAGCTACTTTTATAAGTTGCGATTCTTACAAGGTCCTGATAAATTAAGGCACTGATTACAAACGGAATTTGTATGTACTTTTGGTAAGTTAAAATATACAAAACGCATGCTTATAAATAATGAGGCAATCAACCGGAAAATGTATCTAAATGGGAAGTAAAATACATTATTAAACGGTTAAATAACTGAATTAGGCAGTTGCGTGTGGGCGTAATTAATCGGAATTGGTCGGTAAATAAATCTTAATTGACGGTTCTAAAAATAAATACGTGGAGCAATGTATCTCTTGTATGTTTCAACATGTTACCTAAAACTAACCCAACTTACCTTTTCATGGTCTTTTACATCTCACTGTGAACTGCCGTGCCCATTTCTTTTTTTTGTAGGGTTCCATACTCAAACTAGGAACCCTTATAGTTTTACCATATCCGTCCGTCCGCAACCTAACTCAGAGACCCTTAGTACTAGAAAGCTGTAATTTAGCATGAAACATATAGGCCACGCAAAAAAAGTGGTAAAATAAAATCATAAAACAATATTTTTAGTGTTCCTCCCCTACACGTAACGTGGGGATGTGTTTTTTTTTTCTCGGCTACCCTTAGTGTGGGGTGTCGTTGGATAGGCCTTTCAAAAATATTGCGGATCAATTTTTCGATTAAGAGATCCGTGTATGAAATAATATTTTATAAACATTAAGCTTTAAAGCGTTTTTTTTATTTGTCTCACTTACTTATTAGTGACGAAAATGGACTATGTTTTGAGGAGTTTTAACAAATTAAAATAATGTAAATAGGATTAGATATAATGTGATCTTTACATCATTCCATTCATTATGTTTTTGTATGGCAACATTTGAGTCCGTTCTTTGAGATTATTGTGGTATATAACTGACTTAGCCCATCGAGTATACCGCATGCTCCAAATGCTCTTACTTTCACGAATTCATTATCACTAAATATAATTTCAATTTTGAATAAAATGTTATTTAACCTTAAAGAACCAACACTCTGAGACAAAATCTTCAAAGCCCATCAATATTTATCTCAATGTCAGAATTTACTTTAATTAAAGCGTGTTTCATTAAATATTAAAATCAATTAGGAATATGTAATAAACCCTGAGATTAGTTAATTTATGCGTACTGAATTATGTCAATACTTAAATACTGTTTGATTATTTGATTAACGTGTAGGATTCTAGCTCTTGGCAGGAAATTTCGTCACGATGAAATTGGGTAACATCGACAAAGTTTAGCAAAAGGCATCTTTAAAAAAATACAGATACAGATAGAGAATCTTATAAGGCATCAAGTTCGCTACTTCTATCTTTAATGTTTTTAATGTAATAAATAAATGAATCAGGAGAGAATCTTACACAAATTTACCTAGTCCCAAACTAAGCTCTAGATAAAATAAAAAAAAAGATGTTTATTCAGTAAGTAGGCCGCACGGCCACTTGTACACGTAATAAGTCTACCAGCGCTTCGCAAGAGACTACTGCTGAAAAGAAACGCCGCAAGAAACTGAACAGTCAGTCGTTTTTTTAAATAGGCCTTATGATATTATACAATGATAAAGCTTACCCTAGCATTATATAAAACAATGAATCGAATATAAAATAAAATAAATATATATTCAAGCGTAGATTGAGCAGGAAAATGACATGACAATGTGTCAAACTCAGAATTTTCATAACGCTACTTCACTAGATAATAATGAGACTAACGAGGTCTGATTATTCTATCCCAAATAGACATTTTCAACATTATATCATTAGTTTCATCGGTATGGAATCAATTATAATACTCCCACGTCATTAAACTTCTCAGCTAATTAACGAATAAAATTCACTGAACATTAAAACAGTACCAAATAAGCAGTTGGTTTATTAGCACCTAGTTAACAAATTTGTTCTAAGTTCTAAGGCATTCCGCCGCATTTGAAGCAGGTCCTCTCCAGCTCTGGAACTCCTAGTTATAGAGTGATTGAATACTCTCATCTGAATGATAGTTATGCCCACCTAGAATTAATTGGTATATGTTGTGATAAAAACTGGTGAACTGACCAGCATAGAGGCATTATATCTTGGACCTCAGGGTTTCAATTTTAGGATTGCTTTGTTTTTGGTGGAAACACCTTGACACCGTCACACTTGCCAACATGCCGCCAAGCAGAATACTATTGTTATTTTACCTTTCAAGGTGAGACAGCCATTTAAAGAATTATTAGAGAAGTAGAAGAATAGAATTATTCAACTTCACTCCTCACAATTGGTGACAAATTTGCTTTCTGAGATTGCAAATGTTCATGGCCTTCATAAGTAGGCTACTCTTTGTAAATACTACATGCAATAACAAATTTCAGTTAGTTCGTTTGCCAATGAAAAAAGCCAGAAGCAACTTCCCTGATTCATCTAGCTGGTGTAATTTAAGTTCCCTTTCAAAGAAGTACTAAACAAGCATGAAACTTAGTGGCTTTAAATCTTAAATTACCATGATTTGTCTGTTGTTGTGAATTTCTCATTTCCTCAGAACCTTGCGTTTGTCCTCGGTGAGCCACTTAAATTGTGTCCGAGTCATTAAATTTGTTTTATCGGCGGTCCAGTGTCAATTTATTTATGGCTTTACTTTTGCCCGCCATTTAATAGCCGAGATTAATTTCATGCCTTCGAGCAAGAACCTCGTGTCGAAATCGCTAGGTGCCTAAAATGACCAAGACAGGATTTATTTAATTGTCCCACTGTAGCTTCCTACAACCATGTTATGAAGTATGTTAAAAAGTATAGTTAAAAGAAAAAGCGATATTTGCTGTGGCTTTGTGCTGCCTGAATCATACTCCTGGATTATCATCTCAAGATAAATTACCAAAGGAAGGATACGATTGATATCAACATTATTCGGGTACCCTTAGGCTCCTGTGAGCAATGAAGCAGATATGTCTTTAGTGAAATATTTTATTATTTTGAATAACAATGATTTTTTATATTACATGATTTTAAATACAAGCGAAAAAGAGATAAATTAATTACAAACGCTAGTTGAATCTCCAAACTTGAAATTTTAAGTCAACCGCCGTGGGGTGACATCACATGTGCTGCGTTTAGTATGCATTCTAAACTGAACCTTTCCTTGCCCCTTCCATTGCAATGTTATCCTTGAGTTTCGTAGAAGTAAAAACTATAGCTACTTATCTGACACTTTTCGTCCAAGGTGAAACTTGTTTATGAAAGTATTCCCCACTTATAAGTCTTGCGACATTTTGCGCGTTATACAGGACTACAAATGTAATGTTCCTGTGTAATACTTATTTCATTTATAGTAAAATTCATCAGCGTTCTCAAGATCACAATACCAAGTTTAAAGAGTGCCTTCCTAAATCAACCTTTTCAGACTGAAAGCTACCCTTTCAAATCTGTTGTCTCTCACTTCTCAAAGTTATACTTCCCTGGTATTTTCGGGTAAGATTCCACAGTGTGGCGTCTCCCGGTAAACAGGAGTGCGGGAGCTGTCAGGGGAGAATTTCATTTGTCGACAATGCGGGGCCATTAACTTTGAGCTCAGCGGTCTAGTCGGTAAACTAAACTTTAATCTTGAATGCATGTAGGATAATATTGCGTTATGCGGTGAAAAGACTGGTCAGAAGGGTTGGAGTGGGATACAGCTACTACAACTTGTATTTTCTCGCATGTCGCGTCTCTTTCGTTTGTAGACTAGACAGAGGGCGACTACCGAGCGACAGACAAGTCGCGGGAAACTTGTGCTTGCTGCTCAGGTAACCCTAGACTAGATGCATTGTGTGAATGTTATCATTATGGATAATGTATAGGATTGGGTTTAACCTTGTTTCGCCGACGCTCATTTCAAAGAATGTATCACTTCGGAGATTTTTTGTTTCATAGAAACCTATTTTTTACCGAAGCCTATTTTTACGTGAATCATAATTAAGATAACCTCAAATCAACACAGATTCAGCAGTAAATAGGTTTCTATGAAACAAAAAAATCTGCGAAGTGATGCGTTCTATAAATTAGTGTTCGGGTTGACATAAGCCGATGGACGATCGCGTCGAACGCTTAATTTTGTACAGTCTGTGCCAACTGAAGTCGGCAAAGATGTAAACACAATCCAACTAAACAATTTACCATTATTACTCGATACTCACGTGCTTTTAAAGATCAAGTGAGGTCGCAATGATTTATATACTTGATCTTTACTATTACATTCAGTTAAGGATTAAACAAAAAAACAGTTGTGTTGTGTCAAACAGTACTGACACTGAATTTCAATTGCCACAGACTATAAGTTCCATGCATTTCGTCAGTTTTCGAATATCGTTTACGATAGTGTTACGAATCTTGGCTAGGAGCTCTGAGTGATTAAAGGTTCGTTTTGAACCAACGCATACCTTAAGAAAACGAGTGTCAACGTATTGCATTTGTGAGTTACAATAATACAGATCTACGTGACACATCAGGGTCTCTTCCACTTTGCTTAACCCCGTTTAGCTTTCTAATCGTAACCATATTGAAGTCATGGTAGCTTTTATTCACGTAACTGCTATAAAATCATCTGTGTTAATACCAAATGGATTGCGGGGTGTAGGACCTTGTGCAGGGTTCGTCCGAATCGCTACCATCTTATCCATGAACCTACCGCCAAACAGCAGTGTTCGCATTGTTGTGTTCCGGATTGGGGATAAGACAGCCCGTGTAATAGAGGCATTCCATCTTAGCCCTTAGGGTTGGCAACGCATTTGCAGTCTTAGGCTTGCAGTCTTGCGAATGCGAATGTCTATGGGTCACAGTTTCTACTTACCATCAGGTAGCCTGTGTGCTCGATTGCCTTCTCTATGCCGCTGCATACAAAATCAAAACAATAGTTCCACTTTGAAGCCGATTGTGTTTGCGAGTGCGTAAGGCAATAGAAACTCAGATTTGTTAAACCACCAATCGCTTATTCAATAATGCACGACGCCAATCAGTCGTCGATTTGCGGCTCAAAGGCGGTCGACCGACGCCACCCGCTAACTGTGAGCGTAATGTGAACAGGGCCTTATTTAGCGAACATTTAGAATTCATACTCGTTTTAAACAGATAACGACATACTTTCGAAGTCTCACGTACATTGAAACTATGAAATGTGTTCGTGAAGCTATTTATTCAACAACTTCAAACGTAAATGTTCAAAGTAAACATTCTGCCGGCGTCGTGACGAGGGTCACTGTCCCGCACTAATTATGCCGACGTGCAGCTTTCCTTGTCATGTTTTCAACTTGAACAGGTACTAGTTCTCTAGCAGCTCTTTGGGGATTTGAGAAACATTGAATCTTTCTAGAAGGTCATTAAACTTTCTCAGTCATTGGTTTGGCTACTGTAATTTCTCTTCACTTCGTCGGTATATTTTAGGATTTCCATAATAAAATATACCGACGGAAGGCGGCATGTTGTATAAGGAAGTAAAGGAAATGGCCATGGATACGGGAAAAAGAGAACATTGCATCATTAAATGTACATTGAGTAACCTTTTGTCTCTATTTCACATTATAATGGCCTATCTTATTTCGTTGTATGTAGTATTAATCGTACGGTCGAAGTTATGACAGCTCTTATTTGCTAGACAGTAAAAGTTTTTATATCGTTAACAGTGTCATAACAAATATCAAAGCAAGATGAGCTATCTAAATCAAAGAAGATTTAAGGCTTGTGCTTAAATTAGAAGCATTTAGTTTCCAGCAGACAAGAAACTTAGGAACTTTCAACCAATAATTTGAATGATTTGTACTACCTATAAAATTGTTTCGTGGTCGTAATAAATACACAATTAATTTGAAGAACCAATTCATTAGTACTTTCAATCAGTGCTAATTATTTACCACTAATTTGGGGCTTATTGTGTTTTGGACCCGAATAATCCGATGGCAGGAACAAACAACAGATTACTTCACAGTTCGACCCAATTCCAAGAACTCTGGCATTCCAGTTATAATCCTAATTCGTCTTATGTTCTATTCGGAGATGGTTTGTTAGTCGGGAATGTCAAAAGGATTGCTATATTTTGCAATGAAATATTGTAATAATCAGCCAGTCGGACATTTCCAACGTGCATTCCTTAGATTTGAGAAATGTTGCTGAAAATTAGCTGTCAAGTTTCAATCATTTTATACATTTGTTACTTTGAAATACATTTGCTGCGTATAATTGAAAATGTGACGGGAGAATTATTCCTCAAAATAAAACAAATCATAGAATATCGTTTTCTACAGCTGCTTTTACTGTCACTGTACGTTATTTCAAATTCGTAACAGTCACACTTTTTTTAATCGTTTTTTAGTATTCACGGTAACGAAATAAAAGTTCTTGCAAATTATATACAGTTTTATGCTTCATGCTAACACCATACTTATTAAATACATACATACATACATAAAATCACGCCTGTTTCCCAGAGGGGTAGGCAAAGACGACTTCTTTCCACCTGCTACAATCCTGACAAATGTCTTTCGCTTCTTCCACATTCATACATCGAGTCATGCACGCACGTCAGTTTCGGGTACTTAAGATTCGGCCCTTTTCCAGTATTTCTCCGATTTGATTTGAAAAAGTACGCCTAGGGCGGCCTCTTCCGACCCTTCCACTCACTTTCACTCTGTATAACTCTTTCGTCAATCTTCTTTCATCCATTCTTTCCAAATGACCGAACCATCGAAGCATGCCCTTTTCAATCTTAGTCACTACATCTTCTTTTAGTCCACATTTCTCTCTGACCTTTTCATTCCTTACTCTATCAATCAGTTTCACACCACACATACTACACAAAGAGCGCATTTCAACTGCATTAAATAACTTATTAAATAATAAAGAATAAACGACCAACAAAGTAAATAGTCATATTGTTACAATCATGGCAAGATTAACCGCACAACCAAAACCACTAGTAGACGTACCTTACCTAGTATTAATATATTCAAAGAACTAAATGTTATGTTACGAACTCTTGTAACACGAAAATATATGAAAATATAATATTAAAACGACTAGCATTGTACTCATGCTAATTTCAATGCAACTTGAAATATAAATGTAATGTATCCACTTTACGATTGTATACACGATATCATCCAAATATACAAGTCAAAACGATATTAATTCCAGAAAAATATGGCTCCAGAAAGTACATATTAATTGTGGCATCGATTGCTATCGTTCTCGTGACAGATCGCCCAATTACCGCTTTCTGTGCCCTGATTCCATTTCCTGGGCTAAGCCGGCATTCCTATTATTTATTACTATATACACAGTGGGAATAACACACTATCATGAGGTTCCAAGTTATATCTTCAGCACAATCAAAGTTATACCTAATATCCATTTGATCAAGGCTTATGTTTGATTCCAGTAAAAATGGGACGTAGAACTTTGCAAAAGTGAGTAACGATCTGTCGCAGTCTGAATTATTTCCCTGCTATTTGTTTTTCAAACAAGCAGAACGTTAATTAGGAATGATATTTCCTTTGTTTACCTGGGTTTTTATGAAATATTTGTTTTGCGTACTGGAGACTCATTGTTTGTTAGTGTTTTATTGACAGAGTGAATTACGGTTAATTTTCCGAGCTGTTTTAACTTTGACACTTGTTGACATAACAATTAAGGTGTCAAAATAATGAAAACAAAGGCCATTTGCAACGTCAAAAGATAGCGGATGTGTAATTTGTTTTAGTTTTGTATTTTTGTGTATTTAGGTGTTCAAACATCTTTTCTGTTAGTGATTTATTTTATGCCTTTGTGTTGCACAGTGACAGATGACTTGGACTTATTTCGTGTATCTGGCATATTAATACCCGTTTCAAGTGGACTCGCAGTGGTACAGACCTCTGTCCTACATATCACCGTACAACGTTGCCCCCAATCTTCCTAGAGAAGATTGGATTGTGTTTTATTGCTATATTGATTTATTCTTATATATGTATACTTGAAACTGGCGAAATCACTTCATTGTGGAAACGCAATATTCCCGCGGTACTTAGTACCTACATGTTGAAGTCGCCGCGGGGCAAAGTAAAAAATAATAAAAAAAAATTTTTTGTTGTCAGGTACACTTTGATTGATCCATTTCTAAGGTTTTTATAAAAGCTTCAAAGCCTTTACTTCTTCGAGAAGTTAGTTTATTGATTGATTACAAAGACATCTACATCTACATTAACCTAACGTAACCTAGCAGATTTTTTTAAAGATACGGCATCAGTTTTTCTAATAACTAAATACCCATTACAACATTCTATTTCCCGACTGAAACGTAACCATTTGAACTTCTTTTGTTTATCCTGTTTTTACCTACGTCAGTACATCAGTACGTTAGGGCTTTCAGTTGTCACCCCAGTTTTCAAATCCGTGGGAGGCACAGGCTGCCAACCTACCTGCTACCCGCCGCTAGCGGTCTACTGTCCCTCTGCTAGCAATGTCAACGCCTTTGAACGCCTTCTGTCATTCCGGGTGGTTAAATATTCCGCGACCCCCCTTGTGAGGGATCATAGTTCTTTTGCCTTGATCTTGTCTTCCATGTCTTTGGGTACTTAAGCGATTTAGAGTATTGAAGAATGATAAATTGGATTAATAATTATATTGCGTCGTTTTTTTTTAAGAAATTTTATTGTTAATTTTCTTTTGCAGTCTGTTATTACATATCTAAATATATGTATATTCGAATTTGTTTTAATCATCAGTGATTTTTAAAGAGTTATACTGCAACAATTTAAAGGATAATACTTACCCCCCTATTCAAAAAACCTACTTTAGTTAAATTATGCGTTGTCCCTTTCCATCAGATAGAAGTGCCACAATGTTAGATAAGGACAAAACATATTTAAATCACACTTTAGCTATTGTGCGTTTATGAATAAAAGGTTTAATATGTAGAGAACCATGTTCAACGTTCAATGCAATTAAATGTTTTTACTATGTGTGTGTGTAATAAATAATAAATATAAATAAATTAGGGGACAACCTCACACAAATTGACCTAGTCCCAAACTAAGCTCTAGGCTTGTACTGTGGGTACTAGACAACGATATAAATACTTATATAGAGAAATATATACTTAAATACATAGAAAACATCCAAGACTCAGAAACAAATACTCTTGCTCATCACATAAATATTTGCCCATATCGGGAATCAAAGCCGGGACCGCTAGCTGCGTAGGCAGGGTCACTACCGACCAGGCCAAGATTCAACTACGTATATTCCTTTCAGTACAATAAATTCAATTCAAGAACCACTCTTTCTTATTAAATAAAGAACGAATGTATTTTTATTTTTTATTTTACCGTTTAAACCGCAGCTGAGGCAAAGCTTCCCGCGATGCAAACGTTGGTAACGTGATTCCCGACTTAGTTTCAACTAAATGTTACACTTGCTTGCATAATTCACCGCTGAGGTTATTTTTTGCGGCAACAATTTGCACGGCGTGTAATCGCGTTCCGGAGAACGCTCGTTCGCGGGGCGTTGCGGCTTCTTTAATTCTCCCGTCGGAGCTTCCTCGCTCAGGGTAGCTTGCAACTGTGTTAGTTTTTATTGCCACAAGTTTATCGATTAAGTTATATTCCACCTGACAAGACAAGTGACAAAGTTTGTGGTGTAAGTGTCCCTGCGACCTAAATAAGTAACGAAGGCTATTTTACTAAAGGCTTATTTAACAAACCAAGGTATGATCTGCCTTTTAAAGTTGCCCTCTCCATTTCTTAGCCTAAAATTAAATTAAGTCCTAAGTAAGAATGATGTCTGAAACTCTATCTTGTATTCAAATTAGGCCTACGTGTCTATGCATATTACTGGAACGTGCATTAGTTAAATATTTTTGAGTAAAAAGTCCGTTATATAACTTAGTTCCGCCGACAACATTGCGTTGTAAGCCAGGCAGCAAAGAACTTGCAGTTAGCCAACCCGATATATTATTCAGCTCGATGCAATGCACCTGGGTCGTTCATAAAAGATGGCGACCAATCGATGGAAACTTGCAGCTTATCTAATATTTACCTGCAGTATGTTGAGCTACGTTTTTATGGAGTTTAAGTAAAAACAAAGACTCGTGAAGTTAGAAAATAACACTTTATTGAACTTTAAATGTTTTTTTACCCTTATTTAAGACCTTTTTTTCAATCATCATGTCAGCCGAAAGACGTCCACTGCTGGACATAGGCCTTCCCCAAGGCTTTCCACTCAGACCGGTCTTTTCTTTTTTCAATACCTACACGTAAATCTTGACCAAAATGTTAAAATATATTCAGATTGTGTCGAAGAGGTATGAAATCAATTTAGAAATTACATTACCCTCGCAGTTAGAATCGGTTGAATATGTTAATGTTTGCCCATTGTAATCAAAAGTTACCAAAAAAGTCCGCGCAATAGGTACTGATAAATATTGATGTATTGCCCCATTGCCGCAGTGACTAAGATTGTGCATATTTTTCTAACTTTGTCATAATCACAAATTTTAAATATCTCGTTAATTTAATTCCTGAAAGTACTTTATTTTTGCCAAAAGTACGCATAAACAATCCTTCCTCCCCTCCGTCCTTTCCTCCTTACACTTCCACAACATTTTCAAACGTACAATGCTAATATTCCTCACAAGAATAAATCTTAGAAGACATATTATGCGGCAGTTTGTATAGCTAGCAGGAAATCGAGTTAGCATTGTTTGCGAGATACGCCAAAAACAAACGAACAAACGCGACCTGCTGTCTCTGGAATGAAGTTTTGTTTGAAATCCGGAGTTCGTGTAAGTTTTACTGGGAATCTCGATCGTATTGTTTTAAAAGAATAGGAAATGGAGAGATGACGTAGTAAGCTGAAGGACGTGGTGGTCGGGTAATAGGAGTGTTTGAGCGTCGCCTGGTTTCGAATTAGGTCAATTTATTACAGAAACAAAAGTACACTTATAGCGTGATGACTGATTTGTGATGAATCAATATTGGTAAGGGTTTGCAGAAAACAATGTGCTAGACATGTTTCTGACCTCGATATACAAAACTTCTTACTCGTATTCACTTTATAGTAAGAGCTACGTATGCCACGGTGTCACTAGTACAATTAAGATATCGAAGCATGATGAGCTACACCAAAGTAGACAACAGACATTAAATAATATCAAATGTATACACACATCAACATCGACCCTTACAAACGTGAAGTGCCACTACAAATCCCTTTTCTGATTCCAGGTAAGAACCGAACTGCGACTTTGTGCGTAAGTATTTTCGGATTATAATTGTCTGACCATCAGCATGCCCTGTATGGGATAAATCGGATCCTTTTGTCCAATGATTGGACATTTCGACGGCGAGCGGATTACGCGCGAGGCATGATCGCTGATTGATTCGACTCTAAAATACATTGAATTTCGCGACGCGGCTGCGATCCGCGGTCTCATTGGATTAATGTGGAAATAGACAGTAGGTATTCATTGGTAATAAGGGCTGAAATGTTTTGTTCTGTTAGGTCTTGTGCAAAAACCATATGACATTAAGACCTACAGTCAGAGTTTATTATTTTATACAAGTTGCAACCTGGGGCCTATTGCACAATAAAGTACAAGCATAGTGCAAGTTTTAGTAGAAATCCATACAAAAGCACTAATACTATTAGCTAGTACTTTATTATGCGATTTAGCTTTTAGCTAAATCTTGGTGTAGCTGTTAATTGAGACGTAAATTGACTTTCTTATTCCTAAACAAAACCAATAAGTCACGTCGAATCCATCCCCAATTTATACAATAATAGAATATTCGATATATTTCTGTTAGATCTCTGTCTGAGATTTATCAGAAACCTGATTCCGTCAATATCTAGCACTTTGAGCGAGAGAGCCGTGCCGACTGAAGCCCGCGCGTGACGTAGTGCACAATAAATTGATATTGACGGTTGGTAATGGCCGCTTAGGCGTGACACACGCATTTGTCATCCCTGTCACACGTCGGAACTACTTTTACGTACACGGGCTACATTATGTTCTAAGTTTCTAAGATATTACATTCAGATTCAGATTTTATTTCTCAATATACCACAATATAAATTACATGACACGTCAAATTATATGATATTACATTGAGTTCGTCATTTATAAAATCATTATTTCCTTCGAGTTTTCATGTAGGTATTAACTTAAAACAGAAACACGTTCCTCGAAACACACCTTCATCCTTGTTTGATTGGTTACCTTTATTCTTTATTGTATTAAACCATTGTGGTTTCTATACCGTAACCTTGTATTCCCTTGATAGTCAGAGCTAATACGCAAAATGGTGTAATGTGAGTCAATTATGAGTGAGTTCTCGTATTTATTATACACTTATCCCAAAAATGACAGGTCATTGGCATGCAATATAGTAGCAAATTTATTTCTACATCGCGTTGTCAAATCAAGATACCTGTCATACCGATACAGATCAGAAGAAAAGAATCGACAGAAAATTGGTAACGTGCTCAAATAATGCCAAATGAAATCTTTTCAAGATGGATGTGCTCGAATAATTATTACACAACATTCTCTCTCAGCCACGAGAAAATTCCGTATTCATTGAAAAGGATATTCGGCAGTAAAATGTAAATAAATTCGCAACGAGCTCGCAATCGGTCGAGCCGTAAACCTCGCCGTTTCGCGCGCTTGAGGGACTCATATCACGGCGATTGCTACTCTAATATCCAATGAGATTTTATTGAATTTCAAATGACTGTGCTTGTATCATTCGACGGCATTGTTCTTACGTGTTTTGTCTTTATTTCTTTTACAGACTTTAAAACTACAATAACGAGTCATCAGCTGCTTCTCGAGATCAATCAGATCAAACTTTAATTACAACGTAAATCATTTTGCCACCTTCCAACTCAATGATCTGATGAGTTCTTTAACACAATAACAAATTTAGTTATCATGTCCACATACTATACATATTAGTTATTCGAAAAAACCAATTCCAGCAGTAATGGATTGTAAATTGACGAGCTAAAGATATTGATAATGTTTAAAGTTAAATATTTTACTCAAAAATGTCGGAGGATTTTGAGCTCTAGGCAGTAAATCCAAATTACTTCTTCTAATTTAATATCAAGGCTCTTGTTAACGTTTCGTCTATCCATTTCCATCTTTACTCCCTAAAACTACGTCAGGATAACCTTTCGTAATATTTAATTCGTGTGACTGCTTTTGGTGTTCTTTTTCCAAGTTCAAATTGGAAGAAATTCCTCAAAAGAATAAGTTGGCCTTGTACTTGGATTTATTTCAAAAAAATATATATATTCATTTGTACTAATTAAGATTTACTCACTAAACCCTATAACAGCAGCAAATATATCAAGTAGGGAAGTTACAAGTCATTAATTGTAATGAAATATAGAAATAGAAAAAAATAACTTCTTTTAAAATGGTGGGTACCTAGGTCAGTCCAACTGATGTCGGCTTTTGGTTAAAATATTGTGAGACGCTGACTTCAGTTGGACTGACTTATTAGGTACCCACCATTTTAAAAGAAGTTATTTTTTGCGTTTTTCAAGGTGTTTTTTTTAAATAAGCTGTTATGTAGTCCCACTTCTTATTTGATACGAAACTTTGACGTATTTCAAGCTCGCCGCAAGCAACGCCGCGGGAAAGTCATAGTCATATTAAAACAATTATATGTTCTTCGTTATAGTTGCTCAACTATCTTAATCGAAATATATTTTTCCCAGCCTTGAAATAGGTACCGTTGAGGAGTTCCGCTCGCCATCTAAGGTCTTCATCATCAGTTCCACTTCACCAAATATTACTTTCTGAATGCAAATGCCGAACTTGTTACTAAAAATACTGAAATTGCTATATTCGTGTTGAGCGCGAGTTTTTTTTCCTGACTCTTTGGATGTTTTCTATGTATTGAAGGGTATATTTCTCTATACATATAATTAGGTTTATCGTTACATACATATAGTACAAGCCTAGAGGTTAGTTTGGGAATAGGTCAATTTATGTGAGAATGTCCCGTGATGTTGCCTTTTTTTTCCTAACCTGGGCCATTTTACCCCTAAAATGTAGTTTGTACGCTCTGACGGGATAATTTAAACTTACCGGTTTATATTACCGCTCGGATTCAAGTTTGTTATACTCAATAATTATAGTATGGTAAATATTTTATCACAACGTCTGAATTTTATTTGTCAAGCTATACAAGTAAATGCAGCTGCCCCCAAACAGCTCTGGACTCGACAGGCTTACAATAAAGTATCACATTAATATCCTATTCAAAGTCGGCTCAGAATAAATTGTCCTCCGACTGCCCTCAGATCTCACAATAAAATACCTCAGACATTAACATACAAAGAGGGATGTTGTTGTCGCGCTCTAAATTAGCATAAAAACCAAAAGCCTGTAATGCTGCACTCTTCATGACTGAGAAAAGAATGAATAAATTATAAATTAGGAAATCGTTTTGTCGGATGACGCGGCGCTTATTGCTGGAATGTTTGCAGAGCAAAGTAGAAAGTTTTTTTTACGGCAAAACGAGCCCAGATGCCACCCGAAAGTTGGCTTTAAGGCTCATAGACATTAGCAATCTCAAGCCTGCAATCTTCAGCCGAGAACTGAATCAGAATACCTATATGCTAGTTATTACACCGGTTTACTCACTCCCACATCGGAACGCAACAATGCAAAAACTGTTGCTTAGCTGCGGCAGATATTTTTTCTGAGCACACTATAAGAATAAACAAGTTACAAGTAGGTTTATTTTTCAGATTTAATTACAGGGAGAAATTGACATTTTATTGCACTTCTTACTTACTTACTTACCTACTTTTTGATCTCTGTTTCACCTTAAGATTGACTGGTAGAGAATGCTTGTAGCAATAAGTCCGTCTCATGTACAAATTTTTAATTTTTGGCAATAAAGTATTTAAATGAAAAAATAAATAAATACAAGTTAGAAGCCTTCCCACGACAAGGGCCTTCTTATGATTTATTAATGGCCGAGAGAAACTCTCAGCTTGTTTTACACTTAAAGGTTACAATAAACGGTGCTACAACAAACGGTGTTACAATTATTTGGGCACAAACAGGCATAATATTCACTTCAATGCAAATTAAAAATATTTTACTAAAACAGTTTTCAAACGATGGATACCAACCTAACATTAAAAACCGTCTTGACCCAAAATCAACCACAAAATAATTCCACAAACAACAACCACAACTTGGTCGTATACGCAACAAACCGTCGTCAGGCCTCCGGCCGTCAGACACGACAATTTGTCCACGCCTTATCAAAAGGGTTAACAAAAAACAACGGAATATCCGCCGGATAAGTGACCGATTTGTCCCCGACCTCTCGCTATGCGCTCGCCATCCATCTTCGTACGCGATGACACACGGCTGTGCGGCTAGACCTAACACAAGTCAGCTGACTGTCTACAAGCGAGACATAACTGTACTTCAATGTTATACTACCTGATTTATCGAGAGCCCTTGCGGATAAATGCGGCATTAGCGTATAGTTTTTGGGTATCATTTGTAGGTCAATGCATTAGTTTCTATAATAAATTGCTGGCCTGACGCACTTTTAAAGTTACCATTTCCAGTACTTAAAACTTACTTTAAAAAGTCGTTGATACTCGTATCTAAAGTTTACTATAGGGTCGACGACTATCTAACACATAAGAATGCTTGGCCTAAACTTAACTAAACACCAATAAAAAATATTTAAATATTGTATATTGTCTAGGGGACACGGTTTCTGTAGGAGAATGTATCGAAATTTGTATGTGGTGGTTGTCTTGCGCTGTCATAGGTAAGTATATTTTTTTATTACTACTACTTCCTATGAAAATTCTGAGTTTTGACACATTTTCCTGCTCAAGCCAGGCTTGAATATATATATATATATATTTTTTATTTTAGATTCATTGTTTTATACAATGCTAGGTTAAGCTTTATAATTGTATAATATCATAAGCAGTATTTAAAAAAACGACTGACTGTTGAGTTTCTTGCGGCGTTTCTTCTCAGCAGTGGTCTCTTGCGAAGCGCTGGTAGATTTTTGACGTGTAAAGTGCCCGTGCGGCCTACTTACTGAATAAACCTCTTTTATGATTTATCTGTTATCTTGCAGCGCTTTCTTCTCAGCAATGATGGTCGTGTATTAAAAGCCCTTGTATGACCATTTTGCTAATGATTACAGTTTTGAATTTGGATGTATTGTAGATCGTAGTAAAGTGCCAAAGGTTCAAGATTATTACGTACCTATTTGTACATAATGGCATAAAACACGCAGTCTCCCGCTATTTAAGAAATGAAAGGTTACGACGAACCCCTACGTAATCAGGCCTCGTTATACCAAATGTACGATAAGAAAATACAATTCTATTGCAATTTAGCTATACTTGTACATTTCGATCATGTTGTTTTTAATATTTTCATTCTCGTACTAAATACGGTATCATTTTATTTTCATGATGAAATATAATAATTTTAGATTATGTATACAGTCACCAACAAAAGCAGCTGACAAGATTACCATTCTCTGTAGTTTATTACATCACACAAACCTCACAATCGAGAATTCCTCAAACGCCAAGTACACTAGCTCACAATATCACTAAACTCTCCGAAAGTAAACTCGACCGCGAACATCATAAATACGGCGGCATTGTCCAAAATAAAAGGCGACGGGCCTTTGTCGCGTTTTTCATTACGCGCCGAGTGCCGGATTAAACAGTGCGAATGCGGGCTCGAAATATATTCGGTTATAACGCTTTTGTGAGGGAAGGTACGCGACAAAATGATTGTCGACCGAGCGTTTGGATGTGAACTAGAACCGCGTCGGTAAACGGGACTAATGACATTGCGAAGGGTATAATTTAATGTTGTTTACAACTAAATAATTTCTCTACAATGAGTTATCCAGAGAAGCTGAACCGCGGCATCATATCAAAGCCTTTCGGAGCGAGTTCTTCTCTTAAAATGGAGGCGATATTGCACTAAATCTGTCCACACCAAATATCGTTTAATTGAATACCACCGACCGCGGTATTCTCGCTCGAGTTAATGAAGTTTCTGAGTGACAAAAAGGGATAGTGCTTCTAAATTGCAATATGTGGAAAACAAAAGTGGTCCAGCGTCGACACGTAATATTACAGAAGCAAATTATATTGTTGCTGCGTAATATAAATACGTTAGTTACCGAGGAAAAGGAGCTGCGAGTGTCTTTCTCTATTATTTATTACTACCTTATGCTGCTTATGCCTATATGCGGTGGATGCGAAAAGCACAAGACCGGTCTGAGTGGAGAGCCTTGGGGGAGGCCTATGTCCAGCAGTGGACCTCTTTCGGCTGACATGATGATGATGCTCCCGACCTTATGCTCGCGACTTCCGCGTAGACTTCGATTATAGTTATACGTTCGGGAATTTGCAAATTTACCGGGATAAAAAACGTATGTGTTAATCCAATGTATGTACAAGCTATCTTCATTCTAAATTTCATCCATATCCGTCCAGCCGATGCAGTGTGAAGGAGTAATAAACTAACACCCACACACAAACTCGCTTGTATAATATTAAGTAGGATGTGTACCGTATAGTAAATAAATAAATAAATAAATATCAGGGCACAATGTCACACCAATTGACCTAGTCCCAAACTAAGGTCTAGTCTTTTACTATTGGTACTAGACAACCATATAAATACTTATATAGAGAAATATATACTTAAATACATAGAAAACAACCATAACTCCGGAATAAATATTCGCGCTCATCACACAAATATCTGCCGTTACCAGCTCACTACCAACTACATAGGCCAGCGTGTCGTCAATACCAGTGGTAGGTAATACCAGCTAATATTGATTAATTCCTGACGTCTGCTACGTACCTGAGTACATAATATATTGCACGGTGAGAACGAAAGTGACTCAATTCAAAATTTTAGTAAATTGA
Organism: Acleris sparsana; assembly: GCA_923062465.1. Classification (NCBI taxonomy): domain Eukaryota; kingdom Metazoa; phylum Arthropoda; class Insecta; order Lepidoptera; family Tortricidae; genus Acleris; species Acleris sparsana. The sequence goes on from OV281287.1 coordinate 21,463,306, forward strand.
ATTCAATACGTAAAATTACTTAAAAAAGCATGATCTCTTGAGTACTCAATCAAAAACTGGCAAATTTGAGCTGGAAAGGGAAAAACGTAGAGTTTGTGTACCTTTAATTTCCGCACGCCCCGCCCCCCTCTCGCCATTGCAATAATGAGGAATTTAGTGTTGCGTCAGACGTGCGTGCACGTAATTAAAAAAACAGTGACCTAAAACTTAGTGCGTCGTTACATCACGTGTTATAGGTAAGCTCTATGAATGGATTTAAATCTTAAAGTGACCGATGTCCTTTTTGAGTCATTTTATTATCGGATTGATGCTGTTAGGTCTGACATAAAACTAGTTGAGTCATTTTTACATTTTAAGCTGACCTTTTTAAGTACTGAAAAAATAGTTTGATTTGATCTTATTTGTGTATCTGTGTGTTTGTGTAATATATATTTCTGGCAGGGTAAAGCCTTTACCGAGAGAGGAGTCTTGCTTAGAACTTTATATAGATTTTTAAATTACAAAAATTTTATAACAGATAATTATAGCATTGACATTGTAAAAATACTGGCAAGAAATAAAAGGTATTTTATATCGTTATTTTTTTAGTTTAAGGCGAACTAGCAAACGGGTCATCTGATGAGTGGGATCTGTGACCCATAGATATTTGCATTCTCAAGACTATAATCTTAAGAGTGCAATTATAAGACCGCAAATGCATTGCCAATCCTACGGACTAAGGTAGATTGCCTCGGTTGTCTTATCCCCGCATTGGAACATAACAATGCGAACGCTGCTGCTTGGCGGTAGTGTTAAGGACAAGATGGTGATAATGATCCGGACGGACCCTGCATAAAGTCCTACCAAGATTACTATGTTCCTTTCTTTAAGAAATATAACCTTGTAATTAACTTGATTGTTACCTTTATTGAGTCAGTAAACTTGTTCTAGACTTTCTTTTTAGTATTTAAATACCCAGATAATTAGTTTTCAAGAATGGCCCAGAAGGACTTCAGTAAATTAGAATTCTAATTTGATTAATGTAACAACGAGAACCTTCTAATGTAACAAAGAAAAATATATTTCATTTAGTCTAATAAAAGTAGCTCTTAAAACTGTACCTGTAAGTTAATCTTATTTCGAGGTTATGTAATTGTTTATTTCGAGGTTATGTTCAAAAGAAAGAAATACCTGACTATTGGTATTTGGAGTTTTATCCAATTAAAGTTTAATTAAAACAAATGCCAACTCACCTGGCGGAATGTAATAACTAATCCTTACTAATAATTAAAATACGAAAACAATTTCGCGTTTGTGTTTATTTGCGCCTCAACCGATCAGCCATTCAAACAAAAACGTGTCATCGCACACTGAGAGTTTTAAACATTACTGTGACTATTTTAATAATCGCAGCACAAACTTATATATATATATATATATACGAATCATGAGTTTTCTGTTTTAGTGACTAAGTTGTTTATAATTAATTGTATAAAAGTTTCTGTGGAAAAATAATAATTTCAAATTCACAAATATAATATAACTTGTATTTAAAGTATACTTACTTGAGAATATCTTCAAGTTTTCTCGGTCTAACTACTCCTAAGACCTATCAAAATTAATAAGTCAAATTCAAATTAAATACTTGTTCTAGGCAATTCTAACTAATTTATTTTTTTATGTTTTACATTAACAACATTTTTAACCTGTATTAACATATCACATCTTAAAATATCATCTATCTTCCCATGTCGGATAAGTATTTGTCGACTTTATTTGATATGCCCACAAAATATGAAGCAACATATTTGCTATGTGAGGAATTCGCGTGATATCCTCGGCGTCTACTGATGAAATACTGCCCAAGGTTGTCTTGTCGGATGCCTCCTTTTCATACTGTATCAAATATCTGATCCAAGCAGGTGGAGGGAATTGAATAATGGTGTCAGGTTAAACTAAGTAGTCACAAAAACGGTGTAAAGATATTTTATAAACTTTTTCGTACCTTTTAATCGAATTGAATTCGTTCTAATTAAACAATATTGTTTCTATTACGAAATAAATGACCTACCTACCTGGTTTTTTTTTCAATAAAACCATTTTATTTATTTATTAACTAGAGTTTTCTTTACTAACTATTTGAAAGGATTCGTTTCAATAACCCATCCTTTCAAATAGTTTTATCTTAACTTAACTTAACCAATCCGCACACTCGAAAGCAACGTGTCAAGAAAGATACTCCCAAGTTCTCAAAGTGTGTTAATTAATTTAAGCCCCCCCCCGGCCCTGCGCGATAGGCCCTTTGTGCAGGGTTGATAAAAATCGGGTCGGTAGCGACCCTGCCGGCCAGGGACCACAGCCGCCTCGTTAGAGGTGATTACAATCTATAGACTTCTATGCTTACGCTTTAGTAAAAAAGAGTGCTCCAAAAAGAGAGATGTCTTTAGGGTTTACACTTTAGTAAAAGTATACATTTCACTTAGTAAAAGGTCGGGTATCCACGATCTTTTGATAATTATGTTCTACAAGTAGATGAAGATTTTTTTTGATTTTTTTTCTGTTTTTATTAAATATATCGCCAACTTTTGGTTTCACAGTAAAAGGCTGGTTTATCTTGGGCTTGCCGCAGCAGATTCTTGTGGGTCTCTTCATAATTTATGCAATCATTAAGATCCAATGGAAACTGTCAGCCGCTGACGACGTCCGGTCTTCTCGTGATACTTGTGGGTGGTAGGACCTTGTACAGGGTCCGTCCGAATCGCTACCACCATATTTTCCATTAACCTACCACCAAACAGCAGTGTTCGCATTGTTGTGTCACGGTTTGGGGATAAGACAGCCGGTGTAATGACTAGCATAGAGGTAGGCAATGCATTTGCAGTTAAAAAAACACAAAACTTACAACTCCATTTGTTGTACACGCTCTTTAAATAAAAAGACTTTAAACAATTACCCGATTAATTACTAGTAACAATCTACTAATTAAATTTAAGTCCTAATGTGGGTTTTCTAAGCTTGCTCTTTGTTTTGTTTATCGCTTGCCCTCGGGGACAGTCTTAGCACATAAAATATTTATTAGAGAACGCATTTAGCGTTATTCTCACAGAATCTAATCGATGATGTATGTGTAGTTAACTAGTATATTAACTTTAGCTGCCAAATAATATTCAAACCCGCCAGGAGTTTCTTTCTTGATACTCCAGAAGACTTTGCTCTGGAGTGGGCTAACTGGGCTAACCAATTGTGGGTAGAAATAAAATTATCTGGAAGGTTTAGTTTCAATGAAAAGAAAACTCTAGATATTAGAAATCATGGATCGTCTGTCATCAGTGTCATTCAAAAATAGATAGAACGAATTTGGAATGTTTGGACGCCCTTAGATACATGCCTCCTCTCATTCATCATCAGTTCTTGGAAATGTTACTTATCTACCTCGACTACCTTCCGATTTTATTTCGACACAATCTCGTACAGACGATCCAAATCCTCTTCATTCTTCATTGGGACTTTGGCTTCTTACTTGGACGTGTACACTTACATCGTACTTCTAACAAATTAAAATACAGTAAAAGATAAGATAAAAGTAAACACGTCAAAAATCTACCAGCGCTTCGCAAGAGACCACTGCTGAGAAGAAACGCCGCAAGAAACTTAATAGTCAGACGTTTTTTTAAATACTACTTATGATATTATACAATTATAAAGCTTAACCTAGCATTCTATAAAACAATGAATCTAAAATAAAATGAATATATATATATATATATAATAATATATATTTTTAAAATAAATAAAATAAATAAATAAAATCCCTAAGCTAGCCAGTTTACGATGGGTACTGAAACTAACTGTGAATGTGAAACAAATACGATGTCGTTTGATTATCGACTACTTACAGTCTAATGTTGAAAGTCAATATTTTCTCAGTTGTTGGTTTTTCCAATCAAAAAAACGATTTTCAATTACCTAAGCTTAGGCTGGAGATAATTTTTCTCCTCTTATAATATTTTTCAACAAAAATACTTAGCGGCAAAAATTATTTTCCTTTCAAAGTTTCCAAATCTTCTTAGTTAAGGAGGCACTTCAAGGTAACTAATACGAAACCACAAAATCGTCGCCCTTTTTGTATCTATCTATATTACCTCGTGCTCCTGTTAATCTTGACTTCTTGACGCAAAAACAGCAAAAACCAGCTGCTGCGCCAATAAATGAAAAGACTCCAACTTTCTTGGGAAAACTACTGTGTGAATGTGACCTTTCTCATCTTAGCAGTAACGTGTATTTTGTCTCTAAGCATTTTATTTGAATCCCCTTGGAATTTCGGTAACAACTGGCTACATAACTACTGTCAATGTCTGTTTCTCAATACATGATAAATGTTAAAACTGAATAGAGACCAGTCTCATAACCCTACTGAACTAAATAACGCAGTGAGCCTAGGTGGCTCTCATCCCGGCTTCGATCCCGGATGAGGGCAAATATTTGGTGTGACGAGGACGAATATTTGTTCCCGAGTCTCAGATATAGGTATGTTGTCTAGTCTTCATACATTTCAAGCTGAGTGCTAGCTTATGCCTTATTTGTAGAAGAGCTGTCATACTAATAAACTAATTTTAATGAAGTGCTGGTTTTCTCTGACTTGACCTTTAGTTCAACAAATTCTGGGGTTCTGTTATCATCAGTAAAACTATATTGCTTTCGAGATGATATCGTATCGTCAACGTTACGATACCTCTTATTTACTTGACAATAATGGCGCCCGACGCTAAAGATTGTTTTCTTTTTCGTCGTATTCTTGTTTTGATATATTCTTATTTCGTCACTTTCCGTTATTTCGACATTTTCTTCCTTGGAGTTTGACTTTGATGCCTATGATTTTGATAGCATAATAAAAATATAATGTTTATTAGGAAAACTAATTTATTACTTTGATGAAATGTAATGAAATAAAACAGAAAACATAAACATGAAACTTATTTCTAGAGAATAAAACTCTTACATAAATTAACACAGGTTATTAGTTGAACCATATTAGTGACAGCGATTTTACTGTATGTAATCATTTGTGTCGAAAACGGAAAGCGACGAAACAAGAATTTGTCAAAACAAGAATACGACGCAAAAGGAAGCAATCGATAAAAACAATACAAATAACATGTCATGCTTCATTAATGTGGTAGTAAGATTGTGACCATTTATTTATCAAATGTTTAGTTCCTTATCAACATATATTTATATCTATGGCTAAGTAAAGTAAAGCTTCAGCGCACCCAAATCTATGACCGAGGTTATTTCACTTTCACTTTTCCTCTTTTTCACGGTTAGTGCGTTTTGTGAACGATTGTTCGAAGCTCCGACGAAAAGCTTCTCAGTGAGCTTTCAAGCTTCGAAGCTTCGACGCACCTGGGTATAACTTTTATCTATATTCGGGACGTTCTCGCTCCGACGACGCAGATAAAGGGGTTTAGTGCGGCGCGCGCTCGGGCGGACAATTTATTTACATTCGTGTAGGTTACAGTTCAAATGATGGTACCGCACTGACCAATTTTGGCTAGAGTGGCTGTGTGTGCCGAATATTGGTATGAATACTGAGAAATTAATTATTTTTTACATGATACCGTCGGTGGGATCATTGTGGAAGGTTTATGTCAGGAGTTTAGTTTAGTTTAGATTGATTGATTTATTTATGTGGACGAGCCTTGAGCTCGTCTGGCTTTTTGTTGAGTTAATTTGGTGATTAGGTAGTAGATAAAGTATCAAAACCGTTAGACATAGAAACTAAGGGCATACGAATACTTTGTACTTTTATTTGAGTTACTAAATTTATTTTGTCTTGTTCTGAATTAAACCGTTAAATCTGATTTAAGTGGGCAGTTTTATTCATTTTGACACAGCCTTACTTAAACTTAAAATTAATATATGTTTTTGCTTCAAGTATAGCTGCTCCAAAAGTGAAATACTAACTTTGAATTATCAATAAACCTACTTTTGATGTCGTCATATAAACAACGACCGATGACCAAAGATGGCACTAACATCAGATATTTACTACGTTTTTCCGATTTATGTTTAAGATGTTTAAAATAGAAACCCATTTTATACCACTTATACTACCCACCCCAGCTAAAGAGGGCGCGTATGCGCGTTAATCACCGCCACGTTAATTGCGCGGGAGTATTGTCTGGTTTGTCTGCGCGTGCTCTAGACTGCAGGCTGTGGCTGGGTAGTGCGAGTTGCTTCGAGCAGTGGCATGGCAGGATGTTTTTATCGATAGATGAAACAAGAAACGTTGGTTTTGTTCAAATAATAATTTAAATTGATTCTTAAAATTATGTTTTTTTTAAAGGTCTATTTATATCAAAAAATTGTGTATCTAGTTGAGTCAAAAGGACTTCTGTGCATCATCTACTTTTTTAAGGCTAGGTGAAACTAAAAACTTTGCAACAGTCGTTCTTTAGTTAGCTCGTCTATAGAGAATCTTTTCGAAGTCGCGAAGGCTAGGTGCTCGTTCAAAAGAAACTAAAAAACGGACTAAGACCACTTAATCAGTAAACGTTTCTGGACGAGTTTGTAATGACGCGTAGATTGATCTCAATTTAATTATCAATATTCATTAGGTAAAAAAATGTTCGCAAAAATTTGCACGATCGTATAGCCCCGGCCGGGAAGGAGAGGAATTCACATGATTAAAGTTATTAAACCTTTTTTCGACAAGGTTGTAAATTTCTGTTGTGGTACATTGGCTTCCGACTTGATAACGGATAGACTACAAAAAAAAAGATCATTTAAATACTTGTAGGCGCTAACAATGGGCCTCATAAGGAAGCTCAAAGTCACTCAGAGGGCTATGGAGAGGGCAATGCTCGGGGTTTCTCTGCGTGATAGATTCAGAAATCATGATATCCGCAGTAGAACTGAGGCTACCGACATAGCCCGAAGAATAGCTAAACTGAAGTGGCAGTGGGCACGGGGCATTGCTCGCAGGACTAATGGCCGATGGGGTCAGAAGGTTCTGGAGTGGCGTCCGCGGACCGGAAGACGAGCTGTAGGTAGGCCTCCAACAAGATGGAGTGACGACCTCGTCAGGATCGCGGGAGCGTGGTTGATGCGAAAAGCACAAGACCGGTCTGAGTGGAGAGCCTTAGGGGAGGCCTATGTCCAGCAGTGGACGTCTTTGGGCTGACATGATGATGATGAAATACTAGCTTCTCATTTGAACTATTTGAACTATTTAAATAGTTTTAATGATAACCTTGAGTACCCGGGATCAATAGGTCGTACTTTTTCATCGCATATACTATTGACAAATAGCCGTGTCTGCCTGCTTTTTGTGTCTGCGGACGCTCTTCCCAGAAAGGGACGGGTTGTTAATGTGTGGCGGAGTGCACTCCGAACCACTATTAAACTTAAACATCCCTCGCCGGGCGGGCTTTTTAGAAGAGCCGGGCCTAAAAACTTTGCAAGTATTTTGTCGTGAACAAAATAAATTTTACCTGAAGGCAGGTATATACTGGATGTCCTACTTAGACTCACTTGGGGAAAAAGAGCGTTGGTTATATAAATGGTGGCAGGGTGCATTGCGATGATAGATTGTTGTTTCCTAGTAGGATTTATGTCAATCCAACACTTTGTCCAGTGTAGGTTAGATTGGACAAAACTCAGAAAATATGATGATCAATATATGTTTCATTGATTAACTATGTTCAAACACAAGTAATTAATTGTTTATGAAATGATTAAATAGAAATTAAATTGAATCTGGCTATCGTTTGGCCTTTTGATGACGACGCATTGGCCTAGTTGGTAGTGACCCTGCTACGAAGCTAGCGTTCTTGGGTTCAAATCCCGGTAAGAGTAGATATTTTTGTTATGAGCGCGAATATTTGTTCCTGAGTCATGGATGTTTTCTATGTATTTAAGTATACATTTCTCTATATAAGTATTTATATCGTTGTCTAGTACCCTTAGTACAAGCCTAGAGCTTAGTTTGGGACCAGGGCGATTGGTGTGACATGGTCCCCTGATATTAATTAATTTATTATTTTGTATTTAGTGTATGTTTTTGGTCAGATTTCAAAGTACAAAAACAACATTGTAACTACATGTTGCGTGAATGTCCTCCGTAACAGTTTCAATGATTTATGGCAACATTCCCCGCATTCAACAAGGATTATTAAAAAACCGAATCCTGTAGGGATAAAAAGTCTTGTTTTTTTTCCATAAAAGAAATATTGGTGCAATTTGGAGGACGGCCGTCGATATCGGGCCCGTGGGAGCGATCCCGACATAACGCGCTCCCTACATCTATTTATTATCCATTATTTATTACTGGAAGAGACGCCTTGCGATAAGTTCGCCTTAACTGAATTTTGGTTATTTTGGGGAATGTGTTAAAGTCTAAGTGTACAGATTGTTAGAAAGGGACAAAATAGTCCGAGTATGACACGTGATAGTAAACCGATTAGTTTTTAACGCAAAAAAAAACGTTTTTATATTCGTTTCAGTTCTATACAGCGAATTTGAACTGATTACTCGAATCTGAGATATATTATCAACTAGCTTTCACGCGTCTTTCCTCACTCCGCCAGTATCATCATCGTTGATTGCTAATATCGGAAACTGTCGGGTTTTCCGGGATAAATAGGAGCTTATGTGCTATTTCAGAGTATAATCTATCTCTGTGCCAAATATTATACAGTTCTGATCAGCTGTTCTGGCGTAATTGAGCAACAAACATCGAAACTTTCATAAATAATACTCGTATTAAGATAGCATAAGATTAAATTTACTGTTTACGCATATCCTCTATATAGATTCCATTTTTAAATGCTTATAGGCATTTTTGAGCCAAATTCTCCCACAATGTTATAATCAACCCCCATAAGTATAGCAGGCTGGATGCAGTTCTCTAAGAAAATTAAATGGATATAACTTTGGGCCCTTGAGACGAAAAGTTTATCTTTAAAACCATTTTGCAAGCTAAAACCTCACAGTCGAGCGAGAGAAGTTAAAAGTAAATATACAATAATATATTCCAGCGACACGTGTCGCGTCTTATTTGAAGTTATAAATAAAGGTGATTGCGATTGCTAGAACACCATTTCTAGCAATTTAACTTTCCAAGAAAAAACCTGGAACCTGCCAAAGTATTTTTAATATAATGAAGCTGATAATGAACAAGAACGCCTACATTTTACGTCGATTTTTGGCGGTAAAAGATACTGAGACGATACATTTTGACGCGATTGTATTTCGTCTATTACTTATTTTTTTACGAAAGGAAATAATATTTTCATGTTCATCTTTAACGCTATCCATACAAACAACCAGGGAGGCTAAAAAAAAACGATTATTGAAAACTGACAAAATGGAATTGACGTCGACAAGTGACGGAAGACGAAGACGAAGTTCGAATATCGTTTACGTTAGCGTTAACCAACTTGTTTTTATAACAAACGTGTGACAAAATGGATTATGATACAATCATCTGGGATCCTAGCAGAAAAGGGTATAAGTCTCCTGAAGATTAAGTGAAAAAGGGTTTAAATCCAGTGTACTCCGTTCACGTATATACCCTTTTTTTAAGAGTTAAGTCAACTTGTACCCTTTTTCACTAGGATCCTAATTTAGGACACCAATTATTTCATGTCCTAGATTAGGGCATCTAAATCAATTTCATTATACTCCAGGTAATATCGGGTTCTAATGTGAATTTATTTTACTTTAGTGTAAAATTTTATACATTGATGATGATGATTGGTTAAGATTTCTTTCATTATTCACCAATTAACAATACTAACCAGCTCGTTTAAGTTAAATAGAATATGCAGTTTAATTCAAGCTGAGAGAAAAGGACAGAGCTATATAACTGCTATAACCCTGTCCTTTACGCTCGAGGGTTATAGTAGTTATATAGCTCTCTCCTTTTCTCTCAGCTTGAACTGAACTCCATAGCTATGTCATAATAACCCCTCCAGACCTCATATTATTCTATTTAACTTAAACGAAACCCTTTTGAAACAGGATTACGACTAATGTCACGTTATGCTCAGCACGTGCTCAGTCTAAACCCAATACCTTTAATCGAGTAATTCGTGTATATATCTATATACATATATAATCTGGATCTCGGAAACGGTTCCAACGATTTTCATGAAATATTTCGGCGGCAGTAAATCGATCTAGCTGTATTTAGTTTTAAGAAAAATTACCAAGAAAAAAAACATCCAGGTACTTTAGAATGCTGATAAAGGTAGGTAATTTGTGAGTTCTTTTGTGTGTTGATCTCTCATTAATAAATTATACTTGTAGCATGATAGTGGTAATTGATAGGTTCTAAAAAATACAAACATAATTGTTTCTATACCAGGCCGTTTTGTAGCATATTGAATGGATTACAGGGCTGAGATTCTACATGGTAAAGCCTTATTATTTTTGATATTTTTGTGACATTAGCTTGACAGTAATGGCGGCCATGTTAAAAACAATATCATAAAAGGTGAAAGGGGGAGGCCATTTGCAACGTCAAAAGATGGCGGATGTGTAATTTGTTTTTCATCACACTTGCTCGTAAATGGTGTTATTCCATGCCTGTATACAGAAGGACAATGGCCTAAATTGTTCCCGCGGGAATTATGGCGAGTTTGTCATCCCTAGGGAGTAATGACTTTCTTTTTAAAATTTGCAACTCTTTCATACATAATTTCTGACTAAGGAGGTTTAATTTTCAGCCAAAAATTAAATCGGTTTCTAATTTCATCTTTAAAAATTAGCTATAGACTAACTTACATTACACAAAACCTATATGCTTCATTAAACTTCATTATTTTTATACCTATTTCAAGTTTATATCAACATTTATCATTAATTTTAGTAATTATACATTTTTATCAAATTGGCTAAATCTGGCTCGAATCCAGGTCGAAACTAAACGCAGTATCTATGGTCACAAAAAAAAATATCGTTTCCATTTACGTTCCCGTCCGTCAAAAGTTATTTCTTTATATTTTGCAGAGTTAAAGTGTTTTCTCTTTGTTTTTTTCCTCGCAAATGTGATGAAAACCATTGTGTGTATCACAGGTAGTAAGGGGATTACTAACTCGAGTCATTAAAAGCCCTCCGCCTTCGGCGTCGGGCTTCTAACACTCTCGTTAGTAATTCCCTTCATACTACCCTTGATGCACAATGTACTATTATCTACGCACATATCGTAAGTCCTCTTTTATGCGTTCAAAACCCGTAGGAAATGACCAGCATTATTGCAACTAATTTTACTATGGAAAGTTTCTTGTCTGTGGTAGTAGGTAAAATTTGTACTGTAATGGTTATAACAGTATAGATTTTGGTAAGGTTATGAGTTTCAAATTTGGAACATGTTCCAAAATTAACACAGTTTAAATAGGTCCAATTCTAGGATCAACTGGAACGTCAACTCGTTATATTTTTTAGTACAATATCGTAGGATATTTGAATTTCGAACGACATGAGAATAGGGACTTTATTAGTAGGTATGTCTATCATATGATTTAAAAAAAAAACCATTCATATTCGTGACACATGACAGGTTTCTTTTGCCGCCATTTTTGTTGTCAATTCGTCGTATCGTAAGTCGTAGTAATTTGATTTCATTTAGTTCATTTCTTTGTTGAATTTATTGTGCCACTTATGAAAATTCTGCTTATCCAAGTAAACAACAATTGATTAACATTGATTAAATTTAACATCGTTTGGTGAAATTGGTAGGTACTTAGATATGTTACAGGTAGCGCTGGTAGCAATGCAGGTCATTTGCCTTTCGGCTTCTGAACCCATCTTAGAGTACTTATAATATGTGTGTAGATAAAGTATTGTACGCGACTCTGCGTAATTGGCATTACAACACTCGTGTCATCTATTATGAAACTCGCCTTGCGGCTCGTTTCATAAACCACACTCATGTTGTAATGCCTGTCATTACGCAACCGTCACGTAAACTACTATTATTTTTTATTTTTGTGTATTTAGGTGTTCAAAGTTCTTTTTTGTTAGTGATTTGTAGTTTTAATGCCTTTGTGTTGCATAGTGATAGAAGACTTGGACTTATTTCGTGTATCCTGGCATCTAACTTCTCGTTTCAAGTGGACTCTCAGTGGTACAGAGGTTAAAACTATCTTGGCCTCTGTCCTACATATCACCGTACAACGTTGCCACCAATCTTCCTAGAGAAGATTGGATTGTGTTTTATTACTATATTGATTTATACTTATATAATACTTGACACTGGCGAAATCACTTCATTGTGGAAACGCCATATTCCCGCGGTAGTAGCTGCTCAAGTCGCCGCGGGGCAAAGAAAAAAAAAAGGTGAAAGGGAATATGATTTCCCCAGAAGAATAGACGCTCAGTTCAAGCTCAAACATTTTATGACATCTTTAAGCGTCAGGTTCACTTTTGTACCTATAATGTGACCCTGTGTCCCTCGGTGTGTACAGTGTGTCCATCGACCGTTAAACCGATTACATGTCCTCAAGTTTTGATTAAGGCTTGGACCCGGCTTTACTGCCGGCCCCGCGGCCCTGTCCGCTCGGAAAGCTTCCTAGAATCGCGTAGAATTATGTAGAATTGTGCAGAATTCAGTGTCAACGCGCTAATGCCAGTTGGTAACAAGTTCAGTTAAGGGCGAAGATAAATCCTGCGGTGACCGCATGCGCCAGGGTTGCCGACGCGGAGAAATCATGAACGAAATATTTTATCTTTGAAGTTTAGCAATATTAAACATAGTTTTATTTTGAGATCTGAGAAGTTTTCACTTTACAAAAACTTATAACTGTCTAAGCAACAAAGTTATGCCTACGTTATTTTGATTCTTAAACATTTTTAATGTAAAAATAATTAAACAGTTAGAAATAAATAATTAATTTCATCTTCGACGTCTAAAAAAATACATAAATGATTGGCATACAAAGACCCCACACAACACATTAATAACAATATATCTGAGTTCGATTCCCGGTTAGGGCAAATTGGATACCAAGTATGAGTATTTGTTTCTAAGTCTTTGATGTATGTATTACTTTATTCGAGTATGTTTATCGTTGTCCAGTAGGTACACATTTTGTGTAAAGTTATCTCCTTGTAGGTATTTATTTGTGTACTTAATAACATATAAGAATCCATGACATTCGAAAGAAATAAATTGATTGATTGATTGCTTTATTTATTATGTAATTTTTCATATTATTATTTTTTTAATTACTTACTGCTTTTTTTAACCTTGGAAACTAAAAAAAAATGTGGCATCCCTACATCGCCCCAGTTTCCTCGCCGGTCGCGGTGTTGTGCGATCTTACCGAACTTTATTATCACGCCCTCCCCTCTCCCCTTCCCGTCCCCCGCCCCCGCTTCCCCTCCCCTCTCAAGGGCTTATGTAAATCTACCCGCCGCCATCTCCAGTGTGTACACGCGTTTATTTTAATGCCAGGACTTGATTGTTGCGGATAAGATGACGCTTTAAAGCTATGGGCTCCTGGTACTTGCTCGTGTTCAGTATTTCTTCGACTTGTCAAAAGATAATGTGAACCGGTCGTATTCAATATTGCAACGTATGTTTGCTTTGTCTAACGAAACTTGAAGCATTCTTGTTGCCCAAATATAGCCAACTAGCGACCCGCCCTTGCTTTGCTTCGGTTTATGTGGATTATCTGTGACACCCGTACGTAATCCAGAATTGCATTAAAATTCGTTTAGTAGTTTAAAAGATCTATAAGCGAACAGACAGTCGAGCGACTTCATTTCATACTATGTAAAGAAGATTTTGCGTAATTTAGAAGCATTGTGTAAGTTGAAGAAAACCTATAGCATACAGATTTGTGGTTTTTAAACATTAAACCTTAAACAAACCGGCCAAGTGCGAGTCGGACTCGCGCATGAAGGGTTCCGTACCATTATCTATACAAGATTGTCAAAAAAATAACGTTTGTTGTATGAGAGCCCTCCTTAAATATTTAATTTATTCTGTTTTTAGTAAAAATAATAATAGCGGCAACAGAAATACATCTTCAGTAAAAATTTCAACTGTCTAGCTATCACGGTTCATGATATGCCTGGTAACAGACAGACGGACAGACGGATAGCGGAGTCTTATTGTTAGTAATAGGGTCCCGTTTTTAGCCATTGGGTACGGAACCCTAAAAAACGTCTTTGTACATATTTGAATAGCAGGAGCTGAATTAAACAAGACACAATTGTAGTAGCTAATTAAAATGAAAGAGTACAAATACTCGCTTTTTTAAATATTCTTCATAAAATCTAAAGATCTAATTGCAATAAACGTTTATTTAAATTTCGAAGTTACTATCTTATATACACCGTGTTTTTTTTGATTTACGATAACTTCGGCATATTAACTAGGTACATCCATAGAAACTAATTGGTAATTTTTTTTCGGTTTAGTACAAAATAATGAAATCTTTTATCTTTGGTCATTCTAAAAAGGGCCTTTAGAGTTAACTAATAATCAGTTTCAAATACGTCTATGTTGGCGTGACATACACACACAAGTAAAGATAACCCTTGACAGGTACAAGATTGTCACTTTAGATTGACGCGTATACAAACCTAACAATTGGAAACTCTTTACTCATAAGAGTCATAAGTATTAAAAGAAAATTGTTGTTATCAATTAAGAGCCTTTTACACTAGTTTAACGTGATTAACTGATTAAATTTAAAAATTAAATATGTTTAAAACCGTTAGACTTATCATTTGTCTGTCTTCGGGAAATTAACTTTGTTTGACCCAAAGAACGTTCCCTTAAAGTTATCGTAAATAAAAAAAAACACGGTGTATAAAATACTAAACGCTGTATATATAGGTTGTTTTGTAAACAAAAGCCAAGCGTTGCCACATAATTTACAGAATTAGATTTCAACAAATTGGAATAACGGTGCAGCCTCTCCTCGCCGCAGAGGTCTGGGCAGCGCTGAGTAAATTTACTTGTCTTTCGCCCCGCAAGCTGTAGGTCATGTTTAAAGTCAGACTGTAATTATTAATATTATAATTGCTAGCAAGAACTGATGCTCAAGTCTAGCCTGACTAAATAATAAATGAGTCTGCTATCCAATCAGTGATTTGTGCACAAAGTTCCTTACTGTAAAAGATTTTTGTAATTATTTTTTTTGTACATTTTATTTGTGTGTAGCAACCGTCCAGGGCGCCACCAACATCCTCGGGATCTTGAGATTGCACTTTTAATATAAGGAACGCATTGTTTCTCTTATGACGTGCGACTATATATCCCAGGTTTTGAGCACCTTAAAAACCTTCGGCGTACACATTTTTGTTTTTCTAACATTAACTTAGAAGCGTAAAGATAAATTCCTCGTAAATATTTTTATAGGAAGACTGAATTAAACAAGACATTAAAAAGAGACACATAACTCAACATGTTGTTTTTCCAGCGACCCTATTATGCTCGGATTTACCGATGTGTATAAACGTTGATAAGACATCTGTCACAAGTGCGAGAGTGACGGGTGCTTTGTACAATGAAATCCATCTTTGCGGTGCCCATCAGGGTTCACAATGAGCTATTCTAGTGTAAACTTCTAAGCTAGCAAGTAAGATCTATGTAAAACATTATGATTGCAATAAATTATTGAGTGTTGAGTATTAGGAATGAAATAAAGGTGACCATCATATGCGCCCTGGGCGCCCCCTAACGATCTGTCATCTGTTAACCCACCACGCTCACAGCGAGACAGTCGCACCTGATCGAATGCGGCCGTGTGTTTTAGCGCGAAAACCTCTCAGCATTATTGCGCGGGGCAGTCTGTTTACAACACTTCATTATACAGGCTGTTCGGTTCTCACGGTCCTAGTAAAGATTTCTCAGGGGAAATTGCATTACCTCATTTACGCTGTACCGTTTTTAAAGGTAACACAAGTAGAAATTGATACAAAGACACAGTCATGAGAGATAAGAAAAACTTTGCCAATTTAATGTTAACAAATAGTACGGTGAAAGTTACAAATATATAGTTCCCAAGACGTCAAAAATATCTACACGACCAATGATAATTAGGTATATGTTTTAGTGGTTGACTGGTAGATAATGCCTCGAGGCATTAAGTCAGCCATTTATACTTACATGGTGTAATATGCAATAAAGCATAATATATGCAATGGCGTATAACTATTTGCACCTAACACTTAAAAAAATATTTATTTTTTCTATCTTTCAAATGAAACAATGTTTTCAGCAAAAACCGTTTTTTATCTAAAGATTAAACCAAACGCATGTATCAGTCGGGATAAATCAGGCCTTTTGTTCGCGTCCAATGAAAGCTTCAGGACACTTCTTAAAATCATAAAAGATTCAAGATATTTGGAAAGATAATGTTTGCCTGACTCTTATTTTCCTATATTTTTTGACAAAAAGGCAACTGTGATGATATTTATTGTAGTGATTAACAGTCAAGTTACTGATCCCATTATAATAAAATCTTTGACTCCAAACTAGAGCATGGGTCCTCGACAACTGTCAAATACAAATGTGACACTTTAATTGTAAGATAGTCTTTTACTACAGACAATATTGGGTCACTCATGTATGTACCAGGTAGTCAAAATTTACAGTAAAGAATAAGGATCTAGAAGAGCTATCTTTCCGGAAAACTTGACAGTTTCCAAGGTTTCCCACGTTACATTCGAGTATCGATATAGGACTTCCAGAGTGACTAGGATACCCAACTTTGGAAATGTGGATGTTCACAAAAAAAAAAAAATGGCAATAAAATGTAAGGGAATCCAAGTGCTGACCCAAACTCTCCCGCTGTGGTGTTAACTGATTGTGCGATCAGTTAGGTATCGAACTTTTGACCTCCTCTATTGAACCTCGGAGTATCCACCATTAAACCTCACTCAAAACAACGCCTGGCGAGGAACCAACGCTTCGAAATAGTCTCGTTTGTATGAAAAACGTACTCTGACCCGGTATTTTTGCTCCTGAGTGTAGTTTTTTGGATAATTAGTGACAAAAATTATAGTGGTCAGAAGTCTGTGATAGACATACCACATTATTCTAACAAAAAAAAGCGCTTCGATTAATAGTTTAATCTATGGAAGCTGCCAAAATCCACTGCAAACGGTAATTTCACTATCTTCAAACACCTATCTTTTATTCCCAGCCTAAACTAACCTCCCATGTTCCCCAGTCTTGAGAATAAGGCCAAAATCGCACGTATTGAAGCCATACGTCCATCGAACCTATCGCCCTTAGCGGCCTTCGCCGAGGGGTAGCCCGCGCCGCGTTCACTGAGACAAATACCGTAGGAGAGTACTTGTGCGAGTACTGGCCATCAATCTGTACCCCTGTTTTGAGACAAGAGCTGAACTATATTACTTTGTACATTCAGCGTCTTACCAAGACAGAAATAATTAATCCCAACTCAGTCGGTCAACGTTAAGAATAATCACCAGCAATAATTATAATAACCAATATTGGGCTCAAAATCAGATAATATTTAAGCGCAATGTTACAATTTATATTATTGCTGGTGACTATAAAACAAGGATCCCCTTACAACCTCCAGACTCAACCATTTAATTCAGTCTTGCACACCACAATTTTACATATTCATTGGCTTTACATTATGAATTTAATTTTTTAACACATTTCAATATCCAAAATTGACTTGCAAATCAATTAAACGCACGAGTAAACTCTAAAAAACATTTTATAACTCCAAAAACCGATGATGCTTGCCGCAGAACTCGACCTGAATCAAACGAGCCTCGGCTATCTCCCGGCTTCTATCGGACCCAATTGAGGCTCTTTTCGCTTTCATTTACAAAAATATCCGCCGGCCGATTACGGCGCCCTTTCTAATCTTTACTGCGCCTTTCAAATATAACATGATAAGTTTAGGCTCGGAGCGGGCGCGGGGTCAACAGGCACACAGAACCGACTGTGTGCACAGCCTTTCGACTGATCTTATAAATGTGATCATTCATGTTTAAATTTTACACGACTGCCCAAAAAAAGGGAGTGTAATGTTTTCAGGGTTCGTGTATGTATGTATGTATGTAATGATTCTTTATTCCACCATAACTTCTAAACGCCTGAGCCGATTTAAACGTGTATGAGATCTTTACTCTACTCTACACTATCCCAAAGTGAGAAGTAGCAAATATATGAACTTCGCACTTGCACTTTGCAAAGTGTAAATGAAGCATAATAAAGTATTCTTACTATCATGGAGATAAGTAAATTATCGGCTTATTGATAAATACTTCTAGGCTTCATAGCCTACTTACCATTAGTTGGCTTGTGTGTATGTTTGCCTTTCCTATCTCATAATAAACTTATTTAGATTGACTTGACAATTTAATGTTAACAAATAGTACGGTTAAAGTCATAAATATATAGTTCCCAAGACGTCAAAAATATCTACACGACCAATGATAATTAGGTATATGTTTTAGTGGTTGACTGGTAGAGAATGCTTCGAGGCATTAAAGTCAGCCATTTATACTTACATGGTGTAATATGCAATAAAGCATAATATGTGCAATGGCGTATAACTATTTGCACCTAACACTTAAAAAAATATTTATTTTTTCTATCTTTCAAATGAAACAATGTTTTCAGCAAAACCCGTTTTTTATCTAAAGATTAAACCAAACGCATGTATCAGTCGGGATAAATCAGGCCTTTTGTTCGCGTCCAATGACCGCTTCAGGACACTTCTTAAAATCATAAAAGATTCAAGATATTTGGAAAGATAATGTTTGCCTGAGTCTTATTTTCCTATATTTTTTGTCAAAAAGGCAACTGTGATAATATTTATTGTAGTGAGTAACAGTTAAGTTACTGATCCCATTATAATAAAATCGTTGACTCCAAACTAGAGCATTGGGTCCTCGACAACTGTCAAATACAAATGTGAACATTTTACACTATAATTGTAAGATAGTCTTTACTAGTTTTTGGGATAATAAGCGACAAAAATTAAAGTGGTCAGAAGTCTCTGATAGATATACCACATTATATTAACAAACAAAAGCGCTTCGATTAGTAGTTTAATCCATGGAAGCTGCCAAAATCCACTGCAAACGGTAATTTCACTATCTTCAAACACCTATCTTTTATTCCCAGCCTAAACCAACCTACCATGTTCCCCCAGTCTTGAGAATAAGACCAAATCGCACGTATTGAAGCCATACGTCCATCGAACCTATCGCCCTTAGCGGCCTTCGCCGAGGGGTAGCCCGCGCCGCGTTCACTGAGACAACTACCGTAGGAGAGTACTTGTGCGAGTACTGGCCATCAATCTGTACCCCTGTTTTGAGACAAGAGCTGAACTATATTACTTTGTACATTCAGCGTCTTACCAAGACAGAAATAATTAATCCCAACTCAGTCGGTCAACGTTAAGAATAATCACCAGCAATAATTATAATATCCAGTATTGGGCTCAAAATCAGATAATATTTAAACGCAATGTTACAATTTATATTATTGCTGGTGACTATAAAACAAGGATCCCCTTACAACCTCCAGACTCAACCATTTAATTCAGTCTTGCACACCACAATTTTACATATTCATTGGATTTACATTATGAATTTAATTTTTTAACACATTTCAATATCCAAAATTGACTTGCAAATCAATTAAACGCACGAGTAAACTCTAAAAAACATTTTATAACTCCAAAAACCGATGATGCTTGCCGCAGAACTCGACCTGAATCAAACGAGCCTCGGCTATCTCCCGGCTTCTATCGGACCCAATTGAGGCTCTTTTCGCTTTCATTTACAAAAATATCCGCCGGCCGATTACGGCGCCCTTTCTAATCTTTACTGCGCCTTTCAAATATAACATGATAAGTTTAGGCTCGGAGCGGACGCGGGGTCAACAGGCACACAGAACCGACTGTATGCACAGCCTTTCGACTAATCTTATAAATGTGATCATTCATGTTTCATTTTTAATCGACTGCCCAAAAAAGGGAGTGTAATGTTTTGAGGGTTCGTGTATGTATGTACATGTAAGTAATGATTCTTTATTCCACCATAACTTCTAAACGCCTGAGCCGATTTAAACGTGTATGAGATCTTTACTTTACACTATCCCAGGTGATATGGGATACCTAAACTGTCAATTATTTACGTCAACAAAAAAAAAAGATTTGTAATTATTACAACATAGGTATCATTTGAAAGATCTTAATGTGACCATCTCAAATATACAGTTTGTGGCCCAACACTGGGGATAATATTAAAAACAGGGGCTCTATAGATCACCGGTAATTACATTATAATGGTCTTACCTAATTAAAATCAAAACTTAACTTTCAGTTTTTTTCTAACAAACTTAATCGCAAATTCAATGTAATGCAAACACCGCTAAATCTACCGCGTGTTGTCAATGGCACCCTGTACTCAGACATACCGCGTACCAAGTGACCAAGCGACGAATCGCGACGGGAAAATACATTACCTACGATTTTTAACTTTGTAGGCTGTTTTCTTCAAAATTATAGACTTTGTAATATTAGATTCTTGTGATAGTTAATTGAAATGTTCTAAAGAATCCCCATTTACTTTTTTCGCCCCGGTTTTGGGCCACACACTGTATAAGAATATAGTAGCATTAATTAACGGGTATAATAACAATATAAAAAAATGCAGTCGCGGTTTTAAAGCTTGCTTTTCCTTTAGTTTTTGTAAATGCGCCGTTATTCGACGAGGTTATACAATATTACCGCCATTACTGTCAATTAAATAAGTGCTATCGAAACATTGACAATATGGAAACACGTCAAAAACAATAAGGTTTGGCCGCAGAAACAGCCCAGATCTTAATGTTGTCACATCCTTCGGGGTAGCAAGTGAAAGCACAGCGAAGCAGAATTTATCAGAACTCCGGTAGTGTGATCAAAAGAGGGTAGGTCCTAGAGTATGGTCTGGTTCTGAGAAGCGTATGATACTTCCCCCGCATTTTTTGTGGCGGCGCGGAGCAGCGGTAGAAGACACTGTCGGCAGCCCGACGGTGTGTAATAACAGGATCCTGGCGTCTGGTGTACTCGGTGCACTCGGTGTGTAGCACCGGTTCCCCACTCGACCCTGGTGCCCTACAACAAAGTTTAGATAAGGCATCCATCACCTTTTGACACGTAAATAATACGACTGTGACGGATACTTTATCCACATTTGACACGTGATATAGGCGCAGCCATGCTAGGCCCACCGTTCACCGAAGGTAGTTTGCGAAGTGAAGCGAAAAGTGACACGTAGCAAATGTATGAACTTCGCACTTGCACTTTGCAAAGTGTAAATGAAGCATAATAAAGTATTCTTATTATCATGGAGATAAGTAAATTATCAGCTTATTAATAAATACTTCTAGGCTTTAGAGCCTACTTACCATCAGTTGGCTTGTGTGTATGTTTGCCTTTCCTATCTCATAATAAACTTATTCAGATTGATCTCAAGCTAAGCTCGGGAGCGATATCTTAAAATAATTTGATACAATATAGACATTAACTCGACAGATAGGGTAACCGTATCGTAAAGAGGCGATATGATTTCGGAAGCAATATAGGCAGAATGGGGAAAGACGTCGTGTTCAAGTGAACGCCGGCCTATTTATACGCGGAATAGAGGGCAATAGCAAAGTAACCTCAATAAAAAAATAAAAATAAATATCTGGGGACAATGTCACACCAATTGACCTAGTCCCAAACTAAGCTCTAGGCTTGTACTATGGGTACTAGACAACGATATAAATACTTATATAGAGAAATATATACTTAAACACATAGAAAACATCCATGACTCAGGAACAAATATTCGCGCTCATCACACAAATATCTGCCCTTACCGGGATTTGAACCCAGGACCGCTAGCTTCGTAGGCAGGGTCACTACCAACTAGGCCAGCGCGTCGTCAAACCCCCCCTTATCCCTTTTATTTATACAACAAAGTGTTTACATACACACATTAAGCAAGATTTATCACTACATACATATAAGTACTTAGTACAAAGGCGAGCTTATCCTTATTCCTTAGTTTTACATGCACAGATACTTATTTTACGCTTGACTTGAGTTGTGACGTCACACGCGCTTTGGTCTGTATTTATTACTTTGTCTCTTGTTTAAGACTATAATTATAAAGTTTCCTGAAAAGAATAAGGAGGTTAATAATCGTTTGCTAAAGAAAAACACTCTATTGTCACTCCGAAATTATAGATAGATGTGAGGGGGCAATAGTTACTAACCCTTACTAGCATAGAGGCATTCCATCTTAGTCCTGAGGGTTTTCATAGCATTTGAAATCTTAGGATTGCAACTCTGTGATTGTAGTCGTGAGAATTCAAATATGTATGGGTCTCAGATAACACTTACCGTTAGGTGGCCTGAGTGTTCGTAAGCCTTATCGTTAACTAAAAAAAAATTGATCTATTCCCAAACTAATTCTTGGCTGGGTACGATCTGGTAAGACAGTGCTCTACCAGTTTTGACCAAAAGTTTCTGTGAGATCTAATTATCGCTAAGGTTGACACTTGTCACTGTCATAATATTATTGCAAGGGAAAATCAAACTTGTTGTATCATTACGTGCAAATGAACTTCAACCGTAGGGTGGTAAGTCACAGTTTTGGCCAACTGTACTAGGTATATCTACGATGAATATTATTCTTTTAATTTCATTATTTGAATCGATTCAACAGCTAGGTGTTAAGGCAAACAAACAGAGATATTATTATTATACTTTAGCAACGACATTATGCAAATGAAAAACACTAAAATAATACCATAATTGCATCATGACTCAATTACGAAGTCAACATTCACCACTCCCTCTCAAATGAGGAACAATAGCCAACGCCCAAATCAACACGCGTAATCCTCATCGCCTCCCCCTTCCCCCGCTCTGCCCATACGCTAATGACGTGAGATAGTAATAGACAACCTTTTTGAAGGCTTGACCTTTATGCGATGCCTCAGATCCTATTGAAACTCGATACTCAAGGTCAGTCCGTAGCTTCAATTGGCGCGGCGTCATTCCAAATACTGGGCTTTTCGTCCTACCATTTCACGTCATGCTATTTGATAATAAGTGCGAAAATGTTTATTATGGCATCGAAAAGATAACGAGCACCCAGCTCTTGATGGTAAGACTACAATCTTAATACTGCAATCCTATTTAAGTCTCAAATGCGTTACCAACCTGACGACTAATGCCCACTTTCCACTGCAAGCGGAGCGGGCTCCATACGGACTCCGTTTGGCTTACAACGGTGACTTAGGTTAGCTCGCGTTGGAAACATTTGAAGTCACCGTTGTAAGCCAAACGGAGCCGTACGGAGCCCGCTCCGCTCGCAGTGGAAAGTGGGCATTAACCTTGTGTCGCATCACGCGTATGGACGGACGAGCGTCCATTTTTCAGGCTTATTGAACAAGAATTGGAAGGGTTTGGACTGTAGTCACTAGGACTAAAATTTTGGCGTCTTTCTATTGAATTGACTACGATTGGACTCATTCCATTTGCTATCGAATGGACTGACTTTTATGCACCGTGTGGTCACGACAGGTCATTATTATGTTTGCGATAACATCCGCCCACGCCGCAACTATTATATCATTTTTCCACTGAAGTTCAAGAATATATGAAAAAATACCTCTGGGAAAATAAGCAGGAAAAAGTTCAATGGGTAAATTAAATGGAAATATAATAAACTAAAATATAGTAAAATATAGTAATAAGAATGTAAAAAGTAAGACTGCTTCGTTACATTATACAAAAGCGAAATTATATTTCAAGTACATAATCAAGTTGTATTGTCCGCCATTTTTAAAGCGCTTGGAGTAACTGGAATCATGGACCGACATAATGTGTTAAATTATGACTAGTACACCCCAAGCAAATGCAAACATTAAATACACGTGATAAAGTCCGTTTTTGAACCGCAGAATTAGGTGGATTATGAAAATTGTTGTAATGAAGACCGTATTAGAATGTCGGTGAGTTTTACTCGGAGTTAATTTAATTTACCAGAGAGGGACGGCAGATGTGCTCTTAAAACGAGCTTATACGAATTTGATTAACAAATGTACCAATTTTGTATAACACGTTTATATTTTTTCTGCAGTCTCACCATGTGCAGGTCACATAACGCGGTTATTTGTGGAAAGTTGTTAAAAATGAATAAACGGGAAAAAGAGCAGCTTTGTTGAAAAAGGCTAATTCACTTTACCACATGTAAAGTAGTATCAATTCTTGTTGTGAATATAACAATCTATTAATATGCCTATTTATATCACAAGCCCTTTCACAAAAATATCATAAAATAGACACAAAACGTAGCAAAGTGAAACAAAGGTAAATTTAAAAAATATTTTTGTTCGAATCTATGCTCCTGAACTCCTATTCACTATCTTTCCAAATATACGATAATAATGGCTCTACTAACGGTTGCTACGGCGTAGCGCGTAGTGGCATAGTGAGTGCGTAGCAATGTCGTAGCATCCCCAGTACACACAAGTGCAATAAAAATGGGTTATTTAATTATTTATTTAACCTATTAATTATAAATATATCATTATACAACATCACCACACGCATAGAGATTATTTAATACTTTAGAGTTACTTTAATTTTTATTGAAGCCATTTGCTGCCTCTAAATATAAAACCATCGCAGAGGCTTTGCCCAAAATTGGACTAATTAGCCTTTTTGACTTGAGCTGTAATATTTTTACAGTTTACACCTAACCTGATTTCTTTTATGTTCATTTTATCACTATACTAGCTTCTGCCCGCGACTTCGTCCGCGTAGATTTCGATTGTCGTTATGCCCTTGGGAACTTTTAAATTTTCCATGAAAGTAGCCTTTGTCTGTGCTGAGTGGAATAGAACTCCAGACTTATTCTACATTGACTTTTCCCCTATTGCATTTGTAGTATCCGACTCGGCCGCCATTACTGTCGAGTTAATAAAGTCTACCGTAACGTTGAACATACGATAGCGATAGGTGTAATGATAATATATAATAAAGGCCCGTTTCACATTGTTATTAAATTATAATTACAATTTAAACAATAATGTCAATAAGGCTTTTGGTCACAGCTCGGACGTAGGAGTTAGCGCCATGCTGGACTTAGTCCTGACGAGGGTTCGGCGACGGCACGTTGTTGGTACCTTTGCGTACCTTTACGTACCTTTAGACAGTTTAATAAACCGTAGACAATTTAGACAAGGCTTAGACGGACCACAGGGGCAACCTCGGTGCCATAAATACTGAACACGCAATGGTAATTAGATTATCAATTTTGTAAATTCCGACGCGAGCTTTACCTCATTTAATTACAGTTCTTAATAAATATTTTGTGTTCTGGGAATATGGGTTTGATTGAGAGAAATATTGATCATAGGGCTGTCTCATAATGACATCTTACGATTTAATTTACAACGTCACCCTGACACGGTTCTATAATGGGTCAAGGTACTATTTTTCCGAGTCTTTGTATTAAAATTGCATTGAAATCGTCAGTATAAATGCTAATAATCAAAGAATACAAAAAAATACGCAGATATATAAAAAAACATAACATCTAATAAATGGTCAGTTATCCGATGTTAATATACTTAATTAAATGTCAATACAATGATAATTTTACAATTTAAGATCCATAACTTGTTGATAACTATTTAAATTATGAAATTCCTATTAAGTATCTTCTAAATATCAAAACATTTTTCGACCTTTTCACCTGTTATACCGCTGCGTTTGCAGATAATCAAAAAGCCAGACCAACTCAACATAGTGTAACATTTTAAGCCACCTTTCTCCACCCGCCATTAAATCACGTAACTCCTGATCTGTCTGGTGCACTGAGCACAACATGGATCAATTTCCTCCCACGCGAAACAAAAGTAGTTCCAGCAAAGCTATCGAAACTTTCAGTATTTAAAAGCTCGAGAAAGCTGTAAGTTGCGCGAGTGAAGCTCGTACAGTTACTTTAAAATTATTCATATTTGAAAAGCCGCGCTGTGCAAGCGAGTCGACAAGTCGAGGAGAGTAAATACGATCCTGTGGAAACGTTTTGCAGTAAGAGCTCAGATAGAGGACAGAACCAAGTGCAGCACTGCTTAAGGGAGGGGTTTGATATGTTTAGGTATACACGTGATTTAAATGGTGATCAATAGTGTTAGGAATTTTGGTAATGTATCGTGGTTCTAGAATCCATGGAGTCGCTATTTCCTTATTATTATAAACATACCACTTTTATTCTGGCCACCAGTATTATAAATACTTAAATATTTATAGTTTGGTTTATCCATACCTACTAATTTTTGTTCGTTTGTAAAGCTTTCACAGCGAAGATAATTATCGTCTATACCAAAATGTATTTAAGCATTAAACGAATGAATTAATTTTGAAATATGACAACACTAAAGGTCATGGATTATTCTCGTAGAACCACGATCTGCCACCAAAAGTCCCGACCCTCGAGATCCCCTACCTTTCGTAATTCAGTTAATAGTTACGATTTTTATTCAATAATTATTAATTTTTATAGTCGTATTTGTACATAAATAATTTATGTACAAAGACGAAGAAGACGAGCTATAGGTAGGCCTCCAACAACATGGAGTGACGACCTCGTCAGGATCGCGGGACCGCGGTGGATGCGAAAAGCACAAGACCGGTCTGAGTGGAAAGCCTTGGGGGAGGCCTGTGTCCATCAGTGGACGTCTTTCGGCTGAAATGATGATGACGATGTTTTTTTTTTAAAAATACATATTTTAATTTTAAAAAAACATTGTCAAAATCAAAAAAAAAAAGGGTTATAAGTAAATAAGTCTACACATTGTACCTACCTAAAATTAGATTAAAAAAATAAACATTTTGATTCAAATATTCTCAAAACTTTTCAGTTAACCTCATACAGCACTATTAGTTGCTGTATAATACTTGAATTAAAATACAGACCAATGTTAATAACTGCATTGCTACAGTTAGTTCTCTATTGGCTGTCGCAACGCATCAAAGGCGTGATAGCACATTCAAATTAAAAGCCCTCGAACGGCAAACCAAACGCGAGCCACAGACAAACCGACTCGTCGAGAGTGCTACACTGGACCAGGAGTGCACTCCTGGCGCAGTGGAGCACTGTGAGTGCATCGTCGGATCACAGGATGCACTAACTTAGGGATAACGTCTTGGGTAAGTGAGTTATTGTGTCTTGTGAATAATTTATTATATTTATATATGTGAAAACCATCGAATATCTCTTGTGATATTGTGAAAAAGTCTTTTGCTAAATCACAGTATCATGCTGTACGTATCGATAAGAATGTAGTAGTAGAGAATATGCAGGGTGTCCGAAAAATAATCTTAAAAACTGATGCATAGAAAAGTGCTTTTAAAACAGAAGATAATGTATGTATGTTTGTCTTTTTAATATCTATAAGTTTCTCAGGTACTTGGTTTCTAAGGTACAATTAGGATACTCGAGATCGACCCCCCCAAAAATGAAGATAATTTTAGCAGAAATATTCGCATGTCACGACGTTGTGTTATTTACCTGGGTAAAAAGGGCACTGCGACTTTTTCATTTAGATATTACAAATACAAATATGTTTGTTTGTATTTGTATTTGACATATCTAAACGATACGATACGATATGTCATTGCCATAGATAGACAGAAACAAATAGAAAAAAAAGGAAAGAGGAAGAGAAGGAGAGGTTGAGGAAGGAAGGAAGGGGGGTTTAAGTTGTTGTTTTTCTAATGAATCCATGGAAATGTCCAGAAATAACTTAACATTCGTCAAATATACCTTAACAAAAGTGAAAAATATGTATTAGAATTAGAAACTTCGTTTTGTTCATCCTTATCTTGTCAGCACATCAGCATTAATCATCTTGTAGAAAACTAGGCTCAGCGTCAAATCTCGCCACGACTCGAGCTCGCTTAGAACAGCCCTAGGCCGTCTCGAGTGTAACTCTGGTAATAATCTAGGCTACCACAGATCCCCGCTTGTTTAACCGAGGCCGGATGAAGGAAACCTAATGTGTATCCAGTACTTCCAAGTTGTTAATAGTTCCAAACTTGTAACTATTCATGGATACGAAGCAAGCGGTCCCGGGTTCGATTCCCAGTACTGGCAAATATTTGTGTGATGAGCACGAGTGTTTGCATCTGAGTCTTGGATATTTGCTTTATATTACAGTATCCATACATACAGAATGTATTATACAAGCCTTCCTCTTGAATCACTAAAACTACATTAAAATCTGTTGAGTACTGTAAAAGATCTCAGCGAACTGACAGCGGAAGTGACTTCATTTTTCTTCTTTATTTCTCTATATCGTATCTATTCGTAAGTATTTATATCGCTTTCTTGTACCTACCTAGAGCTTAGTTTGGGTCTAGGTGTGATATTGTCCCATGATAATTATTTATTAATAAACCCCGATGTAATGCTGACCTCAACATTCAGAACTAATAACTTTTGAATGGCTGAACCGATTTTCATTAAAATTAGCTATAAGCCACTACTATTGAACCAGCTTTATTTTGTTCTTAAACCGCATAAAATCGATTCATCCGTTTTGGAGCTACAATGCCACAATTGTAAAACCCATATTTTAACATTATTTTTTATCGCCACCGGACAAACACGCAGACTGCCCACCTGATGCGAAGTGGTCAGCGCCGCGTATCGACATTCGCAATACCGGAGGCGTCACCAATGCGCTACCGTCACGATTTCCCGACGTTTCGACGATGTTACGAGAGCCATGATCATGATATAACAGAAATAACTTTACTGCAATTAATAATAACCGTGACAGTTTAAAGTGGTGTATTTTTATTGAGCTATGAACGTCTACCCGCAGACATAAAAATGAATCTTCTAATGAACAATTTGGTCGCCCGCTTAAAAATCTGTTATTAACGAAATCAATTTATTCCGTTAAAGAATATAGTGAATATTAGATACGTACCTTCTATATTGAGTCGTAATTTGTTTTTTACTTATTATTGTATTCTTGACATTGTATGACTGTAGCATTTGAGCTATATTTTTTTGTTTCTTTTACTGTTTTATTTTGGGTCATTATTATTATTAGTTTTGTACACATTGAAATTATTTGATTTAGATTTTTTATATTTTGTTACACTGACGATCTTATTGTAAATTCATTATAACTATGTGACATAATAATAATGTAATTTCCAAAATGAAATGAATGACTACTACTACTACTATTTGTTTTTAGTTACCTTTGTTCTCAATCGGCATTTTAAAATGCTCTAAGTTTTAAGAAGGACACGAAATATACTTATGAAAAATGTTTCATTATAATTTGAATCGCGTTAGTGAGAAATGCTAGCCAAGGGCACGTGAAAGTGATTTAAATGAGTTAATAAATAACTGAACTCATTATAGTTGTGAAACTTAGCGAAATCTTAAAAGGTAACTGAGTTATCCTTTGTTCTAACTTTTTAAGGTGCGAAATAAAACTTTAGCATCAACAGACGAATTAATTATCAAAGTTATTATTCCAGACGCGAATTACACGATGAGATTAAAATGTAACGTTTTTGCTGAATCTTGGGAGTTGATTAGTTTTGCTTTGGACTGAACTTCATTGGATTAAATAATTTATACGTTGACTCACTTTGTTTGGGTGCAAAGTAGCTTATGTGTGAAACCATTTGGACTGTAAACGACCTTTTCATAACTTTTGAAATTATTTAAGCTTACAAAGATTTGATTTAATTTGATTTGAATGTTAATGCTAATCGATCTGGGATTTTTTCTTTATCGCACACAAAATAAAAATTGCCTAGCGTTACATGTACGGGATGTAACCTGTGCCTCTATTCTAATAGGTAAAAACCATATTGCCTTTCACGTGCTATCGTATTGTCTACGTGTTGATAGCTCTTATTTAATTGAGGGTAATGGCAACCGATTTCAGAACAGTATTATAGCAGGTCAAAAATAATATCATTTTACCGTGTCAAATAGAAGAAAGGGACAGAGCTATATAACTGCTATAGCTGTCCTTTACGCTCACCGTAAAAAAAACTGCACAGCTATCTTATAATAACCCCCCTGGTCTTTATTATTATTGTTCTTAGTGCGCAATATATGTACACACATCGAGAATGTCCAAAGAATAAAATACATGATATTTCCAATCATTAGGCATTTTTAATGTAAAAAAGACAAAAAAATATATGCCATGTCTGTTTAAATAATTACTCAAACCTCGCAAAGCAAAAATGCTTTGTATTGAACTAGAAAACATTTTTATTTACAAAAGGTAATTTAAGGTTTTTATACCACCAGACCATCACAGCAAATATCAAATTGCACAATGCCGTATGTTTCCCGGCTTTTCTAACTAAACGTTCGCTCTGTAAACCGATTATGTATTCATGAATTTCGAGTTTTGAATATTGTTTTTGCATAAAACTACCCCTAAAAACGCATTGTTTTCACATTGTTGCATAGTACAGCTCTATCATTCGCTTTTTGCGATAAAGTTACACCTCCATTTTTATATCATTTACGCATAGGCTTTTGCCTTGGATGTGTGCGTGTGTGTGTCAACACAAATATATAACTGTCCCAAGCGGCTGTGATTGTAAATGTTATTCCATAAAAAATATTTGTATTGTGATGTATTGTACTGTATATACAGTCAAAACAGTGTATTAACAGTACTTGTTTGTCTATCGCTGTCACACTCTTTCTGGCAATCAGTCAGTATATTTGTTAGAAACTATATTAATACAAAAAAATATGTCGGTCTTAGGCAGGATTCGAAACTACAACTCCTGTGGCAAATCTGGCTATTACGACTTATGCCACCAAGACCCTATAAGGTCTACGAAATTAGTGATCACTTGTTTTTTCTTACTCGGAGGGTATACTGACGCCATCTATCGTTGTTTATTAACAAACGACACTCATGTTTCAAGTCGCATTGAAATTAGCTTGAGTACAATGCGCCATCTCATTCTAAACACTTTTAATTTAACAGAAACGTCAGTTCCGAAATTCTGAACTATATTAAGAGTATTATAGCTATTGTATAGCAATGCGAAAACGTTTCTTTCCCCTGAAACCTCGTCTGATTATTACGATTTTTGAATATGTCGTAGATATCATGAAAAACTATGTCTGTATGTTTTCCTTTCCAATAAAATACCGAATACATAGGTCCTTGTAATAAATACAACATATTCAAAAGTCGTGAAAATCGGACTTGATTTAGGGAGTGAGAAACGTATTTTCCCGGAGCTACATTTGTATGGTTTTTTTTTGACAGCTCCGCGATTCTAGCGGCGCTTCGCAATACTTTTAAAGCGATTGTTATGCCAGAGGGTGTGCAAGCGATAAACAGGACTGGACAGAGGGTCTGACCCCTCGTGCTTCAGAGGCTCGTGCCAAGATGCATTACGATAACTAGCGTTTCTATTCGTTTCGATTTTAAACGAATCGCCTCACTGGTAGATTACATGATAAGACAAAAAGATAAAGATAAAAGATAAAAGATATTTATTCAGTAAGTAGGCCGCACGAGCACTTTTACACTTCAAAAATCTACCAGCGCTTCGCAAGAGACCACTGCTGAGAAGAAACGCCGCAAGAAACTCAACAGTCAGTCGTTTTTTTAAATACTTATGATATTATACAATTATAAAGCTTATCCTAGCTTATTCTATGAAACATTGAATATATCATAAAATAAAAATAAAAAATATATTTAAGCATAGCTTGAGCATGATACGAAAAGTCACGTTATCCAGTGACGCGATGGGTTTAAAAACAAAACGATTAACGCGAGTTAGCGTAATGCATCATCGACTTGTCTATCTAATTAATCTATAGGAGTGTGTATATATATAAACATCTTAACAGAGCTGAGATTAGAGGCGATAAAAACCATATCGTCTTTAACTTGTCATCGTAGTGTCGACGTTTTGATAGCTCTTATTTCCTTGACCGTAATGGCGGCCGAGTTAATTAAAAATTCATAACAGGTTATTAATGATATGCTTTTTACCGTCTAGAATCTCGGTCCTGGAGTAAAAGCTATAAATTCAAATGAGAATGCGATAGACACCCGATTAGTAGTTAACACACTAGTTTCACTGTAAATATTTGCACGTGAATATGGTGGAAATTTTAAACAATGTACCGTCGAGATATCCCCACGTGCACCGTGCAGCAGTCCGGCAAGAGCGCAGCAGACTATTGCATTCATTTTTGATACGCCGCACTATCTCCGAGGAAAATGAGCCTCATTGCCTCACAAAACGCGAAATGAAAGCCGTCCCACTATTAATAAAGCAGACTCTACGCTCCCGGGATACGGCGCATTTTGTAATGCACTTATTATGTATCGGATACGCTTACCATACAAAGTGAATCTTGCTATTTACATTTCTTGGAGCGGGCAGCGATGTATTTAATACATGGGGCTGAATATTGAAATGTTTCGTAATGTGAAACTCAGCAGGGCAGTTCACAAAGAACCTTACAAATTATTCAACGTATCGTGTACGTGAAAGTCAGTAGTGGCGTGATGGCAAAGGGAGACTCGCAACGGCTAGGGACCGTCTCACTCTCAGTGATTGTTATAAAAATGACATTTTATGAAGTATCTATGTAAAGTCGGGGTCAGTAGAAATAACAAAAGATGTAAACAAATCATTACTGTTTGACACATAACCTCAATTGTTTTGCAAATAAGTTTTGATTTAAAAAAAAAGTATAGTTAATAGTTATTTAATTTTAAACAGAATGTAAAAGTAACAATTGAACGAGTGTATCAAATATACCTCACGCGATATCCAAAAGTACGTGATTATGGTGTTATAATAGTGAATAGTTCTGTTTGGTTTTGTTTACATCTTTTGTCATTTCTTTTGACCCCGACTTTACTGTATTTGACGACACGTTGGCGTAGTTGATAGTGACCCTGTGTACGAAGTTAGCGGTCCCGGGTTCGATGCCCGGTATAGGTCAATATTTGTAAGTATTTGTTTCTCAGTCTTGGATTTTTTCTATGTATTTATTTCTCAGTACAAGTATTAAATAATTGTCTAGTGCCCATAGTACAAGCCCAGATTTGTTAATTTATTTTTGACTGTACTAACCGATGCTTCTACGGTGAATAGATTACTACCACAGGCCTCTAATATCATATTGTTGAAGTTTTAACAGCTGGTGACTTTGACAGGATGATTACGATTTCTAAGCAAGGTGGGCTAAACGAAAGTACGATATGCAGAATGTATGAAGTTGAGCTAATCTCTCGTTTTTCGTTTTATGCATATGTATATAAATTTCCATGTCAGTTTAATGGCTTGATGGCTATAAAAGTGTAGCTATTGTTGAATCGGTATTTATTCCTGTAATATCTCAAGCATTTTTTATGGCATAGATAAGGCAAACGAGCACACAGGCCAGGCCACCTGATTTACATTCACAAGACTGCAAGCCTAAGACTGCAAATGCGTTGCCAACCCTGAGGACTAAAATGGAATGCCTCTATACTAGTCATTACACCGGCTGTCTTATCCCCAAACCGGAACACAACTATTCGAACACTGTTGTTTGGCGGTAGGTTAATGGATAAGATGGTGGTAGCGATCCGGGCGGACCCTGCACAAGAAAAACAAAAATATGAAAATATTATTAACAAAAATAGTTGAAATAAAATATGAAAACACAGTCGGGTTTTAACGCTTGCGTTTTGTTAGAAATAGATACATCCGTTAGTACTTAGCGCTATTTTTAGCCCGAACTGCATCACTGGGTCTCCACATTTCGCAATTTATTAAGCCAGTGTCTTAGGGACCATGCCGCGAGCGGACCTGCTAGAGGGGGTGTTCTTTTTATAGTGGTGTTTATGTTTAATTTTTAATATTTGAGTAGCTTAGTTTTATTTTATTTTATTTTAAATAAGTTTAGTTTTAACTTTAAAAACACTGTGTTTCTGTGTTTAAAATTCACGAGA
This sequence comes from Acleris sparsana, assembly GCA_923062465.1. NCBI lineage: Eukaryota > Metazoa > Arthropoda > Insecta > Lepidoptera > Tortricidae > Acleris > Acleris sparsana. The sequence continues at coordinate 21,497,324 of OV281287.1, forward strand.
ACACAAATGAGGTAATGAAAACACCAAGCCGAAGCTGTATTGATTTTTACAACATCGTCTCTATTCTAGGCGGTAAATTCCAAATCGTGTTTGACCTGTTATGGTATTGTTTTAACTGGGCCGCCATTACTACCAAGTTAGCCGCAACCGTGTTGAATATATGCCACCATTTTCATTTTAACAAGAGCTATTATATCGTAGCAAAATAATTTGCGATACCCTTTATTTAAAGGAATATAACTAAGCCCAGATTACAGAGACGGCCACGTCGGGTCGGAACCGCGCGAATAATAATCATGATTATAAAGTTAGTATACACACTAACTTTATAATCATGATAATTTTACTCGAAACACAAATTTTGTTCGCAAAGCATAAATAAATAAAGGTTCTGGAGTGGCGTCCGCGGACCGGGAAACGAGCTGTAGGTAGGCCTCCAACAAGATGGAGTGATGACCTCGGCAGGATCGTGGGAGCGCAGTGGATGCGAAAAGCACAAGACCGGTCTGAGTGGAAAGTCTTGGGGGAGGCCTGTGCAGCAGTGGACGTCTTTCGGCTGACATGATGATGATGATAAATAAACATTTGTCTGGACCTTCCTAGAAATACTGTATCGACTGGGCTTGCACTGGACCAAGACAGTGGGTCTTAGAGTTAGTCACAAGTAAAGGATTCCCTTTGTACCTTGTCGCTTAGAGTTTAAACTGCCAGTCAGTGTCAAATGACATACAGAATAGTTAAACTACTTAAACTGACAAAGTATAGTGCAAGAAATATGATTTGGGCGTATGTTATCTACTTTACTATATTTTTTCTGCGTTAAGACTTACCGGATCTAGCCTTAACCTAAACCTTTAACCCCACGGAGCTGTTTGAAGAACGGGGGCAGTTTTACGTTTACCTTTTGTTTGATATTAACTAAAAGATCTTAGTGAAGATTACTGACAACCGATTCATATTTCCTGAACCTTATAAAATACATGTAATACGCCTTTATAATTAACCCCAGTTATGATTTTCAAATAGCCTGTTTTGAGAAAAAATAACTCGTTCATTTTTATATTAATCTTCTTTTTTTCTTAGTAAAATGGGTGTTGAGCTACAGAATTAAAGTTTATGTTTGTGTATCGAAAACACCAATAAAATTACGAGACTTATATTTCCCGGTATGAATAAATAATCTACATAAATAACTTGGTGTAAATAAAATAAAACCGCAGACCGGACTCAAAAAGTTTAAAGTTTGTCTGACGCAAAAAACATGGTAAAGGTTTTGGAACTCCTTGTGCAAGTTTATTCCAAAAACAATATTTATTTATGGTGAACAATCGGAATCTGTATCACTATATTGTTGTTTTATTGTTTACATTGTTCAATTATATTATACTCTGTACCCGCTCCAGGGGGACGCCATCGATTCCAATAAGGTGCATCGGCGTGCACCGCGCCCTGAATGAATACAAATGTTCCGTTCACTGTTTACTGGCTTTTTCTCGCAATTCTCTTGTGCAGAATTATTTAACAGTTCCCCGCAAGAATGGGTCCATTTCCATTGTAAAATTCAATAAAACGAACAAGTTTATGAAATCTAATACCGATATTTGCGATTTCTACGATGCAGTAAACTGTCTTGTGGCGGTTCTTTTTAAGCGTGGTCTCTTCTTGTAACAACATGATCTATAAATTAAGGTAAAGCACTCATATTGATGACACAAAACATAGAAGTTTGGCTATGCAATTTAAATAAATTATATTAAATTGAATAACATAAAATTAAATGAATTAACATGTATATATAGATATAACTGGAATATTAAAGGCCACACATGGAGAACTAACAGCGTTCATATACAGCCCTTAATATTCCATAGTCAGTCCGTCTGACCCGCTCCATAAAAGAGGCCCTTCGTTTCCTGAGCACGGCAAAGACATGGTCCACCCTGTTCTCGGCGAACATGCCCGACGCGCTTCATCGCCAAGGAAGGCCCAACATAGCTCGAAAAGCGTTATTGTATACTGTACACGAAACGCGTGATAAGCGCGAATGATTATTTCATTAACTACATAGTTATGACGTATTTACTACTAGAATTCAAGATCTCTATTCCACATGGCGATATCGTTAACAATCGACTGCCATAAGATAGCGGTTTGCACTTGCACGCGAAACACGAAACGAATACAAATGTTCCTGCTTAGAGAAATAGTGCTTTCATCTTCTTGAACATTTCATAATCCATTTGATTTAAAAACAAATAGTGTTTTAATAGTTTCTGGGGTTTACCCGACTCTGTTAATATACTCTTACCTACGCTGTCCGTCCATCCGTACTACCTTTAAAGACCTGTATCTTTTGTAACTGTAGTAGGTAGCTAAAAGGTAGTAAAATTGGTAAAACATGCAACTGTCAAATTTGGTATGTCTATTTCACAAACCCTGGAGCAACACATAGATCAAATGATTTGCCTTTCATTTTTAAAACTCACAAATCTAAACTCATATAATGCTTCGTCCTGAATGACCGACTGACGGATCAACGCACAGCCTCAACCACTGATCGTAGAGACCTGAAACTTGGAGGGTGTGTTCTTTGTATGATATAGGCATCCGATAAGAAAGTGCTATTGATTTACATTACATTTTATTTTGACACGTGTTTAATAACTCAATCCGATTTTATTTAAAGGGTTTTCACATAATAAAAGCTTGGTGCAATGCAAATACCCAAAACCGCTGACTCTAAAGATTCCAAATTTGGTACATAGGTTCCTTATGAGGTCTAGGGGTGCAGTAAGAAAGGATTCAACAACGGGAAGAAGTAGGAGTGGCGGGAAACTAATTCTACGCATATGAAGTCGCGGGCGTTCTCTACTCATACATAAAAATATTTAAATCAAACGTCCAACCTCTTAACTCTAGAACCATATTAAACAGATATAGTTAGGAAGTTGTATTAATAGTGTTTGGATAGCCGTGGATAGCGGCTGCCGCAGCGGACGCAGCTATTAAACGAAAGCAAACAGCGCACTATCCGGTCCGGCGGCGGCGGCGTGAAATCGAATTTGAATATAAGTAAGTCATCCCTATGAGGCGGAATTAAAATGGGCTTTTGTATCAAGCCATGAAAATAGCGGCATTTTTTTTAAAGTTTCAATTCAATAGTAAAAAATACTATATGCTGCTAATGTTATAAATGCGAAAGTGTATTTGTGTTAGTTAATCTTTCACGCTGTATTAGCTCGACGGATTTTGGATGGAATTTGGAGATAGCTTACACCCTGGATTAACACATAAGCTGCATTACGGCCGAAAAAATTTAAAGTCCCCGAGGGAATAAAATTGTAAGATTTTGTACTTAAGTACATTGCCAATTAATATTTTCACTTTTTTTTCCAATTTACGCGGAAAAAAACACGGTCATAAGCTAGTAAACTATAGAAATATCTATACAATAACTAATTAACCAGCTTTTAAATGGACTTTCGGGATTTATGCCTTTTTATCTCTCGCTCTCACACTTACGAGTCTTATCGACGTCACCAGAACACTTTCTAAGATTTCTCGCACTGTACTTATGTTCATGTGACAAATCACAAAACAAATGCTTGGCAATCTCACAAGGTTTTTAAATAAAGCCTTAACAATGTCTTCTCAATCTTAATATTAACGCTGTCATATACAACCCGCTAAGACGCAATGAGTGTTAATTTTTAACCAGGTACCTGACACTTTACACTCCTCACTACTCCTCGATTTAGATGCGTCATCTTTTCTTAGGTATATCCTCAAGCAGAATCTTGGCTGTATCGTGCACCAAGCATTCGACAGTTTAATGAGTCTCCAGCCTGTTGCCGCTTCCGCTCCCGCTGGCTCTTGTGCCGCTGCCCGTCGGCGCCTGCCGCTCGGGCCGGAGTCCCGCGCCGAGTCAGGTCCTTTGATCCCGTCGAGCATGACGCACTACACAGCCCTTACGCTTGCCGCGTCCAGGGGCCTCTGCCAAATAACGAGCTCTGTGGAAAAGTTTCAAACGAGGAACTGTGAATGTCCTTCACCATCAAAGTTTAATTTACCATTGTTGTGCAGAAATAAGAATAGAGTTGAAATAAATATAGTGACAAAATTTATAAATACTAAATTACTCATAAATAACATCTAAAATCGTAAAGGTAAGGTTGCTAACAATCTCGTTAAACACGCTTGTTTGCGTGTAAAAGAGTTGCAATTATATGTAAGCATTATTTAAACATAATATAATTTTATTTTTGTATCATATATTAAGATCTCATTGCACCGGATTTCTCATACTTTTTACGTTTATTTGTATTGGGTAAATAATTTAAATTAATTAATTATTTTCACATTACAGTATTTAATTGTCTCATTTAAAACAAAGAACAGTGGTATTGTGGTAGATTTGCATACTTGACATAAGGTTTCTGTTAATTTTAATTTGTGTAGATTAAATGCACCAGACTACATTAATAATGTATGCTTTGTGATAAAATGCAAGAAAGAAAACTACTGTATATTTTATTTTAAGACACTTAGATACAATAGCAACTGCAAAATATTTACATCAACTTTATTCAAATCAGCACAAAGATTAATTTAAAAAAACAAGTAACAATCAACAAAAGAAAGTGCGCATACATTTTAGTAAAGTAAATATTAAAAATAACCATAAAGCATTCTTCTCCCGAGTCATTCGCGAGTTATTTACTTTAACTTATTCAGGGCTCGCCGAGGCGTTGTACGTAAAAACCTCAGCAAGACACGTTTTCTTTAATTAAATTTGTAGGAAATTAAATGTAAATATTTTTTGGAAACTAATGCTACGCTGGGTGGAACTGATAACTGGCTGTATTTACGGAGGCACGAGGGTGTTAATGACTCCTGAGTGGCACCTGGAGTGTTGGCATAATTTACCTGCGACTTGGTAATCCCATTGTAGTCTTACGAAAGAGGAACACCGAGCGACAGGCGAGAAAATACATCTTGTGCTAACCGTCCCGAGTCTTCATTCTACACTGTAAAACAATATTTCCATTGACATGGCTATCGTATCGTCTACGTCTTCGATCCTACTTCTAATAATAATAATACGATAATGAGACGTGACCTGCCACTTAAGTCCCGAGCTACACAGTTAATAAACTTTATTAAATACTCGTATTGTTAGTTTTAAACGAGCAATGGCCACGAGTAATTTAGAACAACGTTACGGATATTTATTTTAGTCTCTCGCTAGTTCCCCAGAACTGTCCGTCTTGGTTTAGTTTTTTCATTTGAAATATCCGTTAACTGGGAAGCGTCCACTCAAAATATCCAACGATATTTTCGACGAAAAATAACGTCGCTGCCGCTAACTCATAACCGGGGATTCCGTAAAGTTGATAGTTTAAATTTCTGTATTTCTTATTTCGAACGCTTCATGGACTATTTTGCTTTAACAATTTTCGTTCGTGTAGATGATTTTTCTATTGCAAAGCTGATATTAGGAGCAAATCACTAGCTGTGCTCCTACTCCAGCAAACGCTTGATATTATTATGACGTAGTTCCCGAACTTTTTGTATACTTATCAATATAAACGGTTGAAGGCAAGTATTTATCACATTTCCGACCAACATCATTTATAATTTCCGCCAAAGTTCAACAAATAGCAAATCCTTTTTGAAGCAACCTTAACAATTCCGTCGTGGCCCTCGCGCAGAATGAAGCAATCAATCACTCCACAATCGACTTTATCTACCGGTAAATAAACATAATTTCCTATTGCCCCTTGACGATTTACATTCAGCCTTCACAATCCGAGAACTGTACTGGGAATATGCTTTAACGATTTGTGTCGTAGATCGAATGGGACAGATGAGGCAATTCATACAATATCTGATTTTAAAGAGGAGTCAGTTTGGTTCATCTCGTAATCATTATCCATCTAGTCATTTTGTTACTAATAAAATAATAAGTGTAATTTGTTCAACGGTTAGTAAAAGTGAAAATGGTCCGTTTAAGGTAAAGTCGCGTAATGACCGCAATGTTCGTGCCTAAAACTCATTAACTTAAGTTTTTATTTATTTTAGCTAACAAATTAAAGTTGATAACTAACCTTTTTTCTTGTTTGTAATAAATATTTGTTTCAAATAAGTCACCAAATTCGTGTTATAAACTAGTTGCTCAAAACAATTACCATTATTACGACGTACGCTTGTAGAAATTTATTACATAATGGCCGGTTTTGGCTTAACTGGTTTAAGGGATTTATTACGAATAAAATTACATTTAAGGTTCTGTTTAAGGATCTATTTTACGCAATTCAATAATATGATTAGTGGATGACAGTTATAGAACTTAGTACTGATTTACATTTGGCAACGTGGAACCTTTTAAAATAAATTGAATAATACTTTGGTTGATGTTATGTTAATAGTTAACCAACTTTAAACCTTGTACTTATAATAATAATAAAGTAAATAAAGAAATAAATATAAAATAAACAAGTATCATTGCAGCCGGCTATTAAAAACAGGCCGTAGGTATATAAAAATGGAATAATTCTGAATCTAAAAGTAGTCTTATAAACAAAACACATTTAAGTTTAAAAATGTAAATATTTAAATCTTTCTTTCACACAAGATATCGCCACATTAATTCGCTTAAAACAAAAGATGTTGCCCGCCGACATCACATTATGAAAGTGAAGCAGCCGCGTTCCGGAAACTGCAGCAGTTCCGTGAAATAGTTCCAGTGAACTCGAACAAGTCCGTCCGTTTTATTAGCCGTGTCCGCGAAATATCCGGCGAAATATGCATTTACTTTTACAATTTTTATACCGATTGCCTTCGTACAGCTGAATGATACGGAATTTTCTGTAGTAGCAGGTTTTGAAGTTCGAATTGGATGAGATAAAATGTGGAGTTCACCAGAACTCAGGTGTTGAGACTAGAGTTCAAGATATGGGTAGCGATTAAAATCAATATCGGGGGACAAACTTATACAGATTTAACTAGTTTTAAACTAAGCTCTAGTCTTGTACTGTGATTACGAGGCGACGGTAAACATAATTACTAAAACACATGAAAAATCATCAAAACGTGGAAACCAATACTCGTACTCGTCGCTCTTACCAGGAATCGATCCCGGGTCCGCTAGCTAATTACGTAGGCAGCTAACAGAAAATACCAGAATCTAGTTGATTGAAATAGACTATTATTGGAACACAATAGGGAATATGCATGTTTTCTTTACCGCTTCAATAAAAGCTGATTCACGTAACAAATATTTTTGTAATATCTATAAGAATAAACAAGAACATAATAAAAATAACCAAGAAATAACAGAGTTTTACGTGGCGTTTATATGGGCGAACTGCACGATGACGTCACCGGTGCACTTCGGATCTCTCTGTCTAATTAGCTTTTTAAAATGCTTGTATCATCTTCTTGACCGATTTTATTTTTTATTGCTGTGTTCGTGATCTCTTTTACGGTATTTTCATATGTGGTTGCGAAATGCGATTCAAAATATCCATGTTAATAAGTCGTTACAAATTTGTTAATGCTATGTTCTACCACATGGGCAGTCAAAAATTTATTCGTCGTTTTTATTCATTGGTTCGCTAACCGAACAATTGTCCTGGCGTGTGATATCCGCGGGCTTATTACTTAAGTACATGACAATTGTCTACAAATAACTTTTCATTGTCGAAATATACCTTAATTAGGCCATTATTTAAAATTAAAACTAAGAATTAAAAGTTAGTGACTTTGAGTGATTGTGCGTGATCTTGTAACCCGTCCGTGTGTTTTTCTTTCGTTGTAAAAATCGCTTGGAGTAATGAATAATGCTTATGCCAGTGTAAATTAACCCATTTATAAAGAACGAGACAGCTGCTTCAGATAATTTAGATGGGTTATATTTTAAAATTTATTTACAATTTAAAATAAGGCATTATAACAAAACAAGCGTATCAAAATGCCATGTATACAAAAAGCGCGCTAGGTAGCGGGCGCGCAGCCTCGCGCACTGCTCCCCGTGATGATCTTCATTCTACAGTTCATCTCTTCATCATCATCATCAGCCACTAGTCCACTGCTGGATTTAGGCGTCTCTCATTGCTCGCCAACGAGCACGATTCTTGGGCACTCTCATCCAGCTCTTGCCAGCCTCCTTGCGTCGCTTCACCTAGTCTTAAAGCCACACACGTTGTGATCATCTCTTGCACTTCGTATAGTCGCATACTTACATCATATGAAATACGCCTAAAAGGTCCAACGCAAAAAAACTTCCATAAAAAAATGCTTAACCTAAAACATTAAATATTCAGTCTCCAAAACACCCAAGTACGTAACCGCAAAGTCGTCAAAGGACAGTGTCCCTAGCTTAGCGGAGGTCACAATAAGCCCCAAAGCGAGGGACGCTGTAAAAGGCTTTTTATTTTACACAAGAAAATATAAAATGGGAAATTATAGCGGAGGCAATAAGGCTTGTGCGATGGCTTGAGTGATTTGCATCGCAATGGCGTCTGGTGTCGTGACGGCGTCGTTGACGCAGTCGTGGCGCTCAAATGGTGCTGGTGAACAGCTAAAGGCTGTATTATGTTCGGGTATGGCACTTAATCACCAATAACTTCGATAAAATTACGAGCTACACCGCGGCAGCATTGCCGCCATACGGCCTACCATCCCAATGTATGAACGTTATATTCGACTAAATCATCAATTTTCAAGGATATTACTAAGCTAAGTGACCGTCGTAAGTGATTTAGACATATTTTTTGTTTAATTTAATATATTGTATAATTGTGGTGATTGATTATTTTCACCTGCTTGAAAATATAACTGTAATTTATGTGGCTGAAACAAATGATTTTACTCGGCTTGTCTTTGAATCAAAATATATGTATCTGAAATATCTATTAACTTTGTTTTTTTATGAGAGTGAGAAGGCACGCGAGCACGCAGGCCACCTGATGGTAAGTGGGATCTGAGACCCATAGAAATTTGAAATCTCAAGACTACAATCTTAGACCTGAAATGCGTTGCCAACCCTGGGGACTAAGATGGAATGCCTCTATGCTATATCCCCACACTGGAACACAACAATGCGAACACTGTTGTTTGACGGTGGGTTAATGGATAAGATGGTGGTAGCGATCCGGACGGACCCTGCACAAGGTCCTACCACCACTAGACACACACGCACCATCCATTCGAGTCCATTCCATATTTTTTGAGTGTTTGTCGCAATATACCAAGTCAAACAAAGGGTACTGCCATATATGAATTGTCACGGCGATTAAAGTGACAAGGTAATAAATTGTATATATATTTATCAACTCGATTGTATACGTATAAGTAGTTGCGCAAAAGATCCAAACATTCCTACATCTGTCGATTCTTCTCGATTCCAAATTGTTTAAATATTGTAGCCTTTTTTTACCGAACGAGTCTCCAGCTTGGCCAATTTAAAACACCAACGATATAAGCGTAAACCCTGTGTTTTATCGCCTCGTGTCGTAAAAGCAACGAAAATCATGTTCGGTGGAGAGTTTACATACAGCTCGGTTTGACTTCGGTCGAGGTGATAAATTGAACAGAAATGCAGCGGAGTTTCACGCGACCTTAGAAGGACTTAAGATACCCGATAGTTTCAAGTTAACTATAACTCGAGATAGTATATATGACATTCTAACAACATTAAGTTCGAGTGCTATGCTTCGTCAAATTCAACCTGTGAAAATACTACCATAGAGGAATTCTGTTTATCGCAACCCATTTGGAGTCTTAGAACTGCAGTCTTCAGATTGCAGTCTTGAGAATTTAAATGTCTCATACCCCACTTACCATCAGGTGCCCTGTGTGCTCTTGTGCCATCTTGCCAAAAGTACCTTGTCACTTTAACCGCTGTGATAATTCATATATGGTAGTTTAAACGTAACATTAAATAGTCAAGGTACTAAATTTACACATATTTATTGACTCGACAAAAAATCTGTTACCAAAAATTCAATGTGTGTACACATAGAGTTTTTGGTAACAGTGTTTTTCACTCCTACAAACTAACCACAGGCTATATTATGTGACGTCATCCGTCATCCAATCAGCCTGTATCAATATATTAATGACCCGCAATTGGCTTCAAAGTGGAACAAATTTTGTACGCAGACTCGTCTTCGGAATGTCAAGATGAAAACGATTGCGATTGCGAGTGCGTTAGACAATAAGCCCTCTGATCTTTATCCTGCCATTCCCTATTAATGCATCCATCGGATCTATTGTACTGACTGACTCCCTCTGTTCCAGGTGTCCTGGATCCGGCACCGTGACCTGCACATTCTCACGGTGGGCGGCTACACGTATACCTCGGACCAGCGGTTCCAGGCGACGCACTCGCCGCAGACGGACGACTGGACGCTGCACATCAAGTGGGCGCAGCAGCGCGACGCCGGCGTCTACGAGTGCCAGGTCTCCACGCAGCCGGTGCGCTCGTTCTTCGTGACGCTCCACGTCGTCGGTGAGTGTTAACTACTAGTGTATGACAAGGCGGAACATTCAGATTGCGGGTGACCTAGAGAGCACTTCAAATCGACGCGACGTATAAAAATGGAATAGGGTTTTACACTACTATTTTTTTTTAATATAAAATGTTTACGATCAATCCGGGTAAGAAAGTATGTCAAATCCGGATCCCGTATTTGGCGCATATTTCGATGATTGCAATATATATTTATTTAAACTGTATTGCAAATAAATACAAATAGCGGACTTAATGCCTTGAGGCATTCTCGACCAGTCAACCACTGGGCCAAATAGAGGCAAAAAAAGGTTAGTGCTAAATTTGATTAAACGTTAATATAGAAAATAGAAAAAAAAAAACATTTTTATAGGAGCAAATACACATACATACAAAAAATATACATATACATCTAAATATAAATACTTACATAACATTTACATACATATACATATACCTACATATAAAATAGTCGTACCTGTAGACCGTGACACTATGCAGAGCCTTGCTATTGGAGACTGTTAAGATAGTGCTTGCGAAGCAGACGTTTGAAAGAGAATTTGCTTTAAGCTTGCCTTACACGAAGCGGGAGCGCATTCTAAAGACGTATTGCCTGAAGGGCGAAGGAATTGGAGATGAACCCGGTGCGATGAAAGGGGATAGTGAGGTTAAGGCTGCGCGGGGAACGGAGTTCACACCCAAGATGAGCTGTTTGAAAATTAAACTTGGCTTTAAGGTATTCTAGGGGAACTGGGTCAAACAAGATGGAATAAAGCGAAGACAGGATTCTGACGGATCTGCGTTCGCGAATGGGGAGCCAGTTAAGCTGACGACGAAAAGTGGAGATGTGGTCATACTTTCGTAGACCAAATAATTATGATGCGAATGCAGTTATTCAGGGGACGATCCATTCTGTTCAAGGAAGCTTGGGAAACATTGGTGTAACACACATCAGCATAATCTATGACAGGGACCACCAGAGGTTGAACAAGGAGCGTCTTAGTGCTTACTGGATTGTGCACTACCAAATCTAACGCTCTCGCAATCGCAATCGACTTCAAAGCGGAACAATTGTTTTGATTTAGTATGCAGACAAACCTTCGATTTTCAAAATGAAAACCATTGCAATTGAGAGTACGTTAAGCAATAGCCCCTCTGATTGATATGAATTAAGCTCGCAGGCGGTGGTTCGCAGACACCCTTTAAGGTTAAACCCATCGACTTCCGCTTAACACTTCTTGGGGCACCCTGATCATTGATACTTGTAACTACAACGTGGTATTAGTAACAACTTGCTACTAAATGCGAAGAAAACTAAATGTGTTAGGTTCGCTTTGCCTAATGTTAAACCGATAGATTCTAGTATTTTTCTAAATAACGAGTGTTTGCTAATGGTAGATAGGGCGGTTTTCCTAGGCATAACACTAGATAAAAATTTGCAATGGAGTCCCCACGTTAGGAAAATTAGACAACTAACTAATGTTGAGACAGTTCGCTTAGTTTATTATAGTTATTTTCATAGTGTTATGTCTTATGGTATTCTGGTTTGGGGTAAGGCAGCTGACATACAAACTATATTTGTGTTACAAAAAAGGGCCATTCGTTCTATTTATAATTTAAATTCCCGTGACTCATTAAGAGAACTTTTTAAAGAAATTAATATCTTAACTGTAGCGTCTCAATTTATTTACGAGAATATTATTTATGTTATTAAGAATTTAGATTCGTTCACCAAAAACTCAGATATACATAATTTAAATACTAGAAATAAAAATAAAATAGCTATTCGAAAATTCCGTGTCCGTAAAGTATATAAATCATTTGTTGGTCAATGCATTCATTTCTATAATAAATTACCTGAAGTAGTTTTAAACAGGGTTTTAAAGTTACCCTTTCCATCACTTAAAAAATATTTGAAAAGGTCGTTAATGTCTAAAGCGTATTATAGGGTCGAGGACTATCTAACAGACAAAAATGCATGGCCTACACCCGAAACTTAGTCAATAGTAATTTGTTCAAATGCAAAGGCTTTATCCTGCTTTTTCTTGTCTGGGGGACACCGTTGATGCAGGAAAACATATCGAAACTTTTATGTGGTCATCTTGCACCATCTCATATACACATATATAAGTAGGTAGTTGTAGTTATTTTATTTTATTCTTTTCTATCTTTCTCTCCCGTAAGATTTTTGGCATGTTTTCCTGCTGAACTACTGTTATTTGATATTATATTTAATTTAATACTTGTAGCTTTATATAATGCTAGATTAAGTTGTACATACCATTGTAATATGCAATATGAAATAAGTTTAAAAAATGACTGACTGCTGAGTTTCTTGCGGCGTTTCTTCTCAGCAGTGGTCTCCTCTTGGGAAGCGCTGGTAGTATCTTGACGTGTAAAAGTGCCCGAGCGGCCTACTTACTAAATAAATTTCTTTTATCTTTATCTTTTTACAATTACAGTGAAACCACAGTATTAATTAGTATTATCGCTGGTACCAACTCACTGACACTTGTCAGTTTTGTGTGAAAACAGACAGCCGAGATCTGTTAATACTGTGTGAGAACTGTTTTGGGTGGAAGGACCTACTGGAGGGCCGTCCGGGTCGCTACCACCATCTTATCCATTAACCTACCGCCAAACAGCAGTGTTCGCATTGTTGTGTTCCGGTTTGGGGAGAATACAGCCGGTGTAATAGCTAGCATAGAGGCATTCCATCTTAGACCTCAGGGTTGGCAACGCATTTGCAGTCTTAGGCTTGCAGTCTTATGAATGCGAATGTCTATGGGTCACGGTTTCCACTTACTACCACACCTGTGTGCTCGTTGGCCTTCTCTATGCCATAAAAAAAAGTAAAAAAATTGGCAAAGTCTAAGGAACCGGCAACGCAATTATCCATAGCAATATTCACTGACAATGTAGGCCGAGAGGATCGAGTCGTTTCAAAAGAACGATAACATTACCATTCTGTAGCGTAAAGTTAAACTAACTAAACCAATCACAGCAAAACAGTAAACCCATTGTGAAATAATTTAAATGCATAGAACGTCGTCCATAACAGTGAACGGGCGGACAAAACGTTTTCAATCGGCGCTTACACGCAGCACTGTTTAAAACGGAATGCGTATTGTCAGCCAAACTAGCCGAAATAATTGGAATACTTTTAATTGTCACTCTGTACATAGCTACACATGTTTTTTGTACGCAGTCCGCGTTCACAAAAAGGTGATAACAACAGGCTAAAAGGCCGTATGTTCGGCTAACGACATGAAATATTAAACAGCATTCCGAGTTTATAATGACTTTAGTTTCATGCAGAATTTTGAACGTTATAAATTAAACACGTGCATTATTTAATGAAAGCGTTAATTAAAAGTTGCTTGAATATAATTTTTGTTGGAATGGCCTAATTAGGCGGTATTAAATGTGTCAGTAACGGATTGATTCTACAGTCAAGGACTCTAATAGCTGAGCTACTATGGAACCCTATCGCATAACGTTAATCATTAAATTTAGCGTAATTTCCTTCATGTGGCTTGAGGCTGTCATTGTGACAGGGTTCCATAGAGGCACAATAATTAAAGTACTTGACTTGACATACTAGAGCAGCCATATATGCTTCAAGCGCCAGCGCAGTAGAGCTGCGGGTGTTCGTTGGTATTGTTGACAGAGCATCGGTGGTCCACTGGTTTTGGGAGTCGTCTCGTGCGTGATCGTAAGGTACCGAGTTAGGATCGTCGCGGTCACCAGGTGCCAATGAGTTTTTCTAACTTAAGTACTTACATTACCCGATGCTCTTACGGGGAAGGAAAATAAATCGTAAGGAAACCTGCACATTAGATCAGCTGAGTGTATATGAGGGTAATTGTATAAAATATCAAATTCATATTCAAATCATTGATTACATACGACATTACATTATAATAGGCTGGTGGAATTGTAATTAGGTAGGTATCCACGTGACGCCCTGCAAGGGCACAATAACATGAGAGAGCTACCCTATAAACAGACAAAGGAATCCAGGGGGGAAAATTTTATGACAGGTAGGGAGTTTCTATATCGATAGACTCAATTATCTATGCTTTTTCCAAATAATAGTGATCGCCCCCAGCATTGTATGTATTTTTTGCAAGTAATGTTCGGTAGACGAGTATGAAGATCACAAAGCTTATTAAAAAAAAATGCCCCTATGACCTCCTCAGAAAGTAATTTAGCCACCTGAAATGAATTTCAGCAGCAGCAGTGTTCGCATCATTATGTTCCAGTCTGGGGATAAGACAGCCGGTATAATGACTAGCATAGAGGCATTTCATCTTAGTCCTCAGGGTTGGCAACGCATTTGCAGTCTTAGGCTTGCAGTGAGTGCGAATGTCTATGGATCACAGTTTCCACTTACCATCAGGTGGCCTGTGTGCTCGTTTGCCTTCTGGATGCCATAAAAAAAAGAACAAAAAAAAGTATATAAATAATGTTATTGGTTCTTGAATAAATAACATAATTTCTAATTTTGATTTTAAAAAAAATGGAATATGGGATATGGTTGTTTATTTTATTAAGAGATCCAAAAGGGTCGAAGTGTGTCAGAGAGGACTTATCTGTAAGATAAGATAAGGTTGTTGTCTCGCTTCAACAGCTGAATCCTTCTCGTACCTACCTCCACCATAGATACAAAAACTCTGAGCAGGTCTCTGTGTAGTTTTATACTTTGTAAAAAATAATTTACCGCGCAAAATTTTCATTGTACCCTGAATCATTTCAGCTCAAACATTATCAGCTAGTTAGTTATTATTATTGCTATTGTTAGGTAGTTTTAGCTTAGTTTTTACGTGTAACGTATAATATTAGGTAATCAGGGGGTCCATTCAAAACTGAGACCAACTTTACGCCAATTGGTCTATGAGAAAAAGGGGTTTGGAGACCTCTGAACTAGGTGATTCTCTTGGTGAGTCACTTTTCAATTTGCTATTGAACCTAAGTTATCCCGTCAGAGAGTTTGTTGGCTGGTTTTGTCGACGAAGGTGTGGGTGAGAAACTCTGCTTAGCGCACAGAGCAACTTAAGAGTTGTTTGGGATTAACACCAAACTGGGGTGACAGGAGCAGGACTGAGTGAGGAAGAAACGTATTTGATGTTAATTCAGTGACTACCACGTTCGCAATGTGGGGTCTATTTCTACGCGCCGGGTGCCACTGTAGCCTTACCATGAGTTACAATCACCGTACTCGCTAACGAGTCGAACGGTGTGCCCTCATAGAATTGTTTTAGGTAGTGTGAGGTGTAGAGCATTCGACTCGCTTGCGAGAACGGTAGTTGAAACCCATGGTAACGGTTCAGGGCTGCCACAATAAACTCGCCGAGAATCGCTAATGCTTACCACAGCTGTTCCATTTAGCACTTCGTAGGGTTGCCGCTCCTCAGGCAAAACGGAAACACCGTAAAATTCCGTTTTATTTTGCGGATTTTTGTAAAGGTTTTTAACGGTGAATTGCTTTTATATTAAATGTACGATTTAATTGCTAAATAAAAAAAACAATTTTAAAAAAACATAGTCGTAAAATTACGTTCGCAAATGCACATAAATGTTTATTTGCTTTATCCTTCACCAAAGTCAATGTTTTTCTTTTGTATATTTTTTTTTCAAATTTAAGCAGTAGTTAACTTTACTAACTTAGTTGGCTTTTATTGGTAGGCCAGCATGGAACCCCGTCCCATTTAAGTGATGTAAATTGACATAACACATATTATGTTAACATATAGCCATTGACTTTTTGCGCCATGGTTTATAAATGTAAATTGCAGCAACAATCGAAGTCCGCTGTGTCTCATCCCACTTAATACTCTCTTATCCATTGTTACACACAATTGACAATGCACAAAAAACAATTCTCATCGCATATTAAACAAGCAGCGAGCAATTCGGTACATTTGAATAAATAAGGCGGGTCCATATATTTTTATGGCAATCGTAACGGTTTAGCGGTGACAACCCTAACGTATCGTATCGCATTAGCGCTGAACAATATTTGCGTTTCATCGCGACAGCCCTGGGACAAACGACATGGACGAATTTGGCTATAGTAGGTAATGCGCATCGATTATTTTTATTTCCACGCCTGTTTCGAATTCAAATATCGATAAAAACAAAACGTGCTCCTTGTTCGATTAAATATTGTTATCGTATCCTTTTTAACTCAGCCGCCATTACAGTACAGTTAACGTTGATAATACGATCACAATGCGGAAATAAATTATAGAATAATGCCCTTTATAGTTGGAGTTTGGTTGTGAAAACAATTGATAAATAAGATTTAACGTTTCAATAGTAGAATCAATACCCCAAAAAACTCAAACTGACATGTACCTATTATCATACGCGACACGTCACGACGCGACACGTCCCAACGTTAGTCTAGTTGCTAGGGACCTGCCTACCAAGCTAGCGGTCCCGGATCCAAATCCCGGTAAGTGCAGATATTTATTTGTGTGATGACCGCGGGTATTTCTTCCTGGATCTTGGATGTTTTCTATGTTTTTCTCTAGATAAGTATATTAATTGTTGTCTAGGACCTATAATACAAGCCTAGAGCTTAGTTTAGGATTAGGTCATTTTGCGTAAGACTAGAGGACGCCCGCGACTTCGTACGCGTAGAATTAGTTATCCGCTACTCCTCCTACTTCTTCCCGTTGGGGGTCGATTTGCGGGAAATCCTCTTACTGCACCCCTAGACCTCATAAGGAACCTATGTACCAAATTTGGAATTTGTAAAGTCAGCGGTTTGGGTATTTGTATTGCGCCAAGCTTTTATGCGAGTTCAACCTTTTTTGAGTAAAATCGGATTCAGTTTTTAAACTTCTGTCAAAATAAAATGTTATGTAAATCAAAAGCAGTAAGAGATATTGATATCAACTTCGAAGCAAATCACCCCCAAAATAACTTTCTACCCCTTTTTCACTCCCGTAGGCGATGAATTTCAATAATTAAATTTAATTCTGTTAATAGTACATTGTGCATCAAGGGTAGTATGAAGGGAATTACTAACGAGAGTGTTAGAAGCCCGACGCCGAAGGCGGAGGGCTTTTAATGACTCGAGTTAGTAATCCCCTTACTGCCTGTGATACACACAATGGTTTTCATCACATTTTTGAGGAAAAAAAACAAAGAGAAAACACTTTAACTCTGCAAAATATAAAGAAATAACTTTTGACGAACGGGAACGTAAATGGAAACGATATTTTTTTGTGACCTCTACCACAGATAATAACTGCGTTTAGTTTCGACCTGGATTCGAGCCAGATTTAACCAATTTGATAAAAATGTATAATTACTAAAATTAATGATAAATATTGATATAAACTTGAAATAGGTATAAAAATAATGAAGTTTAATGAAGCGTATAGGTTTTGTGTAATGTAAGTTAGTCTATAGCTAATTTTTAAAGATGAAATTAGAAACCGATTTAATTTTTGGCTGAAAATTAAACCTCCTTAGTCAGAAATGATGTACGAAAGAGTTGCAAATTTTAAAAAGAAAGTCATTACTCCCTAGGGATGACAAACTCGCCATAATTCCCGCGGGAACAATTTAGGCCATTGTCCTTCTGTATACAGGCATGGAATAACACCATTTACGAGCAAGTCTGATGAAAAGATGTTTATGCAATTTTTTCCCCTCTTTTTCACCCCCTTAGGGGTACGATTTCGGAAAACTCTTTCTTACCGAATATACGCCTACGTCATACAAAGACCACACCCTCCAAGTTTCAGGTCTCTACGATCAGCGGTTTAGGCTGTGCGTTGATCCGTCAGCCAGTCAGTCATTCAGGAGGAAGCATTTTATATGTATAGATTGGGATATTTATTTACTAACTATGTAAATGACTGGTAAAATACAAATTATAAAAGAATTTGAACCTGCTTCAAATATGGGTCTAAAACAGCTGTATCAACTGTATTTAGACCGTTCCGTTACACGATATACAAAGGCTTTAATTATGGTTAAATCCTGCGAGCCGGCAGGCCAGGCTTGATTAATGATAAAGGGTTATTAAGTCCTGTTTATTAATTTTAGTATGAGTGAACAGACTGGCCAGCACTAGGGGGAGGGGGGGGTACGCCGATCGGAGTCATTGTTACGGCACGCTTTAACGTATTTAGAATCGCGCGTGCCGCGTATCAATCGCGCGCGATACGTGGCCATCGCGCGAAACACGCACGCGTTCGCGTACCAGCCGCGCGGCGGTGCGGAGCTGTGGTTGGTGGGAACCCAGTTAAACCATAATTTTACGATTGTAGTAAGATTTATTGATGATGGATTCCAATCGTTAGTTCGTGATAACATTTTAAACGTTAAATAATTCCTAATGGCATTCTTGACTCTTCCTCTACGTATCGGTATATCGTCCCCATAATACTTATAAATTTTAAGCAATAATTAAACTTTCGTAATTAATCTTATTTTTGTGACTGGAACTGATTTGAATGAAGTTTTATGATTCATATTTTAGAGCAGGTTAAATGAAACCTGGGATACTTTAGGTTTGGCGTGAGTTTGTTCATGATCAGTATTTTAGTACGAGCGTAGATTACAAAGTTTACCACCACGTGGTAGGAGACCACCGTTTGTACCAAGGATTCTAATTCCAAAACCTTAACTCATAAAAATTCAACAATAATTGTTTTAATACCTCAAGTATGACGTCACCGCTCACACACAAACACGCAAGCAAACCGCAATAGCATACACACGCATACATCAACCTGTCACTCGCGACTGTGATTGGTTCACGCGCGCCGCGGTGCCATCTGGCGGCGCGCCAAGACACCTCAACGATTCCAACGACCTTACCCCAATTCCACCCTTGTATTTTAAAAGGGTACAACTACAAGTTTAAATGTAACACATTCAACTGTTTACTGTTATGAATATGGTTGCATATGAAATGGACGATTTGTTACTCTAATGCCAGTAATTTCAAAAGAGGGTTGAATAACAAGCAAGACAATACCATGCTCCCCCACGTTAATGTCTAAAGTTGGTTGGTTTGTAAACATCCAGATATCTCGCGGAGCTTTGATAAATGTTTACGTAAAAATGGAAGCCATTTCGATAGAGAAGTTTTAATCAAAATGTTTGTTTTCTTTATGAAAAATATGTACGCGTATTACGTGTGTGTGTTTGATATAGATACTGTTCTCTAAACAGCGCCTCTATTCTAGGCGGTAAAATCGAAATTTTATTTAATCTGTTACGGTTTTAACTCGGCCGCCATCACTGTCAAGTAAATAAGAGCTATCAAAACGTTGACAATACGATAACAGATCAAAAACGATATTCTTTTTACCGTGTTGAATAGAGAGCCAGAAACAATACAACAAAAACACGGATGTACAAAAGCGAACTTATTCCTGTAAAGGCTCTCTTCCACGTATGGGTAATTTGGTCTTGACATTCTTATGGTACACTCGGACTTACGTTGTATAGTTTCATACATTCTAAATTCCACTTTTTAATTTTTATATTTACGACTTAGTCATACGAGATACGAGTAGAATCTTAGGTTTTAATTTGAGAACCTTTTAGTCTAGTCTTTTGTCGTCCAGACCAACGACAAATAATATAATATAATCCCACGAAACGTGTAGCGAATAATCTGACAGATACGAAACGCGCAAACCTAGGTTATAGAATTTTTACTTTTTTACATCTCTATCAATCTTTTTCATATACATTTATAAGCGTATTTCTCTTCAGTCTGTTTCAATTTGCTTTAGTCTATAGTTCATGTGCACTTAATTATCCAAACAATTTATTTTTTTAACCTCGACTTGAAAAATGGGTGTTACAAGTTTGACCACTATGTGTATGTGTCTGTCTGTGGCACCGTAACTTTTAAACAGGTGAACCGATTTGGATGTTGTTTATTTTGTTTGAAAGCAGGTTTTCTAGCAATGGTTTATAGCTAAGTTTTATGAAAATTGGTTGAGCCGTTTAAGAGATATCAGCTCTGAAAGAAGGGTCTCCATTATATCGGGGGTTTTATCTATATATGCCCTTACTTATAAACGTGGAACCGTGAGGTAGTTATACCATGCTTTTTCCTTATCCATCATTGTGACATTTGAATTTGGCGGGTTCTCTTCATCTGGCATAACTTTTTTTGGCATAATTCATCATTTCGCACAATCATCATTTGGCATAAAGTCTTTTTTTCTGAAACCGTGTACTTTTCAGGATTATTTAAAATACCATTGCATAGAATCCAATAGGTTAGGTTTGGTTTATTTTATGTCAATCCTGAAAAGTACACGGTTTCAGAAAAAAAGACTTTATGCCAAATGATGATTGTGCGAAATGATGAATTATGCCAAAAAAAATTGTGCAAGACATTAGTAACCCGAATTTGGCAGATAAGGACAGAGCATGGTTTAGCTGCCCCACGGTTATTCCACGTTTATAAGTTAGGGCGTTTATGTTTAATATTTTTGTTTCATTTTGTTGAAATTTGTTTTGTTCCTACAGATTGCGACGAGATCTACCAGAAGATGTTCTCTGACGCAGGTCGGTCCGTGTGTCACTAACCGTTTGAACCCGTTTTTGCTAAACCGCTGCTAACCAGTTTAACATTAGACATAACGGTACATTACAGTACATTACAATGGCGTAGAGCTTGATTTGGGAGGAGGTCAATAGGGATGATAATCCATGTTGAACATTATATGTTTTACATGGTCAGTAATACGTATTGAAAATCTGGAACAAAATGAAAACAACCAGAATTATATAATGGACATGAGCCTGACCCCAAAGATCGAAAACTCTTGGTTTTTTTTTGTTCATCCAATAGCAAATTAACAGGAACTATAAGAAACGTTGCTTTTAAATTAAAAATACATTGCAGAGCTAATTGCGGCTACAAAGATAATGTATGAATGTATGTAGATTTTAGGACCTTATTTCAATGTTTTTTTTATGGCATAGAGAAGGCAAAAGAGCACACAGGCCACATGATGGTAAGTGGAAACTTTGACCCATAGACATTTGCATTCACAGGACTGCAAGCCTAAGACTGCAAATGCGTTGCCAACCCTGAGGACTAAGATGGAATGCCTCTATGCTAGTCATTACACCGGCTATCTTATCCTCAAACCGTAACACAACAATGCGAACACTGCTGTTTGGCTATAGGTCAATGGATAAGATGGTGGTAGTGATCCGGACGAACCCTGCACAAGGTCCTCCCACCCGCGAACAACACCAAAATATTTTTGTACTATTTTTACATTTTTTACCATACATTTAGTAGGTAAAATATTTACTTAGATATCATAACGTAATAGTTTGATAACAATTGGGGCGTATTCAACACTTAGGAACAACTCTCGGACAGGTGGGCCCTCCTTTCTATTACCAGTCCTTTTATTGCATTTGGTCTTAGATATACATTTCGATCCTTACAAAAAAAATCTAATCGATTGGCAGCCTATGAACTAACATATTTGTGAAAAATTGATTTTGAATTATAATTTTTTAAACATCTGTATGTGAATTGTACGCGGACGAAGTCTAAATTCAGAATTCAAAATTCAAAATATTTATCACTAAATTGGCCTCATGAGGGCTCTTTTACACGTCGGTAACATCGAGTAACTACTAGCGCTTCGGACAAGACCATCATTGCGGAGAAGAAGCGCCGCAAGAAACTCCACCAGAAGGTCATTTTTTCCCATAATAAAATACAATAATACTTAAAAGTAACATTACAAGGTAATAAAGTAATAAATAATTCTTTAAAAACTAACACCGATAAAATCATTACAAATGTAAGCTCAATAACATTAAATTAAAAGTCGCAGGCATAACTAGTGCTTCATGGATGCGTGAGCGTGGCTGCGCGCGCGCCGCCCGCCGCGTGCCAGCGCCGGCGGCGGTCGTTGTTCGCCGGCGACCGGCTGTTTGTGCCGATTGCTCGCGAAAACAACTCCGTGCCAGCACTCGTGGGAGCACAAGCAATGTGCCATGAGAGGGCGCTTTTCTGGTTGCAATTTGCTTTTACTTAGCAAAATGACATCAAGCGGAATACGACCTCTGCTGGATAGATCGGTGAATGGATTTCAACCACCAATATGTTTTATTTTTATTTTCAACTGAGTTCATAAAAGGAGTTTCTCAAATAGTATTTTTTTTATGTATTTTACTCGATTTCTCCGCCAATTTTAAACATTCTTCTTTTCATGTTAACATTTCATCAAACTCTAACAATCGTATATAAAATATATAATTTGAACCGAGTCATTGTTGTTTATAAAAAAAAAATATGGCAAAGAGAATGCAATCGAGCACACAAACTCCGTGATCAAATTCGAGATCAAAATCCTCCTCAACGGGAACACATTCGCTGTAATTACTGCATTTAGTTTTAAGTGTAGATATTTTTATCAATAAAACTTACCGTACTCGTCTTCATTCGTGTTTTTTATGAAATAATGTTAAAATAACTAAATAATCAAGATGGGAACTGTCATATGTTGATTTTTCAGTTTATCTTCCGATCTGATGGGTGTGACTTTCATTTGAGATTACATAGTATTGTGTGTGTTGTGTTGTTGGATTTCATGATTCAGTATCAAGTGCACAATTAAATGCAGTAAAACTGTCATTTGCGTTTGTTTTATTGAAGCAATCATCATTTAACGATACTTCAAACGTTAGAAGTAGATTCTACTCCAGTAGCCATAGCCAGTAATACATGTGACATGTACTAAGCATTAGCTACTAAGTCCGTGTAAACCTAGCATTAGTTATCTAATCGTGCCGTCTGGTTCTCTGAAACACGATGCGTACATATTTTGGATAAATTTATTTTTACTTTATTTCTCTTTACTTACGTATTTTTACAACATATATACAATCTGAGTTTGTTTTTTCAAACATATCTGTACCTACAATCTCTGACTGATAGCCTGGTAAACTGCTTCAGCTTATGCCTCGCGCCGCGTCGTCAGCATGATTCCACGGATTTATCTCTCCGACCATTCCCACTGATCCGCGCGACGCTGCCCGCGCGCTGCGACGATGCATTATGATTATTTATCGCTGCTGAGGTGTTTTGGGGTTGGAATTATTTATTTTTTCTTGAACTGTCACTGTGTTCGGTATTCAAAATTAGCTGTTAGATAACCCTCTCGTTTATAAACGCACGGTAAAATATGCTTTATTTTGCGGTTATTGGCTGTTAGAGAATAACTCTCTTATTTATAAAAAGACGCTAAAATATGCTTGAAATATGCTTTGTATTGTACTTCTCTGTTATTGTGACATTTGATTTTGACAGAAAGAGACACAATACTTTGACTAAAATAGGTTGATTGTGCGTTTAGGGGTCAATCATTTAGTATTGAGTTCACCCTTTAAACCTTATTAAAATGAACGAAGCTATAGGAAAAGGAAATAAAACTAAATTCACCAATTTGCTGAATTCCCGAAGACGTTTTAAAGATAGACAAAAGTAGAGAAGTAAAATAAAGTGAGCTGACCCCACCATCATTTTAAGTAATAGCTCGCTAGAGAGAGAGGCTGAATTTGCTTTTTCCTTGCGAATCCATCCCCTAAGAAATCGTTTCCTAGTTGTAAATGATTTCTTACCGAATGAATACCTTTGTAAACTCTCTCATTTTTTGCGATTAAAAATACCGAATTCCACGTCAATTTAACAGTGAATGGTTGTTAAACCGTAAAAACGAAACAAACAAACACACTTTCGGATTCACTATATTAGAAATAATGGTCGAAAAAATGTTGCATTACATAGTAGTTGTAACATTAGACGACAAAATTGCATCGTTACTCGACAACGTTATCACATAAAGGTTATTATTGATAGCCAAAAGCAGCGCGGTGTTGACTGTACTTTAAATTCCTCTCAGCTCTGTGTTGCGATTTGTTGTGGCGTAGCGCCGTAGAGGTCGTAGCAGCCAAATCTCGTAGCGCTACGTCACGTTTCGAATTGAATTTTTAAAGTTGTTAGCCCTGAGGAGACGCCGTTCAGCGACGTATCTAACATTCAAAACTAAAAATAAATATTAGCTAGATAACAAAGTTCTAAAATAATATAGTACTATAATTGTATTTTCTCCGTAGGGGGCAGTATAATCTACTCTATTCTTCGCGGTAAAAACCATATCGTATGTGACCTGTTATGGTATTGTTTTTACTTGGCCGCCATTACTGTCAAGTAAATAAGAGCTATCAAAACGTTGATAATACGATAACAAGTCAAAGACCATATGGTTTTTAACGCCTAAAATTTCGCCCTTATACCTATCTCCCACCCCATATCGACAATATCCAGCTACATATTACAAAGTAAAAACAAATAATCAATACTCGTGATAAATAGATAACGATCTCGGAAAACCTCGTATGAAACATTTGAAGGTCGCCCAACTGGCGGCGAGATTCGGTACCTATTTAGGGATGAGATAAAAGATATCGCTGTCGTGCCCACTGAACCCTGCAAGGTCCCGTACGGTCCGACTAATAAAAACAAAGGTACGCTTCAATCCAATTATTTAGACATATATCAGTATAGATCAGCCATAAAGGGGATTATTTTATCTTAGTTCTTCTTTGTTGGAAAATTAACACAGTTAATAAGCGCGATGTACCTTATCCTATTAATTTTAAAATGAAAGTTTGTATGTTATTGGTGCGTTGCTAGAATTAAATAAATCCGACAAATCAAAACGGATGAAATTTTGCTATTGTCAGCACGTGTTTAGTTTATGAAAAAAACAAGATAAATTTGCATCATTATGATTGTCAAATAATATTTTTAAATAAGTCTCATTATCAGAATAAAAAATATATTTTATCTTATCTCCTATCATATCTTATTTTAAATATACAAAAATAACAATCAAAATAATTCATGGTCTGTTCCATATTAAAAAAACGTTTATTTTTTTAAATATGCAGGTATACGTTGTGTACGCTGACGTCATTATTTATCGTTACGTACATTAATTTAATACCGCTACGTTTATATATTCTTTCGCGATACGTCACTAAACTTTATGTGACAAACTAGTCCACCGAATAATAAATATTGGTTCAAAAATTAAATCTAGCCCAATGTTTTTATGACGTTCTTTTTTTAACATTTCCGCGCACTTCAAGTTGATGTTCTTTAAGGAAGCAATAAAAAAACTTAAGGATTTGAAGCTAAAAATATAAAAAATCCTATTCTGCGAAGCCTAGATGACGCGGAGACACGTCGGGCTCGTAAACCGCGGCCAAGTGCGGACCCGTGTCCGGCGGCACTTGGCGTTACGCTCTGCATCTAACTTATGACACCGATTTGGGTTTCTCAAACATCTCGGGCTTTCTGCTAACGAAGTAAGCAACAAAATTATACTTAATAGGGGACTATATTTATTTTACAATATTTCCAATGTTTTAAGGTAATTGTTATAATCAAGGCCCGTACTTTTCATGCCATTGGCGCAAAAATTACGTCACGCTACAATCTACAATGACGTGACGTAACATTACTCGTCAACCAATTTATCATGTGAAAATGAGTTAAGTAATCTATTGACGCGTAGGAAAATAAATACCTACTTTATACCTAAAACGTAAATAAAACTATATGATTAAGAAGGACAGTGGCGAAATCATCGAGTAACATTATCATAAAAATAACTGTTTTTATTTTGTATTAAAATTAAAAATGACATTAACATTCATGAAAGAAAATTGTCTCAATTTGTCATTTTTACTAACAAATGGACAAAAAAAGATGATGCCTTTAACTTTAGTCATTTTACCGCTTCTTATTTAACGGTTTTTTTATTTGTACCAGTTAATTTATACTAATAAACACCTACCAAATGAAAACAGAGCACGCTCTATGTAAAATTACGTCATTTAGACGTCATCGACATCAAAAGTCGACCCCTGGTTATCATGGAAAATGTTGTTTTATTATTTTCAATTCATCATTTGCAAAAGATAAATCTCCAACAACTTACGCGTTCTAAAATTGATAAGTTACTATGTAAAATAAATTAATTTCGGCTATAATTTTTTTACATGTCAAAGTTCCACCAACACCATTAAATTAAATCCATTGAATTAAATATTTACGAATTCATTCGTTCGGTTGTACACCACGTAAAGTCAACTTTAATTTTTGACCTATTATAAAACCCTACCTGAACTAAATCATTGACTTTCTGCGACATGGTTCCATAGTGGCAACGATCACAGGTGCTGACCGCGCCATTACCATCCAATCACACACCAGTCAGCTCCATTCGGCTTCAGTCAACTAATACCCGTAGCCAATTTCCTCGCTAAACAGTTTACAGAGCATTGACACGGCGCCGTCCGTTTGTTCATCCCGGATATTGCGCCCGTAACGCCTAAACTACCATCTAGGTCAAGTGGGAGCGGTCAAAGGGCCAGCTTACTCACTTGTTGTTGTTACTAATAAGACGTCCTATCTTAATCGGGTGGTATTGTGAGCAAATGTTAAGTTGTAAAAAATGTGTCATTTTTGAAGAAACTTCCTTTAAAATGTTTGTTATTAGAATTATGTAAACATACCTGGAAAGTTCTGTTTTGTCACCGAAATTCATACTTTTTGGTAACAAAGAATGATGTTTCCATTCATCAAATATTTTTGGACATAATTGATTAAATAGTTTGATGCACCTCGCCTGTCGTGCATTGTGTTTTTTTAATCGGGAGATGTCACTCTGCTGACATGTTTTAAGTGTTTAAATATATAAAGAAATGCGCACGTAATATTAATTGCGCAAGCAGGTAAAGGTACTTAGAGATAAATATAAATAAATAATAACTAAATATTATGGGACAATCTGACATACATTGATAGGCAACGATAAACTTCCATAAATAGAAAACGTCAGAGACCCAGTAACAAATACTCGCACTTATGACACAAATATTTGCCCTTACCGGGATTTGAACCCAGGACCGCCGTTTCTTAAGCAGGGTTACTACCAAGCTACGCTAACGTGTCGTCAGATGATAAAAGCAAAATATAAGTAAATATGAAAATAATGCTATTTCCTAACAAAGGCGAACCTGACGTGTGTACGATCAGGGTCACCGACCTTTTAATAATCTGCAGATTTATGGCGAAAGCAATATATTTCCTTTTATTGTTGTTGTTAACAAAGGCACGTTGTTTTTATGAACCCGGCCCGCGCCGCCCGCGCCGCCCGCGCACGCACGCCTCTAATGAAACAAGTTGATAAGCGAAATGAAAGTCGTTTAATATGGTTGCAGTTTGCTTTGCTTTCAAATACTTTGCCTTTTTAACCCCCCCCCCCCCCCCCCCCCCCATGCAAACAGAGGTGCGTTATAAGGTCAACGTTTGTATTTGTCTTTAGCATCCTACCTTTTAAATAGATGGACCGATTCAAACACAGTTTTTTAGAGAAAGTTTTTCAGCTCACAGTGCATACAAGTAGAGCCTACCCGCTATTGTGAGATAAAATAACTGTATTGGAAGAGATACATACATACATACATGCAAGCTATTAAAATTAATAAAGCTATTAGCACTTTTAGTTGTACTCATAGCTGGTACCTAAATATAATGTTAGCGGTTCCGTACACTAAAAAAGAAGTTGAAAATTATAGGGGGTCCCGATATGATAAACGTCCCGCCATTCAAATTGACGCGACTTTGTTTTATTTACGTAGAGAAGTTTCAATTTAATATCCAAAATTAACATAATTATCCGATAGATCAATGGAAAACAAACTTTGTTTTACAAAAGTGATATTTACCAAGATCAGAGGATAAGGAAGTTATTAATAGACTCGAGATAGCGGGAGCGGGACGCGGTCGTGCGACCGAGAAGGGTGTGCGTAAGATCTGATGCCGGCTCCGTAACCCGTGATTCGTGCTGTCGCGGAATTCAAGGGTATCTTTCGCCCCACTTGTCGTACAATAGTTTTTCGTTATTTTGAGGATAACTACAACACAATTAGGTATTATTATTGTATAACTTAGCTAAGCAAGTTATTTTACAAGGAAATATTTAAAAAAAAGAATTCGTCATGCACCAAAAATGCATTTAATAAGAGGTTGTTTCCATTAGTTTTATTAATTTAATAACTAAAAAAGCGCGAAAAAAGCGGAAAATGGAACGCAAGATGCTCGGAATATCCTTACGAGATAAGGTCAGGAACGAGACCATAAGAGCACGCACTAAAATCACTGACGTGGGGCACCGTGTTGCCAAACTCAAATGGACATGGGCAGGTCACCTATTTCGTAGAGATGGCAATAGATGGAGTAAATGCGTTGCAGTCTGGAGCCCCTGGGTGGGAAAGAGAAGTGTTGGCAGGTCACCAGCTCGATGGTCTGATGACATTAGAGAGAATGCTGGCCCTCTATGGACCAGATTAACTCAAAACAGGGCAAAATGGAAAAGAATTGGAGAGCCATATACCCAACAGTGGGCATCTAAATAAATGCTGTGGAAGAAGAAGAAGAAGAAGAAACTAAATATACAACTCAACAATGAAACAAATAAAACTACGTGCAAACAAATAAATTTTAATAATCCGAATCTTTCTGACGATACGTGATAACATCCAAACATTTTGGTGTGAAAAGTAAACAAAACATTCCGCCTCAGGACACTCATGTTTTTTACATCCCTACTTGTAGCAGATTTTCGTAGCGCTCGTAGCAAATCGTAGCAGTTATCGCAGCTTTTTGTAGCGCTTGTAGGATAATTTTATGACTTTTTCACAGTTTTAATAAAAGTTGATTGGTGTAATAAACAGTAAAGTTTTTTTTTGCAATTTAATAGTTATAAAAATGGCTGAGATATTAAAAGCCATTAAAGATTTTTTCCTATATCTTTCTAGCAAAACAGAATTCATGGAGTTTATACTTGAATGGCCGACCTGCTACAGCTGTTACTGACGTCACTGTGCATATCAGATCTCTCTGTCTAATCGCTGTCTATAATTTGCAGTTATAAATGCTTATATCATCCGTATTTCTTGGCCGATTTAAAATTTAATTTCACCTTTAGTGATTTTTTACGGTATTTTCACATTTTGTTGAGAAATGGGATTTAAAAATCCATGCTTATTCCCTATTGTAAGCGAACTCACTCCTACTAATGAAAAAGAAATCGGTTGGAATTTCAAAATGTTCGGGGGGTCGTTCAACAAATTACGTTTCCCACAACCAAAGTACCTTGCTTCAACTTTTTGCTAGCAGTACCGTAGCTTTTCATCTTAGTCTTCACGCATTTGCAATTCTAAACATAAAAATAAAAATTAATTGGTTGGGTTTCAACATACACTCACCATTAGTTAAGTCGGTAATACCATATTGCCTTTAATATACTATCGTATCTTTTTCATCTCAGCCGCCATTACTGTCAAGTATATAAGCGCTATCATAACGTTGACAATACGATAACAAGTCAAAAGGTTTTACCGAGTAGAATAGAGATCAAGCATGCTTACTTGTTCTCTCAATACTTTTAATAATACATACATACACAACACACATGAAACCGTGAGTGAGAGTAAGCAGAGCTACAGAATTACCGACAACTCTAAAAACTGGTTTATAATTGCGTAACCACATTTTGCACAATCCGTTAGGATGTTTACCAGTGTATATTAGCGACAGGTTGCAAGCCCATCGCCTAACAATACTACAAGCCTTTATTTCCTTAGTCGCCTTTAAAGACATCCACGCGAAGACATGGAGTGTTACATACTATACTAACCCGGTAATCACACAAGGGACTTTTATTCAACAAAATATTATCTCATCCTTGTCACCGATGATCTTTACTGCCCTTCGGAGGGCCGGAGGGCTGTTAACACCACAGCTCTCTCCAGCGGCACCTAACTGTCTTGGACGCGCTCCAGCATCCGGCGGAAATGAAGTAGTGTCCATTATTGTAATGTTATGGCACGGCTAGTCAATTAGGGATGGCAATCATAGGTTATTCCGCGCTTGGCACCTTCTAAAAGAGCTCTTTTGCCCGACTGCAGCCAGGCCCAAAAGGAGGATTATGTGTTTGACCTGTACGTATATACATTCCTATATCCCCTTGCAACTACGTCGCAACTGCAACGGTTCAACCAGATTTTATAAATGATACATCATTAGATTTCTCTTGATGGCCCAAGTGTCACTGGGTACATAAAATACTAAAAAAGAACGTTTTCAAATGGATTTTTGTTTAAATGTTTATAATATAATATATTGACGACAGTATCAAGCATGCACACGGGTTTTTAAAACTTGCGTTTTATTTAGTTTTTATTGATTGAATAGAGACCAACCCTCGCTTCGCTTCGATTTATGAACGTCTTTTATAACACCGTACACAATCCAGAACTAATTATACATAAAAACCTTCCTTCTTAATTAATTATATATGTTAATGAAAACCGCATTAAAATCCGTTGCGTTGTTTAGTAGATCTAAGCGCACATGCAGACGGACAGACGGCGGCAAGCGACTTTGTTTTGTACTATGTCAAGATATCTAAGTCTAATGTACCTGGTTAATCTAAGTAACTTGTAAGAAAATAGAAAATAGAAAAGAGAGAGAGTCAGGTCAACGAGCGCACACATTTTATGACAAGAGGTACGATATATTTGCTCGTAAGTGTATCGTAAGTGCCGTCTACGATACTATAAGAGAATGGATACAACGTACAACGTATACCAAGAGGAATAAACAATAAAAAGTTCTTAAAATGAAGTGTAATAGAATTGAAAGCTAATATTAGAGAAACACTAAAAATACTCAAATCAGCCCGCTTAACCTCATCTTTACACAAAGGACATAATAAAACAAAGACGCTTCCCAACGTTGCTCCCTTTTTATGTACACGCTTGAATATTTCAACTTACGTTATAGTTTTGAATGCTGTTTCATCAATAGATACAGTGATTCAAGAGATAGGTTTTTAAATATAATATTTTTTGAATATGTACGCGTGTTACAGAAAACTCACGTAAACCGAATCGAAGCGAGAGCGGGTCGCTAATAACGTATAATTATATAAAGCAAATATCTAGTATACTCTAGTTTGTGTGATGCAAATGCTTGCCTCTCGCGCAAAGAACCATGGAAACCAATTCTGCTTGCAAATTGAGATTGTGAGGAAAAATAATTCACAAGGATAATTAGGATGAAAAATATTACATGATAACAGCTGAGCTGATAAATTGTGTGAAGTGCCATCACCGCGCGGAACCCGTGAAACTTATTTATTTAAAATCACACCCATAGCCGGCCTTGAGTTTTTAATAAAATAAATAGATATCAATTTCACACTTCTCCCAGTCCCTACTCAAACCTGTAGGCTTGTAATATGATCTCAAAATCAAGTGCTTGCAGAGTCTTACAAAGCCCTTACCAGCTATGTTAAACATTATACGAGTATGAGGAAACTATTATGCTACTTAAAGATTATGCAACTTCAAATCATGGCTATTAAATATTCGATTTCAAAAAATTATGCGTGTTATGCATCTTATAGATATACCACTCAGGGGTAAAAATAACGGGTCAGAGTGCGTTTTCCATACGAAAGAGGCTATTTCGAAGCCTTGGTTCCTCGCCAGGGAATGCTTTTAGTGAAATCTGATGATGAATACCTCGAGCATCGATACAGAACTTCCAGAGTGCCTAGGATACCCAACTGAATGAATCTGCGGTTAACGCCGGAATTGTGCATGTTCAGAAAAAACATCTAAAATGGCAATAAAATGTAAGGAAATCCAAGTGCTGACCCAAACTGTCCGGCTGTGGTGTTAACTGGTTGAGCGATCAGTTAGATATTTTAAGAACTTTTGACCTCCTCTATTGAACCTCGCAGTATCCACAATTAAAACTCACTCAAAACAACCCCTGGCGAGGAACCAAGGCTTCGAATTAGTGTCGTTTGTATGAAAAACGCACTCTGACCCGGTATTTTTGCTCCTGAGTGTATCATTTGACTATTATATTGGTCGAAATTATGCAATTCGTCCTATACGAAATAGGCATCCTTGAAGGACACGACGTTTTAAGAAAAGAACTGTGCCCTACAGTGGGTATTCTATAGGTGATTATATCCACGGTTCTACGTACCCACATGCTCTACCCCCTAGCTAAAGCCCCCGCTCCACTGCCCGGGAGATCGGCGGCCTATCTCGATGGCCCGACAGCCGAGGAATCAATAGGCCCCGTAAGCCCTTTCAGCTAATCGCAGATGCGACGACATGATAGCGCCGGCCATAAATCAGACCTACGGCGCGGCGTACGTTGCCCTTCTTAAAACGGAGCCTGAATTACACATCAAATTATTAGAAGACTAATGTCGAATTTCGCCAACAAATAATAAGATTACAGTGTTGACAGCTGTCAAAATGTATGAACAAACCGTGGATTAACATTGATCAACATTTAACACCGTTTGGTGAAATTGGAACTAAACATTGATCAGAATTTAATATTTACATGCTCTTTTAAAGTAGTTTGTGCCAAATACCATTTATGGTTGTTTATCAATGCGGATAAAACATCTGTCTCGTTTTGACCAATATATAAGTACGAGAGCGACAAATGCTTTATCCACCGCGATACACGCTACCATATTTAATACGGGTTGTGCGGGCCTAGTATGGTTTCGTTTATCTCACGTACTTTTTTATACGTGTCAAAATGTGATGGATGTTTAATAATAATAGTATATAAACGCAAAAAACATATGTAATTTTTATATTAATAATTAATTAATTAATAAAACATACTGACGTAGACACAGGAGAATAGTAAATACCTTTGACACGATTATGCGTTCTCCTCGTACAAATACGCATTGTCAACTCAAAATAGGTGCCCTGAACCCTGTAAGTAAGATAAGTATGAAAAACGCCTATTTATTGCATATTTAAAACCCTTAATAATAGTGGTTCTTGGTGTTATTGTGTTTAGTTCACAGCGTGCCATATGACACGTCACGGTTGTCCCACTTTAGACCTGGCTGTCTCACGAGCAGTGATTATAATTGATGGCGTAATTAAATTTGATACGATGTAATTTGATGCACATTATGGTTTAATTAATAATAGTGACGTTTGAAGTTATGTTGATATCCTTTGTTCTACTGATACGTGCAGAGCTATTTGATGATTATATTTAGTAACATGATAAGGATTTTGTTGTTGGTGGCTGTCGCCGGTAGAATTCCCGATCGTCTTGTTTCAGGTGATCATTGACTGTGTCTCGCTTCATCTTCGTAGCAGTAAACTGTTCGAAGTGTTTGCTTATACTTCATGTTTACTTGTTAAGTTTGTCCGGCACTCGCCGAAGCTGTTTCGCGAGGCTATTGTGCCTTGAGTATTATTTTAGTTTATGTCCACATACTTTAATTTTTGAACTTTGGAATTAGTGCGAGTGATAAAACACATGTTTAATAAGGACGGTGAATCCTGGCCCAGCAGACACTGCTCACACTAGTTTCCTCTTATTTTAAACTCTTATTTATTGATGTCTAAAATAATGTAAGCAGACATATGTACCATTAGGGTACCTTAGGGTAGGGTTAGTATTTCTGCCTCTTTTTCTTTTTTTAATATGAGATTAGTTTTTGCTTCTTGCATCTAACTGTTAACAATAATAATTAGTAATTATTTTGACATTTGAATTAGCGGTGAAGAGGCTGATACAATGAAACACCTATTGTGTGAATTTGATGCCCTCGCCGGAGTAAGAAAGAAAATCCTCGGTTGTGAATACCCAGAACCGAACGATTTCAAGGCACTGCCACTGCACTCCACTATCCGCTTTTTAGAAGGGGTGGAGGCTGCATTGGATTAAACGCTAAGAGAGGGGTAATTACACAAAAGATCCCACAGGGTCGAAGTGTATCCGTAAGGACCCCACCAAAAATATAAGATAAGATAATCATTTTGAAACAGACGTAGGAAGCAGTTTGAATACAAAAGAAAACGGCTCAGTAAATCGTACAGCAATGTTTGTAATTATGATAAAGCTGCCAGTTTATCCCGTCACTGGATTATTCGCAGCTGCGCCCGCGCTCGTGCCCGGCCTCGCCGAGGTTCAATAAGGACGTGGTCGTGTTACTGTTCTAACGGTACGAATTTTGAAGGCATGCGACTCAAATAGGGAATATACATAATTTTTTTTACAGATTCATGTAACAAACATTAAGCTATTAGCCAACAAAGACTTGTTCTTATATCTTTCTAACAAAACGGAATTTAACATGGAGTTTATAATGGCTGACATGGTTTACATGACGTCACAGTGCATATCGGATCTATCTATCCAATCACTGTTTAATTAGCAGTTTACAACACTCGTATTTTCCGTATTTCTTGGCTGATATTAATTATAATTTCACTTATGGTGAATCTTTTACGGTATTTTCATATTTTCTTGAGAAATGTGGTTTTAAAAAATCCATACATATTCCATATTTTCAAAATCGCTAAATAAATGTAAAAACGTGCCCCGTGACAATTTAAGAAGGGTTTCGATGAATTATATAAGTAACAGTCGTTACTGTATATTCGTGTAGTTTAGTGTGTTTTTTCAATATCTTGGGATGAGCGCTTTGCGCCAGCATTTGTTTCTAAGTTTTGGGTTTCTAATGGTTGAAAGTATTTTTTATATTAGTCTGTTTATCGTTGTCTATTATCTACTCAAAGTACAAGCCTTGAGCTTAGTTTACCTAGTACCTACCTAGGTATGTTATCTGAGATGTTGTTTATTTAGGAGGATACATAACCTGATTTTGTTAATGTAATATGTGATAGTGGTTCTCTCTTGGTAATGTCTAAGATAAGCTGTAATTTAATATACAAACATCACAATATTTGAAAATATTGAAGTTGATATAAAAAACCAAGTTTGTTGATTTACATTTTTGAGAATGGTTGCAATTTAAAAAAATGCTTATCAATAATTGAATGTTAGTGTTGAGTGCTGTCTGATTTTAGTCTAATGAAGTAACGGGTAGAGTATATTTAATTACGTACACCTTAGTTCCAGAGTCAAACTAACAGTCTACAGTAATATGGTTGAGATTCCTAACAATTACAAATGACTTGTTTTCTCTAATGACAATGACGTCAACAAGCAGATTTACTTTGAAACGGATGCCAAATTAAGTTCCGTGTCCGTACTATAAAACTCTTCGAGTATTTTTTACTTAGCAACATTCCAGAAAATGTTCATAACTTTCTGTTGTATTCCACCTGAAATTTTTCACGCCATCAATAACGTTTAAAAAGCATTTTCTCCGCTAAAGCATCGCAGGAAGCGAAATTGTTTCCGTCCAAGATAATTTCAAAGCATTTTATTCATGCAGCTTCCCTTCACCTCCGATTATGAAGCTGCAGCTAGTTAATCTCAGCCGTTATCGAGTGCGGCGCCGATCGCGGCACCCACGGGCTCTAACGTATCGCCAGGAACCTGCTCAAGGGCACCCGCTGTAATGATCTGTGGCCTTTCGCGCGTTTTTATAGGCTGTGAACGATCTTTGAGATGATACAGCTGTGTCATATTTCAAAAGGTTATGATGTTTTCTTCTAAGATTCGGCAGCAACCCGGTTTATCTTAATAACGCCGCAGCGCTGTGAAATAGCATGTATTTGTTAAGTTCAGGGTTTTTAATATAAGAAGAAGCACGAATCCTGCTACAATGTGAAAGTTGAATACTTTCATTTTGTTAGATTCATCCCTCACCATACGCATTTTTTTTTATAAAGACTGAAGTACACGTAACATCGGTACATCGTTAGACTTTATTAATGTTTTTTTTTTTTTTTAAAAACTTTCATTTCTCTATTATTCAAACTCTCCTTCAGATGTTTGTGTATCGAAGTTTGCTTTGTACTCTTAATTAAAATGTTTTATTAAAAACTTTTCGAGTAGTTATGGAATAAATAGTGTTCTATATTCGTTTGAATCTAATTACTGTCAATGTCTTGAACATTTACTTATGAAAATATCAAAGTTTCTGCATTCATTTATTAAATTAATGAATTTCTAATTACAAAAAATATAATTATGTTCAATCGCATAAACTTCCAATATTTTGTGATCTAATTAAATTAAAGTCGTTAAAATAAATAATTGGCTAAAAGAAAATTGCCCTCAATGTCCCTTGCTCCCTACGTCTCAATGTATGCCACTTTTGTTCCGCATCCTTTGGCATACTTTTACACCACTTTATAAAAAAATCCGCATCAGGTCACACTTTATCATGACATGAATACAAACTTATACGTAAACCTCGTTACCTACTGATAGTGTGGACGGAACCGCATCTATAACCTTGTTTACATTACTATCTTAGTATATCCTATAGTGTGGATCTATCGAGGAGCGAGGTTGTCGTCATTAATCCGCGAGTCCCGCTCGGGTCTCGTCGGGTTAATTCGTGTCTAACGAGCGAGAACATTAGACCCGGCGGGAGCTGAAGTTCGTCAATGGATCCGTATAAATCAAACAGCCAATAGTTGTCTTCAATAGGACCTAGGTTAATGTGGAATAGAGGTTAAGATTTGATTTATAACGAGTAGACTTCGATGGAAGCATTAATTCCAAGAAGATCAGTGCACAACGTTACTCTGAATATTACAGGCTTCATAATATAACTACTTTTAAATATGGACACGGTGGATTGTGATGCACCCAGTGTCGGATACATAACAACTTATTGTATAGTCAAGAAAACTGTTTACCAGTTTGACATAATACGCGAAATAGTCGTGTTATACATTTCCTGGTATGACACGGCTAATGACACGTGGAAAAGGTATAGCCCGGCAAATTTACGAATTACGCCAAATTAATTTGATGTTATTTTAGTTCACTTCTGACACAATTTAAAACCAGTTCCTGTTATTAAGGCTGATATTTTAAATACATTTTAAACCCAAAGACAATGCAATATGTTCTCCTTTCAGTCATAGAGCTGATTTGATGATAGAACGAAGCAACAGGATCTCCGCTGTACTCAAAGACTGTTTGATTGCGCGGTAGGCAGCATGCTTTTCGTAATACATTGCGTCGATGCAATAGCTCTCGGCTCAACAACGTTACAACAACTTGTCCATGGATTTAGCCGCCGAGTTTAAGCTTCGTTTTATTATTGATAGCAATTCGTTTCACAAACACTACTTGCTTGCATCCCGCTCTAGTTAAACCGAAACAAAAACGACACACTGAACACAAACACAAAAGTGTAAGTTGTGCTAGCCGCTAAGGCATTATCTAACAGCTCGTAGTCTCCCCCCTTTAGAGAGACGCAACTGACATGAAGCTTCCCCTACATGTTCAACCTTATACTACCGCCGCAGAAAGTTGAATTTGCTACAAATTTAAAGTAGCATATAGGTTTTTTCTCAGTAGTGCAGTATTAGCAATGTCCGTCCATCCTGAGCCGAAGTAATCTCCGCCGTGTGCCCGGGCCTTACGCGACGGTAATTAGGAGAGGGGGGGGGAGGTGAGCCCAATGAATGCAGGGAAATGCACCGTGTGCTTGGAAATACGTAAGTTTTTGGACAGTATAATACAGAGTTTAGTGTTGGATTTAAAAACCTCGTGTATTTCAGTTTTTATTTTTTGCAAACGCAGCGTATTTAAAATTCTGTGATCGTTGTTTTATTTATTTTATTACTTAAGTTAAATTTGTTTTTGACAAAACCAATCTGTAATACATTTTGCATTCGTTAAGGCAGGTTTTTAGTAAAATCACGCATTTCAAAGTTACTTGTGTTATTTTATTGATAGATTACTGGGGCTTGTTCCTAAGAGTTAGATGTTTCCAATATTTATTTCCTTTATATTACGATACTCATTGTAATCTAGAACGAGATCCCTGAACTTGTGTGCAATTACGTCATAATTAATTTTAATCTGTTTTCCTCTGATTGTGACGTGTCCGGGTAACTTTGGACACGTCCGGCCGTAGTGTCCGGGTGCATTGTCCGGGGCGCCGAGCCTCTCGGGTCAGCGCGCGCCGTGCTTCCCGGCTCATTACGTCCAAACACTACGGGGCGCAAAAGCCGGGTATATCAGTAACAGGCGCTGAGTTATCTTAATTTTTGTGATTCGTTTATCTGTGGTTCATTAGGGAATAAACTTTAGTTGTAAACTTACATGTTGGATCTGTATTCTACTAGCAAGGAAAAGTACCCAACTGTCCGGATCTGAATTGATTTATTTTGATATATGTTAGAGAGTAGTCTAAAACAACAGACACGTATTTTGTTTAGCTGCCCAATCTCAAACTAAAGAGAGAGATCGTCCACCAAAGTATTGACAAGTGATTAAACCCTCTAACTTCTGTGGAAGTTAATAATAGTTTGAGAAGATGAAAAAATAATTAGCAAGGTCAAAAGCTTTCAGCTCAGCCGCCGTTCCTGACAAGTAAATAATATCGTAACGTTTCCCTTACAGTATCATGTCAAAATCATTATAGAGCCCTTGGACTTTCTATTATAAGCCTACGAGTATAATAGTGACTTTTTTTTTTTATGGCATAGTGAAGGCTGACGAGCAGACAGGCCACCTGATGGTAAGTGGAAACTGTGACCCATAGACATTCACATTCACAAGACTGCAAGCCTAAGAATGCAAATGCGTTGCCAACCCTGAGGACTAAGTTGGAATGCCTCTATGCTAGTCATTACACCGGCTGTCTTATCCCCAAACCGGAACACAACAATGCGAACACTGCTGTTTGGCGGTAGGTTAATGGATAAAATGGTGGTAGCGATCCGGACGGACCCCGCACAAGGTCCTACCACCCGCAAGCAAATAAACACATACAAATAAACATGCCTTTTTCTCGAGAATTTCCAAGCCTCAGATCCAACTTACCATCCGGTGGCCAGTGTGCTCGTTTCTCTCGTATTTGCCATAACAAACCCGTGAACAATTAAGTCTCACAACGAGTTCATAGACAATCGCACAAACAGAACCGTCGATTGTGTTAAACAAAGTCATATAAATATTATCACAGTCAATATTAAATCCCAAACTAAGGTACGATGAAACTTAAATTTTATTTTTAAATGAAACAATAACATGAAACACTTAATGTGAAACAGCCCAATAGAGGCTTCAACCGGCCGATAACGCCTGCGTGAAATGTAACTGTCATAAAAATAAACCTGATTTACAGGTTTCAATTAAAAGTAATTGCTTAATTAAACAAGTTATTCCGAACGCAATTACTGTAAAGGTTCGGAGTCGTTTTGCTACATTACATTGACGGCCCGCTTTTCTGATACCTATGCAGGATGGACTCCATTATCCATTGAACGTTAATTCTTGGCAGATAGCGTGTCAAAAGTACGGTTTTATTTATTTATCGGAGTAAATATTAACTTTTAGACCCCCGTGGGTGGCGGGGGTGTTAAAAGTTGCTAAGTAGTTGTGGGGCTAATACGAAATAAACCTTTTTAAGCGTTTCGCATTATTTATACGCTTACAAAGTAGGTATGTGAAGGTTGTTTACTCGTTTTACAGGATTTTGTGACTACAATGTGCTATTTAGTTATTTCTATGACTAAGGAGAGATAGACTATTTTTATATTTTAAATTCACACCTTAAAGTTTAGCTTCCTAACAACTAGACGTCAAAGTAGTTTAGTTATAATTTCAACATTATTGCGTCTAATTAAGGTGTCATATTGATTGATTTCTATGTACTTTGTATAGTACACGAGCCGTCACGAGGCTAGAGTTCAAAAACAGGAAAACAGCATAAATAAGTGATTATTTATGTACCTTGTCGCTTTCAATCGTTTCATAATTTTATATGACATTTCAAACACGACGTTAAAGTGACAAGGTACATAAATGATCACTTATTTATTCTGTTGTCTGTATGCTTACGAAATTGCGGGTGTCACCGCATAATCAATCGCTCAAAGGTTAACTAGGAGAGATCTCTTAAAGGGATAAGTTTGCCTTTGTACAGCCCTCTTATATCTTTGTCTATTTTATATTTGTTATCAGATCTCTTTTGTCTGTACAATAAAGTTTACATACATACATAAACAGTAGTTCGTCTTCAGACTTACCAGGACGCATCAAGCCGTCCCCGCGTTTTGTAGCATGTGCATTAAGTATCGAGCCACGAGCATCGACACAACCTGCGCCTGAGCGGCGATAAGTAACAGGAACTCCTAAAGGACTGGAGACGAACTATTTTTCTATTTCAGACGACGCGTTGGCCTAGTTTGTATTGATCCTGCCTACGAAGCTAGTGATCCCGGGTTCCATTCCCGGTATAGGTAAATATTTGTGTATTTGTTTCCGAGTCTTATATTTTTTCTATGTATTTAGGTATATATTTATCTATATAATTATACATATCGTTGTCTCGTACCTATAGTACAAGCCTAGAGCTTAGTTTGGAACTAGGGCTTTTGTTGTGTTTTTGTGCCATAATTTATTTATTATTTTACTTATTTATTTTCAATTTCAATTCAGTACTGCCAACATCCAAAATAAGTGACGACCCTTATCTTTCGTCCTATCGATCACTTATAAGTGCTTTTACTCTTATTCTTTTCCGACTGTCACTTACACTTAGCCATTCGTCGTAAACTTGATCGAGTTAGTAATGTTCTATTCCCGAGTAATGCCGAAGCGCGCCGATCCTGGCCGAAGGCCGACGTGTACACGACGTAAAGTATAACTATTGGTAAAAGGTATTCGTTCTACTTAATGTAAAGTGACATGTGGCTGGCCTAGTGTAATGGATTGGCTATAATTCCGATAATATTAAAAGTACTTGAGAATATGTAAACAAATATCTAAAAGAAAAGACCATCTTGTTCGTGATTTGTTGATAGATGGGGCCTCGGACACTACTGGGCAAAACTATATTGCCTTCGACGTGTTATGGTCTGATGGTATTGTTTTTGACCCGGCCGCCATAAATGTCAAGTAAATAGCTATCGTAATGCTGACAACATGACAGGCAGTATGGTTGTACCCGGATACAGTATAACACACGTTACGGAAAAAGGAAAATGCGTACAAATGATTCATCATCATCATCAGCCCACATCAGTCCCCTGCTGGACATAGGCCTCTTCCATAGTACACCATTGAGCTCGGTCTTCAGTTCTTCTTCTCTAGTAACCAGTTTTTTGGGTGTTCCCGTTGTACCCAGTAGATAACATGTCGTAAGGAATAAAGTTTCGCCAAGATGTAAAGATTCCCAAATAATTTAAATGTAATTTCATAATGAGGCGAGCGCGGGAATATAAAACATTTTACAAAATTAATTATCTTCTTTGCCGTCTACAAAGCTTTAAACTTAGGGTAACGTTATTGAGATGTCCTTAAAAACGTTTTGTGCCCAGATAATCACGAGGTAAAATATATCTTCAAACCTTTTATTCATCTTAGTTTTCGAATAAAAAGGCCCAAGTTTCGAGTGGACTCTAAGCCGTTCACCCTTGACCAGCTTACACGGTTCGAATAAAAATCGAAAGCTCTATATTTGATTTGGGGAGCTTTATGAAAGTCAATAGGCGGGCCGGCGCCGCCACCGGCGCAAATTCGGCGCGGAACCGGCGCGAAACCGGTGCTCGACAAACAGCGAGACCCTCGCAGAATTATACCGTTAATAATGTCTCGGATACTACGTATTGTGGCGTTAAGGAGCTGGTCGCTGGCGATAACTTTGATGTTGTAATCTATGCATTGTAGGCTAAAATACGACACATACAACTGTAACTCAGGCACTATTACCGTTTCTGGTCCTCTGTTCTGCTGTAAGTCTATACAGTTCAAAAAATGTATTCATCTTCTACGTTGAAACTGTGTTACAGTTAGGTGACGAATTAAATGTGAACCGAACAAGTTTGAGTTATACAGTCCTTAATTGCGGCAAAGTTCTTCGTTGACACGAATTCATTTTGTTGACTGTAGGTGGAAAGTTTTACACAAGTGATAACTTTTACATCAACAAAATGTCATCCGTAATCTAGTGCAGTTCTAAATTTTGTGAAAAATGTATTGAAAATACACAAAACCTAATTTATTAGACAAACAACAACATTTTACACGAGCGTAAATGTCTTTATCTTCAGAAACTACAAGTAATTATTTCTGCTTAATACATTAAACACGAGCAACGAGGTACACATTCATACATGTATGTGTGTTTATTTGTTTGTTTGTGTGCGTGTATGTGTGCTGGTGTTTACGGATTGAAAAATCTATCTATCATGGTAAACTACATAATTCCAAAGAGACAATACGGAATTGATCGAAATGTCATTTTATATAATTCCAAACGTACCAGTTGACTGAACGCTTTGTTTTTTTTTCGTAGTCACTTTTCTGACTTTCAGAAGAATAAAACTTGCTATAAAGTACTTTACTAAAGAGTTGTAGAGGCTCAGGGGTCTCAGTAGTCATTACCGATTAACGTAGCCGGCAAAGTGACCCGTTGGGCATCCACAGGAGCGGTTGCTAACTTGTGCAATAACCCTAAAAATGTGTCCCATCGATCGCAAAGACGTCCGGACAAATTCCCGGCGCCGGTCCGTTGCAGCCGGATATCAATAACGAACAAGCTTCGTACATTTTTTAGAGCCGAAACGACGAATTCGCGGATCAAATAAATAGGTTATACTTATTATAGGGTAAACTATTTACTCTCAATGTTGTTTGGTGGACCGCTATGGTTGTTATTGAATTTCTTGAGTAAAGTGCATGGAGGAATTAAGGTCAGGTTTATGTTGTGAAGCACTTTCAAAGGGGCCCTGAAAGCAAAGTTGCCTGATTGGGAAAGTAGCGGTAAAGTGTACCCCGGGTACCTACCCCACAACCTAACTGTCAATTAGTTTAAATACGTTGTTAAACGCTGCCTTGGGGTGTTGATAGAATTGAGAGTTTACTTTAGCGTGTGCTAGAATGATCGACAAAATGTGGTTTCAGTTCGAAGTATCAAAGGAACGTTTAGTAAATTCTCAAGTCTATCAGCACTTTAAAACAAACGAAAAACTGTTTTGACGATGCGTTTAGTAGACTATTGCCTAACTCGCTATCGCAATCGGCTTTAAAGTGAAACAATTGATTGCGAGTGCGTTAGGCAATAGCCCCTCCGGACGACGAAGCTAGCGGCGCCCCGGGTTCGATTCCTGGTATGGGAAAATAGTTATTTGTGTGATGAGCGAGTATATCCTCTTGATTCTTGGATGTTGTCTATGTATTTAAGTATATTTCTCTATTCAAGTATATATTATGTTTATCGTTCAGTACCCATAAATAGTAGTTATTAGCGTTTTGGACTAGGTCAGTTTGTATGGTATCGTCCACTGATTTATTCTCGTCAGGGCCAACGGCCTATTTGTAGAATCAATGTCAAAACTATTTCAAACTTAACTTGACTAACACAAGATTCGTTTTTGAACTATCGGGATTTGAGCTAAAAAATATGTTTCGCAATACCATAGTAAGGTAGAGTCTTATGGTTGAAACTCCTCTTTTGTTAGGGACGCTCCAAAACTTATTTACATATATGTCATTTAGTAAGAACCTATCCTCCACAACAAACATATGTGTAAACGAGTTGCAAGCTCTTTGTACATATTGTTCGAAATTTGGAGTTTAGCCGTTATGCACATGTCTTTGTTTGCGCAACTCTTTCTTCTTTCGAGGCCCTTGGCTCCCAAATAAGCTGACGAAATGAACCCGTATAGGATCTTGGCACAGAAAGTGTTAATAAAACAACCCTTTGATCAGTCGCGAGACATCTTCGTACAATTCCAAGCGTGCATGAATTTGATACAAAATTCACCGCTCTGCGGATCCTTTGAAGAGTTATCACCGGGCCGGCTAATACAAAGCAAATAAATTATATTGAATTAAGTTAAGCAACGCAATTATGGGAGAGCGGGGCGAGGGCCGCGTCAGCTTTGATCAGTAGCGTCAGCTTTCAGGCCCAGATTTAAAGTGGATATCCGTCTCTGTCGTACGAGAGGTATAAGACACAGACAGGGATACGATTACGGCTTAATTTGAAGTGTAAAAATCGCGACCGGCGCCGCTCGGCTCGCGCAAATGCGGAACGACACCGCGCGCCTAATTTTGATGAATCTGTCCCGCCCGGCGCCGCGCAACTTTTTACATCATGCGGAAAAA
This sequence comes from Acleris sparsana, assembly GCA_923062465.1. NCBI lineage: Eukaryota > Metazoa > Arthropoda > Insecta > Lepidoptera > Tortricidae > Acleris > Acleris sparsana. The sequence goes on from OV281287.1 coordinate 21,542,056, forward strand.
CGCGGACGCAGCCTCACAGCCGCGGACGACGTATTCTCATGTAAATAAGGCTCCATTCAGCCAATCCGATGATATACGCGACGCGGTGGGCCGAAATGGCCCAACTTCAATGCTGGTGAACTTTAGCACTGTCTGATATGAATAAAATCAGCCTTTAATGATAAATGGCGGTGAAAAACCGCGTTCATTTTAACAAAAAATATTTAATCGTACTCCGGCACGTGTGGGCCGCGCGTGTGTTTGTGAGTTGGATATTAAGTTTGGCCGAGGTCGCTCGCCGCTAACTCACACTTAATTAGTTGTTAAGAAAATAACTTCGCAGCGATTAGCACGCCATCCTACAGGCCACGCGTAGATTTATTTACTTACTGGCTTTCACCCGTGATCTCACGTAAAAAAACTCCTTTGGAACTGTCCGATTTTCCGGGTTAAAAGCACCCAATGTCCGCCCCCGAGCTAAAACTATCTCCGGACCAAATATCATGTAGTAGTAACAAACATCCTTTCACTTTAATAATATAAGGAAGGTACAAGTATTAAAATTTAAATGTACCTTCAGCGTGCCGTATTAAAAAATAAGTTTTGCAACTGGCAACTCGCCGGAAGCGCCGGAACACATTTAAAATACTGTTTGTCGGCGTCGATATAAGAAATGACGCCTCGCCAAAAATAAACGTGCAGAGGTTTAAAGTGTGAATAACGACGCGCCGAATAAAAGGTGAAACAGCTTTAGTGGTTCTCCGCATTCTCCGCGTGCCGTCCACGCCATTCCGCATCATTCCCCGCTTTGCCCCGCTGCTCCCCGCGTCGCCAGCTTCTCCCCGCATCTCCTCGCTGCTCTCCGCCAGCGAGGTGCGGAGACTGCAAATATTATCATCTTAATAACATTCTGCAACGCTTCACCGTAAAAGCGCTGCCTTCGCGCTTCGTGTCCCGCGCGGAATGCGCGACCTCGTTTTCTTTAAAATACCGACTTCGGAACTTCATTTACATTTCAAATGACTGCACTTTAGGTAAACAAATTATGACCAGTTTTTGTGATGTTTTAAATTCAATAACATGATATGACCAGTGCGAAATTTAACATTCAAACTGGTGCTTATAATTGGCAATCCAGAAATGGGTTTTATTTAGTATACGACTATGCCGACGTGCCATGAAACTAATTGTTTGAGTTTATTGATATTTGTAAAAACGCCTCAATCAAAAAACATTTTAAATTCGAAAAGTATTTTTTGACTGTCGTCTGTTTACGCTTTGACCTCGACCTTTAACCTCGTAGTTATTATTTTGCACATTACGTATGAAAATGATAAAATATATAACGACAGCGCACTCGAGCTACCAGATTATAAATTCATTTGACAGCTTGCGGGTATCACACAAATAAATGTTTTATTTATTTAAGGCCAGTTCTGTATTAGTTTTCCGAATGGGCGATCAGCCGGTGCTCGTGCAGAAGCGGATACGAGATCAATCCCTCAAACAAATCGGGAACATCACTCCCGGCACGACGATCCTCACGCCGGAATACTGACAAATGGAGAATGCTCAACATAATAAATGTGTTTTTTGTATCACTATTTATGAATAGGTACATAGAATATAAACACATTACGTGATTGTGGCTAGAGTTCTTCGTTACGTGTTTCTCGCTAGCTAAACCGAGCAGTCTTCCTACTAGCCTAAATGCAAAAGTGTGGATGGAAGGATATTTATTACTCAATCACGTCAGAGGCTCGGGAATGCATTCGGCGTTCGTTATCGTTATGCGAACCCTGTACAGGGTTGACGTCAGCTGTCAGGCGGTCGCGTCGAGCGCCTACGGCAATTCCATATACATTATTTTGTCCATTTTCGAAAAACGTTTACGTTTTCGTTAATCAACTTGTATAGTCACACAGAACGGCTTAACGGATCTGGGTAAAATTTGGCGCAGAGATAGATCTGGTCTGTAACAGCATATTGGCTACTTTTTATTCCGAAAAATTGAACGGTTCCTGAATGACTACCAATAAACGACTCATACGCGGACCGAATTGCGGGCAACAGCTGGTCATGTGATAAAAGGCCGTTTCATAAACTTAAAACCTGCTAAGTTAAAGGCAATGAAAGGAGTCACTAAACGGCCTGAGATGGATTGAAAAGTCTTGGATTATATAAGTCCTAAGTGAAATTAGGTACCAACTTAAGGACAGATTTTTATTCTTAATAAAGCGCCTCTCAATGATATAAGGTTGAGTACCTATGAGACTCTTAAACCTAATTCAACCCAGTCCAGAGCCAGGGTCAACAATTTAGGACTAATTTCAATTTAGTTACAAAATTTGAAATCACCTTCATTCGCTAAACTAAATTTTCAACCATTTCACTATGTACTGTTGCGAATAAACCTGCTAAGAATGCGGTATTTCAAACTGCAAGAAATCCGCAGAATTCCTCCGACGTACCTGCCGACGTTATTAAACAACGTACGTGTCGCGAGAATGCAATCGCGACACGCCAGGCGGCGCCACTGTCTCATACCGAGAGCTACACGCGATTCTGTGACCCAGCTTATTTCTCTGTGAATAGAAATAAAAACGTCAGAACAAATGGTAAGCGACGCATGCGATCGTGGCGTTGGAGTAATGCTAACTCATAATTGTCATGCAATTCTTCAAGTCTGTTTTGATAGTAAATGTATTCTTTAGAGTAAGAATTATGGCCTGGTTGAAAAATCTTGGTCATTATGCTACGTATTTTATTTGGAACTCATTAAAAATGAATATCGGGGGAAATCTCGCAATAACTGACCTAGTTCCGAACTAAGGCTGTCGATAAAAAAAACATAATTGGAACCAAGCATCTTGACTATCGCACTACTTGTGTTTTCAAACAAGCCAATTTCATCATAATAAAGAGTAGAATGTCAAAAAACACATATTGGAAAATAATTTCCAAAATAGAAAATAGACTCGCCGCAAACAACTTTGTTATTTATAGGGCTTCGTTTTAACCACATATTGATTTCATTCATGAGAGTTCAAGGTGAGAGCAAATTGTTGAATGAAACTCGTTCGTCATTAGGTACTTCAGCAAACATTCGGTGCGAAATTGTATTTGTAATTTGCAACAAAGTTTTTGTAGCAAGAAACCTGCACGCAATAATATTACTAGCACAGAGGCAATTACCTCCTAAGGTTCTCTGTACGGTCACGGACTTTAATTGAAATAGCACTATAGAACCTTGTCATATAAAACCTACGATTAATTCCCACGTAATTTCTATCTCGTCACTTACGCTGTCATTATGACAGGGTTCCATAGTGGCGTAACAATTAAAGTCCATGACTGTAGGTTCTAACTAACAACACTTCAACACAACCAGACATGGTACAAAAAATAAGAAAATTTACTTCATTCCATTCACAATAGATTCATATTCCATTGACAAGTTTCTTAGTGCTGGTAAGGACGTTGTGCATAGTCCGTCCAGATCGCTACCGCCGTCTTACCCTTCAACCCGCCACCAAACAGCAGTGTTTGCATTGTTGTGTTCCAGTGCGGGCGTAATACAGCTGGTGAAATGACTAGCATAAAGGTTCACATTTTTTTACCAAATCATCACTTGGCAAACTATGTATATCATTTTACAAACTTTCATTTCGCAAACAGGTACTTCCCGTTGGATTATTTTATATTTTTGTGGTCAAAAGCCTAACCTAACCTAACCTATTTAATAAACCTATGCAACTAATGAAATATGTGAAGGCTTTAGCACAGCAACATTTTTGCGAAATGAAAGTTTGTAAAATGATATAGTTAGTCAAACGTACTTTTGTTCAAAAGTCAGGATACCGTAATTCCATTTTTTTTCTCAGCGAAGCCCTTTGCATCATCCTTCATAATGCGTAGTGTAAAAGAGTGGAATGCGGTTCCGGCATCAATATTCCCTTGTGCATACAATCTGAACCTATTCAAAGATAGAGATGCAATTTTAGGTTAGGCTAGCTTCATCGTTGACAGAATCATCTTCATCCAAAGGCAATACTTAGCCATTATTAAAATAAATGCATTCTTGAGATTTTCATCGTAAAATTGCCGTCTTGAGACTGGAAATGTCTATGAGCTTAAGGATCCACTTATCAATGGCCCGTGTACTCATGCGCCTTCTCCTAGTCATAAAAATCAGGCTGATTACAAGTGCAACCAAGCCTCCCGCGACCTTTCGCCGCGCCGCTAGCGTTCCCAGCGACCCGCATCAAAGTTATTTTTAAAGACATTTCACCCCAATCCTTTAGCACTACTACAACTACTACTACTACTTTCCTTCACAAGTCACAAAAGGAAGGAAAAAAACACAAAATTTACAGTGGTTGCTAGCGGCCGTACCTCTTATTTCTTAGAGAATAGAGATGGCTTTCCGTTGAGATTGTTCTTCTAGAATAAGATGGTGACGAAAATCTTGTTTCTTTTATTCTGAAATTGTATTTGTTATCTATTGGGACGTCGGGCATTATTCTAGAACTAGCACCCACTGCGAGTTTCAGTTTTTATTTTTGTCTAAGGACTTATTCGAGCGCAGTGTCTTACTTAACAGTTTCCTTATACTTACTCTTAGGTACTGTAAACATTTTCTTCCAGTTTCGGGTTCCGTAGTAAACATGTAAGATGCCGTATATTTTTGCGACCGTCTGTCAGTCTGTTCGCGTATGACCTCAGAGACTCTTCTTACTAAAAAGCTGTAATTTGGCTTAATTGTACATGCAAATTACGTTGAAAAAGTTGTATTTTTTTTTTGGGGTTCATCCCATACATGTCAAGTAAAGGTAATTTTTTTTACTACATTATAATATCGAGTGGGGTATCATTAGATAGTTCTTAAAAAATCATTATGTATGTTGTACTCAATTTTTTGATTTTTGAGGACCGTTTAGGAAATATTGAACTTGAAATATGTCCTATAGCGTTACTTGTCCCCGGAGCGGGGGCACTACAGTCTTTTTTTTAAACAAAAGCACGTATAAATAATTTTAAAGGAAAAACTTGATTGGTTCCTGAGATACAGTCGATTAAAGTGTTCATATCTACAAAAAAAATATCTAAGACAGCACCAATTAACTTTAAATACATTTTTTGCTCGGATGACGTGTTGTATTTTGAGATGTTCTGTAGTGTGTTGTAGTAACGGCTAAGGAACCCTGCACTGAGCATGGTCCGACTTGCTCTTGCCCGGTTTTTACTTACTTTATTTTCGAACATATTCGAAAAAGTGTAACCTTTCCCAAAGATAACACTATCCCCAAAGGCACGCTGAAAAATTTAACGCAGAGTCACGGCTAAAAGCTAGAGCTTTATATTTGTAGTGTAAAATGTAGCGGAATTTCCCACCACAGCTCTTATAAAACTGGATTCAATAAGCCGTCGCCGAGCTGTTTACGATGCACTCGGCTCAGCCTTCTCTATTCGGGTTTGTCTGCAAAATGCAGCTTAATAGAGATTGATCTAAACCGCTTTATGGAAAAGAAGCAGCACAATAATAGAGTTTTATGCACCTTGTCGATTGTCTCACGTACAGGGGAACGGACATATGAATTTCATAAACAGTTCGCTTTATAACTCGTTGACAAAGTATAAACTGGCAAACGAAGGTGCTCCGTGGGTTTATAAGCACGTAAGTCAGGGATGGGTATCTACCACTTTAGCCGAGCTGCATTGTCTACTAAACCTGCGAGTCCTACGACCAAATTTAAAATACGAGCATTATAAATTCTAATGCTCTGACGGGACAATTAGGGCTCGCCTGTTAATCTGTTAATCAGGTTTGGTTAGTCAGGTCTTCATCACCATCATGTCTACATTCGGCAGGCTAGGGCAATCTTCAATAGATTTAACGAAGGCTCGCACTAGAAAACTAATCTTTTATTTATCATAATACTATAACATGTGACCAAAGGTCAAATTGCAACAGCGTTGGGGACTGTCTGGAGGACTAAACTGTAATGTAATAAGTATGCATGTCTCTGACCACAATTTAAAAGTAAAAGTTAATTATTTACACTAATTATTCCTTTTCGTTATATAGGTTTGGTCCATACGGACGATGCATTATGCACGTGGTGGCGCTGCAGGCTGAAACATGAATGCCCGTGCGGCCTACTTTCAGAATAAAGATCTTCATTTTCATTTGAAATCTAACATAGACGCGATGTGCGCTACTGCCGTTTTCGTATTTAAGCTTTATACAGCCGTACTTCAACACCAATGTCTGTTGTACGATATAAAGAGCTAATATTTATTTCTATCTGATAACTAATAAGTTCTCGAGTGGGTGCCAGCTACTTATTACTTCGCAAGTGTCACCGCGGAGCTCTCTCGCGCCGCCCCAGCTGCCGTGATTACACGTCGCACGAACCTACTAGTCTGCTATCAAAAGAGACATAAGTCCAAAGAAATATCAGACCAATTTGTACCTAGGCACTCGCCTGTAAAGTTAAAAATGAAATTCGCATGATGTCTATTGATACACGGTCTCTTCCAGCTTGCTTGTCATGACAACGCTTTGATCTCTACTGACATGTCAGACGGTGAATTCATTGCACTTTTTAATGAGAAACTTGCATTTCGAAGCGCATATAATAATATATACTTATTCCAATAACAAACATTTTGTATGTAGTCCGTACACGGGGGAATATGTGTGTTGTGGGCAACCTAAAGCGACAAGTTGACAATTACAAATGAACTCGCCTTCCTTTTCCGAGCAACATAACCAAACATAAATTCAATTCCAGTGTCGCGGTTCTTTTATTACGTACCTAAAAAATAACATGATACGTTATCATTATGTGTAAAACATTCGGTCCTAACATAAAATAACGAAAATGGCAACAGTGTAATGGGAATTGCAATTGAAATTCGGTTTGATTTGTCTGTGGTAATTAAAGTGTTCGGTGTCGCCTCGAGCGCGCCACCCTTCGTTCAATTACGCGTTTATTTTTACCACACCCCGTCTAGTAATCTAGACACCTCTGAGCATGCTCGCGAACTTCCTCGCGACGCTGAGGCGCCGACCACCAACAAATAAAAATAAAATTTCGCACTAAAAATTGGAAATTCAATAACTTTCCAACGGAGCGATCTAGCGACGCGCTTTAAAATATGATAGATGATGTCGCGAGCAGCGATGAGATGTAGGTACCGGGTAGGGGTAGCGGGTAGTGTAGCGGTAGAGGTAGCTTGATTTATTGGCTCCCCGCCGACGCCGAGTGAGCTATAACTGCCTTCAAGCGCATACTTGACTTACTTTTTCAATGTTAGTAGGGCTGCGTCGAAAACAACTCGCAGAGCGGAAATAGTTTTGTTCTACCTCTAGGTCCTGCGTGAGACTGCTTTCTGAAATGACTTACTTTTATACTGGCACATATCAATGCTTGATATGTCATCAACGTACAAGGATTGTCCAAAAAACGCACAGAAAAAAGTGTACGCCGTCCACCGGACACAAATTAATTTTAAAAGTTTCCAAAACATAATGAAAATGGATTATACAATCATTTTATAACCAAGCGTGTTGCGCATAAAAGTGATCGCAATTCTACCTACAGGTAAAATTTATTTCCTGGCATATTGGTGGAAAGCTTATGTAAATTAAGTTATACGTTTTCAATAGCAGTTGTTACCTATATTCTAAATAAGCCGGAGTGCGTTAGCTCGTGGACCAGCCGTTTAGCATTCAGCAACGCGGGAGAAACATGATTAAATGCAAATTCAAATTGGACGCGATAAAAGGCACATAGACACCATTCAACAGGGACTATTACTATTTACAGCCGCTATTACATCGAGACAAAATTGAGTGAGAACCACATTATTTAAAAGTGGCGAGTGAAAATGTGAATTGTCGTACGTGAATCGTCTTTTTCTCACTTTAAAATGCCGTTAAACTGGGAAATTTGAAGCTCTTGACTTGACAGCATTTTGTCGCTCAAATTTTAACAGCTCCCGTGAGAAAAAACGATAAACAAATGTTTCACAAAGCCACCTGCTAGCTACTTTAAAATATAAATTTCTTAAATTAAACATGCAGAGTTCTCATTAAAGCAGCAACGTACGTACACGGCGATGCTCGGCGTATTTATTTTAGTGAAACTATACGACACATTCCTTTGACGGGCGTCACGAGCTGGAGCTCGTATAATGCCGCGCGTGCCGTTGACGCGCCGTAAAGCGTCCGCCATCTTTACCGCCATCTTGTTCTCACGCCAGACATAAACATAGTGAAGCCACCTTTTTGGGAGATTCGCTTTTGTATTTTTAGTTAAACGATCTCTCAACAAACTTGATCGTTTGTTACTCAATGTGGCGAGAAGTAGGTCAGGGCTGGTTACAAAGTAACATTTTCACTAGTAATGTATGTTTACCGCGAAAAATTCGTGCGGGGCGACCCTCATTCATAAATGTGGAGCAGAAAAGTTTTCTAAATTTATGTTTCCGTTTGTTTCTATTTTGATATATTGTTTTAGAACATGCTTCTAGCAACACCGAACGTATACTAGAGTTTAAACGCGACTCCAGATTTGAACAATTACTTTCTTCAGGTCTCACTATTGACAAATTATTAATAATCTTCTAATCGCAACATTCGTAATTATTTTTGTGTTTTTATTTTAAAGTTAAGGACTTTAAACTGTGCATTGTCTGTCAGGTTTAAAAACACCATAGCGATTAGTTTAATATATAGATATATACTAGCTAAGTACAGGCAATATCTTTGGAGAGATCTGCCCTTTCAGATACACTTCGATCCTATTCGTAAAGGGTCTTTAGTGCAATTCTTACACACTTAGCTGTTTGAATATGCAGATTAGGTAAGAGCATCGGGTAATATACCTAAGTAAGAAAAACTCATAGTTACTTGGCAACCGCTGGGGCTTGAACTTGGGACCTCACGATCACGAGTCGATATTCTAAGCTACTGAGGTCCTGATGCTTTATAGTTTCAGTAACGTGCTCGAGTCGGACATTGAACTACTTGCCACTAGTTCACAGTAACTCATTTAAGTCGCTACTTGAACTTTAATCGCGTATGATGAAGACAATGCTACTTCCAACCAGCGTTAAACTACAATTTAAATGAGCTCTTCTTAATTACATTGAAGAAAACAAACAAAAGTTGGAATCGTCGAGGTATTACGGAACAAAGGTTTGAGTGAATACATAAATGCGTTAATTAAGGCAGAGCGTCTTCGTCGAACTTGCTTCTGAGTCCTGGCGTGTTTGAATAAGGCACAACCTTCCCGCATTTCCAGCATATTAAATTGTGGCTAGATTTGATTCCCATTTTCACTCGTATGATATATTTGTCTTTGAAAAGCACCGAACTTCATTCACAAATGATCTAGATATACGGATACGCTGGGTGCGGGCGGAATATGTCACTGGTGATCCTTGCAGAAGGTTTACGTTCAGGTTTCGGCGTATTTCGGTTGATCCATCTATTTTTATATGTGAGAGGGTGAATATTTGGGCGTTTCAACCGCCGTCATTCATCATTCAGTCATTGTTGTCTTCAATATATTGACGAAAACAATGATAATTACCAGTAACTTTTGATGTCAAAGTCAACGGGCCCGGGGGTAGTATTAATTCCATTTAAAATCATAAGACAATTAAAAAGTTTATCTTGAATAATATGCGAAGACAATAATGACGGCGGTTAAAACGCCGAATAATCACCCGGGAGACAATCTCACTCAGATTGACCTGAGGGGCTATTGCCTAACGCACGCGAGATCGAAATCATTTTCATTTTTAAACTCGATCCACTTTGAAGGCGATTGCGATTGCGATTGCGTTAGGCAACAACCGCTCTCACACATACACTTGCGCCTTCATTCCCAGAGTGGGGCAGGCAGAGCTACAGAATTACCAACAACTCTAAAACCTTGTTGTTAATTATGTAGCAACATTTTGCACAAACAGGCTAAGACCAGTGTCGCATATGCAGACAAGCCTTCGATTTTTCTATTTTCAAAATGAAAACGAATGCGATTGCGTTAGGAACTAACCCCTCTGGTTACAAACTAAGCTATAGGCTTGTACAGGGTAATATACAACGACCAAAATACTTGTAGAAAAATAAGTACGTATGCTGAAGATAATCATTCCAAGACTCAGGAACAAGTACTTACACTCATTAGACTATACTCATTGGGCTATTTTCCCTTATCGAGGATCGAACCTGGCAAGACAAGTCGTTCATAGTCACGGTTACTACCAACTATGAGTAAACTAACCGCGTCGTCATCGTAGAGGTACAGTGCGATGGCTCTTTGAAGGTACTTCGGGTTTTTACTTGTCTCATACACACATGATAAGGGCGAGAGAGAGATTAGTACAAACCCGAAGCACAATCTAAGTGACCACAGACTGTAATCGTGCTAGATAAGGTAGTTAAAAATACAATTTTGGTTTGAAATCTTAACTACGTACTCATACTTTTAAGATAATATTTATTACAAAATTATGTGTGATACTTGAGTTTAGAATTTAAAAGACATTATGGAGGGATAGAGTTTATAAAGCCGGGTCCTCACGAGCCGATAAATTGCCCCGTGACACTTTTATAGCGCCTTATATCCTCGACAAAGCCTCTCTATTCTATCTCACTATTATTTTTAGTTGGGTGTATTTTTATCACTCATTTGAAATGTTTCTACGTCATCACACTAAAGAACAGCATCCCGTGATGTAACATTTAACGTCGACCAATTCGGATACTATATGTAAGTACTTCATTTATGTCGGTACTTAAAAACATGATAACTAACCAATCATCGCGACTCGGTTAAGCAGCCAATTAATACTCTTTTTTCAAGCTTTGTCATGCTTCTATTGGCTAATGAACTATAACACGAGGCTTTTTATTTACATTTAGTTACCTACTTAACCAAATAAAGCATAATACAGTCTGGACGCATAAAGATTTATATTTTTAGGCCCATGTAACAGAGAAATATACTTAGCCGACAAGATATCAGCAAAATGATATACGACCTGAGGCAAGTTCCGGCGCCAATATACCGCCTCCGTCAGCCGTCACTCAGCCGCCGACGCCGACGTGTTGCTCGATCATTACAAAAAAACAATATCTGCTACGCACTTGCTATTTAATATACAACTTTATTGTTACTTAGAGAGAGTTGATTCTATTTGGTTCCTGGAATGTAGATATGAATTAATCATTTAGACGAGCGAGATCTTTACTACTACCTACTGACTCTTTGATAATAACAGTCCCGAGGTGAGGGAGGTGCAACATGGACTACAAACAAGTAGCTTGATATATGGAATACACAATTAAACATTATGGGTGTTTGTCTTAGGTTAAGTGTGTATTTATTTTATTTATTACTACATCAACCACGTTCATGCCACAACACTATGTAATTTACTTACGAATGGACTTTTTGACGACCACAACATTTCCTTTGCGATCTTTGAATAAATGAAACGGCAGCAAAACACCATTTCATTTTAATGTAACCGATGTGGGTTACATTAAAATGAAATGGTGTTTTGCTGCCTTCATTTAAAACAGTGTACGTCGAAATCTCCGCGAGATACTACAGAAAGCTATCCCAACTATTTGAGCAGCGTCAAAGCGCCGCTCAAACACTGTCTATTTTATGCGGAGATACCGCGGCATAGTGAGCTCGCTGCTGCAGCGACTAAGTGACGCATATACAGCTTGTGCAGACAAGCGCTGCTGCACCGCTCCTAAGCGGCACATATGCAACTTGTTTAGACGAAGAGCAACCTACTATAGGTACACATTTATAGCTTTTCTGCAACACCCGTACAAATCCAGAACTTATGAAACATTAAAATCTTCCTCTTGAATCACTATTTATTGCTGAAAACTACATTAAAACCCATTGAAAAGATTAGCTAAACTGAAGTGGCAGTGCGCGGGGCACATTGCTCGCAGGACTGATGGCCGATGGGGTCAGAAGGTTCTGGAGTGGCGTCCGCGGACCGGAAGACGAGCTGTAGGTAGGCCTCCAACAAGATGAAGTGACGACCTCGTCAGGATCGCGGGACCGCGGTGGATGCGAAAAGCACAAGACCGGTCTGAGTGGAAAGCCTTGGGGGAGGCCTATGTCCAGCAGTGGACGTCTTTCGGCTGACATGAATGAATTAATGACATTAAAACCCGTTGAGTAGTTTAAATGAACTAAGCGAACAGACAGCGGAGACACTTCATTTTATACAATGTAAAGAGGATTAACGAGACACTTGTCAATGCTGGAAAAAAGTACTTTAAAATAATTAAAATAATGTAGGTACATAAATATAAAAATGTGTAGAAATAAATGCCTAAATGGTTGGAGAGTGACGTATCATAACTTATTTTTTAATTAAACCACCTTATAATAACTTTTCGTAAAAACCGCCGTTAGAAAAAACGCCAAACTGTTGCAAGCTGAGGTAAATATATAAATAAGTAGTCTCCTGTAAATTGTACTATCTTGAGTTAATTCAGCGTTTACTCCATGTGGCATTCATATGCCATTATATTATGCCATAACATTTGCTCCTGGTATACTAAGTAGGTACTAGGAGTGCATAGGTGTCGTGTAGTCGATTTATCTTAAGTATGAAGCATTGGAGGATTATTGCGTTGCGTCGCGACTGCCACGAGTGCTTCATATTGCCCGCTCCTGATAAAACGAGATCTAACAAACCTTACTGCAGATGCTAAATATTTCTATATTTTTCAGTTTATAAAAAAAAACATGTTCTCATAGGGTAATGGTAATGTTTTAGAAAAAGAAACATCAAACCAGCGTGTTCTCGTGACTGTATGCGCGTAGAAATCTTTTATTACTTGACTTTGTTTCTTCAAAATATAAAAAGCTTCTATTTACATTACCTTATCTCTAACCCGTGGTAGCGCATAATAAAAGCTTTTTAAAAGTGTTTCAATGATACTATGCAAATGAAAGAGATCCTTTAATAATTGAAATAAATCATTTGTGTTATTTCAGTTGGTTAAACACGAATCAGGTATTTAAATGCAAAACAATCAAAGTAATAATGTTTTAGTTCAGTTATTGTTTGATTTTATAAAAATATTGCGCACAGCATGAAATAAAGTTGACGCCAAAATAAATACAAGACAATGGGTACAGGGTGCAGGCGGTCTGCCGAAAACTGACTCAGCTGGGTTAAACCGAGACACTTACAACTTGTGAGTTGTATATCCCTTTTCCTGATGTACATATTTCAATTTTAAAAACTGTGTCATATAAACGTCATCATCATCATCATCATGTCAGCCGAAAGACGTCTACTGCTGGACATAGGCCTCCCCCAAGGCTTTCCACTCAGACCGGTCTTGTGCTTTTCGCATCCACCGCGGTCTCGCGATCCTGACGAGGTCGTCACTCCATCTTGTTGGAGGCCTACCTACAGCTCGTCTTCCAGTCCGCGGACATATAAACGTATACTTACATATTTAAAATGAATCAATACATCTAAAGAAGCAGTACGAGAAAATTATGTAATGTTTTTTTTTTAAAACACCACGTTTCAACGCTACGTTTCCAAGTAATTCACTTTAGTGAGTTTAGAGTCGTTTACGCAAATGATATATAATGATAGACTACGAATATAGAAAAACATAAACACAAAGCCTATTCGAAAACAAAGCGAATTGAATTAACACGGTATTGTAGTTATACCAGGTCGCAATTAAACGCGTATTACTGTACCTAATCACTAGCAAATTATGTGGCCTACTGTTGCGGCTAAGCAGGTTCGATTGGTTCTTGGGTATCGGGCAATTTCCAAGGCAATTACCTATCAAATTAGGCGAACTAATAAACGATTAGCTATACGACTCCATCCGCAAGGAAGTTGGTAATTGCTTTAAAAAAAATCTGAGATCAATAGTATCCTATTGCCTTTCCCGAAGCTCAAGCCATCTCCTTACCAAATTACATCGGTACTGATTCAGCCACATTTATAATATTAGTAAGGATTTTACCTGATACGGTCATTGATTCTGGAGCATGGTTTTAGAGTTCATATATTTCGGAAATTTTTAATCCAATTTAATTCAGTAGCTTTATTCCAAATTGTTTTCCAATATAATCTTCAAATCGCTTAATCAATTTTTGCATATCCATATAGAACATAGCTTAATTTGTAGCAATTATTTCTGTGTTTTTGCAATAAAAAATCGATTCTCAATAGTCAAGCATGAGTGTCAATCATGTCATGTGGCATATCACTTTCTCTTATTAGACAATTCCACGTGCCAGTTTAAACCCGACGTTAAACTGACAACGTATTATTCCCAAACTCCCATTTTCCCAAATCCAAACATTTCCCTTTAAAATCGTTTCTCACATGACACTTACAACAAACATTCTGCCATACATTGTAGAGTATGCAAGCAAACAGAGTAATTTCCAGTTAAAATGCGGGCGCAGGCGTCGCCCGCCGCCCGCGCGCGGCGCTACTCTGTGCCGACTTTGTAACTCAGATAAATCTCCGCCAGCAGCCCGGGATGGTGCAGTAAAAAAGGTGACGATTTAGTTCCCTTTCAGTAAAGTGCAAGTGCGTCCGGATGAATAAATCATGGAGTCTACCTGAGCTACTGTTTTGAACTGGATGGAGGATATAAATGTATTGTCTGAAAATGTTACTCTTATTCGCAATCATAATTATTCTTTTCCTCTTATTCATAAACGTGCAATAGCTAACGTGTGCTTAAAATAAGTAAGCTTTGTTCTCACTGTCGTAATGAAATTTGAATTAAACAGAAAGGGACAAATTGTACTTTAATTAAAATAGGTTTATCATGTATTTATGAATAAGATGGTTAATCTTTATTTACTCTCACAAAGGTCGGTGATATACTTAGAGCTAGTACATTAAAGACTATGGAACGCTACGGACCGCTACGAAACGATACGGGACGGTACATATATCGTTACGGAACGGTACGGAACGCTACAGATCACTACGGAACGATACGGAATGCTACAGCACGCTACGGAACAATACGGAACGCTACAGATCGCTACGGAACGGTACAGATCGCTAAGGAACGATACGAAACGCTACAGATCGTTACGGAACGCTACAGATCGCTACAGAACAATACGGAATGCTACGGAACGCTACAGATCGCTACGGAACGATACGGAACGCTACAGATCGCTACGGAACGATACGGAACGCTACAGATCGCTACGGAATGGTACGGAACGCTACAGATCGCTACGGAACGGTACGGAGTGCTACAGAACGCTATGGAAGATGCAGTGTAGGTAGGCCTCCAACAAGGTGGACTGACGACGTGTCTAAGGTTTCGGGAAACCGATGGATGCAGGCGGCGCAAGACCGTTCCTTGTGGAAAACTTTGGGGGAGACATATGACCTGCAGTGGACGGCGGAATCATGATGATAGTACAGTCGGATACAAAGAGATGTATCCACTTGTCACCTTATTGCATTGTACAATAAATGGCCATAATATATGATGATAACCAGTGTCAGCGCCTGGGTTCGTACTAGGATATCCTGTATGACAACATATTGAGCGCAAGTTACAATATATTATGTAGTTATTATATAGATCTTATATATTTATTGTTTTTCAGCGCCTTAAAATTAGAAAAAAAAAACCATTGACAAAACCAAGGATTAAATGCATGACAGATTACGTAAATTCTTTACGTTTTGTTTGATTTCTACAGTCGTCCTTTTTGATGCGTACGCGCACAGCCAATTTCCCATTGTTATTTAAAATTGTGACTGGAATTTTCCATTAAGCGAAGATCTCTTTAAATTCAAACTAGTTCCTTCTACGTATTCGTTCTTCACTCCACGTACGTACATGTTTCGGAGAGGCTGCGCTAAACTCTTTTATGGATAGAGTTAAAACGGGACCTTTATTATCTGGGCAATAAAGTCTTCCACATCGTAGCCTAATCGTAATAGGATGGTTTTGTGACCACGGTGTGATTTGAAAAGTGTTTAGTCTTCCGAGATTAATTTATGGAGTACCTACAAATAGTTTCGGTTCTCATAGTTACAATAAACACCAATGCCTAACCTTAAGACATCCCTTAAAATTTCCGTCTAGAGGTAAAGTAATATTTCAACGTTTGTTAAGGTAATACGCGTGAGCGATTGTAAGATCTCTCCATTGAATCCTATACCGATCGGTTTCCTTTTTAGGGTTCAGTAGTCAAACTAGGAACCCTTACAGTTTCGCCATGTCCGTCCGTCCGTCCGTCCACAGTCTAGCTAAGAGACTTAGTACTAGAAAGCTGTAATTTTGCATGAATATACACATTAGTAACACCAAAAAAGTGGTAACATAAAACTAAAAAAAATAATGATCTTTTAATAATATTGCGAATTAGTAAAACTTTTTTTTTAGTAAGGGATAGGTAGGTTTATGAAACACACAAACAAAAAAGAAGATTTTTGTTAGAGTCAGGTGTTCTTAAGTGAAAGCACATAAAATGAATTTAATATAGAAACTATCGCGACTAAGAAGACTTCATTCATTAGTAACAAACGGTTTAAAAGTTTATACCTACCGAAAACTTATTTGCGGTGTTGGTCAACTGACCGCGACCTATGTCGATGTATGAGGATAATAGTTTTCCAACGGCAAAGTTATGTTTAAGGGTCTAATTTGATCGTAGTAACGGCTTCAGATTGGAACCCTACACTGAACATGGTCCGACATGCTCTTGCCCGGTTTTTTTTACCTTATATCTCAGACCTACGTTTTTATGCCGGGGAGAAAACAAGCGAACATATAAATGACCTGATGGGATGAGACCTATGATCCATAGATATTTGCTTTCTCAAGTCGACAATCTTAAGGCGGTTGCGAAGCGACGCTAAAATCAAGCAGCGGTCAAAAAAAAACATGCAAATTTAGCTCCGGACAAAAAGGTTTCTTACCCCCTAATCAAATCCCATGTTCACGGTTTTTGAATATGTTGTATTTATTACAAGGAGGAGGAGGAGTTTTTTTCTTTTAAATTTGTTTTGTTTTAAGAAATAATTTTCTTGGATAGGAAAAATATAATAGGTAAAAATCTCCATACAAAATGATTTTTCAATATTAGTATGGAGATTTTTAGCTACACAATCGTCTTAATATAGTTTAGAATTTGTAACAGACGTTTCTATTAAATCAAAAGTGTTTAGAATGAGATGGCGCATTGTACTCAAGCTAATTTCAATGCAACTTGAAACATGAGTGTCGTTTGTTAATAAGCAACGAAGGCAATTAGGTTTTTTCAACCCCCCCTCTAAATTAACTCCAATTTCCACTATTTTCAAATATGTTGTAGTTTTTATAAAGAACTAGGCCTTCAGTTCAGTTTTCAGTTGCTTATTTTTTTAATTAGTTTCGTCCTAAGAAATATTTTCATGAAAAGGAAAACGTACAGACAGTATTTCATGATATTTACAACATATTCAAAAGTCGTTGAAATCGGACGAGGTTCAAGGGGGGAGAAAGGTTATCACCAGAGCCGGGTTTTTTCATGGCAAAACAAAATACTATCGTAATCTGGCTAGTGATAGAAACATCATTTTATCGATATCGATAATTGTGTAATAGAATAAAAAACGTGACCAAATAAAATAACATACCTATACAACATAAAAAAACATACATAGTTTGATTGAAGTTATATATTATATTCGTGTAATGGTAGATAATCATTAGTTTTTCAACATTCTCTGGGAGCAAACAAATTCGTTTATCACTATAACGCCATTTATATATACTAAATGTACAGTAAGCTTCATAAGTGCATGGACAGATTGCAAACAAATTCCTATGAGGCAAAACATTACGCCATCTATCTGGTCATACTGTAAGCTGAGTTATCTATGATTTACACTAGTTCAGTAATATTCTACTAGATGGCGTTGAATTACCTTAAATATGAAAAACTTAATTTCCGCTTACCGCAGATTAAGTAAGCACGACACGTTCCTATACTTTATTATTATTTAGTGACAGCCAATGTTCCGAATGTTCCGATTGTTTCGAATCTCCAATCCAATCTTATTACAAATTTCAAATACAAAAACATTCATCACAGATGTAATTGTATCGATTGGGTTCGAACCCGCGAACACGGGGACTGCGAGTGATCCCTTATGCCACTCGACCGTCGAACGTTTAATTATATCTTCGAAATTAAGTATATCTTTGTTTACTTATACGGCTTATTTCCCAACAAATATATTTATATTAACACTTAGGGTAGTCTGAAGATTAATAAATACCTGTTAGGATTTCACAAAGACTCCTGCTCGTTCTTTCGTTCGCTGCTTCTTTGTTTCCTCTTTGGTAAATATTCACTGTTGTTCGATCATTCGATTATAATGAGTTCTCGTTGTAATATTGACATGGTCAAGAGAGCACAAATAATTGCTTTCTACAATGAAGGCAAAAATGTGTCGGATATTGCTCGAGATACCGGTGTAAACGTAAGTAACTAGTTTTTTTTGTATTGTCATGTTTATTTCTCAAAAGATTTACAAAATCACTTCCTTAGAAAACAATATTGTTATCTTTAGGAGTAGAGGCCAGTTACACTAAACTTTGTTCATTCTTTGGTTATCGATAGGATTATTGTTCAGGATAAAATCTCCCTAATAAACATTTGGTCTTAGAAATAAAAAAGATCGTAAAATTTAACATTAATTATAGCGAGTGATTTTTTAACTGGTTCGATTCCCGGGTGAGACAAGAATAATTTTGAAAAATATTTTTTTTCCTCTTTTTATATTTATACACCCAGCAGAAGCCATAATGATGTGTTTAATAATATGTCTTGTATAATAAAAATGACTAATTTCTAATAAATTACTTACTATTATGTATTCAAATGTTTGATTTTTGCTACAGCGGAAAACGGTTGTTTTATGGGTACGAAGATACCAAGAGGAGGGAACTTTACTCCAACGTCAAAGATCGGGTCGACCACGTCTCATAGACACACCGCAGCGTCAAGCCATGGAACGCGAGTATGAGGAAAATGGTTTCATACCGACGAACCATTACGCCGGCTTATTCGGTACGAGTGCGGGCACTGTTCGTCGTGCTCTTCATGGCGAGGGTTTGCATTATCGGAGGCATGCCGTCAAACCTTTACTTACGGAGAATCATAAAAGAGCACGGTTGGAGTTCGCTACACAGTACTTGAATTTCGACTGGAATGGTGCAATCTTTACCGATGAAAAAACTTTTAAATCAAGCCAACATGGTCGTTTAAGTTTGTGGCGTCGGAATAATACGCGATACGATAGCGGACACGTAGTGCCCAATATGGAATCTGGTCGTATAACAGTGAACATGTGGGGGTGGATGAGTTCAGCCGATCCAGGTGAGCTAGTCAGGATACCTAGTCGAGCGAATAGCGCAAACTATGTGGAAGTGCTGGAACAGACCATGTTGCCTACAGTACGAACCGTATATCCGGAAGAAGAAACGCCGCTGATTACATTCGTGCAGGATAACTGTCCGGTGCATCGTTCGCGTATCGTGCGGGAATGGTTTGGCCAGCACAACAACATCAGCGTTATTCCTTGGCCTAGCAGATCGCCGGATTTGAATCCCATAGAAAATTTATGGGGGATTATTGTCCAACGCTGGGAAAACCAGAATGAGCGAACTCCAGAAGCGTTGGAGGCTCACTGTTTAAAAATATGGGACAGTATCCGGGGTTCAAATCTGTGCAAGAATCTCGTCGACTCAATGCGCTTCCGCTTGCAAGCTGTCATCGACCAGAACGGAGGTTATACTAGTTACTAAATTGAGTTTGAGGTTTAAATATGTAATTTTTGATAAAACGCAATATGTGTAATAGAATTGAATGTTAGTGAATATGTTTACGTTATTTTAGTTCAAGCGCGCTGCACAGCATGTTTGTATGCCGAGAAGCATAAAGGGACATAATTTCATAACTGTATTAAAGATCTATATGTATAAACCTATGCTGGACAAACAAATAAATGATTTATGATTTGAAAATGGAGACCGGGTTACACCTAATTTAACTCAATATTTAAAACAAAACCTAAACCCATTTTTTTTTCTATATCTTTGTGATTATTAATTTTTACCTTATTTTATATACTTAAGGTCAAACCAAATACACTAGCGTACTCTTAGCTATTCGTACTTTCAATAATTGATAACTAAGGTAAGTGATAAAAACTGCAATGTAAAACATACCAGCACCTAAGCGTATAACCTTTATGGCAACCCGGTCTCCAGTTTCACATTATACTTACCACTATATGTTACTTTGGTAAAGCTTCAATCCACTTTCCGATTTCGGAAACGAATACTTAAGCTATTACCTCAATACGGTTGGTGGTTGTTTTATTGTTAAAAACTTACGGTGTTATTAACAAACATGTCGTTGAACATGTGTTTATCAAATGTCAGTTCATAGAAATCTGTCATTTAAGACGTGTCTGAAGTGTCTAACTTTTTTGTAATAAGTGATAGTTAACACCGTTAATATCGTTAACAGAATATTGATTTTGACAATTCGTCTTAACTTTTTTTTCCTTCTTGCATATTGTTGTCAATTAAAAATGTATTAAATGTAAAGTAAGTGAACCATAATTATTTCTATAACCACCAACCATTATTCAATGCGATTACTGGTTTATTGTAAAATAAATAAATATATGTTTATCTTGAAAATCAAGTTTCATCATTTCTGGTTAAAAATAATTATTTTTTAAATAAATAAATCGTTAAATCAAACTAGAATCAATAATTTTATCCCGTAATATTAAATTGTAATAAAAAATACTTTCTTGCCCCAGTCATATTTGAACTCCCGTCCCGTGGAATCATATCGCGATTCAGGCGAGGCGCCGACCTGTTAAGCCAGCAACTCATTCAGACGAACGGTCGAATTATCGATTCAGATAGTAAGAAGTAAATAATTACATTGCTACACCTTTAAACAATAACTAAACTAGGGTCGTTAACAGCGCCATCTAGTTCAATTTTTGAGAACGTGATCTCAACGGCGCACACGATTATCGTCGTTAAGGTGTCCATGCACTTATGGAGCTGACCGTACGTTCAGCTTCACTTGACGTCAAGGGAGCAAAATTATAAAATTCATTGTACTTGGTATACTTCATTTTCAGTTTGAGTACAATTTTCAGATATATCTCGTATGCTTTCATATTCATTCAGGATTTTGTTCGAGCACAGCTTTTATAAATAATACTCGATATCGATATGGTGTTTTGTTTTGCCATGAAAAATCCGGGCTCTGGTTAAAAGATAAAAGATAAAAGATAAAAGAAATTTATTCAGTAAGTAGGCCGCACGGGCACTTTTACACGTCAAGATTTTACATATTTCATATTACAATGGTATGTACAACTTAATCTAGCATTATATAAAGCTACAAGTATTAAATTAAATATAATATCAAATAACAGTAGTTCAGCAGTAGTTCAGCAGGAAAACATGCCAAAAATCTTACGGGAGAGAAAGATAGAAAAGAATAAAATAAAATAACTACAACTACCTACTTATATATGTGTATATAAGATGGTGCAAGATGACCACATAAAAGTTTCGATATGTTTTCCTGCATCAACGGTGTCCCCCAGACAAGAAAAAGCAGGATAAAGCCTTTGCATTTGAACAAATTACTATTGACTAAGTTTCGGGTGTAGGCCATGCATTTTTGTCTGTTAGATAGTCCTCGACCCTATAATACGCTTTAGACATTAACGACCTTTTCAAATATTTTTTAAGTGCTGGAAAGGGTAACTTTGAAACTACTTCAGGTAATTTATTATAGAAATGAATGCATTGACCAACAAATGATTTATATACTTTACGGACACGGAATTTTCGAATAGCTATTTTATTTTTATTTCTAGTATTTAAATTATGTATATCTGAGTTTTTGGTGAACGAATCTAAATTCTTAATAACATAAATAATATTCTCGTAAATAAATTGAGACGCTACAGTTAAGATATCAATTTCTTTAAAAAGTTCTCTTAATGAGTCACGGGAATTTAAATTATAAATAGAACGAATGGCCCTTTTTTGTAACACAAATATAGTTTGTATGTCAGCTGCCTTACCCCAAACCAGAATACCATAAGACATAACACTATGAAAATAACTATAATAAACTAAGCGAGCTGTCTCACAGTTATCACATATTGTATGGATATTTTTAGCTTCACAGTTCTCTTGAGACTGCAATCCTGACCTCAGATGCGGTACAAACCCTGTTATATCAGCGGTGTCCTCATCCCCGGTAGGTTAAACGCGGATTAAGGAGGATTATACGGCACAGCACAACACCGAATTGATTGCTTGGCTTTTGCTATTATTGCATTATATCGGCGGAGTTTAAGTTCGTAGATATTACTCTTACAACAAAAGATATTTCATTAGAAATCTGCAGGAGCAGGTTTTCAGGAATTTCAATGTCTTATTGCAAATGAATTCACTTTCCCCCCAACGTAAAAAGAGGGGTGCCAAAAGCTTAACGTGTGTATCTGTTTATGGCTGTCTGTGGGGTCGTTGCTAATAAATGGAGGAACCGATTCGAATTCGGTCTTTTTAGTAAACTTGTTAAAATGAGTTGACCCGTTTAAGAGACATTAGCTATGAAAGTAACTGTCGCCATCATGTCGTAAGCTTTCATCTATTTTATTATTTTATTATGTTATTTATTTGTAAGCCTAGTGTCCCACTGCTGGGCAAAGGCTTCCCTCTCGTCCTCCACGCATCCTTGTTTTGTGCAGCCTCCTGACAGTCCCTTCTGAACCGTCAAGCTGGTCTCGCCATCCGCGCCTAGGTCTTGTATTTAAACATTTATCAATAATTAAAAATAAAAGAATAATAATCAATATCACGGGACAATGTCACGTCAATTAACGTAGTCCCAAACTAAGCTCTGGGCTTCTACTACGGGTACTACTAGACAACGATATAAATACGTATAAGTATAGATAACATACACTGATATACTTGAATATATAGAAAACATCCATGACTCAGGAACAAATATTCACGCTCATCACACAAATACCTGCCCTTACCGGGATTTGAATCCAGGGCTGTAGCTTCGAAGGCAGGATCACTACCAGCTAGACCATCCGTCCATCCAGAGAAAATAAATAACCTATTTAAGACTTCATTGTACTCGTAACAGCAGCAAGAATGTCTGTCATAATACTACAGAAGGAGATTAACTGCAATGTAGTCCTCAAAGCATGCTGAACTCTATTGGTAACAACATTACATTTTAAATTCTTTTATAATGGCTATACAGTTAGCTCCTTCCAAATTTGTCTCGAGCTTGCTCGTTGTCCGCTGGAGTCCGTCGGAGGCTGCCTCCGGCGCCGTAAAACAACAAAACAATACAACCGGCAGTAACACTGCAGTGTCAGCGGGCACGGCACTCTTCATAACTTTTTAATCGCATTCGGGAACTACGGCGCTATTGCCTAACGCTTAGCAATCACAATCGGCTTCAAAGTGGAACAATTGTTTTTATTTTGTATGCAGACAAGCGTTCGATTTTCAAAATGAAAACGATTGCGATTGCGAGTGCGTTAGGTGCCCCTGTTCACTTTTTCATGACAATGACGATGACGAATGACGCCACAGGTACCATCATATGCTTACATAAATTCATTCATAGCAATGAAAATGCAATCTTTGACAATTTCTCAAGTATTATAACTAAAAAGTTAAAAATTTAAACCCTACTTTCGGGTAACCCATCATTTTACCGAGTTTTTTTACGGCAATGAGAATTCAGGCCACCTGATGGTAAGTGGGATCTGAGACCCATAGACATTTGAAATCTCAAGACTACAATCTCAAAACTGCAATCCTGAGGACCGTATTAATAAACTCATCTTGACTGTGAGGCCCGTCACGAAATACGTCAAAGCAAACGCCAAACCATAGAACACTGTCATTTTTGACGCATCTCGAGGCGCGCATTAGAGTTCAGATCAGTTTATTAATACGGACCTAAGACTTCAAATGCGTTGCCAACCCTGAGGACTAAGATGGATGGATGGAGTTTCAGTTCATCGAACGCAATTTTTTGCGAAAATCATGATGTGTTCAGGATATCTTATAAGTAGACCCCGGTATCGGAGGTGCAAAATGGTAGCTGTCAATTTCGAGCCATTACTAGGGAAGGGTAAACATTGTTTTGAAATATTAACTTCATGTCGATAAACATAGTTATATGTCGATATTTTATTATATCATAATGATAGCGTTTATTCTATAAAGTAGGACTATATAATTACAAAACCAACATGTATTGAACATTTTTATTATTTACAAAAAAAAATCTTTCATCATTAAGAAGTTTTAGTTATCTTCTTAGCATAAAGCATTCATAAATAAATTTAAAACAAAATATAAACTCTTTTATATTCACCAAAGGTCATACAACTCGAAACATAAGAAAAGTAATAGCAACCATAGATATATATTTTGTTGTACATTCGAGTTCATAAATATGTGTACACTTTATATTTTTACGATCAATGATTATCATAGATCAAAAAAAAATAACTGTGTACAACCTAATGTATAGAAAAATCGTGTATCGATATCAACATCAAAAATATGATTACCCATCCCTAAGAACTTGACAGCTACCATTTTGCACCTCCGATACCGGGGTCTACTTATAAGTTAAGGTTAGGTTAGAATTGTTACTACGAAAAAAAAAACTTGCGGCGAGAAATGCTTTTCGATGAAATGATAATTCTGCGTAATGATACGTTCAGTAAACGCTGTTTCAATAAAAAAATGGGTACCCTTACTTTCGACTAGTAACTACAGCTTTGTTAAACTTATGCCAACTAAGAGAAAATCTCGCTACATTCATTTTTTGGAGTGTGTAAACTATGAATCATAATAAACACGAGTATATTGTTATGTTTATTCGCTGGCTCGAGACGTTCTAACGTGGCAGGTAATCGGCGGTAGTCAGCCGTAAGTGGCGGGAGGTGGCTCGCCGTAATGGTGCTCGTTAGAACCGAGAGCAAACAACACAAGTTTTTACATCGCGGTTGTTCGGTCAATCCGCCCAGTTTGACCTTCTTTCTTTGGATAGTCTTGGAAAATTGCCATTTTCTCGTAAAGTGAGGTCGATAATGATTGTATTCCTGCAAAAAGGACTCATGTGAATTAACACTTTATGCGAATACATACTGAACTTTTGTTGTATGGGAATCGTGTAAGGAACTCTACTACTCTAGTAATATTATTATTTTTACCCACGACGGTACGGAGACGGTATATTACGCAAAGCAGTCCCATCTCGCACGTTCAATAACGCTTCAGTTTAAAATAGTGATAGAATTTCCAGGTGTTTTTTTAATTCAAAGCAGTCGCATTACAAGTAGGTGCCTTCATCACTTTTAGTTTAATGTACATAAAAGTATATGAGCATGCCACATTTCGTGGTAAAAAAATTGTCAAATAAAATATAATTCTGTCAAAGAGGGCGCTTTTTGGAATGAGGCAGATTTTACGGTAAAACTTACCGCGGAAGCTAGAGGCTATTTTTCGATGCCCCCTTTTCACGAAAATCAGATGCGCTAACTGGAACTGACGGGACGCATCTCACGAAAAGGTTTCTTTGCTCCTAAGACTTCTCCAAATGTATAAAATAATATCAAACACGCATTTGCGTGAGTAAGTATTTATAAAAGGAAGTCCATGGGTACCTTTGTTTATTTAGTTATGAAATGAGGCCGTTTTCAAACTCAGGTTATTAAGCGATGATATATCAGTTTCTAATGTACTAATAATAGTAGAAAGAGCAAAACGTAACATTCAAGCGATCAAGATCAAAAGCATAATCTTAACTCGAAAAATCTACATTCAATTAATAGATACTAGTCTGAAGAATTTCTTAGTCATATTAATAGGATTTATTTAAAATTACAGACCGTAGTAGAAATTATAATCTGTAAAAATACCTTTGGAAATGAATGCTTTTGTACCGTCGCCCCTAGGAACGGCGCCCGCTCCGAGTTAATCGTGCAAACTGGAGCCAATTCATATCATATTTCATTTCGCGGCACCCAATATGTCCACGGCGACAATGCTACCCTTAGTAAAAAGGAATACATCCGCCATTCAATAACTAAAGCATATAAAACTCTCTTCTGACACAGTCAAGGTTGCATAGGTATGCTACAGTTCTACTAGCGGATAGGCGCTTTAGGTTTACGAAGGCACAATAGTTGATATCTTAGCTAATATGGTGATAGCCCACAGATAAGCTAATTACACTTAGTTTAGTTTAGTTTATTTATTTAATGAAAAAAATTACAATATAAGTTTGCATTACATGTCAAAATTAAAAGTTTTTTTTTGTGGCATTGAGAAGGCAAACGAGCACACAGGCCACCTGATGGTCAGTGGAAACTGTGACCCATAGATATTTGCATTCACAAGACTGCAAGCCTAAGACTGCAAATGCGTTGCCAACCCTGAGGACTAAGATGGAATGCCTCTATGCTAGTCATTACACCGGCTGTCAAGACTCAACTGTCTCAAAAAAGTATTTAATTAGAGCTCAGTAATAGATATTTCACATTTTCAGAATCTGTTGTTCGTGTTTTTGTATATATCCATCTATTGGTTGATGGCTCTGACGAGCTGCGTAGTATCTTATCCTAAAAGGGGTCCTAATGAAAAAGGGTACCTACACTCAGGAGCAAAAATACCGGGTCAGAGTGCGTTTTTCATACTAAAGAGGCTATTTCGAAGCCTTGTTTCCTCGCCAGTGAATGCTTTTAGTGAAATCTGATAGAGCATCGATACAGGACTTCCAGAGTGCCTAGGATACCCAACTGAATGAATCTGCGGTTAACGCCGGAATAGTGCCTGTTCAGAAAAACATGTAGAATGGCAATAAAATGTAAGGAAATCCAAATGTTGACCCAAACTCCCCCCGCTGTGGTGTAAACTGATTGTGCGATCAGTTAGGTATCTTAAGAACTTTTGACCTCCTCTATTGAACCTTGGACTATCTACCTTTAAACCTCACTCGAAACAAACCCTGGCCAGGAACCAAGGCTTCGAATTAGTCTCGTTTGTATGAAAAACGCACTCTGACCCGGTATTTTTGCTCCTGAGTGTATTTACCTATTTACTAGTCGACTTAACTCGTAATAAAAAGGGTATATACGTGAACACCCCGACACACACACACACACTAGTGTAGTGTGATACACTAGACTTAAAACCTTTTTCACTTGATCTTCAGGAGAAATATAGTAGTGGAAGCATTCTATACTTTATTGGTAACCACATTAAATTTAAAATGCTTATGCTTCCTGTTACTTTGCAGTTAGCCACGTTGTTTGTTATTACGACAATAAAATTGACTTGACTATTACACATACATACACTCACCTTCATTCCCAGAGTGGGGTACGCAGAGCTACAGAATTACCAACAACTGTAAAAACTGGTTGATCATTCTGTAACCACATTTTGCACGATTAAGCTAAGAGGTTTACCAGTGTATTAGTGACAGGTTGCAAGCCTGTCGCCTAACAGTTCAGTACTACAAGCCTTAATCCCCACATACAACATCCACAGGAGCCCATGGACTATTTATAAATGAAATTAAAAGATACAGAGAAAATACTTTTCATAAGTGTTGCAATTGAAACCCGGCCTCGGCCCGAGTGGCTTCCTAGTCCAGAGTAAAAAGGCTTCCCGGGCTATCTAATTAATGATGCCCGGAACCGGCGCTGGCGCAGCCCTCGTTGCCACAGCGGGCTCGTTGATGGCCGTGCGGTTCATTAGGGTAACAGCGAGCGGCTTAGTTACAGGACTGTTTAGTATTTACGACCGTATGTCTGTAAGCGCTAATTGTAGACGCGTGTTATTATTACGACCAGTTTACTGGGTCGTTGAAGGTGGGTTGTCAGATGCAGTAGGTTTACTCGTTTATCACAAAAATAGGTTTCATTTAATAGTATTACTGTGCATTTCTTTTTGGATGTGATAACCCTCGTTCCCGCGAGTCTACATTGCATTTCTCTATTGACATCTCTTATTCATTAACCTACCGCCAAACAGCAGTGTTCGCATTATTGAGTTCCGGTTTGGGGATAAGACAACCGGTGTAATGACTAGCATAGAGGCATTCCATCTTAGTCGTCAGGGTTCGCAACCCATTTGCAGTCTTAGGCTTGCAGTCTTGTGAATGCGAATTTCTATGGGTCACAGTTTCCACTTACCATCAGGTGGCATGCGTACTCTATGCCACAAAAATAAAAATAATAAAAAACAATAGCTTTACATGTCGTTTATTAGAAATGTCACATGATGTAAGCTGTGATTAAATAAAAAAGCGCTTAAACACGCACAATTTAGGCTTCATCAAAGCTAAAGCGAAACACAATAGCTTATTTCGATTTTAAACAGCAGTACAGAAATGAAAACGACGTTAAATCTGTGATTTAAGAAAGTCATCGCTTATCTGCAAAAACCGAGGCAGTTATTTTGTTAGCAAATTCAAACATTAGATCTAAAATCGTTCAATAAAACCTTTTCTATAGCTCACTGACCATCGCAGAACAAAAGCAATAAACAAAGTACGTCGCTTCTCGTCCAAAAGGCGATATTTCTTTGGTCCGCCGCGGGCAGCGCTGACCACGCGCGGCAGCGAAGCGGTGCACTAATTGCATCCCCGCCGCCGCGGTCACACTCAACTGACGCGTTAGCTGCAGCAGTAAGCGGACTGACTTCCCGGCTCATTAGCCGCCGGGAAATTGAGAGAAATTAAGTGTGTTACCGTTTGCATGCAATCACCGCGGGAGATCCACTTAACTTGTTACCTATAGAAATACTACCCGTGGAAGCGGTGTTTCTGTTTGGATGTAGTGGTTAGGCATACCGGAATACAATTACAACGCTTGTATGAGATTGAGTGTTATGTGATTTTTGTGCACTAGGGTTTTAAAAATAGTGTATTGTTCGAAAAATAGGGCATGCTTAGATGGTTCGGTCATTTGGAAAGGATGGATTATAGATATAGAGTGAAACGACGGACGGTCGGAACCGGCTGCCCTAGGCGTAATTTCTCGAACCAAATCGAAGAAATACTGAAAAAGGCCCATATCTTAGGTACCCGAAACCAACGCGCATGCATGAGTCGTTGTATGAATGTGGAAGAAGTGAAAGAGATTGTCAGGATAGTAGCAGGAGGAAAGAAGTGGTCTCTGCCTACCCCTCTGGGAAACAGGCGTGTTTTAATGAATGAATTTTCCGGGTTAAAACGTACCTTAAGGACTAAAGTATTTCTGTTCCGAATTTCACGTCAATCGGGTGAGGCGTTAAGCCTTGAACACGGAGTAAAATGAGTAAATAAGTCTGATGTTATTTCGCACGTAGTATACTTGCAGTTCTCTCCGCCAGCTGTTTTTATTGGCACACTTCCCTCGTAAAAACTGCAGACTTTACGTTCTTTTTCATGATTTATAAAAATATGAAAGCCGTAGTTCCCGCTTCCTCACTAACCTAATAAGAATGAAAAGTTGTGTCCATGCGTTTACTTTTATGTATCTTGGCACGCCGAGCGCGCTGCATTCACTTGATGTGTGCGGAGTGGGTTTAATTCACGCATTGTTCAAGATTATAACAATCAACTTACAATTACCTACTGAGCATTAAATAACGTCTCGAGTGATCCGGTTTGGTGTAAGAAGAACATACAAAAGAACGCACCAACAAAGATTCCGAACTTAAATACAAGGTTTTTCAAGCAGCAGTATTTCCCCTGGTGTTCTAGAAAGAAGAGCGTGCCTGAGTAATGTCTAGGGCAATGGATTCTCGAGATCGCAAGTGTTCGTGGGTCTCAGAGGCCCCTACTCGCACCACCAAATAGGGCCTTGTGCCCCATGGCCTTCTCTGTGTCATTAAAACTGACCAAGTGCGAGTTAGACTTGCACACGAAGAGTATCATTATTGTTTGGTATGGGAGCCCATTTACTTTTATTGATTGTTATTACAGTGGCAATAGAAACACACTGTGGAAATTTTAACTGTCTATCTATTACGGTTCATGAGATACGGACAGACAAAAAGACGGACAGACGGATACGGTTACGGTTGGCTTAGTTATAGAACCCCTGTGTTCCCCTGAAAAGAGATATTTCGAATTTGACTTTTTCCTTATGATTGTTATTATCCTCAGAAATGCAATTCTTTCCTTTTCCGATATGTATCTATTCCAAAGATACATTTACTGGTACATTTGAGTCGCTAAGGTTCGTTGCGTGCTTCAAGTTACGACCCCATAATGTAGCTCGCGGCCAGGTCTTGGCTCATAACTGCATTCTGTAACAATTTGTGTGCGGCTTCGAGCTCAGATTGCGACTTTATGAAGTACGCGCCGAGCTGAGTCAGTCGTGGCAGTGGCTGCTGCAATGGCGGACACGTAGTGCACTGAATACTCAGCCCGCAATTTAACATAAGGATAGTGTAGCGTGAGCATACTATTATATAATTTGAGATTAAACGAAACTCAAGTTTGTGTCAAAGCCTTTTTTTATTAGTTGATTTAAGTTATGAGCACTTGTAATTGCCTATTTTACAGCTAGTTATAATTTAGTGTCCTAATTATTGATCTATTTATAAATTATTTTTACATTGTTTGGTTGAAAAATTTTGAAAGTGATTGGATTGATGACTTGATGAGTCATAGCCCTGTCTTCCTTTTCAACAAGACCCATGTTGTGTTGAACTCCTAGAAACAAAAGTGAACATGGTAATTTTATTGCTGCAAAATGACGTTCGTCTGAATTGCAGAAACAAGGACACCACTTACCAAAATAAACAAGAATAAATTTCAATTTTATGAAGACTGTTTCAGAACTCTATGTGGATCGAAGAATCATACCAACACGATAACCAAAATTATCATCAACTACCAATTAACAGGATTATTTTTGACAACCCGGGCACTACTCGTAATATAACACAAACTTAAAATCAGACCCATCGCATATCAAACAGCTCCAACCATCCCTTCAGCTCTTGCACTCGTGAACATGTCTTGAATAGAAGCTGCTCTCCGTACTCAAAAGAGCTCACGTGCTATTTAACAAGTGAAACATACCGAGCCCTCTACTGATAGCAATAAAGGACACATGCGTCCTACAGATATGTCCTTTTGGTTTTGTGTAGCGAGTCGCGACATGGAAGCAGTGCCGGCGACGCCGCGACACGACGCCGGTGATGTACGACCTGTCGCGGCGGCGTCACTGTCCCCGAGCCATTGTCGCGAGCCTGTCGCCCCGCGCTCGACTGTCAGTTAGTCACATGCATAATGAAGTTTTTGAAAAATGTGACGCGGTGAAATTAGCCGTGCAAATATAGAGCTCATTCTGAAAGCGTAACAAACTGGATGTTATTATATTTATCGAGTCAACTTAACGGGAAATAGTAGCTTTCTTTTTTAGGTGATAAGGTAATTACTGATTACACGAAGGTCAATTGTTCAATATATAATTTAAGTACACAACATAATTCCAAAGAGCCGAAATTACGAATTTTCACAGTTTCATAATAATATGCATGTTTTTCATAGAAGACTTAATTTTTTGATATCGGTTAAATCGAATCTAACCTTACCTACGTATAGCAAATATAGCAATTAAGTTATGAATTTGCGCGTGACTTTGTGTGAGTGGCCGGAGCTGGCCGTCACGGCTGGAGCTGATCGGGCACGGCTTGAGGCCGCTTGAACTAATAGGCTCACATGAGGTCGGGGAAGATAGAAGATAATGTTGGAGACATAACTTACTCGTGTATTATAATCCATGAATTTCAGACATCAATCATTCATCAATAAATCAATAATAAATATCGGGGGACAATGTCACACCAATTGACCTAGGCCCAAACTAAGCTCTGGGCTTGTACTATGGGTATTAGACATTGACATAAATACTTACAAAGATGAATATATACTTAAATACATAAAGATATATCTGCCATTACCGGGATTTGAACCCAGGACCGCTAGCTTCGTGGGCAGGGTCACTACCAACTAGGCCAGCGCGTCGTCACATCTTTGGATTCTAGCTTTGAGAATGAAAATGTCTATGGGTCACAGATCCCACTTACTATTAATTGACCCGCGTGCTCGTTTCTAACGCCAACTCAAACTCATAACATTTATTTGACGAAAACACACTACAACATAACAGACATACATACACACACATAAACTCACGCTTTCATTCCCAGAGTGGGGTAGTAGTAGTAGTGTTGGTAATTGAATCATGGAGTGGCACTATTCTAACCCGGCAACCACACGGCGACATACACAATAGACATTTAAAAAAAAGTTAGAAACGTTACACTGTAGTGTGTACTCAAATAGTACATGCCATGAAAAAGCGTACAATAAGTACCTAGGTATATACTCGTAATTTAATTATGCATAACATGCATTACGATTAATATAATTTGAAAGTAGAAGTTTCTAAAATCGTGGATTTTGGTCTTTTAACAACGCATAAACGGTATACTACATTTAGACAATATTGGGTTACTCATGTACCAGGCCCCTATTTCACCAAGTTACAATTGTCAATGACATATGTCTGCTGACAAGTGTCGACAAGTGTTTCGGACAATGGTCCAGTAACAGGTGACAAGTAGACAAATCTAATTTTATTTCTATGGACATACATAATTGTCTACAATTACAGTGTGCAACGCGTGACAATTGTCCATAATTTATTTTAAGGACAATTATGTTGAGAAACAATTGTAAATTTTTCCATATCGACATATTTGCAAATTTGTCGGTAATTATTGACATGAGATAAGAGCTGTGTCAGGCTTGCGTTACAATTGTAGTGTTTTCATTGTTAGTTACAAAATGGCTAAAGAAGTAGTAGTGACAGTGATTTAGATGAGTTCACATATAGGAGAATATATAAAGAACGAATAAATTTCTCCTTTGACGTCACTGCCTTTGCGTTCAAGAAAAAAAATCGTATTAGTAAAACCAGTGTAGAATATTTAATAAATAAAATCGGTGCAGTTATAGATCACCCAACTACAAAAAATAAAGCTTTAACGCCTTGTCAACAAATTCTTTGCACACTGCATTGGATGGTTTCAGGGTCACAATACCACGTCAGCTATTTCTTTCCATTTCTTGATTTTCATGTCGAATGTTAAATTGTTATATCCATATTGCAATGGTTTTAATCAAGGCACTTTAAAAAATGGTGCACGAAAGGAATTGCAAATTGCAAATGATTTACTTATTTGTGGCTAAAATCGCGGGAAATAGTTTAATAGTTTTAAATAAGTTTCATGCAAAGTGATCAAAGGTATTCGTATTCAGCCAGTGTCAGTTTATATCCACAACTATATATGTATTTAAAATTTAAGCGGTTCTCGAGCGTACGTTAAAAAATAAAAAGCCAATTTATAATAAACCATCGGTGTACTTAATTAAGTATTAAGTTTTGTAATTGGTAATTATATTTAGTCGGACAAACTCGAAAACGCTCGCTTCCAAAACACACGTACTTTGAAATTAAAAAATAAACACTGGCTAGTATCAATAGAGTCTGGCCATCGAAACGTGATACTGAAAATGACCGCGAAATTTAAAAATGTAGCTATAGTATGTCTGAATGAGCTACAATTAAACAATTGTAATGCTTTTCTCATTAACTTATAACTTAATACTTAATGACAAAAGCATCAACATTGTTAAATTGTAGCTCATTCAGACATACTATAGCTACATTTTTAAATTTCGCGGTCATTTTCAGTATCACGTTTCGATGGCCAGACTCTAAAAATACATTTACCCAAACATGATCGGAAAACTTACTTTTAAAAAACGAACACGGGTAGTGTCTCATATTCATCCATCAAAATTAAAAAAATAGTAACCTTGTTTCTTGCTACAGTTTTTTTTACGTGTAGCTATCGCTATACGCTGAGTGTAGTATCTAGCATGCAATATAAAGTTTTAATTAATTATTTCAGTTTTTAACACGGATGAAGTTGCAGACCAGAGCTATCCGCAATAACAAAATGTCAGTACGTGAAGGTTGAAGCGTCACTTAACATTTTGTTTTTCTATTTTTTTATTTTACAGATAGCAAATGCCCGAGATAGGATAGGATACTTTTGATCCCGTAAATAGTTCTTGAAGAAATAATTTTATTAAATAAAATCCACTCGAATTAAGAGGTGAAGCACCAAGCTGATTATATACACATAAGGGATCATGAAGGCATGCGGAGCGTCGGTAACTCCGTTAGCTGCTCAGCAATAACCCAATTAGACACACAATGGGGCCACTTAGCGCTCATCCGAGCGAGACTTATCTATAATCCTGAACAGAATCTGCCGCAGCTCAAGACAACACTGGCTTGACTTTCTCGTGGCGGGTCTTCCCATCAGCACTCTTGGTAAACTCCTAGGAAATAAATTTTGTTATTCAAACTACCAAGTGGCTCAAAAAAGGGTCACCCCTTCCTACCGACATTTGCAAAAACTTTTTCTTTTCTACAAATCTTAAATTAAATTAAATCTAATACTAATGTATCTTGAACTATTTTTTTTGGCAATTTACTCGACCTTAACTATCCCTGTATCTCTTGAACCGAAACACAACACATGATTTTTTCAAAGTGAGTCTTACTATACCACAAAACAATAAATAATAAATACAAAAACCATGCTCAGGTAAGGTTTCGAAGCCGTTACTACAAACAAATTAAACCTCGCGGCAAACTTAACTTTGCCGTTGGAAAACTATTATTCCCATACATCGACATACTCGTAGGTCGCGGTCAGTTCAGCAAATAAGTTTTCGGTAGGTATAAACATTAACCGTTTGTAACTAGTCTTCTTAGTCATGATAGTTTTCCTATTAAATTCATTATGTGTGCTTTCATTTTAGTATTTTTTTAGATGTTTAGTGTCTGTAGTTTTTGCTGTATGTATGGTTTTTTTTTATAAATAAATAAATATCAGAGGACTATGTCACACCAATTGACTTAGTCCCCATCTAAGGTCTAGGCTTGTGCTATGGGTACTAGACAACGATATAAATACTTATATAGAGAAATGTATACTGAAATACAAAGAAAACATCCATTACTCAGTAACAAATATTCGCGCTCATCACGCAAATATCTGCCCTTACCGGGATTTGAACCCAGGATCGTTAGCTTCGTACGCAGGGTCACTACCAACTAGGCCAGCGCCTACGTTTGTTTGACTAAGGAACCCTAAAAAGGGGCCTGAATGAAAAGAATGTTACAGATTCCATCGTATGCGAGTCCAAGTTGCACTCGGCCTTTGATTTTTTAGCTCGTCATGTGCATCTGGTATATTTCAATGAGGATTATGCCACATAGTCGTGATTCCTTTCGAATAATTGCAAACTTAAAGGATCAATTCCTCAGATGTACTATCAGCCCATTGGAACCCTGACCCACCATAGAACGGTGTCACAGTGACATTATAAAACAATTTCTTTGACACTTGTTATGACTTCAGTCATAACGTCACTGTGACAGAGTTCTATGGTGGGTCAAGGTTCCAATGGGCTGATAGTACCTATGAATGCGACATTGCCAGGTTGTATTGTAAGAAGTATGAAGTAGGTACGATGTCCGACGCCTCATGTACCTAACGCAGAATGATTATAAGGCGAACTCAGGACCGAAATAAGCCACGATGTTTTCTAACAAAATACCTAGACATAATATAGAATTGTAATACGCTGTCGCATGCCGCGGATGGCCGCGGGCTTGCATACGTTATTGTTAAGTTGCGTCAACACTGCATGTATTGCGTCGTGCACCCGCTGACGCCGCACGACATTCGTTCTATTTGCGATTTATCCGCGAATTCCGCCGAATATTGTCGTTATTCCAAACGACGTCATAACTTTCAACAGATTCCCGGATATTTGTGCATATTTGTGATGCAGCGAATCAGCTTTTCCATTTATTTGTTTTCTTTCCCTGCGCTGAGCCAAAAATACGAGTTATTATGTAATTACC
The DNA here is from genome assembly GCA_923062465.1 of Acleris sparsana. Lineage (NCBI taxonomy): Eukaryota > Metazoa > Arthropoda > Insecta > Lepidoptera > Tortricidae > Acleris > Acleris sparsana. Next base: position 21,578,218 of record OV281287.1, read on the forward strand.
AACTTTTGTCCGGGACTTTGTGATGCTTTTTGGAATGGTTAAACGTTTAAAAAATAAGCGCGCCGAGTTGAGAACTTCCTCGTTTTATTTAAAGTTGGTTAACAAGGTTTTTTTGTTCGCTCTGGTTTAAAAATATACATACTCTTGTATGAAAATAACATTAGCACTCTGCGAGTTATAATAATTAAATATCAGTTCTTAGAGGATTTATTACGGCAGACGATTACGACTTGACCGCACGTTAGCCTTGTTGGTAGGGACCCTGATGCCTATGAAGCTAACGGTCCCGGGTTGAAATCCAGATATTTGTTTGATGAGCGCGAGTATTTGTTTCTGTGTCTCGGATGTTTTCTATGTATTTCTCTATATAAGTGAGTTTATCCTTGTCTGGTAAGCATAGTACAAGCCTATACAGCTTAGTTTGTAACTAGGTCAATTTGGGTGAGATTGTCCACTGATATTTGATATTTGAAATGTGCACACGTATTGACAAACTGGTGTTGTGCGGCAATCCAGATTAAATTAAATCCATGCTGTGGTGATTACACATTTGCTTATTTATTTCTCTTTGCTGAGGATTATTAATTTTACAAGGGAACTCTTTTCATCGGCTTTGATCTCTCGTCATGTCTAAATTCCATTCACGCAAGCAGCTCTCTTTACAGCTGTATATTATTTCGATTGAAATTTGGCCCTTTTTTGCCGCTCAAATGGAAATTCCTCACACGTATAATACATTTCAATGTCAAAACAATTGGATCCAATTGCCAAATATATTTGAAGCGTACTCGTATTATTTGTACTGTGCTATTTTTTTATTTAATAAGGCAACTCTTAACCTACAGAATAATTATCGATAGACGGTAAAAAGCGTATCGTTAGTAAGATATTTATTAGTTATAAGTTCAAACGGTCAATTTACTGACTAACGCGAATTTATAAAATAGTGTACAAAACGTCAGTGTCGCCCCAAGTGACCCTTCACCTCTCAACTGGAACGACTGGAACAATCACCGGACACACAGTTACCTACAGTTACTCAATTAGCTAAAACTAATTTGGGAATCAATCGCCGGCGCGGAATGTTGGCCTGTTTACACCGCTGCGTGTGTGCCTGGGACGGCTTGCCTAAACCTAAGGGCTTGCACACACAGGAGTTTGTAAAACGCGCGGTTGACGTGCGCTTCAACTACATTTTCAAAAAGCATACCACTTGTGGGTTATTTTTGAAAGCTTTATACTATAGTTTCTTGCGACGCTTCTTCTTCTCAATGATGGTCTTGTCCGAAACTCTATTAGAATTTACTCCATATTAACAACGTGTAAAAGAGCCCTCATGTGGCCAACTTACTGACTAAGTATTTTGATTAACTTGCAAATTGCAATTTCTGTCTGTTAGTTAATATGTTCAGGTTGTGTATGGATGTACGTATGTAAGCACTTTAGTGTACAAAACAAAAACAATACATTAAGGTTTAAAATCTGTACAAAGGCGAAATTATCTCTTCCAGCTAACCCTTGGGAGTCTATATCTTGCAAGTAAATTTTTCCATTAAAAGTATGGGCGGCAATTTAGACCATATGTAAACCCGATGACAATGCAACGCTGGAGTCCTAGTGAAAAAGGGTATAAGTTGACTTAACTAGTAATAAAAAAGGGCGTATACATAAATGGAGTACACGAGAGTCATACCCTTTTTCACTAGGACCCTAGTAATTATGCTACCCAAGAGCTGATCTGAAGATGAAGTCGGAATATGGCGGCAAGATCTCCGCTGTACTTAACGTAGCCTTAACGTGTTGGGACAAGAGTTTTGTCGTGACAAAATAATGACTATCCAAAAAATTTACACGATCTTCTTTGGCCATGTTGAAATAAGTTCGAAATTAATTAAAAACACAAATAATATCCACAAGCATCTCCTTCCAAGCGATCTTATTCCAACATGTTCAAAGACGAAGTGAAAAAAGTCTGCATAGCTCTATATGTGCGCCAGCCCTGAAAGCGTCCTCTTGAAGTTTGATATTTATTTACGAAGAGTTCCCCGCGCGTTTACTAAAAGCCGCGTGAACAAGCTCTACTTAAGAGGGATGTCACACAAGCGTTGCCTGTGCGTTGCGACGTCGCCGCTGCGTTGTTCTACATATAAATAAGAATGACGAACCACATTAAGCGTAGAAACACTTGCGTTTTTATGTTAAAATCGCTCGTGTGGCATAGTTCTAAACCATACATGCGTCATAGCTTCGAGTTTACAATATGTTATGTGTGTGTGTGTGGCCGCAATTAAAAGTTTGCGTGTAGTAATCTCGCACGGGAAGCCTTCAATACCTCCCCCTCTTCCCCCTGCCCAGACGCAGGGCTGGCAGCGACCACCATAACAGGCTAGAGTAGTCCTGGGAGATAAGGGATAGGTTATGAATGAGTTCAAACTTCTAAAATGTTGTTTGGGTGTTTTTGACCGGTAATCGGCGGTTGTTTTGCGATGTGCGTGGGCTGCAGTCGGTGAAACTGTATTAGTTAATAATGTGGCGTTTTAATTAAAATGTATCTTTCTAGATATAGTAATTCATATTCATATTTGTACCATATAAGTATAGTTATATTTTTGCTGGATGTCTTCTTGTTTTGTTCCCTTTCTAAGTAAAAGTGATAAAAAAATTATGGCACGGAAACGGCAAGTCAGCACACAGGTCATCTCTTTTTAAATTTATTGTTCCAAACCACATGGTTGCCGGGTTAGAATAGCGCCACTCCATGTCTTCCCGTGGATGTCGTGAGAGGCGGCTAGCTACGGGAATAATGGCTTGTGATACTGTTAGGCGATGGGCTTGCAACCGGTCACTAATACACTTGTAAACATCTTACAACTATCGACTTTTTTTAGAGTTGTTGGTAAGTGGCCTACCCCACTCTGGGAATGTAGGCGTGAGTTTATGTACATATGTATGTGTGTTTGTATGTATTTTACCAAAATGGCGTAAATATTTCTAATGACATGTTCGCTCACCTGTTACCCAGTTCGTTGGTGAGTAAAGCGCTCCAACTTATAAGCTTATCATGCAGCGGTGCAGAATATCTGATGGGATCTGAGGCCTAATGACATTAGAAACCTCGAAGTTGCCCTACATAACCTGCCTCGCCTCGCCTGTCACAATTGGAGCTGGCTGAAAATCAGCGCTGCAGGTGTTTAACACCTCAGCATTACGCTGAGCCAGTGTCCGATTCACTGCCGCGAAGACACACTCACTACTTGTTTATTGTTGTTTCTGTTTTCACTTTATTTTTCTGTGTGTCTTGTGTGTGTGGTGAATAAATGTATTTTTCTTTCTTTCTTTTTCTTTAAGTTGTGAATGCGTCTGTGATAAGATGGAATGCATTAACGTCAGTCACTTCGCTGTCTGTCTTATCTCACTTATTTAAACACATTCTCCGCCAACCGCTGCTACGAGTGCTACGCTGTAGCCTGTAGCAGCATTTATCTATTATGAAGCGAAAACATGCTATAAACACTAAAAAAAGAGCAGTAATTTTTACCAAAAAAAATCACTTGTTGTACGTCTACAGCATTGTAAATATTGTGAATTAATATAATGTTCAATCAGTTGTCTCTTACTGTTTTTCAAGCACTTTATGATACTTTTTGTGATCAGTTACTCCAAGTGTTTTTTGGTCTACTATGTACAGTCAACCAATTTGATTATGAATCAATTGAACTATTTCAAAGTGACGTTATGATTCAAATCGTAACAAACTTCAAACAACCGAATTAATACGTCACATTGACATAGTTCCATAGTTCCGTACTCGACTATCGATTCGTTGGTGTTGAATATGTTAAAAACGTTTTATTTTACGTCATAATATTTATACCAAAGTAGTGACAAGAAGCAAAATTGGTCGCGATTGCCAGCCCTAGGAGTGGCTGGCTCAAGGTTGTATGCAACAAAGGACCACTCGGATGCATCCATTCGTGACGCGGCTGGGTGGCTTGACTGGAAATAGTTTACCCAGCAATTCGGTCCGCTCGAGAACCTTCCACGTCGTGGTTGTGACGACACTGATAATGCTGAAACATTTTCAGGGGGTTTATTCTACTCGTTTTTACCTGTAGTGTTGTTGTACTGGCAACGTTTAGACAGATCTTATTAACTTCACAGTAATGGCGGTGAAGTTAAACACTATATACGATAACAGTAAACGGAGCAAGGCCCCAATTCTAGGTTCTAAGTATTAGGTCATTGAAAAATTCCTGCATTTCACCCTAACAGAGGTCAGAAGTTTTGTTGCTGTTTCCCTTTGTCTGTCCGTCGGTCCGTCATAGGTAAGGACCTGAACGCGTAAGGCAATTTAGTGTGGAGTCATATTTTTTTTAATGGCACTGAGATCTTTTGTGTTTGGTTAGTAGGTATGTCTGGGTCAAATCATGCAAGTATTTTTTTTCCATTATTAGGATAGGCTGAAATTAAAGTACTTCAAAATGGTTGTTAACCTCGTGCTGCCCAAGAAAAAACGCTAAATCAGCAAAACGGCCATTGAGCATTGTATAACCCAAAACATTTTTATGTCCAAACTGCCCATGAGTACAGTGTAATGATTACTTGGCGTTTAGTTAAAAAAAAACTGGGCGGTTATGCTAAGTGTTACTTTGTACAATGTGATTAAAATGGAGTAGATAGGTGGCCATATAGGATCTCTGCTTTATCAAAATTGAAAAAATCCCATTACAAAAGATGGTACTCGTAACTCGGATTTGTGCAACAGCAGAGCTAAGTTGGTGTTTGCTATGAGTGTTAATTTTGAATCCCGAATAAGATAATTTAATCACGCGCGTACCAAGTCAAATGGATTCAAAGTCACGAAACGCAAATAACTTTGGTCGTTGCACATTCAACTTTTCGCCTCAGCAGAAAATAATTACCTAAATGTAAAAACATACATGGTAAAAAATAAACAACATGTATGTATTTACCCACCCACTTATACTCACTCTTCTCAGCATTTAAAAAGGTTACTTTGTCTCACGCTCGCAGCAAAATCGATTGTAGCTCACTGTCTTTTGCTCGCAGCAAAATCGAATTGAAACTTGCCTCTTTGTTCTCAGGTAAAAACCTCATTTGACGCTTATAAATTCTTATAAAGTATAGCCACGAATTCCATGACACCTGATATGTTTGCGGGTTTAGTAGAATGCCCCTGGATAGCGAATGCTGCGGGCAGAGGGAGTTATTCGTTGGCTCCCGGCCGACACGACTTACGATATGAAACCATATTTTCCGGATTCAGGTGTTACTTTGTGCGGCGAATAAATACTGGAGAAGTCCGCGTTCGGTTCAATTATTGAGAGTTCTATTTCGTTCGTTAGTTTACATAACAGTAGATAGGTAACCTACTTTGTTTTATGTAGCAATAGTAATAACATCATTGTTTCGTCAACATTATAGTAACGGATCCGTAGTCACACCAATTGGCCACACTGGTGTGACTATGGTTCATTTTATTTATCCGTAGTCACACGAACACATAAATAGGAGGAAGGTTTAGGTTAGGTTCGTTTTTATATCAGGCCCGGAGGGCCAGAACAACCCAGAAATAGGAGCTCCGTTGACTCTGTTGAGTTTGGTTTTGAAAGAGAAACAGACGCAAATTCGGTCTTAGTGTGACTACGGGTAAATAAAATGAACCATAGTTACACCAGTGTGGCCAATTGGTGTGACTACGGATCGGTTGTGATTGTTGTGAACATGATCAATATACAGAAACTTCATGGTTGTGTAATGTGTCAGGATTGACTTCTTACCTGCCAAGTGCTGTCACGTGACTGTACCCTTCCCATCGAACACGCTATTGCCCTGAGGCTGTACCAACCACACATACGTGTTATACTTTGCTTAAACATCAAGAAATAAAACTTCACAAATTTGAAAAATAATGATAATGTACATGTACATCTCTAACACAAATTTCAAAAATTAATCTACAGATTCTACTGCAAATTTAAAGAATCGGGTAGCCATCTTTATACCTTTGTTGTAAAAACTAACAAAAAGCCTCTCGTTAAGACTATTGTACTCGAAATTGGTCTCAGTTTTAAATAAAATTCTTCGAAATCACTTTAAAAAATGATGAACTCCAAATCCAAATCGAAAGCTCTATTGTACCCGGTATAACCTCATGGCTATTGAGGTGTTAAGGTATTATTTTTAACTCGGCCGCCATTAGTATTCTCTATTCCCGACGGTATAAAAACATATAGTCTTTGACCTATTATGTAATTGTTTTGACGTCAGCCGCCATCACGGTCATGAAAATAAGAGCTATCAAAATGTTGACAATACGATAACTGATCAGAAACGATATGGTTTCCCAGAGGCCTTGACAAGTAAATAACAGCTATCGTTACGTTGGCCCCTCTCCGTCGAAGGTGTAGCCCTCGAAGTTGTCCAGGAGTACGTCTACCTAGGACACAAGTTACAGCTGGGTAGAGACAACTTTGAGGGTGAAATCACCAGAAGAGTGCAGCTTGGTTGGGCAGCATTTGGAAAGTTGCGGCATGTCTTTGAGTCACCCTTGCCGCAATGCCTGAAGACCAAGGTATTCAATCAGTGCGTCCTGCCGGTCATGACATACGGAGCCGAGACGTGGAACCTGACAGTGAAACTAGCCCACCGACTACACGTCACCCAGCGAGCTATGGAAAGGTGTATGCTCGGAATCTCGCTACGGGACAAAATCCAGAATGAGATGATCCGGAATAAAACTAGGGTCACTGACGTAGTTCAGAAGTGTAGCAGACTGAAGTGGCAGTGGGCTGGTCACATCTGTCGCAGAACCGATGATCGGTGGAGTAGACGGGTTCTCGAGTGGAGACCACGGCTCGGCAAGCGTAGCGTAGGACGCCCTCCAGCCAGATGGACCGACGACCTGAAAAAAGTGGCTGGTGGTGACTGGATGGCGAAAACGGGAGATCGGGCCTTGTTGCGAACCCTGGGGGAGGCTTACGTCCAGCAGTGGACTGCAATAGGCTGAAATGATGATGATGATGTTACGTTGGTAATACGATAACAGGTCAAAGACAATATGGTTTTTACCGCCTAGAGTCTCGGCTCAAGATTGTATTTACCCGTTTTTGCAATGGTATTGTTTATGACTTGGCCACCTTTACTGTCAATTGTTAACAATAGGGGAAATAACCAAGTGGAATATAGGCCCCGTGGGCCAAGACCGGATATATTCTGCGAACAACGACTACCGAAATAAAAAAAAGTCAGGTGCCTGCAGTACGAGTGTTACCAACTTTGTAATAACTTCGTGCTGGCTATTGCTATCACGCTTTCACTTGCAACTGACAATACGAGTCTAGACTCAGGAGCAAAAATAACGGGTCAGAGTGCGTTTTTCATACTTAAGAGGCTATTTCGAAGCCTTGGTTCCTCGCCAGGGAATGCTTTTAGTGAAATCTGATGATGAATACCCCGAGCATCGATACAGGACTTCCAGAGTGCCTAGGAGACCCAACTGAATGAATCTGCGGTTAACGCCGGGATAGTGCATGTTCAGAAAAACATCTAAAATAGGAATAAAATATAAGGAAATCTAAAAGCTGACGCAAACTCTCCCGCTGTGGTGTTAGCTGATTGTGCGATCAGTTAGGTACATTAAGAACTTTTGACCTCACCTATTGATCCTCGCAGTATCCACCATTAAAACTCACTCAAAACAACCCCTGGCGAGGAACCAAGGCTTCGAAATAGTTTCGTTTGCATGAAAAACGCACTCTGACCCGGTATTTTTGCTCCTGAGTGTATTTTTCATTCGTGTGCCGATAGCTATTAGGAAAATGGTAGCACTGTTTACTCGTATCTCGTATATTTTGTCAGTTTTCGAAAGTCGTTACCGCTTGTAGAATGCAACTCGTCCAGGGCCGCAGGATATTTAGGCTGCTAAGGTTTTCCTTAAAACTAGTATTCTTCAAAATGATTTGCAAGTTCCCGACGCTCAGGTCACCGCTCATAACCGCTTTTTTTACCTTTGTAGTACAAAATGTCATGATATTGCGGAATGCCTTTATCCCGCGAAAAATATTTTCAGCCTTTAGGATGTATCACTATTCATGACACAGAAGCGTAGCATGTATCTTTTATTAAATTTCTTTATCATTTCAAGCCCTAAAAATATATAGATGCTATATTATTTAAACTTCAAAATGCTGTTTGAAGGAAGTTAGCCATACACCGTAACAATAACGAAACATACCGCCCGTTTCTTTACCCATCTGCAAGCAGCCATAAGAAGAGTGATGAATTTCACAGTCTATGTATGTATGTGATCAAAATCGGGTGTTCCACTCTAGCTACTAAACCTATGGACCAATTTTAATGGGGTATCATTGGATTTGTCAATGTGTCAAGTGTCACAGGCTATTTAGAATGAATTAAAATCCAATTAAAAAGTGTTTTCTAGGAATTTAACACACGCCCCATCAAGACGAATCTAATAACGTCTCATTTATCAAAATCGGTTGACCCGTTGAGTAGTTACGATGGGTCATGGGAACAAACATAACCCTTCTTTTGGGCTTCACTTCTTCCTCCTTACGATACTGTGGTCAGTTTTCCCCCAGCTGTCTCTAGGTCATCGGCTGCAGCAGGAGCACCTCCCCCCACCCCCACTCCCCTGCGACAGCCGGTAAATCAGCGCCCGCGCCGCATTATGCTAATAAAACAACAATTAACGGACGCGATTACTCTCTTCATTAAGTGGCGACGCTAATGCTCCAATTAACTCCGCGCAGTAAATAGTAAACTGAATCGGACTCAGTTTACGATAAGTGCAGCTTGCCTGGAGGAATGGCTGGCGAGCTACCTACTGCATCTAGTATTTATGCATTGAAAGGATCAATCTGGGATTGCTTGTTATGGCGACTCCGTCCAGAACACGTCTCTTACTTGGCAGCAATAAGACTTCTTGAGAAGATTGTGAACCTGACATTTTCTCTCTGTTTAAACCTAGTCCGAGTTTTACGATTTTTGAATATGTTGTAGATATCATGAAAAACTAGTAGTAGGTTTTCCTTTCCGAGAAAATATTTCTATAAATAAATAAATACTACTAAAGTAATTAAGTATTAGACATCAGAGATTATTAATACCAAACTCCTAACATTCTTGCATCAGTTCCGACTCCAAAATCTCGATGAAACTTCAAGTTTGACCCAAAATCACACACATGCAACCGTATCTTACGTCATGCGAACTCGAAACTTATCTCTGAATGCGAACTGGCGTCGGTGGCGACAAACCGCTCCGCCACGGCTCAACTTGCGCGGCGCCGTGCCGCAGTCAAACAACGTCCTCGTACTCTCGGGAACTGAATATTAGGAGCTCCGCGGGTGCTCACCAACTTCCGCTGATAATTTAGGTCAAATAGCCCCTCGCGCGCGCGGAGCGAGCTAATATTTTTAACTAAGAGCAGAAGCTAGGTCACGCTCACTCGAATATGTTCTTAATCTTGTCCACTAGATTAAGATTTTCATTTAACCTACATACACTCGGACACACTGACACCGTTAACCTTGGAGCACCGACTAAGTGTTTGTCAACAACGCTACAAATACTTGATTAATTGGAACTTTCCCGGGACGTCGACCGTCGAACCCTGCCCCGTCGGATCGCCCGCTTCCCGCGCTGATACTACACTTTTAATAGACCATAAATATTGATAGCAACCCCCACCGCCCTCACTGAGCTAGCTATGTCACATAAAATGGTCGCCACTTACGTGACAAAACTAGCTAAAAAGTATGGAGATCCTATCTTACGATTGCAAACACAGAGGCCTTATTTTACATTGTCTTTACACCTATTGTTATCGTATTGTCAATGTTTATACAATATCTCTCATCTTATTTGATCTTGTAGGTAGGTATATTCGTTAACACCATACAAAAAGTAATGTTAACAGGACTTTTTGGTCTCGGTATGACCCTCGTTTTGGTTTTGATATTCCGAAGGCGAGTCTGCTTGCAAAATGAAAGCATGTCCCACTTGAAGTCGATTGCGATTGCGAGTGCATTACGCATTAGCGACACGCTGATCTGAATTGAAATTTGTACCATTGAGTTACCGACACATTTATATTTGAATCCAATTTCTTTGCAAAAACTATTATGCCTATAATACGGTAAAGTCACCAGTGGTCAGCCAGAGACCAGTATGAGTGCGAAGAGTGGGAAATATATCTTTTGTACTTTTCCTACTTATAAAAAATATAGGCAGAGGTTGACTACAGGGCTCTGGCTGACCACTGGTGACTTTACCCTATTATCTTTACTTTACTGACCATGTAGCGACAACGTTGTTAGCTTAATTATAGTTACCATCTAGGTCTTGGTTTTAATTCCTCCAGGAGAGGTCAGAAATTTGTATTATGAGGGAGTAAGTATTTGTACCTGAGCCATAATGGGTATGTCTTTAAATAATTTAGCATGTTTCTATATTAGTATGTTCATCGTCGTCTTTTACCCATAGTACAAGCCTAGGAATAATTTGGGGCTAGGGCAAGTTGTGTGTTGTGTTGAGTTGTGTCCAATCTAAACCGCTGCTGCAAATTATGCCCAAAGTGAATGGTAACAGCATTAGCTAAACTGCTCGCTTCGCTCTCGTCGCAGCCTGTTATGAATTCCATTGGATAGCATTAAGGGCCCATTAACATTCTGCGGATCCGCGCGTTTATTCCCGTCTAAGTGCCGCGGCCTAACGAGGGCGCAACTGTGTCATCCCCTCCCCCACAGCTGCATAAGTATATGGCCGCGAGAGTGGCCAGTGCGGTGACAGTTTGATGGGGTGTGTGGTTAGTTTAATAAATATCGTAAATGGCTTTTGTATTTTTGAATTTTGAATGTTATGTTTGATGATGGGCAGGAGCTTAGCGGTTTACGTGCCCATGCAAATAGGGGCTCGTCAGATGACGACATATTCGAGTTTTAATGTAAATAAGGACTGCGGTAAAGTTTTATGTTGTTTTCTATGATTTCTAATGTTTTTTTGCAGATGTGTTGGCTTTCCACAAATAAATATATTTAAGATTAAAAACTGCCCATGTGCGACGTGTTTTGCATACATCGAAAAATATAAAGATTTAATTGGTTACATTAACAATTAAGCTGACCTTAATGTAGACAAACGTCATCAATATTTAGGGCTACTTCCTCAGCCAATTAGCAAGCAATGCATCGTTCCATCAACAACACATTAACATAATAAGTACGGCACACAAACAAGCAGCACGAGCTGGGCAACAAACATTGTAGACTTCCATTTGCAGACTAATGCATGACAAGAAGATAACATCTTAGCTTACATTCCATTTCACATTTACTACTCTTAAGTAGTTATACCTCATTATTATACATTGCCGAGTTTCTCACGCCGGTTCTTCTCGGGGTATTGATTTTTGCCATTCATAGTTGCATTATATTATGCTTTAATTGAAGAATAAAGATCCTTTATAAATCACAATCACCATAGTCGCAGAGATAAAAAAAAACGAATGAAACAGAACCCTCTTAAAGTAGTCCACGCGGCACCTTCAATTATTCGTCGTCCAGCGCTCGCTGCGAAGGCCGCTGCAATCATTAGCGGTATCGACGCGTCGCTAGATCGCGCGCACTAACAAAGCTGCATGCTAATTGGTATCACCTGATAGCGGTTGTTCTTTGACACGGAGCTAGTGATGAAACAAAGGAGCTCGATGGAGGCCCGAGCCATAGACGACTGTGCTCGGTACTAGAGCTATACTGAATATCGCCGTACAAGGTCGCAGAGAGCCGCGGTACGCAAGGGATACGAGAGCGGCAGTCATAGCTAGGAATAGTCAAGCGTTCTACAAAAACTAAAGACTGCACACATCTGAAAAAATATATGAATTGCATAAGCGATCAAAGTCACTCAGAGGGCTATGGAGAGGGCTATGCTCGGGGTTTCTCTGCGTGATAGAATCAGAAATGTTGATATCCGCAGTAGAACTAAGGTTACCGAAATAGCCCTAAGAATAGCTAAACTGAAGTGGCAGTGGGCGGGGCACATTGCTCGCAGGACTGATGGCCGATGGGGTCAGAAGGTTCTGAAGTGGCGTCCGCGGACCGGAAGACGAGCTGTAGGTAGGCCTCCAACAAGATGGAGTGACGACCTCGTCAGGATCGCGGGACCGCGGTGGATGCGAAAAGCACAAGACCGGTCTGAGTGGAAAGCCTTGGGGGAGGCCTATGTCCAGCAGTGGACGTCTTTCGGCTGACATGATGAAGCGATCAAAATGCCTTCCATCAACCACCTTATATTCATTGATTTCTCTAGTCGACGTTTGCAAGATACCCTTTGGGTTATTTACAGCTTTTACTCGTATAAGAAACTAGCTGCCAGGTTGGCGTTTACTGCTGCATTGAGCAGTATTATTAATCTAGCAAGTTTTATCTATATAATAAAAATGAATCGCTAAATGTGTTGCTAACCGCAAAACTCGAGAACGGCTGAACCGATTTGGCTGATTTCTTTTTTGTTATATTTGTTATTGTCAGGACAAGGTTCGTATGAAAGAAAAAAAAACACAGGGAATGTCGGAAATTTGCAGCAGGCGAAGCCGCGGTCGGGCCGCTAGTAGTTAAAATAAACGTAAATTATATACTGTTAAACTTTTCTTTTGGGTCAGATCTATGGGTAGATATAGACCCTACCCAAAGATTATTATTCTTTTCAATTGATACTACTCCAACTACGAATACTTGTGCTGTTAAACTCAAATGTAGCTGTACAATGTAGTATCTTGTCGCAACGTGTATGAATAATAAATAGAGTGTCATAAAAAAATATCAGGGGACTATTTTACATAAGTTGAGCTAGTCCCAAACTAAGCACTAGGCTTGTACTGTAGGTATTACACAATCATAAACATCTTATATACAGAAATAAATACTTTAATACATAGAAAACATCCAAGATTCAGAACCTGATGTTCCCGCTCATCACAAATATTTGCCCATAACGGGAATCAAACCCGGGACTGTTAGCTTCGGTGGCAGGGTAACTACCCACTAGGCTAGGCTAACGCTTCATCAAATAGCTGTGACAGGGTACACGAAACAGTAAATTCTGAGTTTGACCGTATTTAACAGAGCGAAATAGAATTGCTGTCGCTCATAGATAGAGAATGTTAACACGTTTGCTGCCACGTAGCGCCTAGCCTAGCGATTCCGGCGTTTTCTAGCAAAAACTGCCGACAAACAGACAACCCGCCAAGCAGGTTAGGTTCCTGGGACTTAAGGTTTTAACCGATACTCAACTCTTACGATACCTACAAACAAACAAACAAGAGGCTATATTCTGACGGATTATTCGCGGTAGTTCCTTTGGATGTTCCTTTACAAGAGGTGAAGGAAATACTGCGACTTTATTTTCGCCTTGGTTCCTTTGCAAAAACTAAAGATACTACAGCGACTTTTCCTTCGCTTTTGTTCCTTTACAAGAGCTGAAGGAACATGAGAAACCTTTTATTCGCATTAGTTTTTTACAAGTAAGTTCCTTCTGGTAATTTGGGGAAACTAGTGCGTGTTACGTAAACTGGGAAGGCTTATTGCAAATGATGCCTTAAAACAGGTGTACTTTGCTCATTTTCACTCCCTGATGTCGTACGGTACGCTCCTATGGGGAAACTCCACGGATGCCAACAGGATACTTATTATGCAAAAGCGTGCCTTACGCACGTTAGCCGGGGTGAAACCCAGGCACTCTTGCAGGGGCCTTTTCGTAACGTACCGCATAATGACGCACTACTCGGTTTACTTATTTCAAACAATAATGTTCGTCAGAAATAATATTTCATCCTTCGCACGAGTCAATATTCCTGGCAAGGAGCTCCGCCACACCGGGCGTTTGAGAACAGTTCCCCGTCGCATGGCACTTGCAGCTAAGAACCCGCGTGTCATCGGTCCCACATTCTATGAGCGTCTACCCGCTAAACTTAAAAATGTAACATCCGACGAAGCATTCAAACATCAGCTAAGAAACCTTTTATTGGATAATCCATTATACTCTGTCGACGAATATATGCAACTTAAATTGTAAAATTATTATTGATATTTGACCTTTATTAGTTTTGTGTATTGACATCGGAAACTGACCATTTATTAATTGTTTATCATTGTTGTTTTTGATTATTTGAGTGTTTTTATATTATTGTATTATTTTAATATTATTTTATCAATTTGTATTAATGTTTTGTTGACGATATCAATGTAATTTCGTATTTTTTGACATACAATGCAATCTATATTGTAACATTACATTGATAAATAAATAAACTAAACTAAACTAATAAAAAGTCTCGGTTGTTCCTTCAGCTCTAGTAAAGGAACAAAAGCGAAGGAAAAGTCGCAGTGTTACCTTCAGTTTTTTTTCAAAGGAACAGGCGAAAAAAGAGTCACAGTACTTCCTTCGTCTCTTAAGATTATGAAGGAATTCGTGGGAAAATAAATATATCCAAATATTTATTTACGTAACTGGTACATAATGAAGCTTTTTAAGGCACGAGTACCTTAAGAGCTAGTCATGTAGCGTTGCATACATAAGTTTTTCTATAAGCCTATTATGAAAATGACAAAAATAAACAATCGCCAACTTTTCTCGTATACTTTCGTTTCTATTATTCCGATTGGCGTTAATTGTTTGTGAATTTCTTTGTTAAATGTTAACAAATTTAATGCAAATTTTAATAGTTACTAAAACAGTTCTAACAATTTATCATGACAGTTGGAATGCCAAACGAAATGCTATTTTGTTGATATCCATATTGAACGTAACCATGGTAACCAAGTAACAAATCGAAGGATATTAGCCATATATTTTTATTATTTTATTAAAAATGTTATTTTAACGACGCAATTAGTTTAAAATATATGTAATTTTAATTGGTGTCAAAATATTTTAAACGGTTTATTATACATAGGAATAGGATTCCAAGTCTTTACTAAACGCCAAGACTGGTATCCGTAATGACCGTAACCATGGTAATAACAATGCTATAATAATTATTATAGAACTGTTATTGCCATTTTAGCTCATTGTACTTTTTTTTTACGCTTTGGTTAGACAATATCAATATTGGCGGTTTTTAGTACGCGAGTAGAAAAAAGCAATAGCATAATATCTGACAGGATTTTCAAACTTTGGTAACAGTTAAGGAGCTCGTTCGTTCACCCTTCATCTACCTTAGTCTCCTTTTACAACACATTTAAGGATGCAAAGCCTCTTACTCCATACAAGTTGTGTTGCCGTAGACTTAACCCGCGCGCGGCGGATTAACATGTTCACGGCTCCAAGGCGCGTGCGTCGTGTGTCGAGAGCATTACCGCATAACTAGCAAATGAAATAAGACGCAAAATGCACCTTAGCAAGCAAGACAGTAAGGTACATTTTGCAATTGAATGAATTTGTTAGTTACGGCATATTGCAGTATCACCGACGAAGGAGTAATTGCTCATTTATACAAACGAAGCGACACTTATTCGTGAGCTGTGTGTTGCCAAGAGTTAGACTCGGGGTGGAGGCAGATCGTTTTTTAACATTATCCATTTATTATTCATATGAAATGATTAATAGTTAACTGCGCAAAAAACAATACGAATACTACATTGTTTATGAAGAGACTAAATAAGCCTTAATACCGCGAAACTTTTACCGAAACCATTCCAAATTTCATAAGGCCCTTGCAACGTGAAGATATAACAAACTAACACACACACACACACACAAGCTTTCGCTATTATAATATTAGTGGGATTACACGAGATATTTAGCTTCCCAAGCAAAGCAAGGGTGGCATCTTAGTCCAGCGTTAAACACCTTACTTTTCAAATCGATTCGATCGACAAGAAAAAATAATTTCGAATAAAAAAATCACGACAGACAAACTTTACTTCATCAACCTACATCTTGACTGCCTCCTGCGACGATACGATCCATTTCTGGCTGTTTGTGAATTTCCAATAAAATTAAAAGTATTTGGTCCCTTTACTTAAGACAAAAAGTATCGCATTACTCGCTTATATGGCTTTTTATGAGGAAGAAGTAATACTTTGACATTTAATGTGATGCTAGGTAACGCTACGAGCGCTACGCCGTAGCCCGTAGCAGTAATTTTAGTTATGTAGCAAAAATCTGCTACAAACAGTGCGCCGCCTAGCCATTCGCTGCTATGTATGGGTAACTATTATTTTGTCAAAAAACCTTTCAACGCACGTATCATTACGCAGAATTTTCATTACATCGATAGGCAATTCTCGTCGCATACGTTTTTTTTTATAACCTTGTTAAAAAATATCGTTTCTCTGAAATTCTCCACTCTGTCACAATCGTATTTTTTTTCTTTGAGTAGTAATGTTTTTGTAATATTCTATTTATTTTATTTGAATCAATATAGTATTGCCAAACATCGTCAAACAAAATAAAATATTTTTTCCTAAGTACAAAAACAACCACTCTGTCACGTTTCCCGGGGACAAATTTCAATGCAACGAAAAATATTTTGATCCAATTAGTCTAACCCGGTTGGATTATCGTTACGTATACGGGTTAGTCTACGTAATAATATTTAAAATATCCTCAGCAGAAATGGGCGTTCGATGAAATGAATTTTGGTTAAATGATGTGTTACCATGTTATTGTATGCTCGACATTGTCTCAGAGTTTGATTGTTTGCATGTCTTTGTTAATTCATCGACTAAAAATACCTGAAACCCTAACCAGGGCCATGAAAGGCAAATAAAAAAAACCGCCAAGTGCCAGTCGGACTCGCGCACGAAGGGTTCCGTACCATTATCTATACTACATTAGATACTATATTATAACGTGTCTTTCAAGCGTCAACCTGTTGACGTTATTATTATCGAGCAAAAAACGGCAAAACGTTGTGTTGTATGGGAGTCCGATTAAATATTTACTTTATTCTGTTTTTAGCATTTATTGTTATAGCGGCACCAGAAATACATCATCTCTGAAAATTTTAACTATCTAGCTATCGCGGTTCATGAGATAAACAGACGACAGACGGACAGACGGAAAGCGGAGTCTTCGTAATAGGGTTCCGTTTTTATTACCCTTTGCGTACCGAACCCAAAAAAGTAGTCTTGTGTTTTTCGGAAGGCGACTTGTTTGATGAAATATATGCAATTCCCAATCAGCATTTTTAAGAGCTATATTGTACCCTTACAATATAGCTCTTAAAAATGCGCTTCAAGTCTAAAAACATTTTGTATAATTTCATTTAACTAACCAAGAAAAGCATAATGAACGTTTATCATAAAAATCAATCCTATAATTTTATCTGGCATACGATCCAATAACATAACACTCATTTACTTTAACTATCATTTTCTTGTATTTATAGTCAATTTCTTCTAACTAGGTTAGGTTAAGTTAGAACTGTGACCACATTAACCGTAATATTTATAGTTACAGTTAGGAATTATTTTTTAATTTACAAACATTATAGTTTTTGAAATTATACATTTCGTTTTATGCATCATGACTATTATATTGTTGTTTTATTATAAAGATCGAAATTATGCAATTTGTGTTATGTAAAATGAATATTAGACCATTTGTTTTTATGCTAAACATTACACCCCTATTAAAACGTAGATTCCAAAAGTAAACTCTAATCAAAATACTTCCGCAACTACTCACCGCCAAAAGCAATTCTTCAAATATTTTCTCCTCAATTGACACGTCACAACCTCACGTCAAGCCCCTCCGCTCCTCGGCCGGACGTCCCGAGGAGCTCGTCCTCTAATGGAGGCGCCCGAGGCCGCGTCGCAGGACAGGTGGGCGCGGGCGATTCATTAACCCGAGGATAAGACGTCCATGAGATTACCCTTTCATTTATTGACAACCTGATGGGGTGGAACGGTTAAAGATTGGAAGTCGTTGGGTCGTTGGAAGACGGAGGACTAATAAACATTTGTCAATTGTTTTGTTTATTTTGACTTAACCTCCCATGTACTATAGTTTGTTGTTTCCACGATGTTGCAAAGGACAATGGGCAAATTTGTATGGGCACTGTCCCCCCCCACCAACAGTAACGGGATGCATGTCTATATGTTTATAAGGACCCAAAAAAAGACAAAATACTTATTTTAGTAGCAAAATCAATGGGATTTTTTTAATGAAAACAAGGGCCAAATAAGGCAAATCATCCATATATGTGTTCATTTTCAAACAAATTCCATACGATACGATTATGGTTTTCCAAGAAAACCCCATACATCTGGCGATCGTCTCCATAGTAAAAATACATAATGTTGCTGAGATCTATTAAATGAGACATGTTTCATTTCTGTTGGTGGGGGGGGACATTTCTGCCCATGGTCCTTTTATGGTCCTTTGATATATAATCTCGAACAAATGATTTTTATTTTATCCATGTTTATTTTCTCTTTACGTTTGTGTTAAATGTGTCACTCTTTGTCTCTTCACGAAGCGGTCCCAACGGAAGACCAGCGCTGGCTTTACGGCTGAGTTGGGACCGTTTCGCAACAATTTATCTCTGTCTTGTTCTTATTTTTTTATATATGTACACGTAATGTAATTATGTATTGCTGCGAATAAATGTCTCTTTATCTTGATCTTTCCTTATCTTCTCAATTCTACTTCTTAACACTTAAATAAGCCACGGAATTTAAATTTTGAAGGTGTTCCAAGACTAGTCAAGACGTTTCATAGGAATTATAATTATAGACTTACAATACGTTTTGCGGGTGGTAGGACCTTGTGCGGGGTCCGTCCGGATCGCTACCACCATCTTATCCATTAACCTACCGCCAAACAGCAGTGTTCGCATTGTTGTGTGCCGGTTTGGGGATAAGACAGCCGGTGTAATGACTAGCATAGAGGCATTCCATCTTAGTCCTCAGGGTTGGCAGCGCATTTGCAGTCTTAGGCTTGCAGTCTTGTGAATGCGAATGTCTATGGGTCACAGTTTCCACTTACCATCAGGTGGCCTGTGTGCTCGTCAGCCTTCCCAATGCCATAAAAAAAAAAAAAACAATTTAATTGGGAGCCAGGGTAGGTATGAAGTGCGGGGGTGAGGTACGATAAAGCTCGACTAGTCAGCGTTGCCCCTCCCCCTTCTTTTTCTTAGTTAAGTTGCACCCCTACCCCTGACATCTCACGATTTCCCCTCCTAACTTCGTAAACCCTTAACCAACCATGCTCCAAGTTAACAATTGCATCTGCCTCAACTACTCTTTCACCAAATTTCATAAAGATCGAATCAACGATGCTTAAGTTATCGCGGAACAAATATACAGATGAATGCCTCCTGAGTTGACTCTAAACCCTCACTTCGTTCAACTATCAATGCACATTTTTATAGCGAGCCAAATTTGCATGATTGGATGACTAGTTTCGGGCGCGATCCTCATATTCAAGGAAACGTGTGGGAATATACACTATAATTTTCTAATCTAAATAATAACTGACATACGAAATTCGAGAAACAGATCCTAACGTGTGGAAATGCAAATCTGCTTTGCATTAATACTGTATCGCGTTTGCATTGACACTATCACTGCAGTTCCCGCGTTTATAGATGGATAGAAACTGTATCGCGACTGCTTCGATGTATTGTTTTTTTTAAGTCACTCGGCTGTGAAGAATCGTCTGATAAGCATCTGTACAGCTGCTAAATGGAGACTTAATCGCTGCAGATGCACTGAAAAAGTTTCCGTATGTTACTTTATATTTATGCTGAAAGTTGCATCTTCAATGTCGTCTTTACGTCTCCATTTAATAGATTAATTTTAGCTCCCTCTGTTCCGCGTCGTCGCCACACCTCTTGCCTAGGTGTTGGTCTTTAAATTCGCTGCAAAACTTAAAACTTTATTAGCATTTCCTCCACTAACTAAGCGTTATTGTTCACTGCACTAATGGCTTACTACCGCCAACCCTTTTTAAACTAAATCCTACTCTAAAACTTGCACCCAAGGTGTAATTTGTTTCAGCAGTAACGAACTAAACACTATTTTAGGCAAAGTGAACTCTACTTTATATGTGTGACAAAGGTTTTTCCTGATGAGTAGTAGAGCAAAAACTTGCAATTTTGATGCAAGTGTTGTGAGTCTACATTAGCACAGCACTTGAGTGCTGGCAGCTAACGGTTTTGCCGAGTTCCGCTCTCTGTGTCGGCCAAGTACGGTTAATTCTATTGTTGTAGAGTGCTGACGGCCTAACTGCTAGTGGTGGCAAGTTCTATTTCTTCATTAATGGCGTATCTGCACGTCGAAGCTTTGTTTTCGGAGCACACGTTACCAGCGTTTGTGGGAAACAACCGATAAAATATTGCTTAGATATTGATGACCGACTTTAAGATAAGCTTTATAAACCTTAACCCTTACCTACTTAATGTTCTGTATTAAAACGTAGCTCCGCCAAACGTTACTTGGACGAGTAACTTATATTGTAGACGACTAACTTGAAGTTATATTGTGTTATTAAATTATATGTATTATTTTATTTAATCAAATCTCTTACTACTCTAATATCCTTAATTTATATAAGTTTTAGCAAAAACACTTCGTAATGCGGGCAGATCTAGCGAGTTAACGTTGCGTCTGCTAATGATATCAGAAATCATATCAAACGAGCAAAATAATATGTCATGTTTACCAAGGAGGGTCTTACCCTATTAAGAAAGTAAGAAAGGAAAAACAAATATTTGAGCCATAGGTACAGACGAATAAAACTCAACAAAATATTGACATGGACAAAAGGCCTGGTGTCACGAAATGGTTGCCAGTTAGCGTTAAAGCCAGCGCTGGTCTTCCGTTGGAACCACCCAATGATATCACGGCAGATCACACACACACAAAACTAAACTAAACAAAAAAAAAGAAAAAAAACGCAACAAAATTTAAATATTGTGTTGATGAATTCAAGAGCATAGATCCTCAAGATGTTCTTCCTTCCGCAGTGCCATCGGCGCGGATCCTGGGCGGGCCGGACCTGCACGTGGACATGGGCTCCACCATCAACCTGACCTGCCTCATCCAGTTCAGCCCGGATCCGCCGGCGTACATCTTCTGGTACCACGAGGACGAGGTGAGAGCTCTCATGGAATCCTGACGCTGCTACAATCTCAGATCACAAAAACGAGGAGTCATCAGTTCAGCTCAAATAATTAACGTGTCTGCTCCAAGTAGTCTCTCACCACTTGAAAGTTACTTTCCCAATGCGCTACGATAAATATGTAGCTTCTTTTAAAAGGTACGTACTATTAAATTTCCCCGACGTCGGCAACGCATCGGTGACGCCTCCGGCGTTGCAAATGTCCGTAGGCGACGGTGACTACTCCCCATTAGGTGGGCCGTCTGCCGGTTCGTCCATCGATGGCAAAAAATAATACATACAAATGTTCCAACTAAAATTATCTTTCAATTGTCTCGAATAACAACCGCAGTTACGTAGCTCCTGGTGTTCTCACGGAGAAGATTATTCCCGATGAATGTTATATGATTATACAGGAAATTAAACCGCCCACCGCTGCGTTACAGCAAGCAGCGACGTCTTATTGTTAGGTGCTGTAATATTTAAACTAGTCTGCGCGATCTCCGCATCGTGATCCGGCGCGATCGGCGCTGCTAATATATTTATCACCTGTAGATGAGCTACCCCCCTCCCACCCTCACCCCTCACCCGGCGCGCCCCGGGGGTTGTTTACACGGCACACCGCTAATTAATCTAAATTGGGTCGCGTCGAATGAGGAACATCGCGAGGGATTGCAGCCATCCATTCAAAATGGGCCTTATGGTAGCTGGTGTTTACGCCATTTAAAATACCGTTGCCTTATTATTAGTATAACAGCATTGAGGAGAACGTCGTATCCACCAGCCGTCATAAGGTCTGTTTTGATTGGAGCGGCCGCTATTAATTCCCAGCGTCGCACCGCGGCACGCGACGCCTGCGTCTCCGCGCTTTATTAGTTCTACAACCGATTGTACGCTTGAATACTAATCGCCTCATTACATGAGCTGTTAAGAACAAAAGCGATAAATCCGACGAATTGACGCCTTCGGACGCAACTTCCTCTAATTAAACTCTCTGATTAACAATTCAAATCTTTTCACTTTCCAGCAGTAGCTCGGTTCGGGCCGGCTCCTTCGATCGCGTGAAATATCACCTCTGTAAGCCGGCTTAATGGCGCCCCGTAATTTTACGACCCGCTCGGACTCAAAACGAACAAGTTGGCTAATATAGTGCCCGCTTTAAATGCAGATTATTCTGATATATAGTTCTCGTGCATGACTTACCCACTCCCTGGGCATATTTAGCAAGGAAAATAATTAAATGTTGTTTATGTTTGCGACGAAACTGTAAGAGCAGTGCCTAAGATCTTAATTTGAATGATGAGATGCTAAAACGATATCAAATATGAAGCTAAAATGGTCTGAGTCAAGAAAATAATGATTGTCATTTATTAACACCGGCCCCAGACCACAGGGTTGTCTCTACAGGGCCTCTATTTAACATTTTTTGGCAGGTTATTATATTGTCAACGTTTTGACAGCTGTTATTTACTTGACAGTAATGGCAACCGAGTAAGAAAGAAACATTACCATAACAGGTCAAATACGATTTGGATTTAACCGCCTCAGCCCTTGTGATATAACATTGCACTAAAATATCAGCAATATAAAGAATACTTTCGCATCTCACTTACTTGTGTATACGATAGGGTATCACTGGCAATGGTTAACTAATATTTTGAATCAAATTAGAAAATGCATTCTATAAATATGAGATAATTTAATACCAGCGGTGTAATGGCGACCCCTTCTTCCGGAGCGGATGTCTCCTAAGCGACCAAACCGGTTTTCATGAAAGCTAGCTAAAAACCATCGCTAGAAAATTAGCATTCACACATATAATAGCGGTCAAACTTATAACTCCCCTCTTTAAGCGTCGGGGGTTAAAAAAACCCAGTAAACCTGTGTTATGTTCGATTGTGTGAATGTATAATTGTCTTCTGTTGAAGCAGGTGATATCGTACGACTCGTCGCGCGGCGGCGTGTCGGTGGTGACGGAGAAGGGCGCGGCCACCACCAGCTACCTGCTGGTGCAGGACGCCGCGCCGGTTGACTCCGGCCGCTACTCCTGCTCGCCCTCCAACGCCGAGGTCGCGTCCGTGCGCGTGCACGTGCTCAACGGTCGGTATCCCCCCTGCGAGAAGATATTAGACGAAACATATTTCGCCAAACGGCAATACACCTCATTGAACAGTAGCTGCCGGTAGTACATAGTTTACTTGTGGCGCTAGAGAGCTACTCGTCCTTTTGGTTGCGTCGTGTCGCTTTGAGAACTATATTCTCTAGACTCCCTTCAAAATAACGTTATGATAAGCAGCCCTTGAATGGTCCAACTCAAATTATGAATTGCCCGTGCATGTATGGTGGAAACCGTTTCTGTCTCTGAAAACATTCTCAAAACTTTGCATTAATAGACTAATACTTCCCTCCACTTAATAATTGATACTGAAATACTTCTCTTGCCTTTTTATTTAGTAACAAACATCCAAATTACGTGATCTCACGTTATCCGCTGCCTTCAGCGTAACCCTGTACTCCGCATCAGGATACTTACAAGAGAAATAACTTATGTGGTCTCTCTTTCGCGCTTCTTAAATGCACAGAAACATACTTATAGTGTACGGGATACCAATGCGTATAAAAGTCTTGCCTCATTGTCACATTTAGGTTGTTCATCATAACATAACCCCTAAAGCGTTATACAAGTACATATGTATACTCATTATGTTGTTGTGTGGCAGGCGAGCGGCCGGCGGCCATGCAGACGGGCTCGGCCGGGCTGTCCAACAGCTCGCACTGCATCGCGGCGCTGCTGGCGCTGGCGGCGCTGCACGCGCGCTGGCTGCGCGCGCGCCTCGACAGCTGATCGCCGCGCGCGCCTGCGCTCTGTAACATATAGCGTAACTAGCCCTAAGCGTACAGCCAAGCAACATTATTCTAAGGTCACTAATCTGTTAATGTCTCGTACACCCCGATAACTGGTCTGTCGAAATGAGTCGGAGTTTCAAGCCTCAACATGTAAGTGTCGTGAGTGTCGTGAGTGTCGTGACATATATCGCAGCTACTTTGTTTGGTGTGAACTTGTATGTGCCACTGAACCTCCCGGTGTGTACGAGCCATGACTACTGTAAGGGTCACTCACAGTTCTGTTAATAAATTCCGGCGATTTCCCAATTATCTTTAGCGACACAACTCACGGTAAGCGCTTATAAATCGATAGATAAATTGAAAAGACTCGAACCGCTCTGTAACTGTAGGTGTCGTGCCCCGCGTGAACGCTCGAAGTTCCTCGCCTTAATCATAGTTTTTGAACGGAAACCTAGCTTCCCAAAGTACCCAACTAATCTGATTATGTCAAATCGCTGTTATTACTCAAATGGATTCACGAAATTAATCAAAGTGCTTCATCCGCAGCCATGTAATCAAATCTGTTCGAATCCTTGACTCGGTGGATCCAAGTTCGTCTGTTGACGAATGATTTAATTTGGTTTTCCGTCAGTTTGCGGAGGTTGATGTAATTAGAAATAATGTTGGACTTGTTTTGTACAGCGATAAAGTAACAGCCGCAGTGTTATTTAATCATACTCATTTGTTCACCGAATTGCCAATGCTGAATAGAAGTGTAAGCCGCATAAATTATCTCCAAATATTAAAACACCAAATATATTTATTGTATATTTATACAGACGTAATTAACAGTCAACATGACAATGGATGTAACCGGCTGGAATCACTGGCGTAACCTAATTAGCCGGAGCATTTTATTAATGGACGGTGGAAGTTCCAGTCGGAGGCACGTCGGCCATTCTTCTCCTGGTTGGTTCCGTGCCAAAAATTAAAAGCAGTGGAGCACACCCCGGCCCGCGCCGTGGCCCGCCGCCGGGCCCGCCCGCCTCCAGATATATTGAATATTATCTAGCAAAGAGCTTTCATTATTAACTTAGAGTTGATCGGAGCTTTATTGGCAGTTGCACCGGGTATAAAGAGACACCGGCCCGTAACTGTGTCGGGCTCCATTTAGCTTTGGATATTGCTACTTCAACGCTTAGTGCACTTAACTCCTGATTTCCGTTAATGTGATTCCGTTCAGTAATATTTCACTGTAGTTTCTACTGCGTTACTAATTAAATATCATTAGTGACGGATCTAATATTCTAAGTGGTACTCGAGCCCTATCGAAAGATCAATAACAATGAAACAGACAGACACTACGCTATCAAAAAAAAAGATAAAAACGGTAGTTACCGTAATTGAGAAACTTTTCGACATAATTTTTCGTGCTGACAGTACATAAAGATCATTCGCTATGGACTACTAAGATACTTTTGAACTATTGAAATGGCACGACATTATGAAAGTAGAGCTTACAACATTGACTATGTACCTATACTGTTGAATTTTTGAAGAATGATATTTTTCTCGCGTAAAATAACATTAGTTCATATTTCGTGTTTCTGGAATTAGATTTGTAGTAGAATCAGCCCTGTGAGCCAGTGACCTGAAGCGACGGAAGGCGCGTGGCGGGCGATACTGCGTCACACTACACTGACTGGAAAATAATCTCTTCTGCGACTTGTACGACTCTCGAGAAGATTCGATACATTGTACGGACACAGTTACAATTTAAGGGTCAAGGTCAGGACCCGTATAACCTAAAATTTCGATGTCAAACCCTTTCACAATTATTTTTTGCGCATGTACTTGTAAACATTAGACTGTATTCAAAATCTTCATGTTCGTGAAAATACAGTAGCGGTGTCTCCAAGAATAATAACTTAATCTAGCAATCAATAACAACAAACATAACTGTGAAATTGTCAAAATCTTGTATTGAAGTCGCCGGTTATAAAGTAAAAATATCTAATTTCGAGTAACGCGAGCAGAGCTCGTGCTCTGACGCCAAGCAAGAGTCAGATTCAACTTAAATTATAAATTAACAGTAAGATATGTGTACCTATTGTTAAATGAGTCGATATTCGAAACAGTGAAAGTGAAGTACACGTTCACCAAACGACACCCACCTTACTTGTAAAGTGCATTTATTGTGAGACTTATATCAATGTGCCATACGGCCTTTTATCGACGGACCGGTCGATTTTTGAGAATCAAGTACTAAAAACGACAGGCATGCGGAATAAATCGCACGCCTGAGTACGTCACAACCAACTCCTATGTCAAAAATAACTAGGAATCGTTACAGCTATATATTCCAAACGCTCGTTTCCCAAAAATCGACTCTCAGTTTGTAAAATAGAGTTCTTTAAGTCATACAAATAAATTGTATTGCGGCGTCTCCGGGGACGCTTCTTGTGCCCCGCTCTCAGAGGCGGCGCGAAAGCTTGTCAATGCACGTGCCGTGTGTTAATGCGCTATTACAAGATACGGTCCAGAGGGCCCTGCTAAGATGCACTACGCCGACTAGCGTTTCTATTCGTTTCATGTTTAAACCAATCGCGTCACTGGTAGATGACGAGTACGAAAGGTCACGTGATCTACCAGTGACGCGATTGGTTCAAAACGAAACTAATTGAAACGCTAATCAGCGTAGTGCATCTGGGCAGGGCCCTCAAGCGTTACTTACACGTCGTCAGTTTTTGAAATACGAAAGCACTATTTCCACCAAACGGGCCGCAACGGATCGGAACGGATTGCATTTTATGGTCTTTAACGATATTAAATCATGTTCACAGTATTTAAAGTCTTTATTACCAAGCCGCGCACAGCAACTTGACCGCGGGCGTCTTCCGCGACACGCGTACGTCGCCGTAAGTATGCTGCAACGTGCGATCGGCTCCGTCATAAATAGACAATAATAATTTCAATAGAGCCGTACGGCTGTCGCCGCATCCGTACGTATCCTTTCCGATCCGATGCGATGCGAGCCGTTTGGTGGAAATCATCCTTAAATTGTTTATTATTTAAACGTTTCAACGCTGAGTCCTTGTATTTGTCACAGTTCGTTCGAACTCATTGTATTTTAGATAGAGTTATTTATTGTTTTATTTTAATAAACATGACATTTAAATGTATATCACTTCGGTGGCTGTAAATACAAGATAATACAAATTGTTTTTAAAATTGAAAATTCTAATAAAGTAATTGTAATGTCGTTAGGGATGTATGTTGCCACTGATCTCGTGGAGCCGTAGTGTTGTTGTGAGCGCGATGGCGAGTTGCGATTCGCCAGGCCTCTTTTGACAGGCGTATCGTTCTAGAATTAAGACGGGGTTTATTGACGATCAATTGACCTGCATGCGTGATCCGTCAGCTTCCCACAGGGCCGATGTGTGTATTATGTCACTTACCTACTACATAACTCGCTTTGTTGTCTGTTCGGTGCAAATTTTGGTATTATTTCAAACCCCGCGATGAGCTTGAAGCCAAGTCAATGACAATGCAACGTCTTTTTATTTAAATAATCATGCATTAGTTTATTTATTTATTTTTATACAGATACGTAGCGAACAAAATAGTTAAACACTGTTCATAAAAAATCTTATTTAGATTTTGGTAACGAAACGTCTTAGCCCGTTAATGGGGAAGCTGACTATGTCAATGAAAGGAGGATGGGCAGAAATGTATGAACACCGGCCTAGAAACCAATAACAATAAGCACTATATCATCGGATATGGTTTTTAATTCTACAACGATTTAGTGTAGTGGGAAACCTCAAAGAACTGTGAGAAATATTTTAAAAATCGGGAACATCGGGACGCCTACGTAGACGACCTCAGCATAATTACTTAGAAACACCGCTGTATTTGCACGGCGATAACTATTATCACACAAAGTTTTCGAACTACCTGCCATAGAAATAGTTTTACAACTTAGAATTACCTATCCGGTGACATATTGCTTGTTGTTATTGGTCATATAGGCCAATTTGCCCACCCTCCTTTAAACAAGTTAATGTGCAGGTGTGTTGGCAGTCAATGCGGACCTTATCACTCCGATTTCGACCTTCGCTAAAGGGGCACAGTGACTCAGGCGACTTTACGATCCTGATTGTGAATCGCCACGAGGTCATATTTGTCTGGTTTAACGGCCAGATACTAAATAGCAATATGTATTTTATCAAAATACACGAGTATTTTTATAAATAAGATTTCAAAACACTCAAATTGTAAAATGTTAATTTAAGTAAATGCGCCCTGTATGTTAAATAATTCGTGACATCTACGAGTGGCATTTGTGACGCCAACTTGTTGTTCGAACATGTTGGAATTGATGCGGCAAAGTTTAGGACATGTTGATGTGCGTACTGCGAACTATACAGCCGTATCAAACTGAGTAATAGCTATATAGTTATGTAATGTTACTTAGATAATGTGGAGATAAATGAGCCCGGAGACTAAGTATTATGTTTATGTGTAATCTGTATGTTAATCTAAGCAATGGGCATGGCGCACTGTTTGTAAGACAACAAGTTCTTGATGTGTTAGACGTATCAGGAAACGCCTCGACTGTAGTTCCTCTGCCGTCTCCTCATCCTTGGTGTTTTCCACACATACTGCAGGACACAACCGTACGTTGGAATAAGATGGAATTACATCTTTCTCACTCTAACATATAGTTACGTCCTGCAGTGTTTGCGGCAAACACCGAGCATGTGGACACGGCTTTAAGAGGTGTACCCACGACCCGGAAGGCTACTACGAAGCTCTTAAATCGAACCTATGGACTCGACATTTGTGATTCAATCGAGAGAAAGCGATTGAGCAACTCTGAACTTCTATTTTCAAGTCTCTTAAATCCGCTTGATACAGACAGCACGGAGCCCGACACTGTCTTTCAGCTCAACTGATTGGTGGTTACTTTTAAGTTATTGTCCTACTGCAAATATTAATAAATAAATGCGTAATAACTGTGCAACGTCATAACGCCACTCGTAGTGATGTCGCCGGAACATAAACAATAATGTAGTGAATTTGTACTGTTACTTTGTTACTAGACTAATGACGTTGAGTTCCCGAGCGTCGGATGCGTTTGATGCGTAACCTCATACTGTAGTTCACGCTCTAGAGTAATCGGTGTAAAGGGCGGCGGGGGCTGCGCCGGGGAGCACGCTCCACAGAGACCACATCAACCACCCTGGACTGACAAATCAGCCGATTCTGAAAATACTATAGAGTTTTTATTTCACTTAGTGCGTCAAGAACATAAAAAAAGATTATGGGGCTTGTTTAAAATAGTATGTTGTCCGTTTTTGGCTTAATTTCAAGTTTTATACGCGTGCAGAAATTGTAACGGTCTTTTTACTCTTGCTTTAAACAAGCCTTGCAATAAATTAAATTGTGTTAATATAGGTCTTAATGCAGGATTGCAGAAAGTATCATATTTATACAAAACTAACTTTCACGCTGTGTGGATACATAAATATACAAGAAGAGAGTAACTTTATCTTTCAAACCGATGTCCGTGCTCCCGGGGAGCTGCTGCACTTACCACGTAACGTGTTATTTTAACACGATACTCTTTTATTTTAACTTTCAAACTCGAAGCTTCAACTTATTTTTCTCTGAAAACTTACTGCAATTTTATGGTGGAACTTGTTTATTCAATGTTTTTCTGATCAAATTATCTTCGTTCGTGATTTAATCTCACTTTGCGTTTTCGTTTGAAATGGTGAAATTTTATGATTGCACACGTTTCTGCAGATATCTGCTCCCTATTTTACATTCCCAACAACGATAGTTGATAAGTTATTGATAAATCAGTATATATTGGAATGTCGAGCAGTTCTTGTAGTTCACTGGCCTTAATGTAAGCTAAGCCGTGACAATGAATCCTCGCTGGTCGTTTGTCATGCCAGGTTCACCAAGCTCGGCTGGCCTTGCCGACAGCAGCCGCCGCCCCACATTAACTTAATATTATAGTTATAATGGTTGGGACGATTTAAAATACGTCGGCAAATAAATTATTATACATAGCCAAGTAAGTAATTGTAAATTACTACTTTAAATGAAATTGAACAC
Organism: Acleris sparsana; assembly: GCA_923062465.1. Classification (NCBI taxonomy): domain Eukaryota; kingdom Metazoa; phylum Arthropoda; class Insecta; order Lepidoptera; family Tortricidae; genus Acleris; species Acleris sparsana. Next base: position 21,608,326 of record OV281287.1, read on the forward strand.
GTTTTGTATAGAATAACTGTAAATACAATTAGAAGTTTTACAATAAGATCGAGTTCCATAGGCAAAGTGTATCATACGAGACTATCTATGTATAACATTCTAATGTATGTATACATACCAGAATAAGTTTGTTTTCAAAATAAAATATTTAATATTCACGTGTGTTTCTTTTCGCACTCTTAACATGTTACTTGTCAAATCTTCTCAGATCCTATCATCATCAGTTTATTAAACTATTATTCTATATCTCCTGTAGACAAGATAAGATTGTACTGAACCTCTTTCTCTCAGTGAAGTTTAGTGCTCCAATGCAGGGTCTATACATGTCGGTAAAGAAGTAACTACCTATCATAGATTGTATAAATTTCAGGTAAAATAGCAAATATATAAAATCTGTACACGCTTCCTGCAGAAACAATCATAACCTCCATAATAAAGTGCTTAAAAGCTATTACAGCGCCATCTGTAACAATTTAGGCGACACTACAGCTTGTCATAAATCAGCTCCCATCCCAAACTCAGCGGCGTCGCATCGATCTCATTCGGAAACTTTACCAACTACCCAAATGCGATTCGGAAACCTTGATTAGAATTAAGAGACGAATCGTTTTGACGAGATTGGATGGATGTAATTTGGATTGGTGTAATTTGCAGGGTTGTGTAATGAAATAATATTGGATGGTCGTGTTTCAGCCGTAAGTGGGCTAATGTGACCCGAAGTCAGCACCTGAGCTAGACGAGCCTAATTTGATTAACATCTTATGACCTCATTTGCTCTTTCTGAACATTCAATACTTATTATTGTAACGAAACAACATTCAACGAATGTATTATTGCGCAGAATGCGCGATTAAATGAAATAATCGAAAGTCATTTGTTTTTTTTTGGTAGTTGCCGCGTGAGTTAATTCTTTTTGGCAGACACAAGTCTACCTTAACCTAACCTACGTGAATAATGTGTAAGATATCCTGAAAACGTCATATAGTACAAAATAGTGTTCGATGAAATAAAATTAGATAAAATGATACAATCGATGAAGTGAAATTAGATAAAATGATAGGTTACCGTCAAGACCATGTTTTGTAAGTATTTTGTTTATTTGCAAAGAGTTTACATACATACATACCATGGCACTTATGGTCTCTTGATAATTTTTAAAAGCAATGATTAATTTGGTTTTATTGTCAACTAATCGATAATAATTGGTCAGGCCAGTGAGGTGAAGCCCAGCGGTAAAATAGAGTCAGGTTGGGATGCTGATTTATTTATTACGAGATTTATGAGCTAAAAAGCATTTTGTTTTTCCTTAATTTCGTGTATTACTGCGTAATTAAAGAGTTACTTATAGAAAAAAAAATACCCAGACTTAATTTATAATAATTGGCCGCATGTAGGGAACAAGAACCACAAGAAGGGCACCGACCCACTGGACTGATCCCTTACTGGAAACCAATACCGGCTTTACCGTAAGGATACACGGGGCCCGGGCCTAGGACGACCTCGGAGGGCTCCAAAGGACCAACAATTTACTACCCATAATAAATAGATCATAGAAAAGAAAATTTAGTATAATTCGCGTTCTTTACTTTCCAAAACGGCCTCAAATTCTTGTGTTCCCAAGGGCCCCAGAATAGTTTGAGATGGCCTTTCTAGGAACCCTTAACTTCACTTTGTCAGGCTTAAAAAGGGCAGCCTGGAGAGCTTTATCCAGCAGTTACTTACGGTGGTCACGACCTCCAGCCATGAGGACACGATTATGAAGGGGAAGAAGATTCTATGTATAATAGAAAATAAGACATCAACCATTCACTACAGCAAATTCGTAACGGTAATGTATCCAAAGTCCCGTAAAGTGACAGAAATAGAAACTCTTCTTGATTACGATATTCGTCAATCGAGAGTGTCTGTCCGCCACGCGCCAGCTGTGAGCGGCGACATCAAACGGTTTCAACGTTGTTTTCGTTATTTTCTCTCTACAGTATGAGGACAGTGAAATAATGTTGCAATGTCACACAATTAAAAACGACACGGGTTGGGTAACTTTATAATGTTATAAGTACATACATCTAGATTCGCTGTTATCCATTCACATTCATATCTATAATAATCCGTACCTCTCGTAATACTCGTATCACGAAAGCAAAAGTAACTCATTCCTATTCTCCGTCCATCCATTTCATCTTGAATCCATTCCGTCTTAGTCCTGGTTGGCAACGTATTTTCAGTTTCAGGATTGGAATCTAAGGCCCGAATTAATAAACTTATCTCAACTCTATGCTCGTCTCGAAATGCGTCAAAAATGTCAGTGTTCTATTGTTTGGCGTTTACTTTGACGTATCTTGTGACGGGCCTCACGTCAAGATGAGTTTATTGATACGGCCCTAAGATGGTAGTCTTCAGAATGCAAGTGTCACAGACCACAGATCACAGATCACAGTTATCACAGATCAGAGGTCACAGATCCCACTATCAGGTGGCCTGCGTGCTCGTTTGCCCTTTTCGAGCCATGATAAAACTGCTTGTTTGTGTGTTTTAATTTTACGTGTCAAAGCAAGACTTTTTGTTTGATCTCTGTGTCGAACATCAAGTCGTCTCACTGTGTGCCCATTTAAGTGCCCCAAGCGACTTCACGTGACAGGGGTTCTCAAGACATGTATCCTGACAGATTACAGCTGCGAAGAAAATTATAACGGAAATTGGTTTTAAAACGAAGAAAATATTAAAACTAGTTTTCTTTGAACATATAATTTTTTGTAATGATACCTGGACGTGAGACAGTATACTTGCGGGGATTTGTAATGATTTTGTGTAAGTAATATGATGGGTGAGTGTCCAATGTTTCAATACTTTCAATGTCCAATGGTTTAGTCGAAGCTTTGAGGGAGATATCACATATTACTTATTGGAGAGAGTTGGATTATTTATCTTTGAGTATGGCAAAGCCTGCAAGCTGTTTTAGTGTTTGTTTTCAAATAAACTCCTGTTAGTTACTCGCAGCGAAGAAAAATCCAATAATGTAAGGAAGCCACTCCATGAAACGAGTATGGTAAGGCAAGGAATATAGGGCCTACATACCTACTCGACTAAGATGAAATTTATCCACCCCAATCTGATCTTATTTCTTTGTTATGCATACTTTGGCGCCGATATAAAAATTGCAAAATTCTCTGACGATTTTAGCAACCGAACCGATAGACAACAATGGTAAAAACAAAAGTTTTTAAATTAAGAACATTAACTTAAATCAAAATGAACGTAACGGACTAATTTTACAAGTTCTTCAATGGTCTCAACACGATCATCACACGAACATCTGATCAAGATCGAGCGATCTCAAGAATCGTCTAAGATGCAGGAGCGCGTCTCGAGCGGTCCTCTCCGATAATCCTGGCGCAGTATTCAGGCGCACACAAATCAGAGCGTTCACTTGTAATGAGCCTTCTAGCTTATAGTACTATACAAGAAATAAATGCTCACACGATTTAATTTGGTCGAACACGAGTCTTGTAAAGGTACGTTTAGACTTCACGTATGCACCTAAGCTAGGTGGGCACACAGGTAGTAGCTGAATACCAGAGGACGGTTACAAGCGTCGTGGTAGACTAATGCAAAGGTGCCGGGGCGATTAAGTTCCATTCCGAAAGAACTGGTCTGGTATTTGCAAGGACCGAGTTAGAAATCTGAGGGTTATAGGATTATAGGCTATTAAAACACCGCAATAAAACGCGGTCGGTGCGTCTTTAGATTCCTTCGGGGTTTAATGCAGCTGTTTGATGAAGGGGCTGGGGGGAGGGTCTCGCATGAGTAGGTTAAGAGCTTTATGCTAAACTCTTTCTAATCGCTCGTGCATAATAAACAGCTTATTATGCGCGCTGCATAATCTCCGCTTCGGCGCGGAAACAGCGATCACGTGTTCGGATGGGGGGTGGGGCTTACATCGGCGGGCATGTAAGCGGAGCGGATTGTAAAACGTGCACACGGCGGATTAGTTTACGTCTCTTATTCCACCTGAAACCTATGATCAAGTACCGCGGCAGCAAACAGGGGTGTTATATACTCTTAGACTCGCATTTCAATTTGTTGACAAACTAATTGCACACACGCTCCTAAATGTTAATAATGCTCTGAAGGAACGACAGTCTGTGAGTCTGTTTTAGGGGTTTATGCTACGGATACGTTTAAAACATGTTTTCGAATAGGAAAGGCGATTCGAAAACTCGTCGTATGAGTCCAATGTTCGTGCTCGAGCTACTGTTCATAATCCGGCGACAAGTCGTGAAACAAATGTCACACAAAAATACACGATCTTTGCGCAGTCGAATAAATAACATTTGAAATGGCCATTTGCAACGTCAAAAGATGGCGGATGTGTAATTTGTTTTAGTTTTTATTTTTGTGTATTTAGCTGTTCGAAGTTCTTTTCTGTAAGTGATTTGTACTTTTAATGCCTTTGTGTTGCACAGTGATAGAAGACTTGGGCTTATTTCGTGTATCCTGGCATCTTACTTCTCGTTTCAAGTGGACTCGCAGTGGTACAGAGGTTAAAACTATCTTGGCCTCTGTCCTACATATCACCGTACAACGTTGCCCCCAATCTTCCTAGATTGGATTGTGTTTTATTACTATATTGACTTATACTTATTTAAAATTGACACTGGCGAAATCACTTCATTGTGGAAACGCCATATTCCCGCGGTAGTAGCTGTTCAAGTAGCCGCGGGGCAAAAACAAAAAAATCATTTGAAATGACGTCCCGCTGAGGCCGGTCCCGGGCGGTCGCCGCGCAACCATGTCAAGCGGCCTGGTCTCCAGTGTTGACACTCGGGTTTTCACTTTCATGTTTACAGGATAAAAGGCGAGCGCAAAGAGCAGCGAGAACGCGAAGGCTTGACTTCAAATATTTTTGTTGTAAAAATGAGAACGTCGCTTAATACTGCTCGGTGACAATGTTATTGGTGGGATCAGGGAGTCGTATACGTAGGGTAAGTATTCAGTAGGGTTATTCTTATACGATATCGGGGAAAAATGTTAACACGTGTGTCATTGACGTCAGGGTTTTTTGCGTTACTCATGATCATTAATATGTGCTTAGTGGCCATATAACAAGGAACGCTTGAACCAATAATACTTATTTTGACAACCAATCAAAAAGATCTTGATTAATAATAGTTAGTTACACTTGTCCAAGGTATTAAATTATGTACAAGTGTCTCTGTTTTTTTTATTATTCTTAATTTAGTAACGATATGAAAAAAAACTATTCATAACGGTTTGTACCGACGCGTCCGGACAGTTGAAACCTTATTCAGTGATCTAAAGTCAATTAAGACTATAAAAAAAAGAGTACCAATAAAATTATTTAATTTGAATAGGTGGTCAAATCCTATAAGTCGTATTTGTAGACATTTTTATCTAAAACAATGGTTTAGTTAGTATGGGAGGTCACACTTGACTGTAACAAAAATGACTAATTTAAAACCAGATCTTTTTTATGGCATATACCTGATGGTAAGTGGAGACTGTGACCCATAGACATTCGCATTCACAAGACTGCAAGCCTAAGACTGCAAATGCGTTGCCAACCCTGAGGACTAAGATGGGATGCCTCTATGCTAGTCATTACACCGGCAGCTGTCTTATCCCCAAACCGGAACACAACAATGCGAACACTGCTGTTTGGCGGTAGGTTAATGGATAAGATGGTGGTAGCGATCCGGACGGACCCTGCACAAGGTCCTACCACTCGTACATTCCCAACTATGTAGCCACAACTGTATTTATTGCATATTTGGATAGTTCATCATATCATTCATACGGTGTCCTGCCGTTTGACCAAAAGTCATTTGGCAAAATTACACTTGACAAACAACGTTTTGCAAAAAAATGTTTCGCCAATTGATCATTTTACTAGTTGTCATTTTAAAAATGGCTCACTTATTCAAATGATCAACAGTTAAATTTACATTTTATAAGTAATTATTTGACAAAATGAACATTTAGCAACGGAGTTATCAGACAAAATTTTAAATGCAACGAGCAAGACGAATCCGGGCAGAACTGACTCGGATAGGTTAGGTTAGAAGGCCAAGGCGGGAGCAAAGCTCCCGCCTTGGCCTTCGAGGTTATTTTTTTCTGCCCAGAAATAGGTAAACTACAGGAAATAATATTTGGTGAAATGGAAAACTGTCAATTGACATTTTATTATTTAACACATTTACCAAGTGTAGTGTTTGCTATTTGATCATTTGCTAATTGAGTTTTTGCAAAATGATACTTTTGTCAAATGTCACGTTTGCCAAATGATTATTTGGTGAAACGTTGTTTGTCAAATGATCATTTGTCAATATTTTTTTGGTCAAACATTAGTGAACCCATTCATACAGCTAAAAGTTTGTGTTCAAACAATCCTGACATAAGTATACATAATTCGTTTCCCAATACTCTGCAAAGAGTTTGCGGAAACAAGATTTATATTTTAAAATGTCGACTGGCTGCTAAACTGAACTTAGTGTCGTGGAAATATATCGTATATTGAGTGAATACACTTGTGATGCAGCTATGCGTTGGAGGGATACAACAACACAACCCCGGCCCGGATTGTTGAGCCTAATGAACTCATTCACTACGACGCCAGAACACGTGGGTTTGATTCCCGCCACTTTCAAATACTCATATGCTTATAAGCCTTCATTTTGTGCGTTTAGATAGGTGTGTTTGCGTCTATTCTATTAACTATTATGTAATAAAATGTGCCGTTACTTAAGCACACGGATCAAAGTGTTACGAACAGGGTTAGAATGGTTCTGGTTAAAGCTAGAAACTGATGCTCGTTTAAAATATTTAGACTGTAGATAGTTGGAGTAACATCACGCTAAAATTTGAGATTTTCCACATTAATTATTATTAGGTCCCGTGCGGGGTTCTTTTGTAGGCCGCTTCGACGGTTGCTGCCCTTTTGTGGATTCCCTTCTCTGCCGTTATTTAATTTGATATATTTTCCAAACACAAAAAGCGACAAGTCACTACGCTGGTAAACCCACACGATTTAGTGGAAATTCAATCATGATCGCTGAAGATGATTTGCGGAACGCTGCTGGCAGATGTTGGACGTGACAGGCCAAGGACAGGGCAAAATGGCGCACAGGGGGGCCAACGTCCACCAGTGGGCTGATATAGGCCGATGAAGATGAAGATGATACACCTGCGAGGCATAAGAATCTTCAAAATTCGTAACATAAGACACAAAGGATCTAGGCCTCTATTCTACCAGGTAAAACCACATTGCTTTTGACATGTTATCGTATGGTCAACATTACGATAGGCCTTATTTACTTGACAATAATGTGGCCGAGTGAAAAACAATACGATTACATGTCACAATAAGGTTTTACTCTGTAGAAAAGAGGCCCATATGAACACTTAAATGTGGCCGCCGTAATCAAATAGGTTAAAAGGCATCGTCGTCCAATATTTTAGCGCGTTTCTCACGATTACCATAAATCGCCGAATGTGTGGAAAACCCATAAAGGCGAGGACAAAATATGGCGAACGACCGCAGCTCAGATGTGCAAGAAACTGGGAACGACTAATTTGCCGCAATGTGTATGCTAATAGCCTGATAATGCAGCCGCAGAACTGCAACGATTTCAAAGTGGGCATCGTTTAACATGGACATTTATGAAATGCTAACTGCAATAGAAAATTATTAGCGTTTATTTTAAATAAAAACTAGGTATTGGGATTATCAAAGCGTTCTCCGGAGTTTTTCTGAAGTTTCTTGCGGCGCTTCTTTTCTGCTATGATTGTCGTTGCCCGAAGCCCTATTGTATTAGATTTACTGAATAAATATTTTGAATTTTGATTTTTCCACCAACGGCATTAGTTCGGGAGGGTACGTTAACAAGCAATCGCTGATGAGCAGAGATGCTTATCAGCGGGCCGAGCGATCTCGCTCGAAAATGCTGGAAACGCTCCTTATAATTTTATGAAATGATAACTTTATATTAGACAATTTAATATGGTATTAATTAATTGATGGCGATGATTCCTTGCACTAATGCAACATAACAAATCGCTTAGCGATGAAACCGTATCGCGTAATCCCCGCGGGGCGCCGCGGCGGCAGCAGGGCCCTCAAGCGGCGCGGGGGCCCCGGGAGCGCCGCGGGAGCGCCGCGGGAGCCCGGCGGCGGCAGCGATCCGCAATTAGCGCCGAGTGCACGCGCTTGTCGCGGCGGCGCGCGGCGGGCTCAAGGCGATATTTGACATTTATTTAAGCATATTCTAACTAAGCTGGTCTCATATTGTCTCTAGAAGTTTTGCCGAGCAGAGGAAATATTGAAAGGGATAGAAAATACTGAACCGACAATTTATGCTCAAAACTATGTTTGGTCATGACATGACTATAGGTACCAGCTAACTAACTGGAACCCGACACGTAATGTATATATTACCAATAAATAAATTGAATTTGAATTTGAAGTCTAACATAATTTTATTAGAATATGCTATTCCAGCGTCACGCCCTCGCTTCACTCCGGTTCGAGTAAAAATATCATATCCATCTGGAACAATGTATTCTTTGTAATAATGTATTGTCTTCAAATGCTCAAAGATTTTTTATAGTTTCCGTGGTTCCGGAAATTACTAATCGAATAGATACAAACTTACAAAATTCACAACTCTCAATAGAATATGGAATAATATCTTAATTTTGTTAAAAATGGGAAATAGCGTGCCGTTCAATTAATATACCTTTAGCAATATTTGTGTTGCCGGTGATGACTTACGGATCTGAGACGTGGGCGCTAACAATGGGCCTCATAAGGAAGCTCAAAGTCACTCAGAGGTCTATGGAGAGGGCTATGCTCGGGGTTTCTCTGCGTGATAGAATCAGAAATGATGATATCCGCAGTAGAACTAAGGTTACCGACATAGCCCTAAGAATAGCTAAACTGAAGTGGCAGTGGGCGGGGCACATTGCTCGCAGGACTGATGGCCGATGGGGTCAGAAGGTTCTGGAGTGGCGTCCGCGGACCGGAAGACGAGCTGTAGGTAGGCCTCCAACAAGATGGAGTGACCTCGTCAGGATCGCGGGAACGCGGTGGATGCGAAAAGGTCCGACGGGTCTGAGTGGAAAGCCTTGGGGGAGGCCTATGTCCAGCAGTGGACGTCTTTCGGCTGACATGATGATGATGATGAATATTTATCGGTCAGAAGTTAATAATATCCCACATTATTGTTATTTAAAGTTATGCTTTGTTGCATGAATTGAAGTGGGCTACTAAGAAACATTTAATACTTACGAAAGCTCTTCCTTGGTTATCGTAAAGTAATTGGGAGACCGAGAGAAAAGCATAGGGTCAAACTTGTATTTCCTGAGCCGACAAAGCGATTATAATACTGGAGCAACCCACAGCCAGTCAAGACAATAATCTACACGTAGGTATATTATATAGGTATATATTTCTCTATATAAGTATTTATATCGTTGTCTAGTACCCATAGTACAAGCCTAGAGCTTATTTTGGGACTAGGTCAATTGGTGTGACATTGTCCCCTGATATTTATTTATTTATTTATTTATTTATATTCAACGTTTGCACACTCGAGTATACTCGTGAAACAGAAAACGCCAGTGCCAGGGAGGACCCAAGTATTTGTAGATCAAATTACTTTTGCACGCTGAGATAGAACTACAAAGCGAAGTCTAGATGCAGTTAAGCAATCGGTTCGGTGAAGCGCCTCGCGCCCTCGACCCGCGCGCCGCCCGGCGAATTGCCGTGCAACTTCTGTCAGGCGCATTCTTTCCTTTCTGGTGGACGAACTCTAATTCGCAATTGAATAATACAAATAAATATTAAAATGTTTCATATAAATTAAGTTAAACTGTGAAATCAGTTGGTTTTGCCACTGAAGACCACAAGTCTAAAACTTTTAGTTCCATTGCCAAGCATAGGTAACGTTGGAAAATAACATGTTGTTTTTTAAGACTGTATGAAGTACGATACCTGAAGGTTATTTATTAAGTTTTATTTAATAAATAACCTTCAGATATCGTCGGTCTGGGTGTGACCTCTCGTAAGTATATGCAAACTGAAAAAAATATCAAGAGACAAAAAACTGCTAAGTCATTAACGAGAACCTTTATGTTGCCCGTGATAATATTTATTACCAGATGCCACGCAGGTCTTACGAGGTTACATCATATGAATGTTTGTTACAAGATGTCGCTTCTTGTCGTTTTTTGTCGTCAAAATGAATTATAACGCAGGAAAGATTTACGAGTTAACTCCACCGGAAAACATTTTGAAACTTTCTGCATCAAAACCTCGCTTTACCAAAACATCTACCTAGATCAACGATATAATTTTTCTATTGAACTAAGAAACGTCGGTGATCTCAACAGTCCTCCTGGGCATTCCATCAAGCACCTTCCTCTCCTCTTCGTTTCCCCGGTGAATCCACATTTTAATCCACAAAAGTTATTTGTTGCGGTAGTTAATCGAGTCGTTATCGGCTCGGCGCGGCCGGCAATAAGCGGCTCCGGGGATTACCGACCGGTCGCCCTCAAAGAACCGGATCGTTGCGATGTATTTTTTGTTTGATTCCTAATCCTCCTGTAATTTGCTGATTCAGGAGAGTATTATCGATGATTATATTTATTGTTGACAAGTTGGCCTAGTTGGTAGTGACGCTGCCAGTGGAGCTAGCGGTCCGGGTTCTATTCCCGGTATGGTCAAATGTGTGATGAGCACGAGTATGTATTTCTGAGTCTTGAATGGTTTCTATGTTTGTAAGTATATAAGTTGTCTAGTGCTCATCCGATTTCTTAAAACTTCAATTTCCAAAAACATTAAACGGCAAGTCGAAATCACCCATTGTACAAGCTGAAGTCAGAGCATTGTTGACATTCAAGTCATTCAACTTATTTGGATGCGGTTTTTTTAATTTGAAATTTAGGTTTTATGAAAATCGATTGGGCCGTTTATGAGATATCGGCTCTGAAAGCAAGAAAAGTGAAAGTCCCCCAGAATTGCATTGCCTACGGGCCCGACGTGATTAGTGCGGCCCTGAACGCGCGCGGAAACTTTCGATTGTCATTCAACACTTCGGCATCGAATTGTAAACCGAGTTGTGTAAGAAAACTGTACCCAGCAATACACGGCGTGCTGCGAGCAAGTAACTAAGTTTTGTGTTCCATGTTGTCGTCTGTAGCGCTCAACAGCCATCGCCCGCAGCCGGCGCCGTCCGGCTGGCTGATGCATCAACGAAACTTGCCAATACCATGCAGTGTGCTTCGAGTAACAAAGCAAGGAGTTCGATGGCAAGCACTATGTATCCGTCTATTTGACTCCTAGACTAGGTAACAACAGCTGACGACATGTTTAGCCTAATTGGTAGTAATGGGGGACCCTTGTTGAAATTGTACACTTAGAGAATGAATAAACTTTTTTTTTTTTTTTTTTACCCTCATAATGGGCAATGTTTGTGTCATAAGCACGATAACTTGTTTCTGAGTCTTAGATGTTTTTTCTATGTATTTAAGTATATATTCATCTGTGTAAGTATTTATATCATAGTATTAGTATCATCATCATCATGTCAGCCAATAGACGTCCACTGCTGGACATAGGCCTCCCCCATGGCTTTCCACTCAGACCGGTCTTGTGCTTTTCGCATCCACCGCGGTCCCGTCTGACGAGGTCGTCACTCCATCTTGTTGGAGGCCTACCTACAGCTCGTCTTCCGGTCCGCGGACGCCACTCGAGAACCTATTAGTATATTTGCTGTTTATCATTTATTTATTGATGAATTATTGATGTTGTTTGAAATTCATGGATTATAATCCATGAATACACGTGTAAGTTGTGCCTCCAACATTATCTTCTATCTTCCCCGACCTCATGTGAGCCTATTAGTTCAAGCGGCCTCTAGCCGTGCCCGATCAGCTCCAGCCGTGACGGCCAGCCACCGGCCACTCACGCAAACTCACGCGCAAATTCGTAATTTAATTGCTATACGTAGGTAAGGTTAGGTTCGATTTATAATCGTTTTCCTTACGCCTCGTTAAAATTTAACACATTTTGTACGTAGCAAATGTCAAAACGCTACGGCGCGTAAGGAAAACGATTCGTTTCTTGAATATACGAACCGGGCATTAACCGATATCAAAAAATCACGACGGGATAGGTGGTCATAATGTGACAGCTTGTTTCACAGGTCAACGAAGACTGACTGACACTGCTACGAAGTTAGCGGTTCTGGGTTCAAATCTCGGTGAGGTCCGACATTTGTGTGATGAGCGCGAATATTTGTTCTTGAGTCATGGATGTTTTCTATGTATTTAAGTATATGTTTATGTATGCTGTGGGTACTAGACAACGATTTAAATACTTAAATAGAGAAACCCATTCTTAAATACATAGAAAACATGAGTCAGGAACAAATATTCGCGCTTATCGCACAAGTATTTGCCCTTACCGCGATTTGAACCCAGGACCGCTAGCTTCGTATGCAGGGTCACTACCAACCAGACCAGCGCGACGTCAATATACTCGTAATTACAATATGCAATACTATGTAACATTATGAGCTAAACCGATGTTAACTAAAGAAATGTCTAAAGATATAGAAATAAAATAAAAATCTGGAAAAATCTCTAAAAAATATCACCTTGACATTTTCAATAATTCCATAATCAATGACCTTTATCCTCTTTTTGGGGGACAAAGAGGTCCCGAAGGTTGTGTTGGTCGTTACCCCCCGACCCGCGCCGCCCGCGCCCCTCCCCTCCCGCGCCCGGCGGACAATCGCGCTGATTGCGCCCACGCAATCAATGCGCTCGTCGATCCCACGGAGCCTGTTGCGGCGCCCAAACAGCGACAATGGGCGCAGAATGTCTAAGAGATTTCAGCCTCTTGTTAGAAATACAAAATGACGAGATCTTTCTTTTATCGCCAAATTTTTATTATGACTGGTGTAAAAGAGAAAGTGTGGTTAGTGACAGAAATATTTCTATTTATATTTTTCTATTGTAATATGACAATTCAGACAATTTCTTGCACGCTGCGTACTTAGTCCAAATAAAATATTATTAATAACTATTAAGTAGGTACCTAGTACTCTACATAAAGAAAATACATTATTATTTGTAACTGAAAGACATATTTATGTTCTCTTATTGAAATGATAACTTCTTATGGAAGGGTAAACCGTTACGTAACGCGTTACGGCACCAGCATAAAGGTTGGAAAGCATAGAGGGAGTATAAAACAACTAATAGGATAGTACTTTTGGCACCCGTTGCAAATGCCGTTCGTTAAAAAGAGACGTCTATATATGACCTCTTTCAACACTCTGCATTAGTTTGCGTAAGTTTGCAGTCAGTTAAACAATTTCAATATTAAATAGATCAACTTAGATTTTTTTTTTTTTTTAGATTAGTTTAAGTTATCACTTTTGTCGGGGGTCCCGAGACACACACGTTTTTCTAAATGTATGTATAATTGTTTAAAGTATATAACTACAATCAACTAACGCGCACGCAGCCTACATAGTTAAGTTATTTTAGACTTTAAGTTAGAATAATGTAATTTTTAAGTTTAATCAGTTAAATACTGATTGTTCATAATTATTATTATTATATTCTTTTATTTTGTATTTAACTGGGGCCCGTAACAAAGGGTATCCTAGCTCGGTCCCCAGAGCCGCTGTTTCAATTTATAAGTTGTTATGTAATAAACATTTTTCATTTTTCATTAACTAAATAAAAGTCCAAATTGAACTCGAGTGGAGAGGGTTCCTTACGATTCTTATAGCTTTCCTGATGAGTAAATAACAATTAAACAATTATTATTTTTAAGCTCAGTGTTTTTGGAAATAAGGGGAAGAATATTTATTTAAAACTAATCATATTCATTAATCTACATTACACGCCCGTGATAGGGTCAAACAATTCATATTATGTGGTAATAAATAACTTAAAGAGTCTAGTAGATTCGAGTAGGTAGGGGCAAACCGGCTGTGACAAACAGAATCAGACTTACGGACAATCAAAGAAGGGTTCTCTTTTTCATTACGAGGCGAGTAATTGAAAATACACGCCCTAAAATGTTGTTAGTACGCTCTGACGGGACAACTTAAACTCATCGGTTAATAATCCATCCAGCGAGTTTCAAAGAAAGTTGCGGGTGGTAGGACCTTTTGCAGAGTCCGTCCAGATCGCTACCACCATCTTATCCATTAACCTACCGCTAAACCGCAGTGTTCGCATTGTTTTGTTCCGGTTTGAGGATAAGACAGCCGGTGTAGTGACTAGCATAGAGGCATTCCATGTTAGTCCTCAGGGTTGGCAACGCATTTGCAGTCTTGTGAATGCGAATGTCTATGGGTCACAGTTTCCACTTACCATCAGGTAGCCTGTGTGCCCGTTTGCCTTCTCTATGCCATAAAAAAAAGTTTCTTAGAGAATAACACTGAACAGCTGAAGGCTGGTACCATCGAGTATTTACCAATCAACCATTTACAACCCATTCCGAGCCGTTACGTCGACGACAGGTGTCAAAATACTCAGTTTTCGAATCGTGCAACATGACAACACGGTAGCACAGAGCACATAATAAGACTACGGCAGTTGAGTGTCGGCAGTAGTTGGCAGGCAGGCAATTAGGAGCCGTTCACGGGTGACAGCCCAGAGAGATGCCTGCAGGAGGGCATCCCCGCGTGGATGATCGCACGCGTTCCTTGTTCTAGGAAATTGACGGCGCCTGCAGTGTATTACAAATAGGGCAAGGTAGATAAAGCAAATGTTATACAACCAGGTATATTTTACGACAGCTCCGCACAATGCTTCCAAGATTAACTACTGAATTTGTTTTATTAAATGGTTTTATTCTACGAGTAATACATGATGTATTTTTGTTGTAGATTTAATTAGTCATGTTGTATCATTTTTAAACAACTTTAAAAAACGAGGAGATCCTCAATTATTCTGTTTTTTTAATGTGTATTTCTCCGCCATTTGCACCCGATTTTAATAAACCTTTTTTTTCTGAAAATATGGCTAGAAGACATAACTAAATACAATGTACCTACAGTCGGCCAGTTAAAAATATTAAGCATACTTAGTCTTTATAATTATCAAAGCCATTGACATGTGACTTTCCATTTTCAGGTTAAAGTTAATTATGAGTTACATGACATACGAACATCGGTTTCTTGCCAAATCGCCGTGACAATATAGCATATACGCCCTTGTCTCCCACTTAAACAAAGTCGAGGAGCGGCGTGCCAGTTCATCGCCCGCCGTAATCCCGCACGCGCCGGCCGCGACCCGCTGCGTGCGCGCGGCGTCTCGCGCGCGACACGGAAACGCTCTACGGCGGCGATTACGCCCCGCGACCCCGCAATAATCGTAACTCAGCGACATCGCCGGCCTTTAATAGCAGAGTGGTGTTGCCGTAGTTTATCCTCGAACACGTGGCCGAGAGTGCTGACCATATGGTCTAAGATCCGAATAGGAGACGCCCTTCACCCAGCTGTTTATTCGATAAAAAGTATTTTATATCAAATTTAATATGTTCAGTAATATATAGATAGGTAGGCTGAATTTTTTCAGTCCAGTATATAATTACTTAATTGAAAATTAAAAACGCACTTTTTTTTAAATTGCAACTATTTGCTTAATAGACAAATTACATACGAATCGAAAGTATAAAGCCTATAATAGAATATGAAAACATTACGTTGTCTATTTTGTTCCCATCATATAACTATTGGCTTGGCAGGTATAAAGCAGGTAAGTCGTTAGTAATAATTTGCACCAAACTTAATAGTTTCGATGGGTATGTAATTTGTCTATTATTCAAATAACTGCAGTTTTGAAAAAAAAATGCATTTTTTTTTTAAGTATACTAAAAATCAGCCCAACTATTCGCCGTATATTACTTAACATATTAAATTTGATATAAAATACTTTTTATCGAATAAACACCCCGGTGAAGGGCGTCTCCTATTCAGATCTCCTAATAATACATTTAATAAAGTGTTTTGCCATCGTAATGCGAGGCACAAAGTTTTAAAATTTTGATAAAATAGCTAGATCGATTCGACCTCCTTCATACTAAATTTGATGAAAATCGTTAGAGCCGTTTCCGAGATTCAGATGATATAGATACATATATAATAATATACATAATTGCCTAGCCGCTAAATGTCCGTTGCCTTGAGCTACACCATATTAATAATGCACCTTTGAGTATTCACTAAGAGTGTAGTTCATGTTGCTACACGTAAGTAAATTCAATGACTAGGCAAAGTTCAAAAGTCCAAAACACAAGCACAGGTCGGTCGTAAGGCAAATCAATCAGAGTCCAGTTAACAAAACGAGAAGAATTCAGAAATTAAACGTTACGAGAGCAGAAGTAACTAACTATAAGTTATTTCACAATAAAAGACGTGATTCCTTTCTTAAGACAAAAGAAGAACGAATTTATTTGTTCATAAAAAGTATTACATGGCTTTATTGATGGCCAGTACCAAATTAGGTTCGGCCAAATAAAAAACAGTTTTTATGTTACTAACAACAGACTCTTTATTACACATTCTAACTTATTACGTTTGAAAGTCGAATCCAGCAAATTATTCAGCAACTGGCGAAAATTACTTCTGGTCTTTGAATTCGGAGATTTTTGTTTTTTTTTTTATAACAAAAATCAAATTTAGATTAGCTCAATGGTAAAACTTTCACTTTCGGCCAATTTGATTGTAACTTGCGTCAAGGTTGGGAAACTGAGTATGTTATGTATTGTGTGAAAGTACTGTTTGTGAGGATAATGTCGCAAAAAAAAATTCTTGACAAATTCTTTAAAAATTCTTTACTTGTAAACTATAAAAAATCGGCCAACATACATGGGGTATATTCGGATTTTTAGACGTCAGTCTTTGGACCACCCTGTATATACAAGAATTGCTCGTTGAAAGGTATTAGATTACACACATGAGCTTTTTAAATAAGTTAGGTTAGACTTTTGACCACAAAACATAATTAAATAATGCGGGAAGTATCTCTCTGCGAAATGAAAGTTTGTAAAATGATGATTTGGTAAAACATTAGAGAACCCAATAAGCTACATACAGTGACCATTTGTGAACCTTGTCACCTTACAATAAGGCTCACTAGTTATATACTAGTTATAACAGTGATGCTGTCTGTACGTAGCTACCTTGATTGCAATTTTTGCTTGTTCTCCTCAGAGAAATCCCTTTTGCCGTAACGTCATGTAATTACGGGATTGCAGAGACGAACTTGTCCGGGTTTAGTGATCATCCGGCGCCGGCATTGGGAAGCCAAGGAGGCTAAGTCGTACTGATGAAACCAAAACCTCCCTAGAAATGTTTCTTCTTGCATCTGAACAGCTGGACCGTTTTTTCTATTACAAGACGAGAAATTTATAACATACTTTAATGAACACTTACGAGTATCTTACAGAGTATTATAAATGCTAAAGTTTGTGCGTGTGTTAGTTTGTTACTCCTTCACGCTGCAATGGCTGAACGGGTTTGGATGAAATTCGGAATGTAGATAGCTTATACCCAGGATTAACACACAGGATAATTTCACGACGGACAATTTAAAAGTTCGCGGACAGAAGCTAGTCTTACAGATAAATAACGCACTACAGGGTGACTCCATTTCAAACATGATATCTCTACAAGGCCTAACTGATTTTCATGACGCATAGCTTAGTACGAAGCTAATAACCATTCCAGTTAATTCGGCTCCCAAACACAGACATACAGACATACAGACAAACAAATGCAAAGAGGCCCCGTTACACCCGATACACTGTTAAATTTATAACACCCTTTTTTGGTACAGGGTTAAAAACCACAAAGAAACAATACCAATAGCAATAAAACAGCCTATTTCAGCTAACTACAAATAACGAAAATATCCACAGCAGTCAGCCTAATCTCTTTTATTCGCCTAAATCTGTTCTCGTAGAACAAAAGCGTACAATAAAAGTCAATCCAATTTAATAAAACTTGTTAAACGAAGTATCGGCGTGGCGCCCCGACACGTGTCCCGCGTGTCACGCCGCCACTAGCGACGCTCCGCGCTTCACGCCGCGTGTCAAGCCCGCGCGTAGCGCGTGACGGGACGTGACGAAATAAAGAACACGGCTAGAATGAGCGACGTTCGACGCAGACAGAGCCAGGTGCACTACGCTAGTGGTGATTGGCGGTTAGTTTTACGTGCTAGTAAAATTTCTCGTTAGTCGTAAAAGTAAGATTCGCCGTTAACTGTATAACATTAAAAGTTTGATGTGCGATCCGAACACGTGCTCTTCTAAGCTATATAAAACTACTTAAAGTTTTAGCGAGAATTTGTGCCTATTTGGGATTATTATTTTTGGGGCGATGGAGCAAGATCATGCCTGACTGGATTGCAAGTAACGGCAGCCGGGGGAGAGGCAGACCAGAAACAAGATGGCGGGACGGCAAGGATAACCAGTACAAGAGATGACTGGAGACGTATTTGAGACGTGAAGGGAGGCCTTTGCCCAGCAGTGGGAAATTACACGGGCTATTTAGATTTAGACTGGTTTCTGTTTTGCTTTGGTTTATACACTCACCAGTTATTCTACGAAAACCTTGGCTTGGCTTGGTTGGTGGTGGTGGTGGTGGTTAATAATGCGCACCGACCAATTCGTCAGGGGTGAAAGCTAACACTTCATGGGAAAAGTCTCCACGTTACGCCACAAAATGACGTGGCGAGGACATTAAAGGGGTTGACTGACCCCACGCCATTACATGCCTAAGTTTAACACTACCTATGTCAATAGGCTATATTTTTAAATTATTCTTTATTAAGTACGTAACAAGCGCACGTACTACATTGATATTTCCTTGAGATTCGCTGAACTCGCTTGAAAAACGCTGTTTCTATCATGGTGCTGGCCATATGAACAGTGTGACGTCACACGCAAGTAATCAATAAACAAGTTCATTTGCAGCACAGATTATAAAGGGAAGATGTTTATTTGTGTGTGACGTCACCGAGCTGCAAACCATTTTCATAGCTTTCCTGCCACAGATAAAGTAAATAATGTGGTTTTACGCTATTATCTGAGAGGATGACCACAATTATTCTAGTATGCCATTTTCGGTGTTGTGAAATAGCCTTTTATCGTTTAATTTAGAAACAAACGACAAACACAACATGTTTCTGCTTCAAAGCTCAGGGTAAATTTAATCAGATAACCTTTCTCCCTGCTACTTTAGCTGACTGTTAACGTAATCCTTTACGCATCAGGTTAATCCCGACCGACGGAAACAAAGTAAAAATGACCGCGGCCGTCACGTCCGGAGCGTGTCGTGGTTATTATATCATGAGGGGGCTAATTGGGTTTAAACCACCCCCCCCCCCATTACCCCTCGTCACGCGCGTGATAATCTTCAAATTAGTGCGAAAGGAGACGGATATGCGCCGATCAGCGGTGGGCTTATTAGCTCTTCTAATAACGATCATCGGCCTATGTATTGGTCAAAGATAAGATAAAAAAAAGATAAAAGATGTTTATTCAGTAAGTAGGCCGCACGGGCACTTTTACACGTCAAAATCTACCAGCGCTTCACAAGAGACCACTGCTGAGAAGAAACGCCTCAAGAAACTCAACAGTCAGTCGTTTTTTAAAATGGGTACTACTTATAATATTATACAATTATAAAGCTTAACCTAGCATGATATAAAACAATGAATTTAACATAAAATTAAAATAAAAATAAAAAACATTCAAGCGCAGCTTGTGCAGGAAAATGTGTCAATATATGTATACTTTCCTATGACAGTGCAAGACAACCACCACATACAAAGTTTCGATACATTCTCCTACAGAAACCGTGTCCCCTAGACAATATACAATATTTAAAGATAAAAGATAAAGAGATAAAGATAAAGAGAAATTTATTCACAACAATACAAAAAATTACATTACATAGATACAAAAAGAACAAGACACAGAGAAATTGTTGCGAAATGGTCCCAACTCAGCATGTGCTGGCTGTAAAGCCAACGCTGGTCTTCCGTTGGGACCGCTCGGTGAAAACACGGAAGGTGATACAGACATTACAACATTTACAAGTAATTTACATATTTTTATGCCTATTTTATTAGTCAGTTATTTAGGTGTTTAGTTAAGTTTAGGCCAAGCATTTTTATCTGTTAGATAGTCCTCGACCCTATAGTAAGCTTTAGACATCAACGACTTTTTCAAGTAACTTTTAAGTACTGGAAATGGTAACTTTAAAACTGAAGTGAAAGTGAGCCTGATAACGGTTTTGGGGCTTCAATGGGACTAATTTCAAACTGTAAACACTAAAATATATTTTAAGGGCGATAGACCCAATTCTCGTGTATAAAAAGTTCTCTAAGGGGGAAGAAAAACATCGTCACCAAACCTGCACATTGAAACCGCTGAGTTTGTAAGAGGGATAGTGGCACAAATGTACATGACTGGAAACTGGATGGGAGTGTATCCGAGAAAGCCCGCTCGTTATTCAATCATCAATGGATAGAGACGTGATTTAATAACGGCCTGCGCAAGCGCTAGTGAAGGATTTAATTATCGGTTTACATTTTACAGGAATAATAATATTATAAATATGAACGTTTGGATGTTTGTTACTCAATCCCGCCAGAACGGCTGAACGGACCTCTGGATGAATGACACAGAGATAGATTTATAGCCTGGAATAGCATATAGGGAAATTGGACAGTTGCCAAGGGAATAGCGATAAAACACTTCTGTACGCGGACGGAATCGCGTGCAAAAGCTAGCTTGGTATAATTGTCACTGCTTTGAGAAGGAGCCGTGCTATTCGCCGGGTTGTGCAGCCACTTAAGTGAAAGAAGTGAAGGCTATAGATAAGCTCTGCGACGCCTGAATTGACCCTGGACTCGCAGACAACTCCAAGCTATGGCCCAGCGAGTGAACAACAAAATTCACATGACTTATATACAAGTAGGTATGAATTCGGAAGTTAGTTGCTTCATGCCCGGTTCCTATATTCAAGAAACGAATCGTTTTCCTTACGGGCCGTAGCGGTATGAACGACATTTGCTACGTACAAAATGTGTCATATTTTAACGAGGCGTAAGGAAAACGATTCGTTTCTTGAATATAGGAACCTGGCATTAGTGATTAATGCCACGAATCATTATTTATCTTCGCGTTGGGAAAAATATTACAGTATGTGTACGAATATATTTTATTAAACGCTATTACGAATCTATATTTTATGAACACATTGTATTATAAAATCACATGGCACCAGCACAAATCCAAACACGAAAAAAATCAAGTTAAATTTGGAAGGGTGATGAATCGGACGACCAATCGGTAGTAGGAGACGGGAAAACAATTTTTCATCACACTTGCTCGTAAATGGTGTTATTCCATGCCTGTATACAGAAGGACAATGGACTAAATTGTTCCCGCGGGAATTATGGCGAGTTTGTCATCCCTAGGGAGTAATGACTTTCTTTTTAAAATTTGCAACTCTTTCGTACATCATTTCTGACTAAGGAGGTTTAATTTTCAGCCAAAAATTAAATCGGTTTCTAATTTCATCTTTATACGCTTCATTAAACTTCATTATTTTTATACCTATTTCAAGTTTATATCAACATTTATCATTAATTTTAGTAATTATACATTTTTATCAAATTGGTTAAATCTGGCTCGAATCCAGGTCGAAACTAAACGCAGTTATTATCTGTGGTCTACCACATCACCTGAGGTGTGGTGACCTCTAGGTCACAAAAAAAATATCGTTTCCATTTACGTTCCCGTTCGTCAAAAGTTATTTCTTTATATTTTGCAGAGTTAAAGTGTTTTTCCTCGCAAATGTGATGAAAACCATTGTGTGTATCACAGGCAGTAAGGGGATTACTAACTCGAGTCATTAAAAGCCCTCCGCCTTCGGCGTCGGGCTTCTAACACTCTCGTTAGTAATTCCCTTCATGCTACCCTTGATGCACAATGTACTATTATGTCAGCCAATTTGGACGCGTATTCTGAATCATGGGTAGAGAGCCGGAATCATCCTAAGCCGGTTACTTGCTGGCCACAACACCCTGTCCACACTCGTCAGCTATGTGTCCAGCTTTTGTCCACCGACACGGGCGGCGGCTCCCGGCGAACGGCTCGAGTCGGCACTGCGGCGGGCCGGGCGCGGGGCTTGAGGTCCAACTTCGAAAATCGAATTTTGAAGTTACGTTAGCACCATCCCTGTCACTCGTCATTCGAGACTAAATCGAGAAAAAGAGATGGGAGTTAACGTAACGTCGAACTTCGATTTTCAAAGTGGGGCCTCTTGCGTGGCGCTGGAGCCCGTAGGGCGGAGCGCGCGGCCAGTGGAGCAGCCACTTCACTCGCCGATCAGGCCCCTTGTGCCAGGGCTGCCACCGTGAGAGTAATCATTGCTAATACACTTATTGTACGGGTAAAATACCACGATCCGATCATTAGTGAAGTATAATTATAATGCCAAGGTTTAGTACTTGAAATTGTATAGACACAACGTTGAATAAAATTATTAAATAAAACCTGGTAGGTGTTTCTCCTAAACGAATCGTTCTTAAATTTGACGTTTGAAAGATCAGCGAGTTGAAGCTGTCCCGTGAGAGAGTAAAAGCCAGTTATTTATTTCTAGTTAATATTTTACAGCCCGGACACGTTATCCATTTTGTATTTGAACCACTATTTTATTTCTAGTAAATATTTTACAAATCAGGACGCGGTCAAGGAAAGTAAACGTCAAAATCAAAAGGAAAAATAACTTGAAGAATGATGAATACATAACTAAATTTTTGACACCAGAAAGCGGGTTAGGAATCTTATTATTAATAATAATGGTTTCAAAATTGAATTCTAAAAATATGGTGTATCACATTTGACTTGTGTTACACTGTCAGTTAAGAGTCTTACATTTATAGATTTCACGCACACTGAAGAACAAACTGAATTATCTTTAACAGCAACGGATAAATTCCTATTAAAGTAATATTAAAAGATGGTTTAGTTTCGCGGCAACCCTGGCGGCTGCGCCGGTCCCGTGCTTCTTCGTGCCGGCGCCGTCCCGCGCCTAATCTCCGCAATCCGCAAAGCATGCCAATCGCTCGATGCGTTAGCAACATGCGCCGATTTGCGTCCAAGGCTCGCTCCCGAGCTAACTAGGGATGTGCCGTTCTCGCGATTTCGACACTCGCCTACCTTTACTTTTAACTAAACGTCAACACGAATCAATGCGTGACCCTAGGCATTATTCTGTTGAAAATAAGCGTCGACAAACTTACCGACGAGACTGTCTTGTCCATCAGCGCTAATAAACTGAGACGACATTTTCGCGTGTCTCCGATCTTGGTCAGTCAACGCTAACTTCAATTAGGGTCAATATATGATGTTGATTTATCGAATTAAGCGTTGAACAACAACCACCAAGGACCCATTATAAACAAAATAAAACCCTTTGCCGGTGGCTCCGTCCGCGTTGTTGGTTATCGCTGTTCCCTCAGGCATTAGCCAATTTTGGGGATAAAAAGTACTCCATATCTGTTTCCAGGCGTTCAAACCTGAAAACAAAACATGGTTACGTTCGAAAGGTTAATAATGCCGGTATACTGACTAGCATAGAGGCATTCCATCTTGGTCCTCAGGGTTGGCAACGCATTTGCAGGCTTAGGCTTGCAGTCTTGTGAATGCGAATGTCTATAGGTCATAGTTTCCATCCATCAGATGGCCTGTGTGCTCGTTTGCCTTCTCTATGCCATAAAAAAAAACTATTAAGAAAAAGGATAAGAAAGGCACGCACGACCGTGAACCCCGTTTGTTTTCGCGCGCATATTACGTTAGGATAGTCAGATGGAGTTTGACCATTTCAGTTATACAATATTCTGTGTTGCACTCCCGCTGCGATAACTGAGCGGAGCGCTGATGTTTATGCGAGCTGCTAAAAAACACTTCACACAAGCCTATTTGCCCAATTAACGTCTGGCAGCGTAAACAGATTTAAGTTGACGGCGTTTAAGTTTACGATTTAAATAATTTTGTCATTTTTTCACGGGTAAATTTATCTCCGATCAACAACTGACACTCTACAAACTAATTTTCAGGGACCATGAGGACAAGCTCTAAATTTTAGAGCTTGACTTGACATTTAAAACATCCCGGTTCTTCGGCTCCTTCGGTACTGAGTTTGTGACTAGACTAATTATCATTTTTTCCACTCTCCGACCGACCGGGTGACGCTTTCTCCCGGCCGATTCGCACAAGCTCGGTTTAATTCGGATGCGAAAGACGTTTTTTTTTTTTTAATGTGTGTTAATTTTTTACTGGCTTATTTTGCCATTAGTTGATTTGTTTGGTCATTTGTTGATTTATTTTGCCTTTTGTTGATTATTCTGCATTAAATAATTAATAATTATCACTTACTGGTGTTTGTTTCCAGTGATGACTTACGGATCTGAGACGTGGGCGCTAACAATGGGCCTCATAAGGAAGCTCAAAGTCACTCAGAGGGCTATGGAGAGGGCTATGCTATCCGCAGTTGAACTGAGGTTACCGACATAGCCCGAAGAATAGCTAAACTGAAGTGGCAGTGGGCTGGGCACATTGCTCGCAGGACTGATGGACGAAGGAGTCAGAAGGGTCTGAAGTGGCGGCCGCGGACCGGAAGACGAGCTGTACAAGATGGAGTGACGACCTCGTAAGGATCGCGGGAGCGCGGTGGATGCGAAAAGCACAAGACCGGTCTGAGTGGAGAGCCTTGGTGGAGGCCTATGTCCAGCAGTGAACGTCTTTCGGCTGACATGAGTGAATGATTGAATGAACTGATGTTTTATCTAACAAATTAACCATTAAACAAAAAATATACAAATAATTTACTCAGTACCGAAAAGTACCGAAATCCCGGGAATTCCGGGTTCTGACTCAGTACCGGAAATCTTAGTCCCGGTTCTGGAAATGTTACCGGTACTGCATGTCCTAGCTGGAAATCGGGCCAATTGCCGTCCAGATCAAGGTTAAATAGGGACGTCCCGCATCAATCAGGACAACGCAACACCAGCCGGACCGCATGCGCAGCCGCAATCAACTTATTTGTATGAAATAAGCCATTTAGCCTATTTAATGCTGTACGGGGCGCTCAGCGCCTCCCATCATCGGTTATTGCAATTATTAGTTATATTTGGAAAGTTTAGCCCACGGGCATTTCTACGGAGTTTCAACTTATGTCATACATTATTGATTTACTGATTGGTATTCTATTGACATTGGTATCGTGAACCTAATCCACCAGGCGCACCATGCAGACAATAAAACTTGGCAAGAGCATATCGGACATTGCATTAAACTTGATAAAGTCATACACATAATGTTTTGTTAATAACTGTCCAATCATTTGTCACACATCTATTTTTACCCCTGCTTTACAAGTATGGGAGGTACCCTAAATTTTATGGAACCAATATCTACTTACTTGATTTCTTACGGTTTTTTTTTATAACCTACTCATAGAAATTCGTATTTTTTAGTATACGAGGGTCAAACTGAAAGTTTCGGGAATAGAAAAAAATATGCAGTTAAATCGAATAAAAGTATTTTTATCGTTTTTCAAAGTATTCTCCTTTATATTTTATGCACTTTTCCATGCGATCAAACCAGTCATTAAAGCACTTATTGAAGTCTGAAGTAGGGGTCGACAAAATGGCCATTTTGAAAGCCTCTACTGCTGCTTCCGGCGTCTGAAACCGCTGACCACGCAACTTATCCTTAATTTTGGGTAATGTGAAAAAGTCATTGGGGCTTAAGTCGAGGCTGTATGGAGGATGGTCCAGTAATTCGACTTTTTTACCATCCAGGTACTCAGTTGTTTTCCGAGCGGTGTGAGGGCTGGCATTGTCGTGGTGAAGGATAATGCGGCGACTAGGGTTTTTTTTTCGGAGTTCAGCAAAGATACTCGGCAAACAAATAGTGCTGTACCAATCGGCATTGACCGTTCTACGATCTTCAAGAGGAATAGTAGCCACGTGACCCGATTTGGAGACAAACGTAGCCACCATCTTTTTGGCCATGCTGCGAGAACGAATAACTTTTGTCGGCTTGAGCTCATCTTCGTAGACCCATACTCGAGATTGGTTTTTATTTTCAGGCTCATATGCATATATCCAACACTCGTCACCGGATACAATGCTAAAAACTGCAGTTGAGCTTCCTCCGTTGAATTTATTCAAAGTTCTGAGGCACCAATTGACAGGAGTCGTTTTCTGCTCCTCAGACAATTAGTGAGGGATCCAACGGGAAAACAACTTTCGCACGCCTAATTGTTCCTGTAAAATGATTTGTATCTGACTCATTCCAATGCCCAAACACTCTTAAATCTCCCGATATGACACATGTCGGTCTTCTTTTATCAGCTGACGCACAGCATCGAC
This sequence comes from Acleris sparsana, assembly GCA_923062465.1. Classification (NCBI taxonomy): domain Eukaryota; kingdom Metazoa; phylum Arthropoda; class Insecta; order Lepidoptera; family Tortricidae; genus Acleris; species Acleris sparsana. The sequence goes on from OV281287.1 coordinate 21,634,822, forward strand.
GTTTTCTTGCGTGACTGCCGATTTTGGTCGACTTTCACGCACGTCGTCCGTGAGGGATAGACGGCCACGTTGAAATTCTGCATACCACCGGTATATTGTCGTCTTTGAAGGTGCTTCATTACTAAAAGCAACAATCATCCGGTCTCCACATTGTTTTTGTGATAATCCACTTTTAAAGTCGTAATAAATCATAGCTCTTAAATTTTCACGGGACAATTCCATTTTCAGCAGCGACTCGACGACTTTTTTTTTCTATGTGGCCAGTGTGTTAAAATAATGAAACTTTAGAGATTATAAAAAGGTATGATATGTGTCAAAAATATGTTTCTAAGTATTAGATTCCCGAAACTTTCAGTGCAGCCCTCGTATTTACATATCTATGCGTTTTTATCAAAATTCGCCGATGTTTTTTTACTCATACTTTCTGTGCATGGTCTTTTCTTCTTATCTCTCACTCATATTTTGTGGATGAGGTGACGTCATCAATTATATCCGTATTTTTGATCTGTAATCTGTAACTAATTACTTAATTCTAACGAAAAAAATACCCCTTTAGTCATAAACGTACAATTAACCTATGTTAAAGTTTTCCTTATAAATTTCTGGCAGATTCGAATGTCACAATGAAGGAAAAGGGCAAAACGTTAGTATTTTAAGCCCACTTTAGCTATTGCGCTTTAATGAATATGAGGCCTAATGTATTAAAACTAAATGCGTGGTATAGGCCATTACCTAAAGCCTGATTGTTCCACAAACGGTTTTGTTGAACCTAACACACCAAGTTTTATTTACTCATCGGCATCTTAAAACTAAATTTAAACATTTTTATTCAAAAAGATAAGTGTTTGTAGAGAAATCCTTTGTGTAAGCATTGAACTTCTTAACTGTTGTACATTTGCCCAATAAGACGTACGAGTATAAACACGGTTTTAATACCTACAATATTAGTCCGCATTTTCAGTGGAAATGCCCAATAAGTACAGTCAGCTTCGTGTCGGAGGCATTAGTATGGAAATTCGAGTAGTCCCCGCCGCGGGCTAATGCCTAATTATGATATTTCATTTACGCCGCATCCAGAAGCCCTATTATGACAATCGAAGTTACGTTAGCTCCATCCCTTTCTCTCGATTTAGTCTCGAGTAACGGGTGACAAGGACTCGGTACTCGAGGTTTCCAATTTAGTGCTTTGTGGTAACCATCCTGAGCCCTGCCCGCCGCCGCCGCCGGCTAGGTCCGGCGTGGAGCGTCGGAGGAATATGCCATTGTGTCAACACTGTCAACAGGCTAACATCCCTGAGGGCCCTGTCAAGATGCACTACGCTAGTTAGCATTTCTAGTCGGTTCTTTCTTAAACCAATCGCGTCACTGGTAGATGACGTGATACGAAAAGTCACGTGATCTACCAGTGAGCACCTTGGCACGGCCCTCTGATCCATATACTTCGTCTGTTGGTCACTCTCACTCTGGGATTAGAATTCATTTAAATGTAAACGATTTTTCTTTTACAAGAAGGCCGCGTCTTTTACCAAGGCTACAAGGCCCCTCAGGCGATTAACAAAAAAAAAAAAAAAAATACTGTTTCGATGTCACATATTGATTCAAGTGCCATTAATTATGTGTGAGAAGGCCAATTAATACAAGATATGAAACATCTGTAAAAATAAACTGTTCCAGTTCAATACGTACCTACTTAAGCAATAAAATATTTTACATTCATTTATATTTCAGTGGCAAAAACTATCCGCGATCGGCATGAAACCCGGATCGGCGGCGATCGGGCATTTGTCACCGTCAGCGTGGGCGCGCGTCGCCCGAACCATTGCTACTCTTAGCTGAAACCTCAAACGGAACTTCATTCAGGACGCGCAATGGTTGTTAAAATAAAACACATGCGTCTTAAACAGCTCATTTGAAAGACGACTGTAATATACAAAGATTAAGAAAGGTTTTTGTTTGATGGGGCAGGATAAAGCCCCGGGCTGCAGCGGACGCGCGATCAATCTTCCGGAGCGTTTTTCCGCGTCCGCCGCGCGCCTGACGTTTATTCCTTCTCAAAGGTTTTCGAGGACGTCGTGATTTCGTGATTTCCGATGGACGTGGGCCGATTACAAGATGATTTTATTAGTCTATTAATTAAACAATCGATTGTAACTTCATACTGTTGAAGGGTGTCTTCGATTCCTACTGTGAAATACGATTCGATTCTTACGTAATACGCTCATAATCTCACCCAAGTAATACATATGACGTCTTTAAAACTAGCATATTCCTGATTGTTTAAAATATCGGTTGACCACATTGCATTAAGAGATTTTTAGGCCACTTATATTATGTGAGAGATTCTCGTCTTTGGACCGTATTACAATTTTTCCCTCATTATTTTGAATCATTTCATACCGTAATATTGTATTGAGACAATCTAAAAAAACCTAACATGTCCAAACTATTGTGGCAGTGTGCAGGACACGTTCCTGACGACTACGCACGTTGGCGTCACGCTGGCCTAGTCGGTAGTGACCCTGCCTACGAACCTAGCGGTCCCGGTTTTCGGTAAGGGCAGATATTTGTGCGATGACCAGTATTTGTTCCTGAGTCTTGAATGTTTTCTATACATTTAAGTATGTATTTCTCTATATAAGTAAGTGTATCGTTGAATAGTACCCATAGTACAGACCTACAGTCAATTTGTGTGAGATTTGTCCCTTGTTTATATAGGTAAAGAAAATGACACTTTTTGAGGCCAATATTTCATAAACGATATATAAAAAAAGGGCTATTCAACCATACCTGACACTGTGTTGTAAGATACAAATACTTTCAGAGGTCTTAGTGCGCGGTCCTAAGATTTACCGGGTTCAAACTTTCAGCTCTGTATGTGCCTCGATAGTTTCCGAGAAAACGTGAGTGTGACGTGCAGACTAACAGACAGACCGCCAAGCAGACGGCGAATTTACTTATAAGTTTGACTTTGAAACCGAAAATTTAGACTGTAAATATTTTAAATCGTACCAAAGATGTAACATATCCTTTTAACGTTCCCGCATAAACCTGGAAAATCAAAAGCTATCTCAACAAACGGCTTGTTCTAGTCAGACGTTACGTAACTCCCTATGCTGTCTGAATACGGCAGTCCGTCTGTCAGTGGACCCTTATCTAATCGGATCGGATCGCTTTGTTCGGCTTTGTTCCGCTGCGGGCGCGCCTTCTCCGCTCACTGCAGCTAGTGCATAGGCGGACCTCCCGGACAGCGCAGCGTACAGACAATGCTACTCAGGAGGAAATACGTGTGAAGTTCTTCTCTGATGCACACAAATCGAGTTTGTAGGGAAAGTCCGCATCGGATTAATATACTACATACACATACATACAATCAAGCCTCTTTCCCGTAAGGGTAGGCAAAGACCACTTTCTTCCAATTGCTACAATCCAGACGAACTTCCCTCGCTTCTTCCACACTCATAAAGGAAGATTTCCACCAAACGGCTCGCATCGAAAATTTAATTAAAAACTGGCAAAGAGCGCTTATGCGCTATCAATGTTGGCTAATATAACCTCAGTTGATGTTGCTATAAAGGGACACTATATAAAAGTTTATCCTCTATTAATTGACATGTGGTGTCATATTTTGGGGCTACTGAACCAATGTTCAATCTACGTTTATTCTCCAATGTAAACGAATTATTTATGATCTTAAATTTATAGAATCATCGAGGAATGTATTTAAAGTTAATAACTTTTTAATTATGACTTGTATATACATACTAGAAATTTGTGTATTTGTTAAAGAATGAAATGACCATTTCAGTAAACAAAGTAAGTGTAAGAAAAACCTGCGATCGCAATATAAACATGACCTTTGCACAGTCAGGTCATCTAGCAACATAATAAAAAAGCACCTTTATCACTGGAATGAATGTATACATGACACTCAACAAATGGCACTCAAAAATTGGTTAATATCGAAAAGTTTCTACAACCTAGATGAATATTTTGTTTATGACTGATTAACACTAAAAAATTTAGTTTTTTAGATCTTAAAGTTAAGTTACCCTATAAACTAAGTATTGTATGTCCGAAATGGGCAAACTGTTGAGTCTGATGTATTACATATAACATCAATTGTACCTACACAGTTTTGACGATAAATATATATTTATCTTTATCTATATCGTTACTACTTTAGAAAAAACTCGTATCTGACATTTCGTTTTGTACGCTTTTAAACTTAATTCTTTTCACTTTTAAGTTTAAAATCGTACTTCACGAAATGTTAGATACGAGGTTTCTTCAAAGCAATGGCGATATCTTTGTTTTTATAAAAATAAATACAAAATTGAAAAGGCTTATTAGTATCTCGAACTAGTCACAAGTCAGCGTGACTCGTCCCTGTCTCCGAATCAAATGAACTATCAACTTCGTCAGCGATAGCGGCGAGCGATATGCTATCGAGCTCAGCCGCCATGTTTTGCAACAAACAGAAAATTGTGACACTCATGATGTTTTGATGACTTCGTAATTTATGTCGACGCGTTCTTGAATTATAGCTAGATACTTGTAGGTATTATTGCCGTCTGATCGTGATAACGTTAGTATTATGTACTAATTCGACAGGGGCTCTACTTTGCTGCGCTTTTAACCCTAATGCAATGGTATTGTTCACCACTCGGCCTTTACGGGAAAAGACAAAGCGGGATAAAGGTCCAGTGGGTTGTGACTTATGGGTACGTTTGATGCAAGACCAGAATTAATGTTTTGAGCGCTGTATGATAATTCAAATTCGCGCCACATTTGTTGGTCAGTGTAGATAAGATACTGGCGTGGGTGTGGGATTGGTGAGTGCGACATAATTTTATATGTGGTATTTCAATCCCAAACCTGAGGTGGTTTTAAAAAACATACATACATACATACTCTTACGCCTTCATTCCTGGAAGGGGGAACAGACCTACCAACAACTCGAAAAAAAGTTGTTGATAATTGTTCGCGCCATCTGACGGCGCTCCCACAAGACGCCTCGTCGGCTCGCGGATTTACAATTATGTTGATTCGCGCATGCGCGAGGCGCTAACCAATCGCATGCGCCGCGCCGCGGACCAATAGCGAGGGCCTTCGGGAAGCTGGCTGCTGCGGGCGACCACCGCCATCTCTCTCTTCTTCTCTAACCACCACCAAGCACACACGTCGCGTGTCCTAATCTTAACACAAAAGCATCTAGATACCAAGCTGTTGTAATGGTATAATAAATTATTCTAAACATTTATTGTTTCCATTATTATCTCTTCTATGCGCAAACATAGAAAGTGGCGACCGTGACAGGACACGCGACCGTGCTCACTTCGCTTTCCAGATCCAGAAGATAGAAGGAAGCCATCTTGTGTCGGCGCCGCGTTGGCACCGCCGACGCGACAAAAACGCCGAGCCGCAACTTCGGGGTCCAGCACGCCGTAGGCGCGCCTCGAAGCCACCGTGCGAGCTGCATAAGAAGCCCGGCCAGGGACGGCCGCCGCTGCGCGCCTCGTCGGCGACTCGCGCTATCGCTATAAACCAACAGGAAAGTGCCGTGAGCCCAGCCCAATTTACCCTAACCGGTGGTCGAGTGCCGGCCTGGCTGCTTAATTTGCAGGTGCCTGCCGGTCTCCCACGTGCGTGGTGCGTCGCGGCCCCCTACACTTGAGGGACGCCGCTTTAACTAACCTGATTCAGCAGGCCTTGTTTTTTTTTACCGTGTGCCACGCGCCACGTGTTGTTTTTTGCTAACTTAACTTCATTACGTATGGTTTTTCACCACGTGTTCTTAGCATTGCATCATGCACCTCGTGTTTGACTAGTTTAATATAAATTTTAAAGTTTAAAATTTTATAACCTAACTTTAATGCCTGCGCATGTAACGTTTAAATGCATCGTTTTACGTAATTAACCCCACATTTCAATTGTTTTGCACATATCTGCGACTTCTATATAGAGCTTTATTCGTGTAACAGCACATTTCTTAAACTTGTAACTTAGGTATTTGCGAAATCTTTCTTTATTTTGCACTTTATTTCCCCTTCATTTCTTTTGTTTTGCCGCATATGCACCTTGTTGCTTACGCTATTTCAGCCACGCATTAATGCGTCGACGTGTCAACGTGTCAAGCGCGGCGTGCTAACACGTGTCTCTTCACCTACTTCGTGCCCTGCTGGGTGCTCCCGTGCCTGCCTCTGTCGTGCATCGGACGCTTCCGCGTGGCCAAGGAACCGAGGGGCGTGAGCTGTTTGCGAATTATAGCTTTAATTTTGTTTGCAAGTGGATAGCTTCAGTGTTTTATTTATCACTCTTGTACAACTAACAATAATTATTCAATATGGTTGATACAAAGGATGTTGTTGCTCAGCTTGCTGAGTTAAAAACTAAACGTAGTTCTATGAAAGGACAAGTAACTAGATTCACAAGATACTTAGATGCAATTGATGATACTGAAATATTGGATACTGTGAAATCTAACGATTTAACTTTAAGACTAAATAAAATCATTGAGCTATCTGCGCGCTTTGATGAGCTGCAAACTTCAATCGAGGTCATAAATAGTGATGAACTGGACAGTGAACTCGAACACCGAGAGCTGTTCGAGGATAATATTAACTTAGCTATTGCAATTGCACAGAGTATATTCGACAGGGCTCCTGCATCTAAAGAAAAGGCCCGTGCTCAGTCCCTACAAAATTGTGCTTCGAGCTGTCATCATGCTGATGAACTCGGTTTCAAGTTACCACAAATTAAAATCAATCGCTTTGATGGCTCGTGTCACAAATGGATGGAGTTCAGGGATTTATTTGAATCTTTAATTCATAATAATGATAAAATTCAGTCAATTCACAAGTTTCATTATTTGATTTCATACTTGGAGGGTGAGCCTGCTCGAGTAGTTTCCAATCTGGAAGTCTCATCTATTAATTATACTGAAGCCTGGGAACTCTTGTGTGAAAGATATAGTAATAAAAGACAGTTGATCACTAACCACTTAAACTCTTTGTTTAACATTGATTCTTTGCAGCGGGAGTCTGACCGATCCTTACGTTTTCTAAGTGACCATGTTACAAAGAATCTCAGAGCGCTGAAAACTCTTGGTCAGCCTACTGAACATTGGGACACAATCTTAGTGCATTTGTTATCTGCAAAATTAGATCCAAGTACAAATATAAAGTGGGAAGAGTACAGGAGCACTCTTAAGGAGTGGCCTACTCTAAGTGATTTCAAAGATTTTTTGAAAAATCGCGCAGACATTTTAGAAAACTTATATAGGGCAAAAAGGGATAAACAATTAAACAACAAGCCAGAAATTGCAAATAATAAAATTTCATTTAAGCAAGATAAAAACATAAAAACATTTGTAATTTCAGCAAAACAAAGTGACAGCAGGGGTCGGCCGTGCGTCGTGTGCCGCGGCGACCACCGTGTCTACGACTGTCCCGTCTTCAGGCAGCTGCCTGTCGACGAGCGCTGGTCGCGGGTTTCCAGCCTCCAGCTGTGCCATGTCTGTCTAAGACCAGACCACGAGTCGCGTCGGTGTAAACTGAGCGGCTGTCGCGTATGTAAGAGACGACATAACACATACCTACACACAACACAAACACAAAACTGTCCGTCTAGTGGTGCTAGCATGGATCGGAGCGTCCAGCCTACCAGTAGTGGTATGGTGGAGCCTGCGTCCTCCTCTACTATGACGGCTTCTAACAGTGCAGAGGTGCCACAGACCTCCACTGCTAACTCCTCACTGTCTAGCAGTGAGGTGCTGCTATCCACAGCTCTTATAGAAGTAATTAATCCTTGCAACAATAGGATAGAAACCGTCAAGTGTCTTCTGGACTGTGGAAGCCAGTCATCCTACATGAGTGAAGGACTGAGAGAACGCTTACAGCTTGTATCTCGGCCCGTAATTGCCACAACCATTTTAGGTATAGGTAACACTCCACTTAAGTGCATTCCAGGTCGTTGTGCGGCAAAGATAAAGTCAAAGGTTGATACTTTTAGTGCCAACGTTAATTTCCTGGTCTTAAACCAAATAACTGATAACTTACCTAAGAGATACTTTGATGTAAGTCAACTAAATATACCTGCCTCTATAAGGCTTGCAGATCCAACATTTAATGTCCCGTCCCACATAGATATTTTGTTAGGAGCAGATATTTTTTGGCAAATAGTGGGCGGTGAACAAAAAACATTATCAAACAAACAAACCATGTTGATTCAGTCAAGACTTGGCTGGCTCTTGACAGGTCCAGTAGCCAGTACAAGTGACAATTTAAGTACTGTTACACGCAGTAACCTTTCATTATCTGATCTGTCTGCCCAAATGACAAGGTTTTGGGAGACAGAGGAGCTACCCATTGAGGTGAGCCTCCCAGGGGATACGTTTGAATCACACCCCATAGAAAAACATTTTACTGATAACACTTATCGTCAGCCAGATGGCAGGTTTGTAGTAAAATTACCTTTAATTGACACGCCTGATTGTTTAGGAAATTCATTTAATATTGCAAAAAGGCGTTTGTTTAATTTAGAGACGCGATTTGCTAAGCAGCCTGAACTTAAATCAATGTATACAGATTTCATAGACGAATATAGATGCCTGGGTCATCTGACTGAATCAAAGTTCCAGTATCGAGCAAACTATCTCCCGCATCATGCTGTGATGAGGGAAGATAGTGAATCCACTCGACTTAGAACAGTTTTTGATGCCTCCTGCCCCACCTCGTCGGGATATTCTATTAATGATATTCAGATGGTAGGCCCTAACATCCAAGACTCTTTATTTAACATACTGCTTAGATTTCGTCATTACAGATATGTACTGTCAGGAGACATCGAAAAACAGTACAGGCAGATTTTAGTTGATGAGTCTGACAGGGACTTGCAGGTCATTTTGTGGCGCGAGGACGAACATTTACCTGTTCGCTCGCTCACTTTAAACACCGTAACGTACGGCTTTGCTTCTGCAAGTTTTCTGGCGGCTAGGTGTTTGTGGCAATTAGGGGCTGAGTGCAATGACCTTTCAGTTAAGACTGTCATACATAATGATTTTTACTGTGACGATTTATTAACGGGTGCCGATTCCGAATCAGACTTACTGTTTCTACAAACCAAGGTTTCCCAAGCTTTAGCTTCTGGTTGTTTTAACCTACGTAAATACCGTTCAAACTCGACTCAATTGTTGAACTTAGAGTCCATCACGTCACAAGGTAACTTGACCTTAAGTCAATCTTGCCAAACGCTTGGTCTAGGATGGGATCCTAGTCAAGACATGTTAAGTTTTTCTATTGATGTTGATGATGCTAGTAAAAATGTGACCAAAAGAACTATCTTATCTACAACATTTAAAATATTTGACCCATTGGGGCTTTTAAGTTTATGTACAGTCAAACCAAAAATTTTAATACAAAGACTATGGATAGCAAAGGCTGGGTGGGACGATCCTGTACCCCCAGAAATCCATCGTTGTTGGTCACGATTTATTAAAAACCTACATCATCTTAAATTATTAAAAATACCTAGGTATGTGCTTAGTGACGCACTATCTAGGATTGAACTTCATTGCTTTTCGGATGCATCCCAAAATGCTATAGCTGCATGTATTTATATAAAATCTTTTTCAAGCTCAGGTGAGCAATGTGTCAAACTACTGTGTGCAAAGGACAGAGTGGCGCCTATTAAGCCCACCACAATACCGCATCTGGAACTCGCCGGAGCCCTGTTAGCTGTTAAAACGTATAGCGCTGTAGTGAAAGCTCTAAGAAAGCCTATATCACGTACTGTGTTCTGGACAGACTCTGCCGTAGTTCTAGCGTGGTTAAAAACTGATGTGTCAAAGTTGAAGGTCTTTGTGGCTAACAGAGTCGCTGCTATAGCAGAGCTTGCCCCATTGGCGGCCTGGAGACACGTGCCTACTGCACAGAATCCCGCGGATCTCGCCACGCGCGGCGTGGATCCTCAGCACGTCTCCAGCGCCTCCCTCTGGTGGCACGGCCCTGAGTATCTTCTAGAGCATGAAAGTAATTGGCCGACCTTGAACTCTGACACACCTGACACCTTGCCTGAAGTAAAGCTTACCACTATGGTGGCTAATGTAGAGTCATCTCAATGTATTATAGATTTTGATAGATTTTCTAGACTTAAAACGTTACAACGTACTATGGTCTATGTGCGTCGTTTCATTAATAATTACTGTAAACGCAGTCAGCCTAAATTGAAAGGCACATTAACGACGCAAGAACTTACTGACTCGTTTTGTTCACTGGTGAAGCTTTCACAACAGCAATCATTTCCTGTTGAACTCGAGATTTTAAATAAAAATAAAAACTTAACTCCTAAGTCGCACATTGCGTCTTTGACACCTTTTATAGACTCTCAAGGCATCTTGAGAGTCGGGGGGAGGCTGGACGCTTCTGATTATAGCTATGATAAGAAGCATCCCATGTTATTAAGTGCGAAGCACCCACTCACCAAACTCATATTTAAACACGAACACACTCGTCTCTTACATGCGGGACCGCAGCTCCTTTTGTCCTCAGTCCGAGACACCGTATGGCCGGTTGGGGGCAGGAACCTCGCGAGGGGCACGGCTCGCACCTGCGTCACTTGTAGGCGCGCCGCTGGTCAAACTTTAAAAAATATAATGGGAAATTTGCCAGCGCAGCGCTTAACAGCTGATTTTCCATTCGCGGCTACAGCAGTAGACATGGCTGGTCCTTTTTTAATTACCGATCGCCGTGGCCGCGGATGTAAAATCACAAAATGCTACTTGTGTCTATTTATTTGCCTAAGGTATAAGTGTGTTCATTTGGAAGCCGTAAGCGAATTATCTAAAGATGCATTCATTTTGGCTCTCCGAAGGTTTATCGCTCGCCGCGGCAAGCCTGCGGAGCTCCTTTGTGATAACGGTCGTAACTTCACCGCTGCTGCAAAGGAAATGAATGACTTCATTAAGCTTAACAAGGATGACATTTCTGAGTTTGCAGCTGATCAAATGATTAAATTTGTATTCGCACCGGCTTACGCCCCAAATTTCAATGGCTACGTGGAGGCTGGCATTAAAAGTTCCAAATTTCATCTTAAACGGATTCTCGGTAATACGCACCTCACGTTCGAGGAGCTGGCCTCCCTGTTCAGCCAGGTCGAAGCTATTTTAAATAGCAGACCACTTTGTCCTCTCTCCCCCTCCCCCAACGATTTTTCCCCGCTCACGCCAGGGCACTTTCTGGTTGGCAGGTCGCTGACGTCGCCGCCAACCGCGTCGCTACTAGAAGACAACTCGAGCCGCTTAGACCGATACCAGAAACTGGAACAGCTGCGGCAACATTTTTGGAAGCGCTGGTCTTCAGAGTACGTCTCCGAGCTACAGCAACGCGGCAAATGGCGCACGCGGCAGCGTGACCTACAACTAGGAGAACTCGTGCTGATCAAGGACGAAGGCTTGCAGCCACTGAACTGGCGTATGGGCCGCGTCACCAAATTATATCCCGGCAAGGACGGCGTACCTCGCGTGGCAGATGTCACCACATCCAGAGGACTCATAAGACGGGCACTCAACCGAATATGCCCCCTTCCGGTTAAAGAAAATTCCTGAAAGCTAGCTTTCAGCGGCCCCGAGTATGTTCGCGCCATCTGACGGCGCTCCCACAAGACGCCTCGTCGGCTCGCGGATTTACAATTATGTTGATTCGCGCATGCGCGAGGCGCTAACCAATCGCATGCGCCGCGCCGCGGACCAATAGCGAGGGCCTTCGGGAAGCTGGCTGCTGCGGGCGACCACCGCCATCTCTCTCTTCTTCTCTAACCACCACCAAGCACACACGTCGCGTGTCCTAATCTTAACACAAAAGCATCTAGATACCAAGCTGTTGTAATGGTATAATAAATTATTCTAAACATTTATTGTTTCCATTATTATCTCTTCTATGCGCAAACAATAATTTTGTAACCACATTTGGCACAATCAGGCTAAGATGTTCACCAGTGTATTAATTTTTTTTGGTACCAAGTCTAGTATACTCCTTAATCCGGATTATAAACATTCCCCATTCCTAATCTTATCCAAACCCGTCGACGTTTCAGCGTGAAGAAAGTGACAAACATACTGTTTCACACCGACACACGCACAAAACATTAATGCCAGTGTGACCAAATTACCTACTACTATATGTTTATAATGTATGATCGTTCTAAACAATTCCAAGAAATGAATTATTGCGTAGTGGAAAAGCAAACTTTATAAACCCCGACATTTGTTTGGATGATGTCGTCAATATAATGATACTTAAATTGTGTGTATACATTTTTTCACCAATTTCACATTTAAAATGAAATAAAGTACTCAGTGACATCCGCGACGCTAGGGCAAACCTCTCGGCCTCTCGGGCCTCAGCCAAGGGAACAAAGCACCATACATACATACAGGTCAATAAATGTTACTCTCCTCTTTCGGGAGTCGGGAGAAGACAAAAAACCGTCCAAGTGTGAGTCCTAGGAAATTTCGCCAAAACAGCCACAGTTTTGGTATTTCCCTTTAATTTTATTTAATCTTTATTATTTGTTCGTTCGTTCGTTGACATCGTAATAAAACATTCTGTAGACATTTTAAGTATTTTCCCTTTACGGTTCAAGAGATACCCGCTGACAACGACTGTTAACAACACGTTTTTTGTAAAAAAAAAAACTTATTTGAATTTGTCTTCCAAACCTCTAATCGTAAGGTCCCTCGAGCCGTCCTCTCAACCCAGTTACTTATTAAAATGAACCGGCCTTACCACGACAAAGTCCGCCGAGATAGCGCGCGCTGGTTCTAGACAATAACCCGGCTGTTTGCTGTCGAGCCTGATTACACGTCGCACCCGTTCGTTAGGCACGTCGCCTGCATAATGCGCGGCAGTTTGTTTGCGTCTCAGACACTGCAGCGACAAATTAGTGTCTGACGACCTCGCAGAGTCGCGACCGGCGACCGGCGCCAGCACGAGCCAACCAAACTACCTGCTACTTATCTGCTGTCAACTAAACTAGGTAACGCGCCATCAGCCAGCACATCAGATGAATACTTACAGAAACAGGTTTTTTTTATTAATATTTGATAAAAAGTTAAAAATGAGTTATCGGTAAGGGCTGGTACAGAAGGACTGCAAAATGGCAGGTCGAGTGCAGTTTTGATGCAGTTGACGTAACTGCATCAAAACGTACGTACGATAACTGCACTGGAACTGCTGTTTGAACGGTTTTGCAGCTGGGTTGCAGTTCAAATGATATCCGTCTGTACCGGCTCTAACTTGCATGCCTACTCTGTACGGAAATGTAACTTTAGCGGTTATATTATATTTTAGCACTGTACTGGTGAATATTTACCAGCTGCCAGTAATATTGAAAAGCTGATAGCACCAATAGCTTTTTTTTTGCAAGAGAAGGAGGCTAACGAGCAAGCGGGTTACCTGCTGGGAACTAAGCACCACCGCCCATAAACACCAGATAAATCTTTCTCAAACTTTCCTTCAACAGTTTCAATTTATATGAGAACTTACTTACCTTGGCTAACCTAATCAAGGCACGTCGACCCTCACCTCACCGTATATTAGAAGACAGGTTGAGGCGCTATTCAAAATTTAAGCCAGTATCAGCTACATAATTTGAATTTGCTGGCAGCGACTAGAATTGACAGAGACCCGCCGAAGACCGAAGAAGTGTTGTGAAATGGGGAAGGTCTGCTCCACTCCACTTCTCCACCACACCACTTCACTTCACTTCAGCGACGGGGACTCATGACATAGTTGTTGAGAGATAAGTTGTCATAACTAATCGCTATTGGAGTGCATAATAGCATGCACTGCTCACTGCAATTTGATCTGGGTCACAAAAACATGATATTCACACACATACACATACGCCTACACACACATACACACACAACGCCGTCCGGCACGTGCGCTTGTCGTGTCAGTGTGTAACATTAGTAAAATTCTTACCTTTGAAATTTGAAGTGTAAATTTCATTGAATATGTTTCAAACACCTGCAAACAAAGATTTTTGGATTTATTTTGGAAATTGTAAGATGACCTTTCAATAACATGAAATGTATAATGACTTAAGTCGGTAGGTACCTATCTGAAGCATAATTGGAATGACAAAAAAGGTTATTATTGTTTATTTGCCATGTAATCACTTAATTGTGCACTGTCGCAATAAATTATACACATTCGTTGTTATTCTTCCTGCGAGGTAATGAGGGTAATTAGGTTTGATTGGTTGTCCGCCCCAGAACCGAGAGGGTTCAACCACCAATTGTGAGTCTCTGTCGTCGAAGAGTAGTTGCATCGATTTAAGACGTTTTCTGCCTCGCGCAGGTCAAGGATCCGGAGGCCACCTTGACATTGAAATGTTAAAAAAACATCTGATAATGTTAATCTTTAATACCATAAACAGCCGTATGTACATTCAGCCAATATAATTATGTTTAGCATGTTTGAAACTTGATAATGACAATAGTTTGTCCATGTTAGTGACTAAATCGTACTTGTCATTCTATGTCGCGTTTAAATTAAACTTAAGTAATTATGGCTTGACGGAAAATACCTGAGCCACCTACGCTTTGCAGATGACTTGGTGCTTCTATCAGAATCAGGCTCGCAATTGCAACTCATGCTCCATTCCCTGAACGCGGCTAGTAACAGGGTCGGCTTAGAGATGAACCTTACAAAAACAATGTTAATGACAAACAGTACGAAGAAAACAATATCGTTAGACAACGAAATCATAAACTACACAGATAAATACATATACTTGGGCAAACAAATCAGCTTTGACAGGAAGAGCAATAATTTAGAAATTGAGCGACGTATCCAACATACTTGGAACAAATATTGGAGCCTGAAAGAGATTTTTAAAAGCAATATGCCAGGTAGTACACATTAAAACCAAAGTCATGTCAAGCTGCCTTTTACCGTGCCTTACATACGCATGTCAGACCTGGAAGTACTCCGCAAAAATAAAGAACAAAATTGTCACATGCCAAAGGGGTCTAGAGAGAAGCATGCTCAAAATTAAGAAAATCCAAAAAATACGAAGCTCTAAAATAAGAAGCATAACAAAATGTACTGATGCACTAAAATATGCCCTAAAACAGAAATGGAAGTGGGCGGGGCATGTAGCGCGATTGACAGATGAACGATGGACCATAAGGGCGACATCATGGAAAGGCCCAGGTGGGAAACGCGGTCGTGGAAGACGGATTTTGAGGTGGGAAGATGAAATATCAAAAACGGCTGGCCCAAGCTGGATGCAAGCCGCCAAAGATAGAGGAAATTGGGCATCTTTGGAGGAGGCCTTCACCTGCGGAGGGGTTCATGCAGACTCTTTAATCTAATTATTTGAGTTATTTTATTTAAGTTACATTTAAGCGTTCTTTTATTCTTTTATTGTTTGCATGAAATTAAAAGGCTTTTTTTATTTTTTATTTTTTTATTTTATTTTAATTATGACAAGGCACTTAAGTGCTCAATTATCTTTGGATTCAGGGCCTCTATTATATGCGGTAAAAACCATATCATTTTTGACCTGTTCTCGTATCGTCACCGTTTTGTTAGCTCTTATTTACTTGTCAGTAATGGCGGCCGAAGTATCAGAACAGGTCAAAGTCGATATGGTTTTCCCGCGTAGACTCGAGGCCCTGTACTTGCTTTTCGTTTCCCGCGATGAATTCCCTAAAATAACTTAACATCACGACTAAATAGAATTCGCTCAAGCCATTTTGCCCTTTAAGGCCAAAGTTACTTAAATAGTACGTAGTTTAACACATATGCACGCCTCAACCAACACCATAACCGAGAGGTGCTAATTTAATCATCGTTATCCGATGGCCGATGGGGTCAGAAGGTTCTGGAGTTGCGTCCGCGGACCCGAAGACGAGCTGTAGGTAGGCCTCCAACAAGATGGAGTGACGACCTCGTCAGGATCGCGGGACCGCGGTGGATGCGAAAAGCACAAGACCGGTCTGAGTGGAAAGCCTTGGGGGAGGCCTATGTCCAGCAGTGGACGTCTTTCGGCTGACATATCCAAATTAAGAGCAGAGTAGTTAGGCTCGGTACAGTCAACCAATTTGATTCCTATGCCACTATGGACTATGTTAAAGGGACGGCTGTAAACCAAACGTAAGAGACTTCTCATGATTTGGTTGACAACGTCACGTTGACATAGTCCATTTTGGCCTAGGAATCAAATTGGTTGATTGTACAATTTACGGCTCGCAGCAAGAGGTAATTCATATTCCAAGCCTGCATCGAACGCCTCATTGATGAACGAGCGCATGCGTAGCCCTTGTAGCAGCCAATCAACGCGCGTTAATAAAGGGCATAACAGACTAACCGTCATGTGAGTATGACGTGACAGCATGGGTACTGTCTGTGGGGTCCGGTTTTTTCACGTTTGCAAGGACATGTTTACCAAACACTTGTTTTAGTTATCGCTTTTTACGTTGACCTTACCTATCGTGTTTTTTCCTAGTCATTCATTATTTATTATTTTTATTATTTTATTTTTCAAATTAGGTACTGACTTATATTTTGTTGGTGCTTCAACAGACCTTTTAGATGTTTTTTCTTTATCTAATTTAATCATGTATTATTTTGAGGTGTTAATATGGTTAAAATAATCTGTTAGATTTTTTGCGACGCTTCTTCTCTGCAACGACGGTCTTGTTCACTGCACATCACCGTCGTGTAAAACAGCCCTTGTGGCCAATTTACTGAATTGAATACTGTTATTTCATTTTATTCCGAGATTAAGAGAAGCTGACAGTCAGAGTATTAATACGATAAACTGGCAAGATGTCGGTTGAAGTATTTACTTTTAGTCTCTGGTGCCCCATACCTAGAGGTAAGAGCGGGTATTATTTTCTGTTTTGATATTGCTCGTAGTTCTAATACCACCTAAGCTAGTTAGGTACCTAGAGCTCCACTAGGAAGATCGCCGAGTCAACACGCACTCAGCACGCTCGGAAGCAAACCTACAACAAGTGGGCCGCCGACCGCCGTGGCGACCGCGACCGGCGTCAGCGCGCGACCCGTGCTTTACCTTGACGGGATTATGTTATTTGTCAATCACTTTCGTGTCTTATTTCGAGCAATTGTCAGCTATCTTAGAATTAATGTAATTTTATTTTATTAGTAGTAAGTAGGTACCTAAGTCCTGTAACGGAAGGGACTCATCAAATTATTAATTTAAGTTCTGAAATTTATGACATAACCAGTATCAATCCAATCAAAGTAATTAGTTCCTTAAATTGATAATGAATAATCCTTTCGTTATTGTGGTCACTCGTAACATTAACAGCATAAATAAATAAGTGAACATTGACGTACCTTGTCGCTTTCAATCGTTTCACAATGTTGTATGATATTTCAAACACGACGTTAAAGTGACAAGGTATATAAATGATCACTTATTCATGCTGTTCACTGTACCAGATAAAACAAGTGTAATGTTCGAGATTAAGTAGCTCCCAGTGACTTAGTTATACAGTAGTACCAAATCAGTTCGTTATCACCTATTATATTGGTTGTAATTGCAAATATCAAGCAAGTCAAAGTATAAACTCTATCTATTTATCACTATTCGATTGGGAACTGTCCAATTCTCCAAAATAAAAAGTTATCTATTTCCTCCCCCGAGATTCCAACTGTTGCGGTACCAAATTTCAATTTTAGCTTTGAAAACGCAAAAAACAAACAGAGTTACTTTAGGATTTATAATATTAGTATTGATATTTAACACATAGCCTAGGGAGTCCACCAGACATGGGCACTGGCTAGCCGAACAGGTAAGAATAGAGCACTGTGACGAGCAAGCCGAGCGCGAACGGAAGCCTCCAGGAGCTGAGGAACCCGCTGGGACTGTCCTCGACAGCCTCGGGCGCGCTGTTCCAGGTCGACTGCCTCCCCTGCACTTGCGTTTTCTCTTCCTCCACCAGCTCTCCGATTTGGTATTTCTTCATGAGGTCCTTGGCATCCAGGCTGTGGCCGACGTCGTCGAACATCTCGGAGGCATCGGAGCCGATAGCCTGGACGAGCACCTCGTGCCCGCCCGGGTGCTCGTCGAGGAACTCGCTGACATTGAACACACGGTTGTGGATGATGAACACGGCGTGGTCCTTGCCGCTGTGCGCCACGACCTCGGCGCGCGTGAACCGCTTGATCTCGGCCATCGTGGAGGAGTGGCGCGCGCGCGGCTAGTGTCTGACTACATGCAGTGGGACCCCTCCCCCCGCGCCGCCCGTTAATAATCACTATCTATTATCACATTTATCACACCTCGTGAATCCGATAACATTAACACTAAATTACGAATTAGTCACTGGATTAGGTATAATGAAAATTTTACCCAAATGAATCTCATACTGATATGGCCAAATCGAATATAATTTTAAGTAGGTAACGAGTTTGACCGATTTTAGCCTTTTTATTCTAATTTTAGACATAAATGTTGCGGGAGTGCTGACCTGCTGCTTGACCAGACCATTGTCTTAAGCCCAGGAGGTTGCAGGTTAAGTCAGAAGTTATAACCTCTGATCTCCTCGTACGAACAACGCTCCGTATAGTAGTTGAATATAGGTAAGTGTTTATAAACTTATGAGTAGCTTGGAATTTTTGTTAGTGTTCGTATGTCGATGTTAACTCGTATTTAATATTCATTCATCTGTTCAAATAAGTGAGTTTCACCTGTAACTCGTTCAGATTAGGAAATCTTTACTAAGACATTTTATAAAAAATATTAATCAGTATAACCAGCTTTATATGAGTAAAAAAACGTCCAAGGGGGAAGCGCACTCGCATACGAAGAGTTCCGTATCATTTCGCGGCAACCGGTATGAATGTTACATGGTATTACTACTACGTACATTCAAGGAAAATACCCGTAACACGAACCTGCGAAGCAGACTCACATTTCTTTACATTATTTTACGTATATTTCACTTTGTCTACTCGGTAGATAACGATACAAAATATCTACTTTAAAGTTATTGATTCGTTTTTTGGAATAAATACAGACACAGGAGCGCTGTTCCAATTGCCATGCTAATTTTCCCGAAAATGATCATTTAAGATTATACTTACTCGATAAAATTAAAAGGAAACAAATCGTGCCCAAGGTACAGTGGATCAAAAAAGTAGTCTACCACCCTACGGTTGAAGTTCATTTGCACGTCATGATACAACAAGTTCGATTTTCCCTTGCATAATAGTGTGGCAGTGACAAGTGTTAACCTTAGCGATAATAAGATCTCGCAGAAACTTTTGTCAAAACTGATAGACCACTTTCTTGGACGACCGTACAGAAGTATAGTGGTTTTAATCCTCTAAGCTGTTTAAAATCGGCGATTATTGTTTATTTATCGTTAGTAGATACTAACAGCTGAACTGAACCCTATATTCTAACCGCCGATAGATAAGGCTTACTTCATTAATATTTGACATTTGCCTTTACAAAATGTGTAAAATTTAAATCCGAAGTAAGCCTATACGAGTATATCCACGGTTTGAATATAGAAATCGGCCATAAGAGCACAGAATAAATTGTATCTAATAGGTACCATCGACGTGTGAAGTTTCCGGACTGATAGGCATTTCTTGGGCAAACTCCCAGAGACTCTCTATTTTCCCCGGTAAAACCATTGCTTTCGACATGTTGTCGTATTGTCGACGTTGCGATAACTCTTATTTACTTAGCTTTATGGGGGCCGAGTTAAAAACAAACATAACATGTCAAAGGTCTAATGGTTTTACAGTCCACGAATATTTTAAATACGATATTTCGAATGTTAAGAGCACTGAGGCACCGACTTTGCCGTGTTAAAAGCACTGAGGCGTCGACTTTGCCGTGTTAATAACACTGAAGCGTCGACTTTGCCGTGTTATCACCACTGAGGCGTCGCCTTTGCCGTGTTAAAATCACTAAGGCGACTACTTTGCCGTGTTAACAATTAAGAATTCCAGCGGTTAATCAGTGTTTTCTCGCTAGCGTAAACAATGAAATGTAAACGTAAAATAGTAAGTACGTTTTTGAATTTTGGAGGTATCTCGATTTTTCTCGATGGTGTTGCTAGAGTAAAGCGTGGTGTTGTTATCCTTATCGGATTTTCCAGTGTGCAACAACTTAACAGACACTACACATAAGTACAGTCGAGAACTTAAATTTGGCACCCACCTTAGGTCCAAACTCAATTCTACGACAATAAGGTTGAGTTTCCTAAAAGTTACAAATTACTTGACATCTCTAATGACATTGACGACTTCAAGAATACTCTTGTTGACATGGATCACAAATTAACGTTCGTTATGGTACACTATATTTTCGTGCCTTGTCGCAATAACTTATTTAACTGAGAGTGGTTTGACTTTAGTATATAAACAGCTGTGACAAGGTGCTATAATGTTCAGCTACTTATGAATCCGACCGTACTTCGAAACTCCGTCATTTATGAACCGATTTGAGGTTATTTATTTTTTATATCTGTTTCCGCTTGGACCCCACTGTTTTTGCTTTCTATCGTGTAGACAAATTCGAAGAATAACGACAAATCCAGAGACAAATTAGACATACCTGAATAACATCATTTTAATCATTGTCATATTATTATCTTATTATATTTTGTTCCGTTGACAATCCGTAACGATACACAAAAACCAAAGTCAAATATGGGCTGTGGACCAGTGTGGCGCCAGCCTGCGCGCGCGCACCAGCCGCGCCGGGGTCGACGGCCTTCGCCGCGCGCCGATTGGCCGATCGGCGGCAATCGCCCCAATCACGGAACACAACATGCGCCCAAAAAAAAGGAAAAAAACAGTTGCAATTGTCTTTGTCTATTTTTTCTTAGTGGGTAAATGTTTTGTTTCCTTGTGTCCAAGTTTAACTTAACGCTGTTCTTATACCTAATTATTTAGAACTTGTAAACTTGCGTATGAGACATGATTACTTTTATTAGCTATTATAGAAAACAGGCCGCTCCCGAATAAATTTATTTATTTAAGGATCAAGAGATAACTTCTCCATTGTGAAAGTTTCATGAGACACTCTCGGTAACTTCTAAGAATATTCTTAATTTGTTCATTAATTTGTTGAGAATATTTCCCAACTTCCAAGAATGTTCTGCACATTCTACGTGCTACCGTGAGTTTTATCTGTTTCTTCATTATTCGCAATAAACGTGAATTGTCAATAAAGACAAAATTAATTCTAGCATAAGTAATATTAACTAGGTAGGTACATTTCATTTCATTTATTTCAGGTTCAGTTCTTCCGCAAGTATGCGCATGCCCATGTTAGATGCTTGTTAAATGTTATCATGGACGATGTAGCTCGTTGACTTGACAATGTTATAAAATATTTACTTTAAAATAACCTGCTTGCTTAACACTCAAGAAAGGTGTTTGATAATTTCTTCCACGATGATAAGTCTGCTGGTAAAACTATCTCTTTATGAATATTGAGGTAGACCGGCAGGTACGTACCCGCATAGACGTTTAATTTAATACTGTTACATGACTGTATCATGAAATGATGCCACAAGATTGTGTTTCCGCCGCGTCACACTGACGGCCCTTATTGATTTTAAACGAGTTCTGGTTGTTCTGCCCAAGGTTAATTGTGGCTAATGTCCGTGTTTTTATGTTTTAGACAAAGTACATAAACACAGAGCAATTTGTTGAATGGGAGGCAAGTTCTCGAGCTGTCTGTCCCATTCCCGACAGGCTAAGCTTGACTGACGGCCGAGAGGGACGCAAGACATACTCGTATTATGTTAGAACGAGAAACGAATTTTCTTATTCTTACAAATAGCTGCGTCTCTCTCGGCCTGCCTGTCCGACTGGTGAATAAATGAAGGGAATATATGTATTTATAAATAAGTATCTAGGTAGGTATCTGAAGCAAAAAATGCTTGAAATTACTGATGATCACATCATAAACCGCTGCTTAAGGTCATATTAAGTTACTGAGCATCACACTGACAGTATTTCTCTTTAACAGACTTCAAATAAAAGGGACTTGGATTTTTTTACTTAATCTACTCACGATTTCATGGTTGATCGTCAAAATTTACGTCCTGAACCATAAATATTTCGCAACTGCGCAGTTGTTAACAATGTTTCTCTCAAGTTCATCGTAACGTAAAATGGTTCTTCTTTAGCAGCGGTTTATGATGTGAGGAACACAAATTTACGTCCAAACAACGAGTCGACTAACTATCGGCCTGCTCGTTGTTTGGATGTCACTTGACATTCCTCGAGCGATACTTTCCATCAGCGCTAGCTAATAATCAATTAAGTATTTATCTACAGTCTAAAGGCACTTATCCGAGTTAAAAATATCTTATTTGCTGGTGATAAGCGTGACACTTATGAGGACAAGGTCATTTGTTAAAACGAACGCGTTAGAACATTAACTTTAATGTACAAAACCTATTTGAATAGCGTAGTTAAATAACAGTCACAACACAGGGCACTGAGACTCGGGGCGTGGCCTCACGTGAAGTACAGCCAGACCAGGGAGCCCACGATGGCGACCAGCAGCGGCAGCTTCCAGGAACCCAGCAACCCTTCTTCGCTGACGTGCTTCACGTCGTCCCATTTATAGTCCTTCTTGGCTACTTCTATTTGTTCTTCAGCCACGATCTCTCCTATTTGGTACTTCTTCATCAATTCTTTAGCGTCCAGACTGTGTCCGATGTCGACGAAGTCCTCGGAGGCGTCCTGGCCGGCGGCGCGCACCAGCACCTCATGCCCGCCGGGGTGCTCGTCAAGGAACGGGGTGACATCGTACACGAGGTTGTGGATCACGAACACGGCGTCCTCTTTGCTGTTCCGCGCGGCGACCTCGGCGCGCGTGAACTGCTTAAGCTTCTGCTGCTCGGAATCGGACATGGCGCGGGCGGCACTCAGGCCGGCCAGTGTGTTACTGCGGAGCCTCGCCTCTCCCCCCTACCACTCCCGCCCCTCCCCTCGCTCTCCGCAGATAACTGCAATGACCCGTTTTCCGTGACTTTGGCATTGCAGTGCTCCGATAACATTACAATACATGAGTTTATTCCTTCAGTCTTCGTAAATCATTAGGATTTGGAGACGTTTCTGTGTTATAAAGCGAGATGCGCGTACGCAGCTACGTCAGTGGTTGGTTATCGTCGTTATCGACGTCCCTCGAACAAATAACAAGATAATGTCGCAATTAACGGGCTGGCACAGGTAATATTACTTATGTTGTCATGAGTTACTGTGCACGAAAAGTTGTTCGTCCACAAATAATTGTTTTCTAAGAAACGTAGTGAACAATATGTTGAATTTTATGATAGGAAATAAGTACAGAGAAATACTTGGGATACCTTTTCTAAACCCTGCCGATTAAGGAGTTTAGATAAGACAATAATAAAATAGAAGGACCCCAAGTATTTTCCTGTACTAAGAATTAATCCTAAGTAAATAAAGTAAGTCTTGTAAGTGATGTTGGGTGTACATAAGTAATATTTGAAGTAAGAATAGAAGAACCAAGTTTTTGTTCTTTGTTGATGCTGTAATTGATTTACATAATTTCGGATGGTGTTGACTGTCATCGTAACTACGCAAGAGAGTCTCCATCAGATGTAATCGACTGCCTCCCAGCAATGCCTACTGTTAGTCATTTAAGCCGACGACATGTGTTTAAAACTCACTTATTGCCGCTTCGCCCGGCTAGGCGCTTGTATGGGCCGGCGCCGGAGCAAGTTAAGCTAACCAAGCTAACCAAGTTGACCGAGCTAGCCAAGCTAGCGAAGATGCACGCATACTGTATTGTAGAAATCTGATAAAATACATGAAATTTACTCATGTGAACACATGGCAGCTTAGTCAATCCTATCCATATTCCTTAATTTCTGCAGCCTTTAACATTCGGCAATTTAAAAAAAAGACATCCGGCAATCTCACAAAAATTGACCCAGTCCCAAACCGTCTAGGGTTGCCCCATGGGTACTATTCGTAGCGGTGGTTCGTAGCTAAGGTTAATGAAAATCGGTTGCACTGTTTTAGAAATATGTACTCTGAAAGAAGGGGTCACCAGTATATGGGGGGCTATTATCTATCTAATAGTTATTTCAAAAATATAACCTTCTCAATCCCACTGCCCGGGACAGGGCTACATAAAACATACAACATCAACAACATCATCATTGGTCGGAAACGCTTTCTCAGTCAGTTTTAGTATCGATGAGCTAAATTTAAGAAATCCGGTCAGGTGCGACATGGACTCGCGCTCTGAGAGGGCCCCATGTTTAAAATGTTGAAATCCGTTTATAATTACATTGAACTATAATTCGAATTCCGGACGGCGCCGGGCGCATTCCTTCTAGGGAATGCAAACCGGTTAATCGGTTAACCGATTAACCGATTTTAATCGAAAATTTATGCCAAAAAACTTAACCGGTTAACATATGAAATTAACCGATTAACCGGTTAATAGAAGTGATCTGCAAAAAGCTTAATTTGTTAAGTTTTTATTAGAAAGACGACACAAATTAAACTAAATATATATTAAAATTACACAAACATCGCAATATACGCAATTATGCATAATATCAATTAAAAAACTCTTAGTGAGCTGTAACATTAATAAGATTTTCACAAATGAAACAAATAACGTTGGTGTCTATAAAAATACGTGATTAAGGCGTTTGGTAAAGATATATGCCTCACAATCGACTGCAAAACGAGATGGAGTTCTTTATGCACCATGACTGGAAGATTTATAATGTTGTATCCATCGATACAAAAGGCTTTATTTGATTTAAACTCGAGTATTCGATTTGACGACGATGAACTCGCTTTAATGAAACATATTCATGAAGTGTTAGAAATAGTGAAGAGTGTCGTAGAAGTTTTGTGCCAGGAAGATGCCATACTTTTGACAGCTGATACTGCGCTAAAACACATGTTTCAAAAACTTGACAATATTCCTGGGCATTTAAGTGCAAAATTGTTATTACATTTACGGAAAAGAATAGGTGACAGATACCTTTTGATTCAGGGAGTTTTAAAATATTTACACTCACCTAATGATTTTTTTAATGAATCTCGAGAATATGAGCATATTTTCGTTAAACCATCGTCAGACATAATAAAAGCCGTAGTCAAAGCTATGGCAACAGAAACCTCACCAAACCAAACCATTCCTGAGACAATCGCTGAAAACGAAGACCCTACTCCTACTTTGCCCGAGTTAAAATTTAAGAACTTCAAAGAAGAATTAATGCACAAATTGGAGTCAGTTTCATCACAATCAATACCGTCGACATCTACAAGTGATGACCCGATTGGGGATGGGGACCAAAAAGATGATTGCGTACCGCAAATGATTTTACTTGAAATGGAAATACATGAAAATTGAGGGCAGCGTGGCAAATATCTATCTAAAGCATATCAGCGACCAATAACTGTGAAGCCCACAAGCGTAGAATCAGAACGTGCATTTTCTACTGCCGGCTATTTTTGTAGAAAAGAATAGTAATAAATGATTCTGCTTTTTACACCCAACGTCCCTACATACATACATAATATGTAAAATAATTGGTGTAAGTAAATTAAGATATTTTTTCTGATTTCTTTGGCACTATGAAGATTTTAAAATTATTTAAACCAAGTAAAACTTAAAACTATATTTTTGCTGTTGCATTTGATTTTGATGTTGATTGTTTTATTTATGTGAATAAGCAAATTAAGATACTTTTTATTATTGATTTGGTATGGTATATCGGAGATTTTTAAAGAGTCCTATTTTTTTTTGTTATTTGATGCTGGTTTTTACAAGATAATTAATGTCGTTAAGCAACATTCACATTTTTGTGATTTATTTTAAAGATATTTTATTGGAACACTGATTAATAAATATCGCATTTTTAACTATTGTTAAACTTGTAGAATTTAAGAAATAATTAATGTCGTACTCCATTTTGTGATTTACGTTATTTCAAAGATTTTAAATTTTGATTTGATTAGAAAGACTGATAAATAAATACAACATTTTAGTTGTTTCTTGTTTCATTTAAGAAAGAATTAAGGATATACTCCTTTTTGTGATTTATACTAAAGATAATTTTATTTAGATATTACGAGGAAAACTATTTTTTATATTATACAACTCCATAAGTAACATTCTATTATACTGTTGTTGATTTTTAATATACTGAATGTCCTAAATGTGTAGAAATGAAACAAGTCTAAATACTGATCTCTAATCTAACATTTAAGAAATAATTATATCACTAATTAAAGCGTTTACACATAATAAATACGTCTGTTTTATTTACACGTCTTTGTTCACAAGTTTTCATGTTAAATAACCTAAAGGAAACCATTATTTTTAATCAAAAAAATCAATCGGTTAATAACCGGTTATTAATCGGTTAATCGATAAATTTCGTCTTAACCGGTAAATTAACCGATGCTACATTTAATCGGTTAATTGCATTCCCTAATTCCTTCCCGTAAAAAGTACTTTAATCCCATATCAAAATGAGCACCAACAGCTTGCGCCGTGTATCATCTCATCAAACAGCTAAAACCAACAAATTTTTACTCGTATCTCAAAGATTGTATATTTTGATATCTTGTTTATAGTTTTCCTATAAAACCTAAGTAGATCTACTAATTATGCTTTTTTTTTTCTTTGCCCCGCGGCGACTTCAACAGCTACTACCGCGGGGATATGGCGTTTCCACAATGAAGTGATTTCGCCAGTGACAAGTACATATAAGTATAAATCAATATAGCAATAAAACACAATCCAATCTTCTCTAGGAAGATTGGGGGCAAAATATTTTTTTACCAACATAACAAATCAAGGAATACAAAGTTTTTGTTTAAAATTTTATCACATGTGTATCACTGCGAACTTATGAAAAACTTTATTAAATATAACATTGCAAGTTTTTAAATATAACATAACAAACATGGCAAGTACCGTCAATTTTAGAAAAAAGTTATAAAACGTTTTGTTTTTTTCATATTTCCCGCTCGTTTGTTGTTCTGTGCTTCGTTCGTATTAGTTAGGTACCTATGGCTTAAAAGACCAGAACCCGGGCCATAAACATTTAAAAATATATTGGTACCTATATTTTTATCGAGTAAATATCGCGTTTAATTTAATTTTGCATTTTATTTGAAACCTAGTTGTAGAAAAAGTATTGTATGCAACGGTGTATAACCAAGTCAAAATCTCTCTCGCTTATACAACTGTTACATAAACTATTATAATATTACAGTAGGTACCTATTATTGATACTCATTTTCGTGCTACAGACGGTACTTCTACCCTACTACTAAACCCTTTTATATTTCTTTATACATATCTATAAATAGACGCCAGCAAACAAGTGGTAGTGCACCTGATAGGCTCAGTAGTTACAGAGAAACACAGGTGACACACAGACTGGTGTGGGTGTGACAAACAACGGAGTCTCACTATTTTGCCATTTTGGTAGGGAACCCTTACAAGCAATATGAATATGAACTATCCAACAAAACACGACGTCGTAACTAATTATTCATTACATCGTCTACAAGTACAACAACAACTTACTTCATAATCGTTCTATTCTGCAGTAAGACAATTAAAATCTAATCAATCAAAGGTAAAACACAAACAAAAAGCCTTAAATAAAACACAACGCTTTAAAACATAACCTTTATTCCAATACAAACAAACAGTAAAATCTATTAAATCTTACCTACCTAACATTAGCAAAATAGCACGTAGTTAAATCTGTTTTCCTGACACATTAAGACTTGGATGGAAGTGACGGAGTTGCAGTGAGTACGTAGCGAAGGGTTAGCTCAGACCAAAGGCCACAGGTCAGCACTGCCGATTAATGTAAGAAATCAGTATGCGCAAACGAACCTCATATCTCATATACTAGGTACTAGTTTTTGAACGGCAGAGCAGCGGGTTGTCGCCGCGTGCGCCTCCGGTTGGTTTTCTACCACATGACCACCCGGGTGGTCCCCGTATGCGAGATGTTTCTGGTGCGATTTAGGGACCCTTTTAAACATACTAGGCCTTTACTTGACATTGTTTAAACCAGTTTGTTGCTAGTTTAATAGTGAGTGTCTTTTCCTTATCAAGCTTAGACAATGTCTAATCAATATAATATGTCCATATAATCTTACTCAAGGGACTTGGTAGTTGAAGGATATTGCACTGTCCACGTTCTGCCTCAATAAGGTGGGCATGGGATAAAGAAAAGAACTGCTGCTAAAAAGGCCGGGCTCGGAAAAATAGACCTAAGTGAACGAAAATGAGGATGCAGAGTAAGTATTTTAGATATTACTGATTGATAAGGAAACATAGCAACGTATTTGTGCTAAATTAAAATCTATCTACGAACTAATTGAGCAATTTTTCAAACGGGTGAGTTTACTGCGACGGACAGTAAATGCGTCACCGGGTTAAACATTAAAATGCGATCCTGTTCAGGCCATTATCGAGGGCTCCAGGAGTCAGGGGTCAGGCGCATTGTTCTCGCCTCTTGGTAAAATATCGAGATCGGCGGACATTAGCTGCGTTCAGCGCCAACAACTCCAAATGAAGTTATTTTGTATGTAAATCCTCCGATTTGGCAATCTCTAGCACGAGATTTGGTAACTTCCAAATACCCAACAATAGGACAATCGGGTCATACATACCTACCTACCAACCAATTTACATATTTTTAACATGTCACTTATAAAGCCACGTGTGTGAATGTTAATTAGATGATGCCAATAGCCTGGCAACCTACAGACGCATGTCGGTCGAATAAGTAAATACTTACCGCTAAAAGTTGTAACTTACAACTTGTAAGTAAACAAACTAATCTAAGAAATTCAATTTGAGAGGTCTAATAATTCGCCTAACTGGTAATACATTTGGCCGAATTACGTATTTACGAGTTCAAGCAAAACTTTTTCCGTGACACTCGGATCTGTCTATCTATACCGACAACCCTAGACCACAAAAAAGATAGACAAGACGAAATGCCACAAATGAAATGAAATTTTCGAAGCTAGCGATCCTGTGTTCAAATCCCGATAAGCGCAGATATTTGTGTGATGAGCACGAATATTTGTTCCCGAGTCATGGATGTTTATATATTTCTCTATATAAGTATTAGTGGCGAAAAAGAGGGGAGGCCTTTGCCCAGCAGTGGGACGTGGGACACAAAACAGACTAGAAAATAAATAAATAATAATAATTATTATTATACCGTTGTCTAGTACCAATAGTACAAGACTAGAGCTTAGTGTGGGACTAGGTCAATTTTCCCCTGTTATTTTAATATATTGATACTTCCGTATGGTCAAGGAAAATTATTCTCTCAGCATCGTATGACCCTGTTGCACACATGACAGGCCGCAGCACTCGAACTTGGTCGATTATATTTCGTCGACTGTACAACGGCCGGTTGAGGACTGTACCAGAAAATAACTACCTACGTGACAGAATTGATGTTTTACCATTGCTCTTTATAACTTTAGGATTAGGGGATGATTTGTGTCTCAGACGCTTGAAAAGTTGGAACCTTATTTTCTATCTATGCATTGTAATATCAGAGTCGAACATACGAAACGACAGTCCCTGAACTACTCGCATTTAAATATTTATTATTATTATATCAAACCGTTCTAAGTTTCCTAAACTGACTGGCGGGACGGAACCGTTTCGTCATGTCGTCCGTCCAAACGGAACGACGTGACCGCCCTTTTAATCGATGGCATTGTCACTGCGCGACTTACATGTGTAATGTGTATTATTCTAGAAATTACCAAACAATCTTGCACTAAAATACGAATAATTAGTGGAGAGATGACTCTCTGTGAAGACGAGGCTTGTTTTATACGCGCTCGTCACAAAACAGATATTTAGACAGTTCTTTAACGTCGTCTTTACTCATGTATTAATTATTTAAAATTGTTTGAATGTCATTGGTTGCTAGCCGTTAGGTTGTTAACTATGTAAGTAGGTACTAATACATATTTGGTTCTATTTTCCAAGCGTAGGTCTATATTTAATACTCACGAAGGTACAACAAGGATTGGTTGAATAAGACTCGCTTACTAAGTGCCTAAGTATTTACTCATTTGAATAACCGGCTATTTAAATTGAGTCTAGTTGGTATTTATATGCCACAACCAGCATAATACTCGTATTATCTCTGATTATACATGTTCCTTCCTACCGGTAACTTTACTCTTAAACAGTGCTTGTTTAGAGCTCCTCATTGAACGTGTTATTGAATTCATTCATACTTTCAAGATCG
Source organism: Acleris sparsana (assembly GCA_923062465.1). Taxonomy (NCBI): domain Eukaryota; kingdom Metazoa; phylum Arthropoda; class Insecta; order Lepidoptera; family Tortricidae; genus Acleris; species Acleris sparsana. The sequence goes on from OV281287.1 coordinate 21,665,147, forward strand.
TCTGGTGACATATCAACAATAAACCTGAGTGATGAACGTGCCGATCTCCCATCTCTAACCTTCCCCACTTAACTCACGAGCACTTCAACTAACGTCCAAAGTTCCACTTCCATCCGGAGCCTCTTACCCGAAGAGATAGACGTAGAGCAGGTAGGAGACGACGGTGAGCGCGAGGGGAGGGGCGGCCACGCCGACCAGCCCCGCCAGCGTCAGCGGCTCCCGCGCGCTTTCAAGGGTCTTCTCGCGAGGCTCCACGGGCCAGCGCTCGCCCTCTACCACCTCGCCCAGGACATACTGCTCGCGCCAGGAGTACGCGTCGTCGCTGTGGCCCACGTCGCGGAAGCACTTGGTCGCGTCGCGGCCCGCGTTGTCCAGCAGCACCTCGGCCCCACCGGGGTGGTCCTCGAGGAACCCTGTCACGTCGTACACGACGTTGTCTATGATGATGGCGGCGTCGCCCCTGTGGTTGCGCGCCTCGATCTCCTGCCGTGTGAACCGCCGCGGCTCGGCCATGTTGAAGCGTGCGCGCGCGCTGTCCGACTGCGTGCGAGTCCGACTCTAACCGCGCGCGCATCGCTGACCATTTGGTTAACTAATGAGACGTCGAATTAATTCACTACCGCGGGATCAATCGAGAGATTGACGCGATAAAGCAACAATTTTACTTTGACATTTCATTGTTTTTAAGCTTGTTTAATTTTATGCATTGCCGTCTAAACCAACTCGTGAATCAACAATATTCTTATCATAGACACAATATTCTGAATCCATTTAACTTTCCCGGATTGATACAGAACAAACCTAACCTAACCTACAGGTTCCATAGGGAAACCTATTTAAACATTTAAAAAAGCTTAAGGGTTCAGAAAAAAAAGATTTCAACTATCTTATTAATTTTTGGGCAAATGAACCAGTTGGGAAATAAAACTTCAGACTTGCGATAGGTTACGCTACATAAGTATTTTATGCCTAATACAGTACGAATATAGTAGGAGTAAATTTGAAGATATGATTCTAAACACATAAGCTCTCAGCAAAACAAAACTTTCGGTGAAATGATACTTTTGGCCAAACATATTTCGTTATAAAAGTTACCAAAACAATGAATATAAAATACAAATGAAAACCCTCTCGTGTTGTTAAAATAAAATGGTAACTGCAATTATCCGGTGAAGAACTGTTTCACTTCATTTATTATATTTGTGCGTCGGTATGTTAAACTACCAATTCCGGTGATTTTGGATCACGCTGCAGCTGCAATTTGGTATTCTTATGGCTGCCCGATGACAGTATAATTTATTAAGTGAGGATGACCTAACACCGACAGACATATTTAAATGCTGTCATTCTGCAGCCGAAGTGATCTTGCTTCAAAACCCCGACCGGTCTGCGAAACGGCGCATTTCAACACATGTCAGCGGCCCGCGTTGTTGCGCAAAACCTGCCGACCTTAAGGCGACTGCATTTATAGACTAGAAGAATCTAAACAGGTACTATCAGCAAATTGGAACCCTGACCCACCATAGATCGGTGTCACATTGACATTATAAAACAATTTGATGACACTTTTTACGACTTCAATCATAACGTAACTGTGACACTGTTTCATTGGGCTGATATTACATGTACTCAGAGCTAATATATGACATGACTTAATGCGTTATTAAGTACAAACAAAGGTGTTTGCGCGCTTTTGACTTTTGACTTCTAGATGACGTGTTTAAACAGCCACACACAATTATCAAAGAAGGGAGGCCATTTACAACGTCAAAAGATGGCGGATGTGTAATTTGTTTTAGTTTTTATTTTTGTATATTTAGGTGTTCAAAGTTCTTTTTTGTTAGTGATTTGTACTTTTAATGCCTTTGTGTTGCACAGTGATAGAAGACTTGGACTTATTTCGTGTATCCTGGCATCTTACTTCTCGTTTCAAGTGAACTCGCAGTGGTACAGAGGTTAAAACTATCTTGGCCTCTGTCCTACATATCACCGTACAACGTTGCCACCAATCTTCCTAGAATAGATTGGATTGTGTTTTATTACTATATTGATTTATACTGCTTGACACTGGCGAAATCACTTCATAGTGGAAACGCCACATTCCCGCGGTAGTAGCTGTTCAAGTCACCGCGGGGAAAAGAAAAAAAAAACCAAAGAAGTTAAAGCAATACTAAAGTGTACACATCTCTCTGTCTGTGTATCTCTAGTCTCTAGCTAGGCTAACTAACATGATATAAGCCGTAGAGAGCATTGACGATCTTGCTGTTTTAATACGAATAGGAACGTAGGTATCTGTGATTTGGACTGACGTCCGCAATACGTATTAATTACGCACTAGAAACAAATGAATAATAATTATCGCAAAGTAGAGCCGGCTTTAATGACATTAATGGCCGACCGTGACGTCACGTAGTAATCCCAAGTTCGAATTCAATTTAATTTATTTCATTTACGCGCGTGAGGTCAACATATACATAGCTACCTGTGCTGTTGTGATGTGTATAACAAGGATTGTGACGCGAAACTTTAATCGAGTAGCTGTCAAAAAAGACACACACAAGTTTAGCGGTAATTTAGCGGTTCCGGGCGGTGACGATTCTCATCCCCTAAGACAAGACCGATCCCCACATAAACACACATAAAAAACTAGATTTTTACGTTTTCCTTTTTTAGGGTTCCGTCCCCAAAGGGTAAAAACGGGACCCTAATAAGACTGCGCTGTCCGTCTGTCTTTCATCCGGCTGTACCTAATGATCCGAGATAGCTAGATAGTTGAAATTTTCACAGATGATGTATTTCTGTTGCCGCTATAACAACAAATACTAAAAACAGAATATAATAAATATTTAAGAGGGGCCTATAAAACAAACGTGTTTTTTTTACTCTATATTAGTAACTTAATACCGGCAACAGGTAGACGCTTGCAATATTCACAGAATATTTAGTTGTTTGTTGACTTTAAAAATAAATTATTAAATTAAATTACCTAAATAAATATTTAAGGGAGGCTCCCATACAACCAACGTGTTTTTTTAAGATAACGGTACGGGACCGTTCCTGCGCGAGTCTGACTCGCACTTGGACGGTTTTTATTTTTATTTGGTTATTTGGTTTTTCATAACACTACTACCTACTTCCCTTTTTTTTCACTATTTTCTCTAACTAATTGTCCGTCCGAATCACCGGCACCCTCACAATAATCCAAGACTCAGTAACAAATACTCTAATCGCATTCATCACGCAAACATGTCAGGGAACCCGGGACCGCTTCCAATTCTGCTCTTCTAGAATGCGAAAAAATACAAAACGACTATTTGCCTTACTCGTGTGGACTGTACTACCGACTTCCTTAAGTTTGTAGAATTAATTTCCCTATACAAATATCCCATGGCTGTTTAGTTAGGTAGTCGACATGGGGGCATCTCCGCGCGTGTCTCGCGACTCGCGACGGTGCTGTTCTGTATAATGTATAATTATAAAGCTCTTATGGTAATTTGCGGCTCGAGTTACCACATAATTGCTGAACAAGACCTACATTAGATGCAATACCAGTGATGATAGGTAAATAAGGAAATCGAGTCTTTGAAGATTTGAGAGGGCTTCGAAAATATGACTTCAGGAAATTAGTGGTTTTAACGGATACTTTTCAAGTATATAAGTCTAAATATAAAACTTTTATGTATGTAACATATTAATCCTGCAAACACAATTTAGACACAATGCTTGTCACCCTCCTACGGGAACAGAGGCGGCCCTTGTTTTATCTTCGCCACGGGGCCCACGAGATTGATGAAACTTGGATGAAACTTTTTTGTCATTCATAGGTGCATTGAACTATGCCTAAATTGAAAAATAAAGCACATATTGAAACACATCGTTCTTCTCTGCTATTAGAAAATGCAAATTGAACTTTCCTAGTAAAATTTCCGGCGGCTATTTGTGCCCTCTTTCTGAATGAATATACGGAAACGTTTAGAATTGGTTCAATTTTGATGATTATTTGAAATATGTAGTTGTATTGTTGGTATAATCGCCGGATCAAGTTTATTTGCTTGCTGCTCTTTACGGGCCCGCGGTTCAAGAAATTTACATGAAATTTCGCAAAGATCTAGTTTATAGTACAGAGATGGAGCTTCAGGGGCGCGATGAAGGAGTCGCAGGACATGGCCAGTTGTTTAATATTACGCGTCACGTGATTTACGGCTCCAACAAACGGCGCGCGAGCTACTCGTACACCCACTGACTTAAGCTCACCGTCGGCAACAGTTTGAGGCTTACAGTTACTTATTCCCGTCCCTTTCTCTCTGCTTTGTCACAACTGGTGAATGAGAGGGATATAATCACGCATGTCATATTTTGTAGAGCACCGGCGGATGTGGCGACGCGTCGTCGCTCTACGCCGATTCCACGTAATTACAAGAGATTTACACCCGCCCCGAACTTAATAGCAACCATTAGCCAAGCCGAGGATGAAATTATGCAAACAACTTGTTGTTTATTTGTGTTCCGTTCCGGGATTACGTAAGACATCGGGGAGGGTCGGCCATCAGGTACCGCCTTCTCCGGCGCGCCAACTTTAAATAGAGTTGGGAAAAAACAGGCTGGCGCATTGTTGTGCCGCCCGAGCCCGAGCCCGGCAGCGCGGCGGCGCACCTGCCGCCTGCCGCGCGGCTCCGGCCTCCGCCAGGTTTGCGTTTTGCATTTGACAACCCCACATTTACAAGTACCTCGGTGTTAACCATCCCGTGCCCGGGTGAACGATCGTAATAATAGGGTTCCGTACCAAAATGGTTATGACTACGGAACCCTAAAAAAGGAACCCTTATGGTGACTGCAATGACTATTATGTATGTATGTCTCAGCAATATTCACAGCATTCACAACAGTTATCAACTTGAAATTTGGCCGGTTGTAGAAACTGCTTGCTGGCGTGTATGTTGTTTGATAAATAAATAAAGGAAATTTCTTTATGGATATTGAAAAGAATGGGTAAAAATTATGTTTGAACAATGAACGTGACTCTATTATCTTATGGATGTTTTCTATGTATTTAAGTATATATTTCTCTATATAAGTATTTATATCGTTGTCTAGTACCCATAGTACAAGCCTAGAGCTTAGTTTGGGACTAGGTCAATTGGTGTGACATTGTCCCCTGATATTTATTATTATTATTATTTATTATCACAAATGGCGTGTCATATAAAAGAGGTTTTTATAATGTTAATTTATCTGCGAAATTAAACTGGGGAAAAATTTTGCTGCTTGGAATTGATCAGTTTGAGGAACCGATCTAAGTATTCTTCGATGTATTCCTATGAATCGGAAAGAAATCATCAGTTGGCAGGTTTGGTCTTCGAAGACAAAGTGAAACCAACGAAAGCTGTGCGTTCTCGCAAAAAATCCATTACAGGAACGCAGGACAGTTGGCTGGTTTAATGGTTGCCATGCCATATGCAATATTGAATAATGATTAAAGGCAACTTTATTTTTATTTTATAAATATTAATAAATATATCCGGAATTGAAGCTCAATATTTAAATCAGTTCCGGAATTGAAAATTATCTCATATTGCATCCCTAATACGAACACAGGGCGCTTGAAACAATCGCCGCACCTACACATTTTATCGATGACGCTATGCTTCTTACTTGATATGGAAGCAGAAGTACAGGTGTAGTCCATAATAGCTTTCCTTCGTATTTTCACGGAAACGTACGAAGGTGTCATGCTACTTCAGTCAACCTCAGTACTTTTTGTACTGTGACCGACTGAAATAGCAAGACGCGTTCGTACGTTTCCGTGAAAATACGAAGGAAAACAATTACGCACTACATCTGTAGCTCGGGCGCGTGGTGCACTCATGAAATAATTTTAATGAACCTGTTCAAATTTTAGGCGTTTTTGGAATAAGTAATCTTGAACTTGAGGCATAGATGTGTTGGGGACATGAGTCATATTAGGAATTTGAAGAAATTAATTTAACTAGGTAGTATAAATCGTAATCACAGATCGTAATTAAACCCTAATTCAAAATTAAGGTATGGCGTAACATGTCTCGCCCAGCCCGGCGTAGTCGGTGGCGACATCGTATGATTTAGTTCCCCTTCGTAAATACGTGACTCCGTAGTGCTCCCGTCGCCCGCTTGCCGCTGCACAAAATGCCTGCGTTGCCTGCGTTGTAACGAACCGCCGCGCTAAAGCGGTTAGCGGCGACGTGCTCAAAAAATTGCAGTTTAAATGTCTTAATTCAGTCGCAAGCGCCGACTAACGAAGCCGCGCGCAAATCCACAGCGAAGTACTGCCGCTGGAATGAATTAAAACAACACAAGTTTTACCCCTAAATTAAATGTTGGAAGTTGCTAGTCTGGTCCTATTCTCTCCGTTCCGTTGCGACCGCAGAGTAAGCGGAATAGAACTAACAAAGTTTGGTATTTCGGGTTACACGTAAGTTTGGCAGGGTGAATTACAACTACCTACCGCCTCGATGTGTTAACTAACTAGCTGCACAAACTACCCGCGTCATGCGAGCGGGGTGGTGAGTCAACGAGCTGATTGGTGAGTGCCGGCTCACTCGCCGCCCTCTTCACCCGTCACCCATTACGCCGAGTCAGATACCACTATATGGCTCGGTAGACCTTCACTATCTTTCCAATACCAACTATCCCGCGGAGTGCGGGGTTGGCACGGTACGGGGAGGAAGCGTACTTACTACACGCGGTGGGTGAGTAGCTGATTTACATCTCGGCTAGTGTCAGGTCGCCTTTACTGTCAAATCATCACTCTATAACCCTCATAATCGCTCACCGTGTGTAAGCACTGTATCATGCCACACCTGACAGCTGCCTGTCAGGTTCGTTCACCGCACGAGCGCTCTAACTACCTCGCAGTCTGCGGTACACCAGTTTAATGGATAAACTGTAAGCCATTAAACTGCAACGCATGGACTAGGTTGTAGTGAGTGCAGGTGCATTCTGTCGCTGTCTGCGGTGGGGTGGCATGTGATACGTGGAACATGCGGTGCGAGCTTTTGATTGGTCGAACTGATTTAACCACAACTGATCTACAGGCGCCACAGACCGCTAGCGATTGTGCGTTCCCCTGCGATAACTGCTCAAACTCGAACGACAAGTTTCAGGTTTTATTGTTGCAAATGTTGCAATGTGTAACTTCACTAATTCTCCGTCTCGTATCCTAACCCTATAATTATACTTGGCCCGCTGTCTCTCTTATCCCCCAGTCTTCTCCGCTAATCGCACCCATTCTCTCCCCGCGGTTAAGGTTTATTAGGACTTGTAATATGCATCGCTTGCTTCCTGTATAAAATGCTGATATTGGTTTTGTTTAAACATTCACAGCCTGTACAATGAATCTTTTGAATTTTTAAGTGTCCGCGTAGCCGCGTCCGCAGTATTTCATTAGTGCGCGGCTTTTGTGAGCGAATACTTTATTTTATCAATTTGCCGGAGTAGTGTACACCGCTCGTAATCACAGGAATGAAACGGATATTTATTAAGCCGGACGCCGGCGCCGGCCGACACTCGCAATTTCAGCTTCAATAAAACATTATTCGATTAAAAGACATGTTTAAAACAATATTGTTTATTTATGTCACAGCTATTTTAATTTGATTACCGATTACAGTGTATTTTAAAATTCACCAATTCAATTTTATTCGGCACGCTTAAGTATGTTTTATTTTATCATAGATTTGTATATGACTTCGTATGGACTTCGCTGCCGCTATGTTATAGGGTTCTATGTTACATTGTCGGGGTACTTCAATTTAGGCCTAGCGTCCGTCTGATAAACTTCAAATTTCAAGTTGATAAAAGTGCAACATAGAACCCTATAATATAGTGGCAGCGACTTGCCTCTGTGACAATAAATCCGGGTAACTCTATGGTGTAAAAACCACGCTGACCGTCACATGTGGATTTTAGTCTCGCTGGTCTCGCGCAGACTCCGAACCCGCTACACTGTTTTCCAGCTACGATGAGTTCTGTGACAGCTCATATAAACGCGTATTACACTTTTTTCTTTAACTTTACATAAAAAACTGCACTGGTACACACCTGGCGACGCCGTTCAGAAACTTAAATAATTAATCGCCTATTTTTAAATACATCGCATCGCATGTGACTATATTAAGAAGTAAAAGTAAAGTAAAATGTATTTATTTTCTCCACCACCAAGTATACGGTTTATGCATAATATAGAAATGAACTTAAGAATAGGTACAGAACTTGTGCGGCAGAGACTGGTGCCGACACTAGGGGAAACCTGTATTTCAGGTCACCAGTGATTCAAATTACGAAATACGGCTGTCACAGAACCCATCGTAGCTGAAAAACACTGTAGGTTGTGTAGTTTTCAAATCGGTGAGACAATGCTAAAGAGATGGCGCGTTTGTAGCTTGACCAAACATATATTATTATGACATTTTTAATCGCCCGCTACCTACCTAGTTGTTAAAATCAGTGAGTTAAATTCAGTTTTATATCAACGTATAACAGTATTCAAAATGGCGCCAATTTACCTACTTATGACAGCAAATAACACAAATCTTTTTTTTAATGCTAAACTCCTTGTATTTAATTTCGACCAATCAAATCTCGAGGAGTTATTTAAAGGAGTTTGTATGTTAAGTATTCTTTGCACAGGAGTTTGTATCGCGTCTTTTTTGCGCAAGGATTTGTATAGCATTGAGATGGATGGCGAATATACATATTAGTGTGTTCTAAATACAAACACCAAGATAGTGATTAAAAGTAGCTTTTATTCACTGTTTTCATTGAATAAAATAAGCTTTTTATAGGGGGAATGGTATACAACATTTGTTGTTTTCTACTGTAAGTTAGTGACCAGCGCTTAAACTTCACGTACACCTAATGACAAGCAAGCGTGCGTTTTACAGCCGTTCCACATGGCTGGGGATATTCTCGAACGCTGCCAGACCAACATGCTTGGCACCAGTTGTCACCCATTGCTCGAGTGTTAAGGGGTCATATTAGACTAGTATAACATAGCTCTTCGACGAGCACTCAGGGAAGTGTTAGGGAATAGCTACCTATGTTGTAACTCGCGCCTGCACAGCCCACGTCCGCCTGTCTCCGGCCAGCGTCGAGCCATTTTGTGTTTAAGGAGGATTTATTTTCTTTTCCCGCGTTCGTTACAAAAGTGTCTGTAAGCATTTATATTACTTGTGGCGTCACGGCGGATCCGAGGCTGGTCCTACGATCTGGGCCCGGATGACGCGCGCTTTGTTCCGCGAGGTAATGCGGCACCACTCGCTGGAAACAAAAGCAGATCTCAATGAGGGCCGCGGAGGCTCCTCCATACAACGGTTTCTTAGTAATGTAGCCGCCGCGCATCCGCGAAAAGCTTAAATAGATATATGCGAACACGCTTTACGAGAGCCGCACAAAAGACCACTTCATTTCCAGTGTTATTAAAATCGTGAAGGTAGCTCCTTTGAAATAGTAATGGTAAATAGAAATAAACTAGGTGCAATTCTAACTCAGGCAAGTGTAAATGGAGCGAAGCAATTTCCCCATCTTTCTCATTGAAAGTCTATGTAACCAGATTTTCGGTGATTATTCTTGCGTGGTATATCCGATTTTCTATTTTATTTTTTCTAAACCCCTATGGCTAAAGCGCAATTCACACAGCGGGCGGGAGCGGGGCATGTCATGGGACCCGCGCCGGGCGTCGTATTCACACAGAGCGCCGAACCGCGGCGGGCCGCGCGCTGGTGATCGCAAGCGGGCATTCGGGATCGGACGGTACGGACGGCCCGCCGCGGTCCCGTCGCGGGTGCGGCGAGTGATAGGCAGTCTCACAGCGCGTTGTAAATTCTACTCTATATACTCGCCATTACCGTCCGATCCTGCGATCCAACGCGGTGCCCGACCCGCTAGTGGTGTGAATTGCGCTTAAATGTCGTCTTACCGGCTAAATTTGATCCTGATATCTTCGATAGTATATGCGGACAAACGAAAATCCGAATCGGAGACAATCGCCCAATAATGTTTATTAGACCCACGCAGTTGGAGACTGGTTCATATTGGCCACTAGTCCTTTAAAGTAGTTCACTAGCCTTCCGCTCTGTAGGGGCTGTGCAGGCTAACAGTTTCACTGTAGTCCCGATGGTAAAACGCTTCGTAAGACAGGTGTATTTCAAGCACGTTACTGCTGCAGCACAAAGCAGCAGCGATATGGTTCACGAGTTCTGAAAAACGCCTGTAAAAAGTCATCAAGGAAAGGCGGCTGGCGCTGGTCGTCTTTGAATATCGATATCTGATGTCACAATTATTAAAAGTTGACGCCATTTTTAACTTTTTTGTTACTGGTCCGATTGCCCTGAAAATCGATAACTGAGGGTCCCTGTGGACTACAAATACGTACCCTTAATCAAAATTAAAACAAGTGGACGCCATTTTAATTTTTTTTTCTTACTGGTCCGATTGCCGTTAAAATCGATATCTGAGGGTCCCTGTGGACTACAAATACGTACCCGTAATGAGAATTAAAACAAGTGGACGCCATTTTGAACTTTTTTGTAACTGGTCCGATTGCCCTGAAAATCCATATCTGAGGGTCCCGTGGACTACAAATACATACCCGTAATCAGAATTAAAACAAGTGGACCCCATTTTGAACTTTTTTGTTACTGGTCCGATTGCCCTGAAAATCCCTGGACCCTGGGGACTAAAAAAACGGAACGTAATCAGAATTAAAACAAATCAGTCAGGCAACGAGAAACGTTATCGCATTTCGTTCGTTTTTTTTTAGGTGAACAATCCTCTAAGGAGAAACTGATAGTCCTTGTTCTAATACGATGTAACGACAAGTCAATATCGAGAGACTGTGAGTCTGTGGTGCCCTTTACACAGTTAGTCGTTAGTACTTGGTTTTATAAAGAAATGTACGGTTTCGATACTGTCCTGAGATTAACTTATGTAGGTAGGTATAGATAGACAGTACGAGTAATTGACGGAAAACATAGAACTGCACGTAGTGTGGGTAATTCGCGGGTCTGTATCTCGTCGGTGTCGGCGCCGCGCCGCGCCGCGTCTCTATGCGGAGTTTATGACGCATAACGCTGCATGAAACATAAGATTACAGCAGAACGCCGGTGAATAATAAATGCCCCGCCGGAGCGATCCCTAGAGCAACTGAATTTTCAGGATTACTTAATATGAAAAGTGTTCGCACCGGAGTTTGTGCGGAAAAGAAAGGTGTACTGCAGACGGGCGCGCCGGTGCAGCGCTGCACCGGACGTCAACGTGAACCGGCAGATAATATAATATTTTTTATGGCATTATGGCTCACAGAGCACACAGGCCACCTGATGGTAAGTGGAAACTGTGACCCATAAACATTCGCATTCACAAGACTGCAATCCTAAGAGTGCAAATTCTCAACCCTGAGGACTAAGATGGAATACCAAATCGGAACACAACAATGAGAACACTGCTGTTTGGTTTTGTTAACTAATCTTTTGTTCTTTTATTCCTTCTCAATCCGAGTTGGAGCACTTGGTGTTGACGATACTGTACTATCGGAATTTTCTAACGCCAACAAAATTTGCCTCTTTACTCATAATGGTCATTACTCGCTATGAAACGTTATAAACGTTAAGTGAATTGCCACAGCCAATCGTTTGAACGCCGAAGATCAGAAGTGTGTTTGACGGTGGGTTGACCTACTTGGTAGTGACCGGACGCTGCCTACGAAGCTAGCGGTCCCGGGTTAGATTCCCGTTGTGGGCAAACATTTGTGTGACGACCGCGACCACTTGTTCCTGAGCCATGGATGTTTTCTTTGTATGTAAATAACTACATGTTTATACATCGCTCTCTAGTACCCACGTACAAGCCATGAGCTTCATTTAAGACTAGGTAAATTGGTGTGAGATTCCCCCGTTTATATATTTATATAAATTATTTATACCTGCAGTAAACCACAGACTATCTTATTGCTACATAGCGACTTCGAGAAATCAAATAGTTGTACTAATAGGTTTTGGAGCGGCGTCCAGCCCCGAGCGACGTCGCGCGGCACAGCGACGCCGCTTTGTCCGTTAATTGATGAGCCGGATACCACATTAACATCTTCCGCTGAATTAATTACGGGTGATTAATGCACCCCCGCCCCCGCAGCCCCACCTGCAGCCCAACAACAAACCCTCCGAGATGTGAACTTTCTGTTATTTCCGAATGTTCCCAATAAGTAAATGCGCCGGGCGAGCTGCGAGAACAGCCAACTCCTAGTTCTTGCGATAGTCAACAAACTTGTTTGCCGCGACTTACTAGATGCTCCCCGAGGTAAATAATTAAACTACATACTCGTACGTACGGTTCCCAACTTTCAGTACTCTTATTAACTGTCTTGAACCAGAGAATAAATCATTTAAATTTGTGAGAAAAAACATATTGGGCTCTAGAGCCTTTTTGTTACTTAATTGTTTTTTGGAACGAAGAACAGCAAAAATAACTGTCTGAGGGTCTACAACATGACCTACGGCGGGGATCGTGTGGCCAACTTTTTGTATGGCATGGATAACTCGGAGGCTAAGGCTCGTGTAACATGGCTCGGGCTGCCGGCGGCGGCCCGCGGTCGGCGGGCACCGCTCGTAAGTCTCGCAACAAATCGCGCTGCAAATGAGCGCGATATCTCACTCATCGCCCGCCCACTCCCCCCCTCGCTCCCCGGCGTCCTGCATTCGCAACTATCAATCAAGAAATGCACCAATATTATATTGAAAGGTGGGATTGTGACGGCTTTAGTCTTTTATTAATAGTGGTAACACTGTAAGTCCTATACCGTAATTATGTAAATAATATTCCATGAATGTCCACTGATTAATAACTAACTGAACTATACAAAACTAATTGTCTATGCAACGGCTTCATCTAAACCAGTTTTGAAACCTCTTGAGCCGCGTAACTCTCTCGTTAGAGCATTCCTTGAAATTACCATTGCAAGCTCCAGACAGTCCAGACTAAGGTACTCTTCAATTCCGATTAGTTGGTCCCGCGAAACGGCGGCCACGCCGCCATCGAGAATGCACCGCGAATGGCGGGGTGATTGAATAAGTTCGTGAATGGTTTGCGTCCAACCTCTCGGCGCGGCGGCGCGCGGGCGCGTGCTGCGGGGGTTAATCCTCGCAAGTGATTCCGCAGCGTAGCTCACCGGCAGAATAAATTGTACCCTGAAGGTACTAAATTGTGTCTACTACATTTTTGTTGTTTTTTGTTGTATTTTTTATTTTAATTTATATAATGTGTACCTAGTCCCGTAGCTTATGTGTGTAAAACACCGACAAACAATTAATTTTCTGTTGACAGATGATACTGTTGTTTTAAGAAATCAGCTAAACGGTCGTGATCTGGTCACCACTCGCTTGAGAATTCTACTTCTACGAGAATAGGTAACATACATAGGTATTTTTGAATTAAGCAATTTTCCGAAATCAAATCACCAAGTAAGTAGATCAGGTTTCATTTCAGGTTATAAAAGTTTTTATATAAATATCAGACTGCTCATTTACTTAGTAATGAACTTTAGACAAGTTCCCTGGGCAGTTACACATGTTAGATATTCGTCAACAAATTCCCGGCGTCTACGATGGTCAACGGCGGCCTTTTACCGCGCCAACGACGCTGCCTCGTGGCGGGGAGATCGGTTCGTGACATCTCTGACAACTCGTCCGACCCACCACACACTAGGTAGGTACATCACACATCGGTCACCACAGCTCGACATTATTCCAGGCACTCTCGAAAGGATTAGCTATGCACACCAAACCTTTGAAGGCATGGACTCTCGGGGGCGCAAATCTGCGACTTTCTAAGCCACCTTCCCTTATCCGTGGGCCACGATTTGTCTGCGAGCACCAGATGTCAGCCGAAATCGCGGGATCGTATCGCGCGCGGCGGCCCGGGGGAAATCTCCGCAGACTCCACAATTTGCGCCCCCATTAGTATTACATTCTCATTTCAAGTGCACCGACACGGAGGATCATAATTTCATGACGGCGTGTATGAGTGCTTATTTGGAATCGAGGGCAGTTGTTGTTGGAATACTGAGTAGTTTGTATTGAGCGAATATGTAGGTGCTAGAGACACGTGTGAAGCGGCCAGCGCGGGCGGGAGGCGGTCGCCGCCGTCGCCGTCGTTGTGACGTCACGTCGCTGCGCCCCCGGCCCCTCCGCACGCACCGCATGCATAATTTCCTGAAGTGCCCTCAATCTGACGCGTTATCACGCGACTACGCGCGCTAAGTTACGGCTCGCGGATAACTCTCGGCGATGGAGCGCGAAGTGCGGCGGCGGCTGGCGCGGCGCGCCCGAGATCCTTTATCTCTGCACCATAATCTTTATGGACTCAGCCTAGAGCATAACTAATACAGTCTAACGGCTTTACTACAGGGGCGGAAACATTTCCGCGGCGTTAACAACTCGGTGCGACGTTTCGCCTTAATCGAGTTTTTCTATCGTGGACGCGGAATACATTTACATTTTTGTTGAACTGCGATTTGCAATTTGTGAACTTGTTCTGGACGAGTGTGGGCGCGCCGCGCGCCGGCCCTGCATGCTAATGACTGCCCCGGGCGCAGGCGCGATGTTGACCTTATGTTATGTAATGAGGGAATGGGCCTTTGGCATGTCATTCTGATGGCGTATACAGTAGTTATATGGTTAGACTTTGCACTATCTAAAGAGCCTAAAATACTTAGATCTAATTATAGTCTTACGATTTTCGATATTGGTTTTATTGCATAAATGGAATAGAAACTAACCAAATGATATGGTGTAAAGTGGCGCTTTGCTGTTTATTGCCTCTCGTGGTAGATATAGCTCAAGTCACTTTTCTACTACGCCAGTTCCCTCCATATTTTTTATGGAATGGTGTCCCATTCAAATTTGCAGCGGTAGTCGTATGTATGACGGTGTATGTACGTTTATGTAAAAAAAGTGTCATATTTTGCAATATGACACTGTTTTTACAGTGTGACTTTAATTAACTGAGTTTTGACACATTATCCTACTCAAGCTACGCTTGAATAAATATGTATGTATGTGTATATATTACTTTATGTTAGATTCATTGTTTTATATAATACTGGGTTAAGCTTTATAATTGTACAAGATGAAAACCCGGCTTCGCTCGGTAAAATGTAGGCTCATATTTCACCAGTAGATATTTCTCCTAAATATTATTTACTTAAATAATTATGTGTGAAATTAGACCTTAGAGATCACAATCGAGAACGGAATACGAACCTGTGACACCTTGACACGCGATGACGTGACGCCAACGCCACATTAATGACATTGACATGTTTACTTTGCAACGCCATTTTATTCATTTTTATATTGAAAATACTCAATCATACGAATTTTCCGCCTATAAGTTGTCGACTCGGATCGGCTAATTTTTTACGCTCTTCAATTTGATGTGCATATCGATCGAGTCTACCGTAGACCGGTACGAAATTATTAATATAGATAATATCATATAAGTAGTATTTATAAAAACGACTGACTGTTGAGTTTCTCTTGCAGCGTTTCTTTTCAGCAGTGGTCTCTTGCGAAGCGCTGGTAGATTTTTGACGTGTAAAACCGCTCGTGCGGCCTACTTACTGAATAAACCTCTTTTATATTTTAATAAGCTACAAATTATTTGAGAAAACCGTATTTATATGAATGAAGACGAAAAAAATACGTCACTGTTTTTGAAAAGTTTAGATCAACCTAGCGGCGCATAACAATATCCTGGTAAATTCTTGACGGGTAAAAGTGCCCGTGCGGCCTACTTACTGAATAACTGACTTTTATCTTTATCTTTATCCTAATATGACACTTCTTGATTTGAAGCTAGAACGTTGCTGTAGTATTTGGTTCGAGAGTGAGGGTTTTGGATATTGTTATTTTACCATGATTCGAATTTTATTTTGAGATAAATAATTGATGTATTTGTTGAGAAATTATATAGAATAGTGTCATTTTCCTGCAAAATAAGACTATCATAAATTTTCACATCAAACTATAAAACTAAAATGTAGACAAAAAAACGCTTAAAGAAATGTTATACAAAACGTGTATAGTATTCGACACTTTTAAAAAATTGAATAAAACGTACACAAAACTTTAAACGCTTGCCTGTGAAATTGGGTCATTTTGAATGTCACTTTTCTTTTTCTCTTCCCTACTGGGTAAAACTATAATGCCTTTGACATGTTGTCGTATTGTTTTTCAATAACTCGGCCGCCACTGTCGTACCGCTACCAATAAGATATCATGTCAATATGGTTTTACCCAGTAGAATAGAGGTTTCACCTACTGTCATTTAATTTTCAAAACCACTTACCAATAAAAATAAACAAAATTTTGGCACAGGTACGCATGCGTAACTCGTGTTTTGTGTTTAAAAGTTGATCTATAGGCGCAGGTGCGTGCGGACCGCGAGCGTCCCAAACGGCCGGCATTTGTCAAGCATCTCCTAAATTACGCCCGACGCGAATTAGCAACAATACATAGCATTTCCACCCTGTTTTTTAACGGAAATTTACGAGATCAGCTTATGCCCGAAAACACGGCGTGCAGTTCTTAGGACTAGAGGCCCTGGATGGTGCGGTTGTCTGCCTCGTTAAACAAAGAAGCTCGTATTGAGTCGCAAAACTAGGTTTAACGTAAGGGGCGGCGGCGCGGGCAGGCGACGTACAAAGCTGTAATTGACTTCCGCTTCCCTCCGCTGGCTGCGGCCCGGCGCCCGTTCCGCTCGGATTCTGTCTAATCTCGCGATACAATTTGTCTCCTAAATAAAAACGTAAAGAGGAGCCAACAATATTTTCTCCTGAAATACGAATTCTAATGCAAAAAAATACAACTAAGTAAAATCTTTCTAGGGTTCGGTACATCAAAAGGAAAAAAACGGAACCCTTATGGGATCACTTTGTTGTCCGTCTGTCTGTCTGTTAAGACCCTTTATCTAGAGAACGCGTCGAATCGAGAAATTAAAATCATATACTCCGGTCTACAGACCGTTGAAGCTGAGAAAAAATCAATCAACATTACATTAACGGAAAAAAAATACGGCCATTTATACCGCAAAAACATGTATCTCGAGGGGAGGGAATCAAAATGTATAGGGGATTTCCCGTTGACCTAGAATTGAAATTTGGTAAGTAGCAATACATTTTTAATTAAATCACAAATAAACAGGGTGTTTAAGCAAGGAACGTCAGGCCAAGTTTTGAATTGAGTTAACTGTATCATGTGCGCAACCCTCGGTAGGCGAGTCCGACTCGCACTTGTCCGGTTTTTCTTAATGTCCCGTAAGCAAGTAGGTATTGTCACGGTCAAGTGACCTGTGCCATGGTACAGGTAGACCTTAGAGGCAGAACGGTTTTCTAGGGTTCCGGACGCACGCCACGATAGTATAAGAATAAAGAAAGAAATGTGTTAACGGCTGAGATACTGTAAATATAAAGCAGAGGTTACGATAAGCTGTATTCACAATTACCTCGATATGTTCTAAAAGCTCAGTTTCAAGTCATGAAGACTTACTCCAAAATCACCTACTTTTTTACAACATTACTACATCATTAATTTGATAACCACCGGTGAGTGTCGTGTGTAAAACTCTTAACTCATGTACTTAATTGAATTTTAATACGTTGACACTTACACGATTTATTTTATAGTGTGATGAAAGACACTCTGAAGCAATGCACAATCATGCACAGAAGAGACATTTCTATAAACTTTCTTGTCGTCTGCGTATAGAGAAGAGCTAGAATGCAAAAAACAATTTTGGATGTTGTGCAAAAACGCTATGTAGGTACATTAAAGGGCCAAGCAGGGATCCCTGCGGGACACCCGACGGTGCTGTCAGGCTGCGGCATCACTGAGGCGGAGACGAGCGGAGCGGAGCGCAGCTGTGCCAATATTAACCAATAGAAGTCGCATGCGGTCACGTCGAGCGCGCCTTGCGCTCGAATATTGGTTAATATTGGCACCGCGCAGCCTTACAAAGCAAGATCGCGACCCTCCCACTATCACGCCTTGACTCCTGTTTTTATTAACGTGTAGGCCCGACTCGAGCCAGCAAAGCAAGCTTCCGCATACACCGAGTTGGTGGAGTTTTCGAAGTAACTTACCGTTCTATGAAATGAAGACTCCGCATCACAATCGGTTTAGTGGTTCAGGAGAAGACAGACAGACGCGAAAAGCAACTTCATTTATGTAAAGAATAACTATTACATAGATAAACACACAGTATATAATAGTGACCCCATTGAGTAATCAACGTTCGTTTAAAGGTATTTTGATAAAACAATAGGTACCCTTCACAACACAGGGGATTTCCTTGGAGTTGTTTGACTGAGGGAATGTGTTCCCGTCCCCCGCACTAGCTTTCTAACGGTCACTTTATACTCGTTCCTGATATTCATATCATAGTGTAAGCAATTGGGAGGAATAGCAAGGAATCATACAACGAACTCAAGAGAAATAATTTGGCTAGCAAGGGTTGTGTTGAAGTGAAAGGCGCATCAAGTATTTAAAATTATTTATATTTTTTCTTAAACGTATTTATTCCTAAGTTACATTTAGTACGAGCCTACAATAACCACAAAAGAGAAGTTACAGAAGAGATCACATACAGACGATTCCACTTACGTCGTGAAGATAGAGTTACAATAATAACCTAATATCAAAAATTTATTTTTAATTTTTCAATTTTTGGTGATACATTACAAAATCGTCATCAAATTCCATCATGTATAAAAAATCGGAAATCGTCAGTGTCAAATGGTAGTCAGCGACCAACAGGTCCGCGTTAGGTCGCGGTGAGCCGGCCGGGCGCCAGATGCACTTGTCTGCTAACGGCATAACAGCGCGAGCAGTTTTAAGTGCTTCCTGCTTGACTGTGACAAATTATAGGTTACAAAATGCATACCAGCCCTGAAGTTTGCCAGCGGTGCTACCGAAGGGGAGGCGCGAGCACGCCTCCCAAGATCAAAATGATTCTTTTAGAGACCAGCGCTATAAGCGCGATATATTTATATGTAAGTGCGGACCAACAAGGCTGGGGTCTTCAAATAATAACATAAATAAATAATAAAAAAAAAAATTTGGATTTCGAAGGACATGAGAAGAGGGACTATATTAATTTGTCTATAAACGTGAATCGTGGCCAGCACAGGTTTGTTTTGTCGCTATTCTGTTGTCAAGTCGTCATTTCATTTCACGTGTTCGTGTTCCATTTTCGAAATTTATATTTACACATTTTCCATTACACTACTGTAAATGTTTTACAATTATTATAAATGTCTAATTTCCTTTATTTATTATTTCAGTTTATACTGACATAAGCATAGCACTTGTAGATGTGTTACAGGTAGCACTGTTAGCAATGCAGGTCCTTTGCCTTTCGGCTTCTGAACCCATCTTAGAGTAGGTACTTATAATATGTGAGTAGGGAAAGTAATGTATGACACTGTACATACTTAATTAAGGCTTAAAACACACGTATGATCTTATAATGAAATTGGCCTTTAGCTCGTTTCATAATAATGAATAAGTAATAAAGTTATGTATGCGACTGCATACATAACTTTATCTACATGCATTTCATAATTTTCTACAGTATTAGAGAAACCTGTATCTGTAGTTGCCCTGTATCTTAATGTGTGTCGATATTTAATTGTGAACATTAAGATGCAACTAGATGCGGCTAGAGGTGCTGCAGGCAGGCGGTGAGCGCCTTGCGCAGCGCCTGTCGCACGTGCGGGCGCGCGCGCGCCTCGCAGAAGACGTGCGTCGAGTGCCGCTCCAGCACGGCCAGCGCGTCGTGCCGCGGCAGGTGCACCACGCAGCCGCCGTGCGCGCCCGCCTCCACGCGCGCCGCGCCCAGCCCCTCGCGGGCCAGCGCGCGCACGAACAGCTCCGCGTCCAGCAGCCCCCACTCCACGCAGGCCGGCGCCGCGCCCGCCACCGGCACTGGGGGACAAACGACAATATAGGTGGGGGGCCAGCGCGCGCACGAACAGCTCCGCGTCCAGCAGCCCCCACTCCACGCAGGCCGGCGCCGCGCCCGCCACCGGCACTGGAGGACAAACGACAATATAGGTGGGGGGCCAGCGCGCGCACGAACAGCTCCGCGTCCAGCAGCCCCCACTCCACGCAGGCCGGCGCCGCGCCCGCCACCGGCACTGGAGGACAAACGACAATATAGGTGGGGGGCCAGCGCGCGCACGAACAGCTCCGCGTCCAGCAGCCCCCACTCCACGCAGGCCGGCGCCGCGCCCGCCACCGGCACTGGGGGACAAACGACCATATAGGTGGAGGGCCAGCGCGCGCACGAACAGCTCCGCGTCCAGCAGCCCCCACTCCACGCAGGCCGGCGCCGCGCCCGCCACCGGCACTGGGGGACAAACGACAATATAGGTGGGGGGCCAGCGCGCGCACGAACAGCTCCGCGTCCAGCAGCCCCCACTCCACGCAGGCCGGCGCCGCGCCCGCCACCGGGACTGGGGGACAAACGACAATATAGTGCATAGGCGCCAGACAGCGGACTCACCTGGCGGCAGGTCAGTCCCCTCGGACAGCGGCGGCGCGGGCGGCGGCGGCGGCGGCGCCAGCTCCAGGCGCGAGTCGCGCAGGGCCAGCAGCGCGGACAGCGGCGCGGCGCGCAGCCCGGCGCGCACGGTGCGGGGCGCGGCGCTCGCGGCGAGCGCGCCGGCCATGGTCCCGGCGCGGCCTGGCAGGGTACAGACACAGCGGACTCACCTGGCGGCAGGTCGGTCCCCTCGGACAGCGGCGGCGCGGGCGGCGGCGGCGGCGGCGCCAGCTCCAGGCGCGAGTCGCGCAGGGCCAGCAGCGCGGACAGCGGCGCGGCGCGCAGCCCGGCGCGCACGGTGCGGGGCGCGGCGCTCGCGGCGAGCGCGCCGGCCATGGTCCCGGCGCGGCCTGGCAGGGTACAGACACAGCGGACTCACCTGGCGGCAGGTCGGTCCCCTCGGACAGCGGCGGCGCGGGCGGCGGCGGCGGCGGCGCCAGCTCCAGGCGCGAGTCGCGCAGGGCCAGCAGCGCGGACAGCGGCGCGGCGCGCAGCCCGGCGCGCACGGTGCGGGGCGCGGCGCTCGCGGCGAGCGCGCCGGCCATGGTCCCGGCGCGGCCTGGCAGGGTACAGACACAGCGGACTCACCTGGCGGCAGGTCGGTCCCCTCGGACAGCGGCGGCGCGGGCGGCGGCGGCGGCGGCGCCAGCTCCAGGCGCGAGTCGCGCAGGGCCAGCAGCGCGGACAGCGGCGCGGCGCGCAGCCCGGCGCGCACGGTGCGGGGCGCGGCGCTCGCGGCAAGCGCGCCGGCCATGGTCCCGCGCGCGGCGCGCCGGCGCAGCCCCACGGCTTTTGCACCGCCGCGTCGCAGTATCACCGTTGTCATGTCCCCGCTGATGTGAGGCCTGACGTTTTTTTTTTAATTCAATTCAATTCATTCAAAGTGGTACTTTTCGTAACTGTATATCGTGCGGAAATTTGGATATTTCGTACTAGTGAGTTTTACTGTTCCATTTTTTTATATAGGGTTTCATGTGCATAATACATAGGTACATAATAATCCCTCGACGCAAAATGGTTTTTAATACAGTTGCTCAAAAAGTGATACTTTTCGTATCTGTATATCGTGCGGAAAGTTGGGTTTTTTCGAACTAGTGCTTTTTACTTTTCCTACTAAATAAACAAGGCCGTGCATCCAACCAGGAGCGCAGAGGTAATTAGGAGGGTAGCGCGGTGCGGCGCAGCGGCGGGCGGCCCGGGCGGTCGCGCCCGACACAACGCGGATTGTAAGTAAGGTAGGTTCTAATGTTTATGCTTTCCTAATATTTGATTTTTAGGTAATTTCGGACAGAGTGTGTGAACACGTTAAGCTCACTTCAAAGGTCCGGGGGAAGAGCAGAGATACACAGATACCCGACATACACATATACACAGATACACATTTTTTCGCAACTGTATTAAAAAACGTCGTTCGATTCACGTGCGGTATGTCATCAGGCGAGTGGCAAGACTCGGTACGAGTGAAGTAATGACATACTTTCCGCACTAGCATCGAAATGTACTATTCCCATCGTATACAAGTAACACACATCTTTCCAAATACTGAATAACCGTCCTCCCTGCGAACCCGCCAGTTGCCTCTCCAAGTGTCATGGCGGGTTACCTTTGTTTCGTCAAAATATTTTTGGCCGAATGTATAATTTCCAAAATTTTCATTTTCCAAAAAGTGGTTTCCCGTCGCAGTTGATTTATTTTTATGTAGTCACAAGTGTAACGTTACCTAACCTAACCTAACCTGTGTTTCGATATTCCGGTTATAAAACAATAATTATAATAAATTACATGACGTAGTTTAAAAGTTACCATTATTATAGGTTATAGGTTGTGGCGGGATCTTTTCCGCAACTCGACGACTTAGATATGAGCGTATTTTGTGTGTAAAGTTACCCTTCCCAGCACTTAAAAATTACTTGAAAAAGTCGTTAATGTCTAAAGCGTATTATAGGGTCGAGGATTATCTAACAGACGAAAATGCATGGCCTAAACCCGAAACTTAGTCAATAATAATTTGTTCAAATGCAAAAATACTTTATCTTGTCTAGGGGCCACCGTTGATTTAGGAAAACATATCGAAACTTTTATTTGGTCGTCTTGCACCGTCTTATATACACAGTTAGGTGTTTTTTTTCCTTTTCTCCCTCTATCTCTCTCCCAAGACATTTGCCATGTTTTCCTACTGAACTGCGCATGTTATTTGATATTTATTTAATGTAATATTTATAGCTCCAGATTGACTAAATTTTTAAGCTCAACTAATGCGTTATCCGATAGGCAATTCGCATACCGTAAAGGCCGCTCTACAACTGCGCTGGCGCGTGCCGTGGTTCGTCAGATAACGGATGCCCGTGAGCGCAAGAAACATGCCGCAGTTCTCTGCTGCGACTTGTCGAAGGCGTTCGACGTAGCCGATCATGAAGTTCTGGCCAACAAACTACGTCAGTATGGGTTTGAAGGATCCGCGCTAGCCTTGATGTCCTTCTGAGGAACAGAACGAAGGTAGTGGTGGCCGATGGTGGTCAGGTGCGATCTGACGAAGTGGCCACAAGTATGGGTCTCGCACAGTGCTCTCCCAAAAAAAATGTGGTATCACTTGCGAAAAACGTCAGGTTTTTACTGATCCTTGTAAACAAAACATCCCGGATCGTTTAAACCAGCCAGATGAGATAAATGATTTATTTTTAAATGTCCCTGGCACCTCGAATCCGGACAGTGACACGCTGCGTTATTTTAATAGTTCTAAATACAACAATGGTAACTTTGATATAAAGACAACATCTGAGGATGAAGTAGGAAAAATATTGAGCAATATTAAAACCAACGCTTGTGGCCATGACCAAATAAATATCGAAATGCTCCAACTCACTCTACCCAGGACGCTTAATGTTATAACCACTATAGTCAATAAATCTATAAAGAGCAATACGTTTCCTGAATGCTGGAAAAATGCTCAAGTTAGGCCTATTCCTAAAGGTAGCCATGTGGAGACCGTTAAAGATCTACGACCGATTAGTATCCTTCCAGTTTTATCTAAGGTAATTGAACGAGTAGTTGAAAACAGTTTAAGACATTTCTAGAAAGTAATAACATTTTACCGACACTGCAGTCGAGCTTTCGAGAGAGATGCGGAACAGGCACTCTAGCACATGTGACTGACGATGTCCTGACAGCGTCAGACATAGGTCAAGGTACGGTCCTTGTACTGTTAGATTTCTCGAGGGCTTTCGATTGTATCAATGTTGATCTTCTGCTCGCTAAGTTGAATTTCTACGGGGTGTCAGAGTCTGGCTGCTCTTGGTTTAGATCTTTTTTGACCAACAGATATCAGCGGGTAATAACAGAAGACGAACAGGGTAATAGGAAGGTATCTCAGAAAAAACGTATATCCAGGGGTGTTCCGCAGGGTTCCATTTTGAGTCCGCTCCTGTTTATCCTTTACACGACAAACATGTTGAATGTGGTAAAAACCTGTAATATACATCTATACGCCGATGACACCCAAGTCTATAAATAATTTGAAATCAATGACGCGCAGAGTACCATTTCCGAAATAAACGCAGACCTAAATGCCATTTACAAATGGGCAGAAAACAACTCTTTGGTTCTTAATGCGGCTAAGACTAAATATATGCTACTGGGAACAAAAAACCAAATAAGGAAAATGGCTCAGCAAAATATATCCATAATAGTCAACGGTGAAGATGTTGAGCGTGTTAAATCTGCGAGGAATTTAGGACTGGTGATGGATGAAGAGCTACGTTTCGTCGACCATATTAACGGTAAAATCCGGAGTGCTTTCTACAAACTTAAAGTTCTATATGGCATTAGGGAACATCTCAGCACGCGTATAAGAGTTATGTTGGCGGATTCACTGGTGTTGTCACCATTTAATTACTGTGATACGGTCTACGGCCCCCAACTCTTTAAAAAAACGAAACAAGCCGTTCAGAGAGTACAAAATGCATGTATTAGGTTTTGTTTCAAGGTACCAAAAAGGTCACACATATCGCCAATACTGAATTTGCGAAACATGCTTAACATGGACTCTCGCCGAGAACTTCATTTCGCAAGCCTTCTGCATAGGGTAGTCAATAGTCACAAACCGGTTTATCTTTATAATAAGCTCTCGTGGTATAAAGACTTACACAAATGGAACACGAGGTCACAAGTGCAATGGAAACTGAGTGTACCGAAGCATAAGTCCGTGGGGTATAATGGTGGTTTTAAATACTCAGCTGCTAAGATTTGGAACAATATTCCTCCGCCTATTCGCCAAATCAAAGGTTCTGTTAGCTTTAAACTAAAGGTGAAAAATATTCTAGTTATTCGACAAAAAGACAGCATGAATGTAGTGTTTAAGACCGCCCGGCCCGCAAAAAAAATTTAATCAAAGTTAAACATTGTGTTTTGATTTGTTTTATTTTGATTTTTTGAGCATCAGGCAGGGTATGAACAATAGTATACGGAAGTCAAGTGTGTATATCCTGTGGCCTTTATTTCGAAGAAACACATATCAGTGCGTGTGATGTATTGCTTGTTCGGTGTAAATGATTTTAGGTTAAGTTAGTTTTAGTTTTTAAACGTAGGGTTGCGCTGAAAACCAGCGCTGAGCTGTGGACGCCGGCCGAGGGCCGTCGTGCGAGCTCGGCACACGCTGACGCGCCGCCCTTTTGCCACAATGATAATGTCCAGGGCCTCTATTCAACACGGTGGGGAGCTGTTACCGTATTGACACCGTTTAGATAATTCTTATTTACTTGACAGTAATGGCGGCTGACGTCATAACAATGCCATAGCGGGTTAATTCTGTGCCTCCTGTGACAAGTGATACAACTCGAAAAACACGATTTTACAGGAGAGCGAAAACAAGTTTAAAAAAAATACTGCTCTTAAATGAATATATTTTTTTAAACATTGCTATTGATTTTTATATCATATAATATCACTTTATTAACTGGTTTTACAAAAATATTAATACTAGTTATAGTTTTTGAGATATTCGAAGAAACGTACTTTATGTATCATTTTACATTTCAGATTGAGCTCCATTTAACTCGTGTAAGATGATACAACTCGAATTGTATTATTTAACACATAAAAGTGTAATCAAGGAGCTCTGGTCATGATTGATACAACTTGTTTTAAAAGCTATTTTTTCGTATTATTTCTAGAGTTAGAGGTTTAGCTTATATATATAAGTTGTAGGGAATTGAATAAGTAATCTTTCTTAAGACGAACGGACATAATAATACGGATATTTAGTGAGTTGTATCACTTTTCACAAAAAAAAAACGTAAAATAAACCGTGAGTAATGTTATATATCGAGTTATTCCTAGGTCTGATTACAAAAAAACCTGTGTCAAATAATACAAGTATTTAAAACAAACGATTGCAATCATGATAACTTTATTTTTTTATATACTATGGAATAAAGGAACTAAACATGAAATTGACGGGTAATTAGAACAACGGTCTTTGTGATTTAAGGACGAAATCGTTTTTATGGTATTTTTTATTTCCGAAAGCCGAAAGACGTCCACTGCTGGACATAGGCCTCCCCCAAGGCTCTCCACTCAGACCGGTCTTGTGCTTTTCGCATCCACCGCATTCCCACGATCCTTACAAGGTCGTCACTCTATCTTATTGGAAGCGTACCTACAGCTCGTCTTCCGGTCCGCGGACGCCACTCAAGAACCTTCTGACCCCATCGGCCAGCAGTCCTGTGAGCAATGTGCCCCGTTCGGGCTATATCGGTGACCTTAGTTCTACCTGCGGATATCATCATTCCTGATTCTATCACGCAGATAAACCCCGAGCATAGCCCTCTCCTTAGTCCTCTGAGTGACTTTGAGCTTTCTTATGAGGGCCATTGTTAGCGCCCACGTCTCAGATCCGTAAGTCATCACTGGCAACACACACTGGTTAAAGACTTTTGACTTCAAACACTGCTGTAATTTGGACGAAAAGGTGCTGCGAAGCTTCCCGAACGCTGCCCAGCCGAGTCGGATACGACGAGTGACCTCTTTCTCAAAGTTAGACCTACCTAGCTGGACCCTTTGTCCCAGGTAAATATTGTCATCAACAACTTCAAGCGCTGAGCCTCCGACTATCACGGGAAGAAGTGTGGTGGTTCTCTTCTTCAAGAAAGGTGATAAAACCATGAGCCATGTTTACAAATTGTTTCCGAGGTTTATCACAAATCGTCTCGCACGCAGGTTTGACGATTTCCAGCCTCCCGAACAAGCCGGTTTCCGAAAAGGTTATAGTACCGTAGAACACATACATGCGCTGCGGCAGGTTATACAGAAGACCGAAGAGTATAACCTCCTCCTTTGCCTTGCATTTCTGGACTACGAGAAAGCCTTCGATTCGATCGAGACCTGGGCTGTGCTGCAGTCTCTCCAGCGGTGCCAAGTTGACTAACGATATATCAAAGTGTTGAAGTGTCTGTACGAAAACGCCACTATGTCCGTAACGTCCGACTACAGGACCACAGCACGAAGCCTATTCCTCTGCAGCGGGGAGTCAGACAAGGAGATCTTGTGATCTCTCCGAAGCTGTTCACCGCTGCATTGGAGGACGCTTTTAAGGTTCTGGACTGGAGACTCAAAAAGGATAAAGACATGTAGAGGGTTGCCTGTCACCACTCATGGTGTCTCCTACTAGATTCGCTCATTAAAGAAACCAACAGGAGAGGTATACACAAGCAAGCTTACTCATATGACGGGGTACTGCTAGTTTGGGTAATACCCTAAAGGCCGAGCCCTATATTCAAAACGAGGACAGATAGGCTATTTGGATATTTTGGATTAAAAATAGACACATTTTGTATAAGCAAATATCAAGCCTTATCTAACTTCCCCTCGCACTTTATACCTCAGCACCCGACCAGAGACAAACCATTTTATTCTGAACCTTTACAAAACTCTGTCATAACAAAGTAATATTATTAGACCTTACTAAATATTAATACATAAATATTACACTTTATTATGACACGTTTCTTTCTATAGAAAGTATCAATAGATTTGTTTGGATAGTAATTGTATCACTATGCATCAAACTTTACAGGTTCTAAATGTTCGTAATATTCTTACATTTTTGATACAACTGACTTGTGCCATAAGACATAATTGCAAAAATTAGGAAATATTTGGTGACATTTGATATAAATCGAGTTGTATCACTTAACACAAACCAAAAATAGCAAATATAGGTTTAATTTTTGGTCTAACTCAATTTGTAACTTTCGAAATACGCAAAACTCTGGTGATAAATGATACAACTCAAGTTATATCAAAAAACGCGACTTTTTAAAGGTAAATTAAAATCGTGATTAGTAATACAATTTTAGATATATCACCAGGCACGAAGATTTTTTTTATTTTTTGTTTTTTGGAGTGTTTTAACTAGAGAAATAGCATTAAACACTCAAAATTGAAAAAAAAATGGCTAATTGTATCATTTTACACGAAAGTATCTTGGGAACTAGAAGGCCTAGGAACACGGGAGTTGGAGCAAAAGATGCGTAATTTTTTTTCAAGTTGATTCATGAAAAAAACCGCAAATTGCTACAACTCGAGTTGTATCACTTGTCACAGGAGGCACAGAATTGCGGTATCGTTTTGTACCGCCTAGAATACCGGCCCAGTCGAGTGTTTTATTTTTACTTTAGATTTCTTAGTTTTAGTTTGTTAGTTTCTTTTGTATTTTTATATTATTTTCTGTGGCAATAAATGTATTTATTTTCTTTCTTTCTTTCTTTCTTTCTCTTCTGTGTCGAACATTCTCTTTTCTTTGCTGTTGAATCATCTGCCTGATGCTATTAGCAGTAGTGGTGAGACGTTCATGTTCGCTGACGATGTGGCTATAGCTGTACACGCGTTGACTTTCGACTAGCTGGAGGTTAAACTGAATGTTAAACTGCCACATTTTCAGACACAGGTTCAGAAATAATGGCCAATACAAAGAAAACCCACCATATTAACTTTGACCTATCTGGCCGGCAGATGAAGCCGTTGACAGTGAGGGCCAATGGTATCACAATCGAACAAGTGATAAGCTTTCCTGGGTTTCTAACTGGATAGGGGCCTCACTTGGAGACTTCACATAGATAAGGTGTGCACTAAACTGTCAACAGCTTGCTCTGCCCTAAAACGCCCTTTCGTCTCCCAAAACGCGCGGCACGTGTGCCGCAAACTGAATCTGCTAAACCACACTTACAGTTACTAGATATCTTGACGCTGCCTTCTGTTTTAATTTTGCACATGGCAGTGCATACACGAGAAAACCTGGATACGACTCCCAGGATCGACGCCCCACGCAGGCACATGACCCGCGTGCGCGCCGGAAAGCTGCCACTCGTTCCACACAAATTAGCTAAATCCCGGAAGCTTATTCACATCATGGGTCCCAAGGTGTACAACCACCTCCCGGATGACATTAGCGCTGCGCAAAGCATACCACTATTTAAAATAGGCTTAAAAAAATTCTTGTCGAGCAGGCGTTCTACGACCATAATGAAATGTTTGAGCAAACAATTTAATGTATTTTATTACCAATTAATATAACTGTAATACTTTAATAACTATAAACTGACATGTAATGTATATATAACCAATAAATAATTTGAAATTTAATGACTTTTATCTTTCTATACAAAATACTTTTTGGGAAATGATACATTTGAACAAAAATATATTGACGAAACGGCGGGCGCCAAATAATAATAATAACTGTGATCCTAATCTATAAACAGATTTACAAGCCTGCAGTAAGAAACTTATGCAGTATCAAAGACACATACATAAAAGAAAGAAAGATACATTCACGTCATTCACTATCCTTAACAATTTAAATGTTGTGTTTTTTTCTTGAACTTTGACCACAGACGGCGGCTGCACTGAGGCAGGTGGAGCGGAGCGGAGTGGAGCTGTGCCAATATTAAGCAATAGAAGGCGCATGCGGTCACGTCGAGCGCGCCTTGCGCACGTTAGTTTAGATTCTATTGTTTATTATTGGCACAACTCCGCTCCACTCCGCTCATCTCCGCCTCAGTGACCCCTAGCCTCATGCACACATCTCCTCTACTTTTGTTTCAAGCCGTGCATCCAACCAAAAAGTTTGCATAAAATTCAACCACTTTTCGATTACGTCATTTCGCATTGAAACTTTACCTGTAGGAAATAGAATATTAAATATTAAAATTACAAACATACAACATACACGGATACATACATACTATTTACACACATGCAGACATATACAAACACACACACATAAATACATATGTATATATAAATTAATATTAAAAATTCGTCAAAACAGTTTTCATAAAGATGGCCGAATCTGTATGAGTATGTGGCGTACATGAGTCTAGCGACATCTAACCACCACCAGCACAAGTGTCAGACAGCGAAACTAAAGTGTTCTACATCGCGCTAACGAAGTTTCTACAGTCGGTTGACATTATATACAACTTCCAACTTCATCCCAATGGACTTCGGTCCCCAGGCAAAGCATAACACCCACCTGGAAAGAGATCTCTCTATTGTCCTCTCTTTCCTATATTAATGATCGGTTATATGAGTATTAAGGTGGAGTCACGTGCCGATCCATGCCGACGCCGGGCCCGGGCCAGCAAAGACTGCGGGCTAAAAGACCATTTTAAGTAAGTACCGCCTGACTGGATGAGTATTATGATTTATAAACGACTGTTGGCTTTCGTACACCAAATAAGAAATTTATTTGCTTAACACATTAACTGCCAAGAACCCTACAGGTGAGTCCATTTTGTATGAAAATCAGAGCTCTTGGCAGTGAATGTGTTAAATAAAATAAGTCTTTACTGTTTTTTGATGTTTAAATGTAATTAAATTACCATGTGACATTAATTTTCTTCGCAACATATTGTCTGATTTAATTACGCTTTTATATTATTCTTTCATTTCATTTGTCATTTTTTTCGCAAATGTATTAATAAAAGTCGTTTGATAAACGTGCGGAACTCTCGTTTTCACTCATCCCGAGTCTCTTCCCTCGCTTGCAACTCGTAAAAACATACTTTCCGCTCTCGCATCATGTGCAGCTATTAAAATAATCTACAGACATTCAATCAGGATGCGTTCGCATTAAATAAATAAAGAAAATGAAGACTACCTTATACTAAGTACTATAGGTACCTGTACGAGTATCACATTACATAAGTAAATAAATAAGACTAGCACGAAATTGTAACGAATTAACGATATTCGGTAAAATGATGAGTCACCTGGCGGGCCCGAGCGGCGCGGGCGCGTACTGCTCGGGCAGCGCGAGCTCGCGCGGGTGCAGCTCGCGCACCAGCTTGTTGGCCTGGCTGTAGTTGAGCGACGTGTCGATGGGGCAGTGGAACGCCTTCATGGCCAGCGGCTGGAACGGCGCCAGCGCGTCCACGTACGGGAAGTCCGGCTCTACGGCACGCCCACCAACACCACGTTAAGCAACACCACGTGGAAATCTTTATCAAAAAACTAGTTTAATGCGATCCATGTACTTGATTGTACAGTCAGCGCCAACAGTAGCTAATCACTTTTATCTTTTGCACTTTATATCGTATTAACACGAGATCTTGTTTGTTGACGTGATTGTAAAATAACAAGTACATAAGTACAAAAGTTCGTATCTACTTGGCATTTGAGCACTGTTCCGATGAAGATGCCGGCATGTGGAAACTCAACCGGTGCAGATGCGGCGTGTGGGAACTATACCGGTGCAGATGCCGAAGTGTGGGAAATATACCGGTGCAGATGCCGGCATGTAGGAGCTACACCGGTGCAGATACCGGCGTATAGGAACTATACCGGTGCAGATACCGGCGTGCGGGAACTATACCGGTGCAGATACCGGCATGTGAGAACTATACCGGTGCAGATGCCGGCGTGTAGGAAGTATACCGGTGCAGATGCCGGCGTGTGGGAAATATACCGGTGCAGATGCCGGCGTGTGGGAAGTATACCGGTGCAGATGCCGGCTTATGGGAAGTATACCGGTGCAGATGCCGGCGTATGAGAGCTATACCGGTGCAGATACCGGCGTGCGGGAACTATACCGGTGCAGATACCGGCATGTGAGAACTATACCGGTGCAGATGCCGGCGTGTAGGAAGTATACCGGTGCAGATGCCGGCGTGTGGGAAGTATACCGGTGCAGATGCCGGCGTGTGGGAAGTATACCGGTGCAGATGCCGGCTTGTGGGAAGTATACCGGTGCAGATGCCGGCGTATGAGAGCTATACCGGTGCAGATGCCGGCGTGTGGGAACTATACCGGTGCAAATGCCGGCGTGTGGGAAGTATGCCGGTGCAGATGCCTATGTACCCGTGAAGATAACGGCGTGCTGCGGTTGGCTGGCCCAGAGCTCGATGAGGTGCACAGCGGGCCCGAGCCGCAGCGAGGGGTGCCCGGCGAACACGACGCAGGGCACGCGGAACTCGCGCGAGAAGGCGTCGTCGTGCAGCCGCCGCGCCGCGCGCAGCCGCCCCGCGCGCGCCAGCCCCGCGTGCGGGAACGGCTCCTCCGGCAGGTACACCTTCGCCTGCCGACACCGTCCAACGGACATTCACTACCTCACCCGTCACTAAACCACGCCAATGTTCCCGAATCACGTATTTGTATAAGTTCACCGGTAAATGACATTCTCGCCCCTATGTTATCTACCAAATACGAGTGCCCCATCCGCTTGTTAACAAAATTACTGCGTAACATAATCAGTTTAAATGAACATTTAGTCCTTAATCATCAGAAATTCAAAAAAAATTTCCAAAATATGTTTTAAGAAAAAACAGGTGACAGATAGCAATTCATCAGGTTCGTGAAATAGTCTGGCAAATGAAAAATCAGAAAGAGACTCCTTAAGAACGTTTTACATGGCAACAAAAAAACGATTGTCAAGTCAACCCACGACAAAACTTATTTATTCGTCGTGAGACTAAAGCTTACTTGGGAGGCCATTGGCAACGTTAAAAGATGGCGGATGTATAATTTGTGTTAGTTTTGTATTTTTGTGTATTTAGGTGTTCAAAGTACTTTTCTGAATAGTGATTTGTCCTTTTTATGCCTTTGTATTGCACACACGCGCAGTGGTGCAGAGGTTAAAACTATTTTGGCCTCTGTCCTACAAATCACCGTACAACTTTGCCCCCAATACCTAGAGAAGATAGGATTGTATTGTATTGCTATATTGATTTATACTTATATATACTTGTCACTGGTGAAATCACTTCATTGTGGAAACGCCATATCCCCGCGGTAGTAGCTGTTGAAGTCGCCGCGGGGTAAAGAAAAAAAATGCTTGCTTGCTATATTAGCTAGTTTTTAAAGGCTTAAATATATATATTTAAAAAAACCGGCCAAGTGCGAGTCGGACTCGCGCACGTAGGGTTCCGTACCACTATACATCTAAATAAATGTTTTTCTTTATTCTTTATTATATTGGAGTTGATTGAATGAAAGTTAAAATGCGGTTTACGATTTATAACGTATTAAAAAAAAACTAATTATTAGATCTCGTTCAAACCAATTTTCGGTGGAAGTTTGCATGGTAATGTACATCATATATTATTTTTACATTTATCATTCCCTTATTTTAGAAGTTACGGGGGGGGGGACACACATTTTTCCACTTTGGAAGCGTCTCTCGCGCAAACTATTCAGTTTAGAAAAAAATTATAATAGAAACCTCAATATCATTTTTGAATACCTATCCATAGATACCCCACACGTATGAGTTTGATGAAAAAAAAATTTTTGAGTTTCAGTTCTAAGTATGGGGAACCCCAAAAATTTATTGTTTTTTTTCTATTTTTGTATGAAAATCTTAATGCGGTTCACCGAATACATCTACTTACCAAGTTTCCACAGTATAGCTCTTATAGTTACGGAATAAAGTGGCTGTGACATACGGACGGACAGACGGACAGACATGACGAATCTATAAGGGTTCCGTTTTTTGCCATTTGGCTACGGAACCCTAAAAAGCAAGAGAAGAAAATTGTTTCTAAGCAGAGTGTTTTCATACGATAATGCATTTTCTAAGTTAGTATGACATCATAATTGTAATACTTGAGGATAGCCACGAAATTTTATTTATTTATTAAATGAAATTACGTGTACATATCATATTGTCAGTTAATATTTTTAATTCTTGTGTTCACAGAAGGGCTGGCGGACGTAGAAGGAGTCGATGCAATTAAAAATGTATTTCGTTAATGATCTTATCGTGCATTTTGCAAACTTTCCAGGACAGTGATTTAAAATCATATCTTCTTTTCTATTTGTTTTTTTTCTAAAGTAAAGTACTGCTAAGTAGAATATTGTGTGACTAACGTAATTATCCACAAAACAGTAATAGTAATTTTTTATGGATATTGCTTGTTCTTTGTTGAAACTTTCCGGTATTATTTATTTGATAGTACAGACAGGTCGTTTACCTACAATAATTACTGGTGGACCTAATAAAAGCCTTTAAAAATATATTGTATCACATAATATGTATCACAAGTACCAAAACCACTTTTAGCACTATACGTCAGGGATACCACACCTTGATTTAAGGATTTGCCGCCATTTTTTCCTTCTCATCTTTCATTTGCCAGACTCTAGTTGTTATAATTATTTTAATAATATTCACTGTTATCATTATTCATTAATTTAAAATGATACGTTTAATTTGTATAGTTCGGCTGTTGTGTTGGGAGTGTTGGGAGTGACCTGCTTAGCCGAGGAGACCCACTCGGCGAGGATGTTGGAGTAGGCGAGCGAGGCGTCGGCCACCTCGCTGAGCACGTAGAGCGGCATGTGCGCCATGCCGGCGGCCTCCAGGTGCGCGCCCAGGCACTCCAGCAGGTCGTACAGCACGCCCGACGGGTACACGGGCAGCAGCACGCCGCCGCCGTTGCGCAGCGTCGTCGCGCAGTGCACGCACAGGTCGCCTGCGCGCCGGGAACACCCAACCGTTAGCGGACCGTCTGGCGATCTAACGGCCCTCCGGCCCGTCCGCACCGCATACTGAGACCGGTGCTCCGGACACAATTATTATTATAACTATAATATTTTCCATATGTTATTTGGCACATTTAGTGATGCTGCTAAATCGAATACATCGTGCATAGTTTTTCATACTTTGACTTCTCAACTTCCGCCAATAGCTCAAGTTTGGATGAAATGACTTTGCCGTCGTCGGTCTTCAGCTTCATCAATTGGCTTTGGCCAACAGACAGGTCCCTGGCAAACACCTTAGAGCCCCTGTTACGCTCAATAGCCTCTTCAATACTTTTAGTATTGAATCGGCGTATATCACGCTTCAGAGACTTCGAGATCTGTCTGTTGAGCTGCTGATAGCGACAAGCGTCACCAGAGGACTGCAGAATCATTTCGCGCCTGACCTCCATGAGCCTAAGCGAGTCCGAGAGCTTCCTGGTTTTCGTACGGCGGATGTTGAAGAACTTAGACCCGACCGTTTGGACAGCTTCCAAAAACCCGTCGTTGTAATCGTCCACGTCGCTACCAAGGCACTCGCAACGACTTTGAAGTTCGAAAGCTCTCGGGGTTTAGGAGCTGAGCGGGTGCCGGGCGGAGCGTAGACTTCATCAGTCGAGACCTTTCAAGCTTGAACTGGATATTCAATGAGCCTCGTACCATGAATATGAATACGGTGATCACTCCCGGTTTTAACCGCACTGATCACGGAGACATCATTGAATATGTGCTTTTTCGTCGACATGATAAAGTCTATCTCATTCCTTGTTACACCATCAGGGCTCATCCAGTTCCACTTCCTATGCTCACATTTTCTGAAGAAGGAGTTCATCATATAGAGTCCCTCCTTCTCCATAAAACTGGCCAGTAGGTGGCCCCGGTGATTCCTACGCCCCACTCCCTGCTCTTCACCGTCTCGTTTGCCCAGCTTTGCGTCGAAGTCCCCCATAACAACCGTGAAGTGAGTTTGGAGCTATGCATGGCTCTGGAAACATCCTCATACATAGCCTCCACCTCATCGTCGGAGTGCGTCGCGGTCGGAGCATATACCTGTATGACCTTCAACGAATATCGTTGGGTCATTCTGAGTACAAGGTACGCTACCGTGCTCGACACGCTCTCGATCTTCACCACGTTCTTCACGAGGGACTTGTACACGATACACCCGACACCTCCCTGGGACTGATGGTCGCCCTCCCGGAAATAGAGCAAGTTACCGGACTTCAGGGTTATCATGTCCTCTCCCTCTCCCTCTCTACGGACTTCTGACAAGCCTACGATTCCCCATCGTAACCTGCTCAATTCCTCCTCCAGTTCCAGCAACTTTTCGTCGGTCCGCAATGTTCGGCAGTTGTATGTTGCCAGGGCCAAAGGTCGTCGTTACTGGTAGCCGGGTCTCTGCCGGAGATTACCCAAACACCCTCCGCCCCGCCGTTACTATGGCCGCTACCGGAGCCAGGAATAGCGGGGCCGCCGGGGACTAGGGGTATGGGCTGTTTTTGTGCATTCATACTTGGCTTTTGATCTAGAACCGTTGGGGGGAAAAATGCTGTTGTCGCCACGCTTGGCAGGCGGGTTGGCGACCGCAGTTATACCATGTAGTCCGCGGAGGACGCTTTTGCCCATCCCCCGGTTTATCCCTTAGTCGCCTCTTACGACACCCATGGGTCGGTGCTATTCTCGGCCGGCATCAACACAGCATAACATAAACTAAACATAATAACATTAACTAATAATGAAGTATTTTAATTTACGTATTTAGTTGTATAGTAAGTTAGTTGACTGGCAATGTTCGCGTGAAATGTAAAATATCAATCTGTCAGAGGTCCAATAATATATAAGAAATATGATAGGGCGGTCAGTCCCGAACTGGTCGCCGGCGTGGTCGGGCGGGCCCTCGCGCTCACCCAGCATGTTGTCCGGGTTGTGCGCCGGCGTCTGCGTGAGCGCGGCCAGCACGAGCAGGTCGGCGCCGCGCAGCGCCGCCTGGTTGATCGGCCGCGGGTGCGTCGTCAGCGTCGACGACCCGCTCACGTAGGCCACCTGCGTTTTCAACCAATTTCAGTTCAGTAACGGACAAAGCGGGGCCGCTCGGCGGGCGCGGGGCGGGCCGGTCACCTTCTCGTGCGCGGAGCGCAGCACCCAGTTGGCGGAGCCGAGGCAGAAGCCGGAGGAGACGGGCGTGGCGTCGAGCGCGCCGTAGATGTCGACGCGCTCGTCGTAGCCGACGACGCGCACGCGCGCCAGCGCGCGGCGGATGGCGTCGGGCCCGTACAGCTGGCGCCAGGCGCGCGGGCGCGCGGCGTTGGCGAGCGGCGCGGGCAGCACGTGCAGCAGCTCCTTCCAGCGCCGCGCGGCCGCCGTGCGCGCGCCGCCCGCCTCCAGCCACAGGGACAGCTCCTCCAGGTAGAACCTGCCGCCGCACCAGACACAACATCACCTCTACCATCGCTCAACGAAAACTCAATCAATCACCAACACGCATTTGGGTTTTTCTTTATTCAGGTAAGAAAATGGTAACTTTACGTATAATTTAAAAGTAAAATGGTTTATACATTTTTGCGTTCATTAATTATTTTCGGTAATGAAAGAAATAAAAATATCGGTAAATTTACGTGATCTAGTGAACAATTTCCCATGCCATTTTAAAATTACTCATTACTCTTCAGTGAAATTGAAAAATCAACTCCCCAGGCGACTCGCGCCGCGCGATACCGTACACCAATATTTTGACAATGACAATTCATTTTGTTTTACTTAATCTTTATAAAGTAAAATCCACAAAACTAAAATGTACAAAACAAATATAGAGAGTATACTAGGAATAATGATACGAAAAATATACATTCTGCTTGATGTGAACAATATATAGGTACATTAAGGGTCTCCCCACATCTATTTGAAGCAGAATCAGCGTTACCTGATCGAAACACTTATGTCCATGCCATAAGAGCGAAAATGACGTCGTTCCGTTCGCATCGCCGAATCCGGCCGAGCCGAGCCGATTGACCTTTGTTATGACCCTAATTATGACTTTATACAATTTAACCTAGCTACTACTTAATAAAAAATATCTATTTTCAATTAGGTATACAACTATATAATAGCAACTATTTAACCTTTAATTGCCGAGGTGATTTCAGAGCATTCTGAAAGTAACCCTTATGTCGTGGCAACAAAGTTTAAAATACTGGTCATGACGTCTGTGAGACGTATACCACGTCAGTTAAAGGTTAAAAAAGATTTTATTTTGCAAAATGGTATGCAAATGTGATGTCAAGTTGCTTTATTCACCAGAAAACGGCCGTTTTAGCCAAAACGATGCATTTTGAGGTAATAAATGTGTTTACTAAATAACACAAGTTAGATGGAATTACAACATACACTTAAAACTTTTTTTTGCTTAGTTCCATGTAAGTGGTTTCCAGAAAATTTGCAAATAGGCGCGACGACGGCAAACGAGCGGAACGAATGGACCGCGCCTCTCTGACTGCGTGCACTCCCTGCGTGTGGCGTACCTGGCGATCTGCAGCGTGGGCTCGGTGGCGAGCACCTGCCCGCGGAAGCCGGGCGTGTCCACGACGAAGGGCAGCGCCAGCATGCACGTGTAGTTGGAGATGAGCAGCACGTCCAGCTGCGCGAAGTCCACCACGCGGTCCAGCGGCGGCACCCACTCCGGCGCCGAGTCCACGAACACGCGCCCGCAGCACTCCTTCAGCTCCTGCACACGCAACACACAGTCAAACAATCTCTCATACATTTTTATTGAAATCGTAAAAAAAATTTAATGGTGACCCTCCTTACAGAGCTGAACCCTCTCAAATGTTCTGAATTGGCACATCTGGGCCTCTACTCAACATGGTATATCTCTTATTTTCTTGACAGTTATGGCGGCCGACATAGAAACAATACCGTAACAGGGCAAATGCGATTTGGATTTTACTGCCTAGAATTGAGGCACTGTTCGATAGCTGAGATGTCAGAGCCAGACATTTAACTTATAACATCCCTGTGTTGTGTTTTTAAATAAATATAATCTAAATGGCCTTATCCTCCTGAGAACCAGATGTCAGAGTTTAGTTATGATTTCAACACAATTCAAGTTTAATTAAGGCATCATATTGATTGTGTTTTATGTGCTTTGTACAGTTCACGAGTCGTCACAAGGTAATATTGTATCTACTGTCCATTGTAGTCATAATGTAATAAACTTTCAATGCGGTTGAAATATCTTTATACTGTGTGGTCATATTGTTATTTGTGGTATACCACTACCCAATACAACACTTTTATTCAAATGCTTATTATTACTACTACTTACTACTAATTTTTATTGTTTTCCTTAAGTTTATTTCAGCTAAAGAGGATGAATATCAAATAACAATAACATGATAAGATTTTGTTGTAAAGAGCAATGGAGCGCTGGCACAGCGTCAGGTGGCCACTGAGCTACTCAGGTTCTACATGACATACCACAACAAAATACATTCTCTCAGATTTTGATTACAAATTTATTGCTAACTTTTAGCTACCACTAGTTGTTGACTTGGTTTCAGGGTTCAGTACTTAAGGGGCATGTGCCGAAGTGAACATAGAGAGTGGACGTGTCACAAAAAAATCTTTCGAAAATAAAAAAAAAACATATTGAAATTAGAATCAAGTGCATAGTCTTAAGATTGACTTTTCATTAAATGTGCAAATATTTTTAAATATTTAATATTAAACTCAGTGCGCATACTGCCAGCAAGAAGCACCCCTCTTCACCTCGGGTAAACGAGACAGTTGCTATTTTTTAACTCCCTCGCACGAACGCGCCAACCTAAGCTTGCGCTCGCCACAATAACCGACGATCCTTATCAACACACTTATTCTACTCGGCAGCAAAAAATATCGCTAAAATGTACGTAAGTAGATCGCCAACAAGTAGTAGCTCGCAACCCGACCTGTCGAAGCTAGAGGAACACATTACTCAGCGCAAAATCAAACGTAAACAACCAGAGACGGACTGTGACTGCAGAAATGAAATACTCAATTTGGGGCAAGAAATGAAGAATTTGTTTGAGCAATTTGCGAATAAACAAAAAGAGTATTTTTCTTCTGTGCACGAGGATATGATGCAGATAAAAACCAAAGTTGAAAATATCCAAACCACAACCGATTTCCTCGTATCGGAGCACGCAAAAGTTTCAACAGAAATATGCGAATTAAAGGATAAAAATAAAGACACGGAGGCAAAAATAAAAAGTTTAGAGGACAAAATTAACGCAATTAACACAAACTCTATGCCGCGCTCAAGCAAGTCTCAATCATGCGCAGAGGAACTTATCCACGAAATATCAGAGCGTACGGAACGACAGAAGAACATCATAGTCATCGGAATAACAGAACCCCAATCAGACAGCGCTATAGAGAGACAGATGAAAGACAGAAATGAAGTTATAAATATTCTCAAAACCATCTTTAAAACTGAAGAGCCGCCACAACCATGGAAGATTATGAGAATAGGAAAGTATAATTCAGGGGGGAATCGTGCGCTCAAGGTCTGCCTCAATGCAGCTACAACAGCGAAGGAAATTCTACGGAATAAGCATGAATTTCAGCACAACACAATTAAACTTTTCTCAGACCAAACTCCACTGCAACAGTCATACTTAAAAGAACTACGAGAACAGCTCTCAAATAGACTAGACAGCGGAGAAGTGGATCTAACTATTAAATATATCAAGGGACAACCTCAAATAGTGTCAAAAAACGACAACACTCAACACAATCTGTAAGTATATCCAGCGAAACCGAAGACTCTAATCAGAATCTCTTCTCATATCAGACTTTGACAACTTACGATGATTTGAAGCCTATGGATAACTCCTTCAATTTCTTCTATACTAATATCAGGAGCCTTGTAAAGCATGGGAAGCTGGACGAGCTAAAATGTATAATAAAACTTATAAGCACCCAATTTCATCTAATACTATTAACGGAAACCTGGATTAAGACAGAAGAGGAAGCCAACTTTCTCGCAATACCTCATTATGTACACTACTATAACTACAGGACGGACAAAAGAGGAGGAGGAGTATCCATTTTTATACACGATAGGATAAAACACAGCATAACAGAAACGAAATACCTGAATGGTAATAATTACTTGTGGGTACATACGCAAAAATTCAACTTAAACATAGGATTGGTTTATAAACCAGGGGATACAAACATGAGTACTTTTTTAGAAGATTTCGAGAACCAGCTACCCCAGAAAAAGCAAACTATTATTTTTGGTGACTTTAACATTAACCTATTAGTAAAAGACAAAACTTCCAAGACATATACAAATATGATTAATGAGAATGGATACGAAATTATCAATAAACTTGATGAGCAGCATTCAACTCGTGAAACATCCACTACCAAAAGTATTCTAGACCACATCCTCTCAAGCGTAAAAGACAAAATGATTCAGATCGCGTTACTTGATTCCTCACTATCGGACCACAAACAAATTGTTGTCAGAATGAAAAAAATCAATCCAAGTAGGAAACGATTTTTGAAAGTGCAATACGAAGCAGTCGATTATGAAATACTCAGAAAACTAGCGGATGAAATGGACTTCGATGGTGAAGGAGACAATAATTTTGATGACCTCCAGTATTCCATAGTAAACTTAGTAAAAAGTAGTATTATTACAAAAACAAAAATATGTAATAAACCAAAACAAGATTGGATCAACAGGGACATAATTCTAAATATAAACAAACGTAACGAACTATGGCAGCAAGCTAAAAAAAATCCAGAAAATAACGAATTATCACAAAACTTTAAAGCACAAAGGAACAAAACCACAATTCTTACAAACAAGACCAAAAATAAATATTACAACGATGCTTTTGGCAAATGCAAACACGACCCCAAAAAAATGTGGAGTTTAATAAACTCTTTATCCCTAAATAAAATTAAATCTAACTACGTTCCTCAAAAACTTGTCACAACCTCTGGCATTATTACAAATGAAGAGGAAATTTGTGAACATTTTAACATCTTCTTCGCAACAATAGGCCCACACTTAGCCAATGAAATACCATCCCATTATCATAAAAGTTGCTATGCGGTGCCAAACGACAATACCACATACAACAATGATGTATTATTGACTAATTTACAGCCATGTAACGAAGAAGAAGTTAAAAAAATAATAGATAATCTGGACATTAACTGCAGTTCAGGAATAGACAAAATTACGACCAAATCCATTAAATGTATAAATCAATACATCATACCGAAAATTACGAAATGCATTAATACCTGCTTAGGCCGTGGAACTTTTCCTAACTCACTAAAAACAGCCAAAGTAACGCCATTATTTAAATCAGGTGATAAAAAAGATCCCGGTAACTATCGACCCGTGTCAGTATTGCCCATAATTTCAAAAATCCTCGAGAAAGTCATACATCAGCGGCTAAATACCTACTTGACGCACAACAATTTCCTGTCTAAGAGTCAATACGGCTTCCGCCCTAAATCGAGTACACTTTCTGCAGTAATAGACTTAGTAGTTAAAATTAAGGCCAACATAGATGCCAAAAAGACTTGCCTAGGTATATTTATTGATCTAAAAAAGGCCTTCGACACAGTCAGCCATTCACTACTTTTGGACAAACTTAAAAATATAGGCGTCACAGATGTTGCACACAAACTTTTTGAATCATATTTAAGCAGTCGTTACCAAATTGTGAAAATAGAGACCGCTCAAA
The DNA here is from genome assembly GCA_923062465.1 of Acleris sparsana. Taxonomy (NCBI): domain Eukaryota; kingdom Metazoa; phylum Arthropoda; class Insecta; order Lepidoptera; family Tortricidae; genus Acleris; species Acleris sparsana. Next base: position 21,707,539 of record OV281287.1, read on the forward strand.
GCACTCCACAACTCATTACCTGCGGTGTCCCACAAGGCTCAATTTTAGGTCCCCTCTTGTTTTTAATTTACATTAATAGCATATGCCAGTTACCGTTACATGGAGAGTTAAGTTTGTACGCAGATGACACGTGCATTTTTTATTATGGTAACTCTATAGACGAGATTAAAATCAAAGCTCAGGAAGACCTTAATACTCTTCATGAATGGTTCCAATTCAACCTAATGACTATTAACATTGCTAAAACCAGCTATATAGTATTTAAATCAAAATATAAAAAAGAAAATGATGATATCTCACTTAAAATCAATAACATACAACTAAATAAATCAACAGAAGAAAAGTATCTTGGTCTAATTATAGACAGCGAACTCACTTGGAAATCACATATAAACAAGATCCAAGCTAAGTTATCATCTTTAAGAGGCAGACTTTACAACACTGCGCATTGCCTTCCTCGCCAGGCATGTTACACTATTTATAATTCACTTGTAAACTCCCACCTGAACTACCTCATAGAAATATGGGGTAGTGCAAATAAAACTTTAATAAAAGATCTACAAATATCCCAAAACAAAATTATAAAAACCCTTTTTAGATATGATTTTCTCACGTCGAGCCACACAATTTATACGGAAACAAAAATCTTGAATCTCAACCAGCTTTACTTCTATAACACCTGCATTTTAATAAGAAAAATTTTAGATAAAAAAATCCACTCGCAATTGATCTTTAAAACCAAATTTGAGAAAGGACTACGTCCATTACGGAACGCTAACGAACTAACTCTCCAACCAGCGCGGACAAAATTTGGTAAAAAAAGTATAACTTACGAAGGAGCAAAATTTTATAATAAAGTACCTAAAAATATAAAAGAATGCAAAAGTTTCAATAGTTTTAAACGAAATTTACTGCATTATGTAATGGACAAAATCTAAGTCCGGCCCTGGCACTGTCTGCATAGGAACAAAGGAATGTCTTATCGGGCCTACGACCATCTATTTTATTTTCGCTTTTTGTAAGCGGGTATGTATGCGTACCCGCAATAAAATGCATAATTCTACAACAGAGTACCTACTATATGCCCATTTGTTAACGTAGCTAGTAAATATTAATCAGGAACTACAAATGTTATTTACTAATTGCATGCCCACTTTTTTAAATATTCTGTTCTAAGCTCATCTCATCTTCTATTTAACCTGTTGTTTGTTGCTTACATTGTTGCAAAATGTTGCCTACATTCTTATTATTAATCTTTGTTCACTCAAAACCATAACTTTAAGCCGTCTATGTTTTCTCTGTATAAGTGAAATGTATATATTTCTTTAGAGAAAATAAAGTTCTTTAAACACAAATAGAATCCTGGTGCTGACACTCTGCTGTGCTCTTTAGGAATTCCGGCAACTCCAGTATGTAAATGTAAAAGTAGTAGCCAAAACTCTGTCCTGAATGGCGTATATTTTAAATTGTTATTTGAGCCTTTTTTACTCTTTTAACATGGCACTCTCTCAAGCAAAACTTTACTTAACAATACTTTTAGCCATGATTTGTTGTTCACAGGAAAATAGATTGTAGTAAAAATTATAAATATGCCAAGTAAAATATAATGACCCCTTCCAGCAGGGGGTCGGTGATGTGAGGTGGAGTGTAGGACGGCAGAGTTGCGAGGCGCATGGAGGGCACAGGCGACATCGGCAGGAAGTTCAGGACTGAGTGTGCTGCCAGCCCGCAGTCCAGCATGATCAGCAGCTCCTTGAACGACAGCACAAAGCACGGCTTCGCCGCGTCGCTACTCAGGCAGTACTGGAAACATTACCAATATGGATGTTTGTATAAAATATAAAAAAATATATATTTGTATAAACATGATGAAAACGATTAAATAAATAGATAAATCAACCATCGTTCATGAAGGGCAACAACGGCAAACTACTTACCAATTTCATTTTGTTTGTTTTCCTAACCTATGACGCTCGCGTACCCAACTGAACAGTTAAATAATAAGTGATAAAACAGTCAATATGACACCTTTTGCTTACACCATTCTCATTGCGATAAATTTAAAAGAAACACGTTCTGGATTTATAAATCTTTACTTTACTCGCCGGGATTCAATCGAAAACATTCGATTCTTAGTCAAAAGCGGCAGCAAACACGAGCTACTTCTGATGTAACTGTTTCATCTCTTACAATACGATCTTTTAAAGACACTAATAATAGAGTAATTATCATGAAATTGTAAATTCACATATTATTTACACCCGGTTCCCCACCAAGCCAAAACCATACACGAAATCGACACGACAAACCGTCAGTTCAGTGCATGAAATGACAGCTGAACTTGACGTTGACAAGCTGACAGAACAACAGATATAATAATGTATTACCCAATGCAAAGATGTATAATAACGTAGATACCGTGTAACCTAGTAAAGCGTACGGTTTCAGTACATAAAGTGTCCTTCAGACTCTACATAGTCCGGTCAATCTAGGCATTGGAAGGTACAGTCAACAGCATAAATAAGTTATCATTTATGTACCTTGTCGCTTTCAATCGTTTCACAATTTTGTATGACATTTCAAACACGACGTTAAAGTGACAAGGTACATAAATGATCACTTATTTATGCTGTTGACTGTACATAAATTTACAACAAGCTGCAAATGCGTGTAATTGTTCAAAACATAATTAAAAATAACATTTTTAAATTCCGAATCATTGCGATGCCTGGAAAAAAAATTATTCGAGGTCAAAGGTCAAAAATCTCGAAAAAAATTGGTTTTTCGTGATTTTCAGCAAAACGGTAAGGTTTATCATAAAATTACCTCAGATAAAAATTGTAGATCATAAAATTCTCTACAAAAAATGTATCAATACTTTTTGTCTCGAGAGCCACCGTTTTTGAGATAGAACGAGTTAAAAAGTTGTAATCGTCATTATATGCACACGTTGGTTGGAAATGATAAAAGCGATTGAAACTAAAAAAAAATAGAAACTTATTCATCTGATTCATAATCTTCAAGTACTTCTTCTAGTTGTTCTTCTTCTTGATCTTCTTCTTCTTCTTCTTGATCTTCGTCTTGTTCGTTTTCTTCATCCTGGGTGTAAGTAAATACCATCAATAGCGATGTATCGCATGTTTCCTCGTCGGTATCAAACGAATCCTCCACTATTGGTGATTCAGCATTAGAACATGACTGGCCTTGACAATGTGTACATGCCAGAGAACACAACAGTCCAACTTTTTTACAACCACATTTAGCGCTGCATCCCTTTTTACAGTTGCAAAAAATAGTGTTCAGCAGTTTTTCCGGCGCAGGTGGGAGTAAAGTCTGAATAGGTTCTAATGTATTGTCGACCAACTTCCAACCCCAGTCTTTTGGGTCTAGCTGATAACCAAGCCACACTTGAACTTGGTAATATACCCGGAAAAGATGTTGATGTGCAGCAACTGAGGTTGGAGGAAGACAAGATAATTGCACCTGTTTCTTATTTTTAGTGTTTTTAACGAAACATGCATATCGATACTTACCTAAGCAGGTGGTTTTTTTCGGAGCTCTGTACATAGAAAGGAGAAACCGAATCCCGTTCGTGATAATTTCTTGTTGAGTTGAATTACTTTTTTTGAAGACTTCAGCACATTGAACTAAATCTTAATTAATCTAAATTCTGACATTTTTATTATAAAACTCAAAACAGCACGAAATAGGTTAGATTAAACACGTGTTTTCACTACGGCGTGGCGCTCAAGACTAACGGTATTTTATTTATTGGGCATACTAACACAAAGCAGGTATATAGCATATTTTGACGATTACAACTTTTACAACTCTTTGACTCGTTCTATCTCAAAAACGGTGGCTCTCAGAGAAAAAAGTATTAATACATTTTTTGTAGAGAATTTTATGATCTACAATTTTTATCTGAAGTGATTTTATGATAAACCTTACCGTTTTGCTGAAAATCGCGAAAAACCAATTTTTTTCAAGATTTTTGACCTTTGACATCGAATAATTTTTTTTCCAGGCATCGCAATGATTCGGAATTCTAAAATGTTCTTTTTAATTATGTTTTAAACAATTACACGCATTTGCAGCTTGTTGTAAATTTATGTACCTTTACTATTATTTTTTAGTCTAATTTGACCGGACTAACATAGGCTGGGCCTGTATCTTGGACGCCATGTCTCTACTAGCCATGTTTAACCCAAAAAAATGAAAATAACTGCTCAAGCCATCTTAGATCCAAGAAATTAAAAATAACTGCACAATCCATTTTACTCCCTTACCCTCGCATAAATCCACTCATAGTTCCCACAATCCGCTGAAAACCATTGAAAATAAAATTAGCGAAGGAGGTCTCAAAGGTGCCCGTCTTCTCTTTTCTAGTGACGTGCTTTCTCCAGATAATCCTGATACACTTCTGGCCCTTCAGACGAAACACCCCCCAGCTCGCAGCATTGATGTTAAAAACGCCTTTAATTCTGTAAATAGGGATACCCTACAGTCTGAAATAAAATCCATCATTCCTGAAATTTACAACAATCTTCTTCACTGTTATTCAGATCCAAGGAAGTTGGTGTACCGATTAAACGAGTTGTCATCTAAAGTTGGTTGTCAGCAGGGGGGTCGCCTGGGGCCAGCAATTTTCAGTTTGCCTATTATTTATTATATTATACAGTAAAAATCCTTTAATTCAAAATTTAGCTTCAAAATTCAATATTTGGTATCTAGATGATGGGACCCTAGGAGGTGATGTAAATACAGTACCTTCCGATCTTTCATCTTTAAAAAATGACTTTAAATCCATTGGTTTAGAGCTTAATTTCAATAAGTATGAGAACTCTTCATCCGAAATCCTTCCAACGCTGACAATTACATAATACAAAAATTCAACGAACTTGCCCCAAATATATAATTAGTAGATAAAAGAACACTTTGTCTCCTGGGCCCTCCTCACTTTGTCCCCCTCTCTTATTTATGATGAAAGTTTTTCAGATTAAGTATATTCAAAATTCTATTTCTAAATTTCAAAACCATTCTCACCGGCTTCTTGACATTTTGTCCCTAAATTTACTTATGTGCTTCGCTGCTGTCCGTTTTGGAAACATCAAGACCTTCTGTCAAAGTTGATACTTTGATCAAAAGTAACTTGCAAGCTATTCTTAACATTCAGCTAAGCGAGCAGTCCTGGAGCCAAGGATCCCTTCCAATTCAGTACGGTGGTTTAGGGATCCGCAAATTTTCTAGTATTTCTTTACCAGCTTTCCTTTCATCAATCTATATCTCTTCGAGACTAGCTATTTTACCTTTGAGACTATCAAAGGTAAAATCCTTATGGTTGTGGTCCCTACTAAGAACAAAATAATTAAAATGGTCCTTGGTCGGGAAAAGGTTGAGAATCACTGTTGTAGGTAGACGTAGTGGTGGGAGAAGGCCGGTGAACCTAGCCATGCCACAACTGAATAGGGGTACGGTAGTCCTGACAATACACTTCGTCAGCATCTCTTGGTAAAGTGCAGAGTTTTAACGAGTTGCTGTGTGCGAAAGTTCTGCCATGACAAAAACCAGCTACACTCTGAGGAATTTTGGTTCGAGATACATTTCTGGTGGGTAATGAAACGGTTATTTCAGGGTATCTTTTATCACTTCTCTTTGCGCACGTTCCACTCCTATCAGATAAATAGGTCTTACTAGCACTGAACTACTACTCCGTACTGCGTTATACACGGCAAAGCGAGAGGTGAAGTAGGTACATTAGGGGTGACACAGTCACGTATTCTATCCATGACGAATATCAGCTTTCTGACTCTTGCGGGCGGTAAGACTGGTGCAGTCGGCCAAAAATGTAGTCTACCACCCTACGGGTGCATAAGGATGAGTTTATTTGCACGTCATGATACAAGTTCGATTTTCCCTTGCAATAATATTATGACAGTGACAAGTGTCAACCTTAGCGATAATTAGATCTCACAGAAACTTTTGTCAAAACTGGTAGACTACTTTCTTGGCCAACCATACCGTACTTAATATGTTGAGGAGAAACGTTGATCAAAAAGTAGCCCCTATTTAATGTTGACATAGTCACGCCTTTTTATTTCTTGGCAAGAACGAGTTTGTGCCAGGCTGAGCGATAGAGAATTTAGGTTTTGTAAACATGTATGAATTTATTGTTCAGTCGCCATCAGATATATGGTAGCAGTCAAGGTACTCAAATATTTCGGAGCAGCATTAAATTTCAATATATTAATTACGCTAGATAAGGTCTATAATATCGGCCCATATAATTCGTCATAAATTTAGGAGCAGCGACATTTCAATAAATTCGTAACATACAATTAGGTAAAGATATCGGAACGGACCGAAGTCAAAAATATCGAAGCAGCCAGGATGATCATAAAGATCGGAACATTTATGGTAAATATACCTTAAGTCTCTGTCACATAGTTCATATTTGAATTCGTTACTACACTCATGGACCAAATTAGCGGAACATGCAAAAATATAAAAATAGGCTGAGTTTGCAGCTTACTGAATAAGCTACAAATTGAGCTTATTTTTATTTTTTCGTCGTTCTGCTAATTTTGTCCATGAGTAGGTAGGTAAGTATATATTGACTTAAGTTGTCAATGTCAAAGATAATTTTGATCACTATTGTGGGTGAGTGAGTATTTTAGATACATGAGAAGTTTTCAAGTACCATTGCGATATACAGTGTGTAAATCCAATACGAGCAAATATTTTAACGACGGTTAATATGCATCCTAAGTAACATAAAAACATGTGTATCGTTAACCTAAGTTGTAATTTTTTTTTTCATACTAATTAATTCGCCACGCAATGTATTACAAATAACTCAATTAACCTGCAATTAACTGCGACTTAAATCTTTGTTTCAACTGACAAGGTTTCAAGTGGTTCGGGAAAACTCGGTTAGACTCGGGTCACAGTCGTAGTTATGTGTATTTAAAACTTATTTAGAATGAAAAGCAGTGGAAATGCTTTTTATTTTGTTGTTAATTTAATAAAAAACACTTAGTTCATGCACATACTGATTCCTTCACACTTACAGAAATTAAAAAAAAATATCTTCGTTTAATCCTTAGTTGATCCACGATGTTCCAAACTCAGCGATGTAAATCAGGGGAAACCATTGTAAAATCACAAGACAATGTAGATACCTGTTCTCCATAATAATGCAAAATTATAACGTTTTTCTTAATAAAAATCTATCAACAAACAACCAAGGCACACAGCATTGATTGATACTTTAGGTTATGTGACTGACGGCCACTCGTAATGACATAAGGTCAACATTGGCTATACTCACCTGCCCTGCCAAAAGAGTTTTCTATCTTATTGGCACTATGAAAAATATTTTCGTTTCAAGCAGAATTTTTACTAGCTTTTGCCCGCGAGTCTGTCCACGTAGAAATTGTTTATCGCTTATATCGGGATAAAAACTGTCCTATGTGTCATGAGTCATAATAAGTCGATCCGTGGGTGTCGAATTCCTACAAAACCGTTAAACCGTTTTTGCGTGATTGAAACACAAACATCCACGGTACTTTGCCCGAGTTAACTTTGTAACTTCTTTCATTTCTTTTAATCTAATCTTTATTCTACAGAATAATTGTACCGAAGGAAGTTAGACACCTACTTAATTCAAAGTTTTGCATACTACAATAATAACATTTAAGTACTTAATCCCACTAATCCCACCAATAAATGTAAAAAATTCTCATTCTTTGCCCGTGGTTCTACTGCGTAGTCCTACTGACCAATGATTTCTATTTCAATATCAAATTGACAGGGTTGACGGATCTCCGCTGGCGCGGAGCTCCTATTTCTGGGCGTTTTAGCCCTTCAGGCCAGCTGCAAAACTAACATAGCTTAAACCTAGGTACCTCATATTTATGATACTATTTTCGATCAGTAACGATGATTGAATAAATCGTGACACTGCTGTATTGTGTTATTAGCTATACACAAGCGTAGTTCTTTACCAGTGCAAAGGTTACGACCAGCGACTGTATCGCGGGTTTTGCAACTGTATGGTGATTTCATCGCTGAAAAAGATGCTATGGGTGATCTTCCTAAGGGACATTAAGACCTTTAATGAGTAAATGGCGAACTGGACAATAACGCGAATATCAAATTTAATTTTATTTACAAACATAGGTACTGGTACTCTAAAAAAGATACTGTTGAAATTTTCACTGCCGCCGGTGTACATGCCTGAGATAGCTGATCTCCACGTGTCGACCGTGTACTTCAATACAGGCTTCACAGCGTCGTTTAATGGAGTCTATGACATGGCTGAGATCGGTCGTTTGTCTCAGTTTTTCAAAAACTTCGGTTATTTTGTTTTTGAGCTGTTCCACCGACGTCCTAGGTTCCGAGTACACCTCGTTCTTAACTGCCCCCCAAAGAAAAAAATCGAGTGGCGTTAAATCGGGAGAACGAGCCGCCCAGCGACGTGGGCCAAACCTCCCGAGCCACCTGTCCTCAAACATTGAATTGAGGACATTTCGCACGCGAATTGCCGAGTGAGCCGGAGCACCATCCAGCTGCAGCCATGTCTGCCGGCGTTCTTCTTCGGGCAGCGTATTAACGTAGTCTGCTAAAGGCCCATTCAGAAGCTGTATAAACTTGTCTGTGTTTAGGTTACCGTCGATAAAAATAGGCCCGATAATACGATTGCCATGAATCGCAGCCCAAACGTTTACAGCCCAACGATACTGGTGCCCAGTTTCTTTTAAATTGTGAGGATTTACCCGTGACCAGTAATTACTGTTACGCTGGTTCCAGACCCCATTCCGTGTGAATGTACTCTCATCAGTCCAGATTATCTTGGCCAAAAAATCGCCGCCTTCTCGATGTTGGCTGAGCAACCACTGACAAAGTGCAATTCGTGGCGGCAAGTCCCTGGAGAGCAAAGCGTGAGCCTTTAAAAATTTGTAAGGATGTTGCTTGTCGCGCTTGAGGATATTGTGCACCACCGTTTGACTCACATTAAAGCGTCGCCCAGCATTCCTGGTACTATCCTCTGGGTTAGACGAAAAATGGAGCAGTATTCGATCTTCTGTTTGAACGGGAACCTCTCGATTCACTGCTGCACCATCAGTTCTTCCGGTCACAGGCAAATCCTCTCGAACTCGCTGTAATGCGTTCACAATCACTCGAGCGCTACTCGGAACTCTGCGATTCGGGAACCGCTCTCTGTACAAACTTAACGCTCTGTTTCCATTTTGTTGAGCTTCACCATATGCTAAAATCATATCACTCAATTCCTGAGCACTAAAATTAGATGGTCGTGGCATTTTAGATTTATGTAACTGTTTTCCAGCATATTTTATGTCATAGTTGGATGCTGTTACGCAAAAATGCGTTATCCCACAATTATTTAGCAATAAAATGTCAACCCACAACAAGAGTTCTAAGGGTTGACACTTTATTGCTAAATACTTGTGGATTGACACATTATTGCGTAACAGCATCCAGTTATCCTTTTTTACTACATGATGGGTTTTCTGTATGCAGTAGTGCAATTCCTCATATCTAAACTGTTTTCATAATAAAGAAGTATGTAGGTAGGTACAATACAACTTCTTCGTCTATGGTCATCTGAATTGATTATGAAATTGTCATTACCACAGGTCATGACTCTTTTGACAGTTACAGTTCTTTGTTGATAAATACCACATTAAATCCGCTAAATTAATACATAATCTGTAAATGCAATATTATCCATTAATAAAACCAAGCCCACAAAAAAGATCATGTCAATAATGTGTGAATAATGTATGTGTGTGATAGATGACACACTGGATACCTAGTAAAGATAAGTAAGTAGTATGTACGACAATTTACGTGCATGGGTGCATTAAATTATGATCGTTTCACGTTAAAATCAATAATAATACAAAATAAAACGTTTTTGTTTAGAGAACTATTCTAATTTTTCACGTTAAATGCCATAATTACGCTAGTTTGGCTGCCGATATACGAAAGGTCTGAAAAAGTTATGCATTATACATTGCTGCTCGATGGGACCTTTAAAAATTAATTGCGCTCTATGTATTAGAGTTATTAACGAAATTCCACATTTACATGACTTGTAGAGCTATAACCTACGTCTGGTTTAAATGTTTGCTCGTATTCCATTTACACACTGTATTGCTGTTATAAAAACATCGATTTTAAAGATATTCCCCCTTACTAATAAACGTCGAATAACAGTGGAATAATTAAACACTGTTTTGTCCTTATCTGTCGAATTCAAATTTCACCATGACAGATAAGGACAGAACAGTGTTATTCAACGTTTATTAGTAAGGGGGGTTTAGTTAAAATATCCTTTCAATTCGCGATAGAGACATAAATATATTTGTCACGATGATAAGTCCACACTCTTTTCAGAGCATGTCACGATAATCCACTCTATTCTTAATTCAAATTGTTGACAACAACATATTAATCATGCGTGTCTGAAACCTTATTTTAATGGGTCCACCGTAAAGTATTTTGAACTATGTGACACAGACTTAAGGTATATTTTGCATAAATGTTCCGATCTTTATGATCATCCTGGCTGCTTCGATATTTTTGACTTCTATCCGTTCCGATATCTTTACCTAATTGTATGTTACGAATTTATTGAAAAGTAGCTGCTCCTAAATTTATGACGAATTATATGGGCCGATATATAGACCTTATCTAGCGTAATTATTATATTGAAATTTAATGCTGCTCCGAAATATTTGAGTAGCTTGACCGCTACCATATATCTGATGGCGACTGTTCCTGTCTGACGACGGAAAAGAAATTAAAGTTTTTAAAAAAGCAACGATGTTACGTTTATCTAAATTTCAATTAAGCCATAAAGCATCTCTGGCAAACCTTTCAGCCCTAGAATAAGTCTCCTCCCAAGTTTTTCCCTGCACAAGGCTTATGGGGTCGTCCGTGTAAAAACAAGGTTGGGCCGAGTTTGCTTCCCTGTGGGACACTAACTAGTAGGAACTTGGTCACTAATATGATGCCCTATCTTGAAGTTCTAAGATCGGTTAGTCAAATCATTTTTTTTAGTAGTATTGTCACCAAGGCGGTGTCAAAAGCTTAAGCGAGATCTAATAAAACACCCCAGAGGCCCTACCCAAGATACATGACATGACGCTAACTAGCTTTACTATTCGTTTCGATTTTAAACCAATCTCGTCAATGGTAGATCATGTGATTCTTCGTATCACGTCATCTTCCATTGACGCGATTGGTTTAAAAACGAAACAAATAAAAACGGCAGTTAGCGTAATGCGTCTTGGCTAGGGCCCCAATACTTGTTATCACGTGGTTATCACCGTCTATGACACTGGAAATCGTGTCGGTGACGCATCTTCAGTTGATTTTCCCGCCCTAATACCGAATTAGTGATTCAAGACCAGATGGTTCAGCGCAATGAAGATACTCGTAGTTCATCTGGATTTAACATTTTTTTTCAAGGATTCTTGAATGGACGAAAGAATTTGATTAGCAGGGGACTAAACGAAGATCGGCGTACAGACTGTTACTTAGTGTACAGTCTTTGGTGCGCGCTATCACTAATTGACCACCCATAAATTGTAATCATGTTACTTTGCCAACTTTAATGAACTTGTCATAAACAAATGTGTTTAAGATTGCTTTTTAATGTCCTCTTCAGTCCCCAATCCCCTCCTTACCTCTCCGAGCGGTTTAGCGGCTTCAGGTTCCCAGTCGCTTGCGGTCCTCTGGCAGCCTAGGCATCCCTTGCTCCGTAGCGGTTTAGGGTAGCACGCGGTTGGGCGACCGCCCAGGGTATCCTATCCCTTGCTTTTTTCGTATGGCAGATTGGGCGCTGGTAGGGCTAAAACCGGCACGATAAATAGAGCTAGGCTAAATTTTTTTAAACATACCAAAAAAAAAACGAGTAATGCTCAGTCATCCAAATACTTTTATTTGTATAAGACTTGTTCACGAAATAAAGTAGCCATCGATATATATATAAATAAATCGTGGATTTCTCGCAGTATTTCAAACAAACAAAACTAAATCCGAACGCAAATATTTAAAATACTACGTGCTAATTTAAGGAAAACCTAAGAGTGAGCAAACTGCTCAACCTTTTTCGAACCCCTGCAATCCGCGTACGAATTGAAGTGTTAGTGAACGGATGACCGGCCGCTTTCGATATATTCGGCTACTGCTCCCTTCTTGAGCAGGTATCTGTTAATATTAACCCAATATCTCTCAATCGGGCGAAGTTTTGGACAATTTGGTGGGATCATGCTTTTCGGAACATAATCGATGTTTTCCTTATCAAGGAACTTTAAAGTGTCTTAAGCATAATGAGCAGAAGCTAAATCTGGCTAAAATATTGGGGGACGTTCATGTTTCCTATACATGGGCAGAATGTGCTTTTTAAAGCACTCCTTTCGTTAGAGTTATTGTACCCGTAGTGATAAAGCTGGAACGTTTAAGCCCACATGAGCAAATGGCTTGCTATATAAGGATTTTTTGAGATAATTCTTTAAAAGCCCAGGCCAGCCTCACACGTATAACAATGAGGTCCTGGTAATGTTCTCGTGTCTTTTTTGCCATATGTTCATAATCCATAAGTATGCATCTGTCGCGATTTTTAATTAAAAGCTTGTTTAATATTTTAGCTCAAGATTTCACTCTTTCAAGCGGAATAGCAGTCCTCTTGGGATTTGATGTTTCTTATTAGTCTGTAAATTAAAGTTTTTTTGGCATTATGCACTTTCCCGACCGCAGTTTTAAACTTTTTGGCTAATTCTCGCGTGTACGCCGATGGACTTTGACGAACGACGTCCGTATCGCCTCGTCCAATTTCGATTTAACGCAGCCTTTTTTGCGACCTTGACCTGGCAGATCACCCAGTATATTAAACTCCGTAAACATTTGTATAATTCTTCGCACCCGATCTTTAGATATTTTTTGGCTTTTTACGAGTTGACGCATGGAGATGCCCTTTTGTGTACAATAAGACACTATCAATAATTTGCGAATATTTACGTTTATCCTCGGCATGTTGATTCTATCAAGTCAATGACATCTAATGCATATTCTTCTCAAACTAGAAATATGACGTATTAACATAGCAAAATCTATCTATATAATTATGTAAGCCCGACTTCATGTGGCAACTTTATTTCGTGAACACGGCTTATGTCGGAGTGTATATATAAAAAAAAGAGATAAAATACATTTATTAATTAAGTAGGCCCCACGGGCACTTTTACACGTCAAGAATGTACCAGCGTTTCCCAAAAGGAGACCACTGCTGAGAAGAAACGCCGCAAGAAACTCAGGAGTCAGTCATTGACGTATTGACGAATAAATAAATAAATATGACTCAAGTATTCTATAATCCATTTATTTCTTAAGAACCTACTCGTATACATTATGCTAATAGACGGGTAATTAATGAAACAAGAATTTGCGTTAATATAGCATTTATACCATAAATAAATATTTTTAACACTTATACATTACGTAATAGGTAATGATAAAATCAACTAGTAGTAGGTGATTTTTACTCACTAGACGCCTTCGCCCCGCCGCCACAGGGCCCGCTCGCTTCCATCTCGTTCGGTCGCGCCGCGAGGGGGCCGCGGCGAGGGAGCGCGCGTCCCGCGGGGCGCCGGCGCCGCGATCACACGACAATATACTGCTCGGCGGCGGCGGGCTATACGCTTCAAATGTCCCACCATAATTTCGGTTTGAATTTATTCTAGTGTTCACAATTATTATTTTTGGAGTCAATGTTTACGAATAGATAAGTTTATAATATAATCTACATTCCTTCGGTAACGCTATAGTAAGATACGTCCATCAAAAAAATTAACACTTGCAAATTATTTATTTTCTAATCTGAGAGTGCGGGACTCGAGGAGTCGCGCGGCCCCGGGGCGGCGCGACTTTAGAGAAATCATCTCAGTACATCTAAACCCCTATCTATCTACACATAAAATTTGATATGGATGCTCGCCTCGCGCTTCAAGTCAGCGACGGCAAAGCGCGAGATTAAAACTTGACGGAGGAAAAATATGTATCTCTGAAACGAACGCGACAAGACAACACACCCGTCACGCGCTGCGCGCCGCGCCGGCCCCTCGACCGACTCAGGCGTTGAGGTCGATGTCGTCGAAGAGGTCGCCGCGCGAGGCCACGGTGAGCGCGTAGTGCGCGTGCAGCTGCTGCAGCAGCTCGCGCTCGTCGAGCGGCTCGAGCGCCTCGACGCGCGCGCGCTCGTCGTCGGGCAGCGCGCGCCACACGGTGTCCATGTCCCAGGCGCGCGCGCGCGCGTAGCCCGCCGCCAGCAGGCGCGCCGCGCCCGCGCCCGGCGCGCCGCGGTGCCGCCCGCCCACGCAGCCGCACCCGCGCGCCGTCAGGTTGCGGATCATCACCTCGCCGAACTGCGCCGGGAACAACACACACCCACACTAACTATTTACTTCACTTACTCTAATATAAATATTCTGTTTAATCAAGGATGATCCCTCTGACACTCGAATTTCGTAATTTCAATCCCTGACAAAACTCAAAAGCGCGGTATTTAAAAATATAGGCGATAATTATAAAGTTGTGGTTGGATGAGTAATTTCTACTGGTTTATCTCTTCAGTAATAAAGGGAGACCAAGGGGCTAAATGGGGATTTACTCGAGCGTCGCGGGGGACCTATTAGATTTTGAAGAATAGATGGTAGAAAGAAAAAAACGTTATATGATGTATATTCTTTCAGCGGTGGGGGAAGCGTCTACAGGTTTTCAAAAACGTAAAAAGAGAGGAGTACCTGTCAGCGAGTCGATGATGCCCTGCTATGCGGGGCTTCCACTTTCCGCTCTGAGGTATACAAGGTAACTAACAAACCTACCTGTGTTATATTTGATAGGGTTTACTTCGCCCCTCCATTCCCCCTTTTAAATGGATGCATGAATAATAAATAAATAATAACTGAATTAATAAAATCTATGACGTGCGATAGCGCCATGGCAACGGAAAGTAGTGTGGGTACGGTGCGAAAGAGTAAGAGATATTTTTGGAGGGTTTTTCTTGGACGCACGATTCAGGATAAAGTGCTCACATGTGCTGGAGGCACTCAACAGTGTACAACGATGCCCCCTTATGTCAACCCGCCGCGCTCGAGTAAATCCCGAAATCCCCTCTTGGGCTCCCCTACTATAATGTTTCATTTGGGTAGGAGCGTATTTTTTCAAATATCTTTCGTGTAGATAAGGTTAGGTTAGGTTAGGTTAGGTTAGATTTATTAAAATCCTCAAAGAGTAACACTTTCTTAACAAAATGCATTATGATTATTTATTTTTATGTAAGTATATACATATATGAACATAATAATACATATTTATTGTATATGTAAGTGTATTAATGTATACGATGTTTATGTATATGTATTGTTTAGGGATATTTAGCTGTAGACATATTAGTTTACTTACTTTTTGTGCACTTCCTTTTAGTCTTGCCTATAGTAGTTTCCTGAATCACGGTCAGGTTAAAAAACTTACATTGATAAGTTCGCCATTGTACATGTTACTCTTAATTTTATGTACGAATTTGCTTGTAATATTTTTTTCGTGCAATAAAGTGTTAACAGACATATTATTTAAATTCCTGATCGGCTTTGCTAGGTTTATGCCGACGTAGTATTTATGTAAAGTTAAAGAAACAAGTGTAATACGTGTTCATAGAGATATGATCTGTCACAGGCATCATTCTAGATTGAATAGAGTATAACTAATATACTAATATTAGAATAAGCTGACTTATTATTACCGAGTGCCACAAGGATCGCACTTGGGCCCCCTATTATTTTTAGTTTATGTCGATCTGACCTTTGCTCAAAATAATACGGGAAACATCATATTTTGGAGGCAAAACATGTACATCATTGACCAGAAATGAGGATCTGCCGAGTCCTCCCGAAATTTAGGGGAGAAATTTTATTATGCGTGCGTGTCATTTTCCATGTAAATTTTAGCGCAGAATATAATGAGGACGTGAGGACCCGTACGAACCCCCTTTAACTTTCCACCCTGTATAGATGCAATTCCAAAGTCCAACCGTGATCATGAAAATAGGTCCTAAAGACATTTCCGGAACATGTACCATAGCGTGGTTCTCTCGCGTGGGGCGCGAGGGCGCGACGGCATAGATAATCGGAAAGGCGCCGCAGCGGGTGTGTCTTGCTCACCTTATCGTCGAGGTTGCACTGCTCGTAGACGACGAGTAGCTGGCGCGGAAAGGCGGCGGCCAGCAGGCGCAGCAGGCCGGCGGCGGCGTCCTCGCGCAGGTACACGAGCACGCACTCGGCCAGCACCAGCGTGGGCGCCGCGGCCGACGCGCCGCAGGCGGCCAGCGCGCGGCGCACGCCCGCCTCGTCGCGCAGGTCGCAGCCCGCCAGGTGGTACCCGTCCGCGTGCAGCTCGCCCGCGCGCATCGCCACCTCGCCGTCTGCACACACCGCACACGCACACGCTACACACCACCGAGCAGCTGACATTACTCCGACTCAGAGAGTTGCCGCTGCCGAACTCCTCTCTTCGTCAGTAGCGGTGTCCTCTATTAGGACTCCGTAATCAAACTAGTTAGTTTAAACGACCATTTTAAATATCGATCAAAATTACTAAAGCGGTGTTCATATTTCTTTAGCACATAGTACATCATAAAGGTAAATAATACTTTTTTCATAAAAAGGGTCTCTCCTATATACACCGTGTTTTTTTTGATTTACGATAACTTTAAGGGAACGTTCTTTAGGTCAAACAAAGTTAATTTCCCGAAGACAGACAAATGATAAGTCTAACGGTTTTAAAGATATTTAATTTTTAAATTTAATCAGTTAATCACGTTAAACTAGTGTAAAAGGCTCTCTTAATTGATAACAACAATTTTCTTTTAATACTTTATATGACTCTTATGAGTAAAGAGTTTCCAATTGTTAGGTTTGTATACGCGTCAATCTAAAGTGACAATCTTGTACCTGTCAAGTGTTATCTTTACTTGTGTGTGTATGTCACGCCAACATAGACGTATTTGACACTGATTATTAGTTAACTCTAAAGGCCCTTTTAGAATGACCAAAGATAAAAGATTTCATTATTTTGTACTAAACCGAAAAAAAAATTTTTTTTCGCAGTATTTAAAAATCTAATGTACCAATTAGTTTCTATGGATATACCTAGTAATATGCCGAAGTTATCGTAAATCAAAAAAAACACGGTGTATACATATTTTACATATTTAGACGTTCCTCTTCTGACAACTTAACGGTAATTATTTGAGAAATCGATAATGAAAAATAAATACTAGCGCATGCAAAAGATCGTCACAACCAACCCTGAACTGTAAAAATTACCATTTTGGTTTCAAGTTCATTTTCGAATGAAATTTTCGAGCGTCAGCTATAGCCCCAGATGTCAATCCCATACGCTAAATGCGCATTAAAGTAAACGAAACAAGCCATTTCGACATTTTGCAACGATAGACTCAAGAGGGACATGGCAAAATAAGCCGAATTAAATTTAGCGTATAGAACGTGAACGCGAGGTTGCCAACTTGATACTACAGACTTTTGCCAAAGACAAATACTACGAAACGACCTTGTGCCTCGGACTCTTTGGATACCACCAACCAAAGTTCGGCAACGGCAAAGTTCAACAAAGTTCGGCAACTTTGTTATTTATTTTGCTGCGAGTGGCCAAAAAAGAAGGTATAACTTCCAATGATAATCCACGTACCCCGTGATGCTCAATCGTGACTGCAATAAGGCTTTATATTCAACTAATTCGAATGCACTGAGAGGTCGAAAACACAGCAGCAACATCATGTAGTTCGCAGGATGCTCCTGCCGTAGATCCGGTAGTTCGACCCTTCTGATACGCATACGCAATTATGTAGCATCTTACATGAACCTACTTCAAAGATTTTAGAAGCAGCAGGCACGAGATATATTGGAAGATAATGTGTTATTTATTTTCTGCAGCCTTTTCCCTTGTATTGATATTGGCCCCTGGAGATGGAGATGTTGCAACTTTCACATAACAAGAAAATAAAATTCTGATACCTTCGCTGGTGATCTTCTCGAGCAGCTGTTTGTTGCGTTTGATGATCTGGCACTTCTTCGCGGTAACGGTAGGGAAGTCCAGCTCGATGAAGTTGGCCACGGCCTGCGTCACGTCGCGCAGCCGCCAGAACAGCGTGTCGAACCCGCAGCCCAGGTTGATGATCTGGCACTTGCTGTCACACCTCTGCAACACACAACCAAACTCCATATTTTAAACAGTTTAGTCTCCTCTAATTCATAAATTACTTATTTAGGATATTTTCGGCAGAGCGGACAAAGTGCTACAAGCCCGGCCGGAGGGGGCCCTGCTTCAAGAAGCCAAAAGCAAAAAATGTGTAGAAACAGTGGAAGTGTGTGTTCGCGCCATTAACTAAGACGCGCGAGGGAGGCGGGCGGCGGGCGGGCGCCCCCGCGCCCCTCCCTCGCGCGTCTTAGTTAATGGCGCGAACATCCTCCGGCCCATTGAAAGCTCCAGCTTTCAATATGTCCGCAGGAATGCTGTCATCTTCTTGCTCGTATTTAGGAAGAGGGCAGAGCTTGGAAACAGCTCTTCGAACAATGCCCTTTTCAGTCCGGACATCTACAACTCTTGTTATGCCGTCAGATCCAGGGTACAGAGTGTGGATACGGCCAAGACACCATTTCATCGGTGGCAGATGTTCTTCTTTAATAATGACGAGGTCCCCAGGTTTGACCTCGTGTCCTTTGGCTCTCCACTTTACTCGCTGTTGAAGGTCGGAAAGGAATTCTTTGGTCCATCGTTGCCAGAAATGTTGTCTCAGGGCTTCTAGGTGTTGGTATCGGTTGAGCCCAATCTTCTGTGTCGAAGGAGATGGCAACGAAGCCAATGGCCGCCCGATCAGAAAGTGACCAGGAGTAAGTGACGAGACATCAGAAGGATCCGAAGACATCGGTGTCAACGGTCGTGAGTTTAAAATAGCTTCTATTTGAGTGAATAGTGTAGTTAGTTCCTCAAACGTTAAATTAGAATTTTGTACTATCCGCTTCAAGTGAAATTTCGCTGCCTTGACGCCCGATTCCCAGATGCCGCCGAAATTGGGAGAATATGCCGGGTTAAATTTAAAATTAATACCTTCGCTGCATGCGAACTCATTGACGGGCTGCTGGCTTGCTCTAAGCATTCGTTTAAGCTCGTTGTTTGCACCAACGAAGTTGGTGCCGTTGTCGCAATAAATGGTTTTTGGTTTTCCGCGTCTTGAAACAAATCTGCGTAGGGTTAAAATAAAAGAATTTGTACTCAAATCGCTGACAATTTCTAAATGAAGTGCCTTAGAGAAAAAACAAACAAACAAGCACAAATAACATTTGGATACTTTAGCACCACGACCCTTTCTGTTTAGGATTGAAAATGGTCCAGCAAAGTCAACGCCACAAGTTTCAAATGGAGAAGCGGGGACAACTCGAGGCTTAGGGAGCATGCCCATGATGGGTTGAATTGTTTTACCCTTTACTTTAGTACACGTAAGACATTTATGCACAGTACTCCTAGCCAAAACACGACCCTTAGTAGGCCAAAAGTGCTCCCGTACTGTGCTCAACAGTAGTTGCGGTCCACAATGAAGTAGGCGGAGATGTTCTCTCTCAAAAATCAACTTAGTCAGTGGATGTTTGCCATCCAATAACATTGGATGCCGTTGGTCATACGTACACTGAGCATTTTGTAATCGTCCTCCGACGCGGAGCAAACCAGTCTCGTCGAGAAACGGATTGAGTGACAATATGTGAGATTTGGCCTTTAATGGTTTATTGTCACGTAATAACTTAATTTCCTTAGAAAAGGAAGCCTCTTGAGATAATTTTGTCAACGTGATTAATGAAGTATTTAAATCATGAACGGTGAGTAAACCTTTCACATTTTTATTTTTACATTTTAGATTTATAAAGCGAAGTACATAAATCATGATTCTTTGTAATTTACTTAAGTTAGAATATTTATTAAAATCAATTATTGAAGGAGAGTTATCAACCTTTATATTTAATTTTATTTTTGTTTCAGGTAAAGCAGCTTCGATGGACGACAGCTTCGGCCATTCGTCTTCACCGTGGAGAAGGAAAGGAGGCCCAGTCCACCAGAGATTACTGTTTTTAAGTTCCTGACATTTAATGCCCCTTGACGCCAGGTCAGCCGGGTTGGCATCAGTAGGTACGTGCCGCCAAGCAGCTTGATCGGTTAGTTCGCGAATCTCCTGCACGCGATTGCAAACAAAAGTCTTAAGGGTTTTGGGTTGGGTTTTAATCCAACCCAAAACTATTGATGAATCTGACCAAAATACAGAACGAGTAATTGTTAATCGCAATGCCTGCAAGACCTTCGCGTGCAACCGAGCACTCAATAGCGCAGCACAAAGTTCCAGTCTTGGAATAGTTACTGGTTTCAAGGGAGCAACTCTTGATTTTGCACACAGCAAGTTGATAGAAATATTACCAGCGGCGTCAATAGATTTTACATACACGCACGCTGCGAACGCATCCAGAGATGCATCCGCGAAACAGTGCAATTCGACACTAGTCGGTTTATTTAAAAGTGCATGTCTGGCTATGGATATTTCCGAAAAATACTGTGTGTTGTTTTTATATTCTAACCACAACCTTTTAATATCATCGGGGACTGGTTCGTCCCACGAATGTTTAGTTAGCCATAATTTTTGTAAAATCATTTTTGGGATGATGGTACAAGCCGAAAGAAGACCTAGCGGGTCAAAGGTTTTACATGTTGTTGACAAAATACTCCTTTTTGTTTCTTCAGGAACAGACTCAAACTCAGATGAAAATTGTAAGGTGTCCGTAGAGGGAGACCAGTTTAGACCAAGAACAGTAGATTCTTTTGAGAAGTCTTGAGTTTGACTTGTGGTATTATCACCAAAAATATCAGGAGCATTAGTCCTGAATTTCCTTAAGGGAAAGCAAGCTTCAGATAATTTATTTACAACAGCTTGAATAATGCGCTTTAACTCGTCTTTATCATTGTGGGTAGTTATCAAATCATCCACATAGAAATCGTGAAGTATGACATCAGCAATAGTAGGATCTGCGCATTCGTTACCTAATTGCACTAAGCACCTAGTGCTCAGGAACGGAGCTGAAGCTGTTCCATAGGTTACAGTATTTAATTGGAGTACTTTAAGAGGCTCAGACTGATCATCCCTCCAGACAATGAGTTGCAAGTTCCGTTGTGATTCGTCAATCATAACTTGGCGGTACATTTTCTCAATGTCGCCGGTAACGACGAATGTATTTTGACGAAATCGCACAAGAATCGAAAACAAATCGTCTTGTACTACTGGTCCGACTACTTGTAAATCGTTGAGCGACTTAGTCGAGCTAGTCTTACACGAACCGTCGAACACAACGCGAAGTTTTGTTGTTTCACTTCGTTCTCTAGTTACACCGTGGTGGGGAAGAAAGTAGCCAAAGTTTGGACGTGGGATTTCAGTTAAATGCCCTAGCTGTTCATACTCATGTATAAAGGCAGAATACATTTGTTTAAGAATAGGTTTACTTTGTAATTTTCTTTCAAGGTTAAAGAAACGTTTTTTAGCGACAGAGTGCGATTCACCGAGACTTTCCTCCGGAGACGCTCTGAGTGGCATTTTCACTAAAAACCGGCCATCAGGAAGGCGGTTGAAATTATCAACAAAATGGTTTTCACAGAATTGCTCATCGCTTGACAAAAGTTTAGTTGAGGTGGGTACTTCTTCAAGTTCCCAAAACCTTGATAGGCTATCTCTAATCTCCTGAGAGAAATTGCATTTAACATGCTTAGTGGCCCTTTGGGTGAATTCACCAACAGGGCCAGAAAGTAACCAACCTAGTTTTGATTGAGTAAGAGTGGGTTTGTTTCGCCCCAACTTTACTTGGTTTGTTTCAACCAAGTCCCAAAACACGTCAGCTCCAAGAAGCAAGTCAATGTCTGAAGGACGGAAAAAGTTTGGGTCCGCAAGCTCAATATTTTTAGGTAGACTAAGTTGGCTATGGTCTAGTTCCACATTAGGTAAACTACCAGTAATTTTGGGTATAACCAGACATGACACTTTCGTGCTAAATGAGTTTGTTCTGGAATTAATTTTTAACTCACAACACTGTGAAATATTAAAATTATTGTCATTGACACCACAGATCATTACTCTTTTTGTATTAGAAATGGGTAGGTTTAATGCATTTTTTAAATTTTCAGTGACAAACGACGATTGGCTTCCACTGTCGAGCAGAGCTCGCGCGAGATAAATAGAGTTATCGCTTGGAACAATAACCTTTACAAGCGCTGTGCACAACAACACTTCGCCACACAAAGCAGCACCAACTTTTACGGAGGGTTCTGGTAAGTTTTCTCTGGTTTCCCCATAGCTACGTTGAGTATTTACCTGATTTGGGCCATCGGTATGACCATTACAATTATTATTAGCATTACCACCGTTGATGTTGTCACTGTTTTGTTGGTGTAATAATGTGTTGTGTTTTCTGTTACAGATGCTGCAAGGACCTCGGCGACAGCGTGACTGATGATGACCCGGTCGGAGGCAGTTAGCACACAACCTTAAGCGTTTGACTGAATTGAACCTAGATTCCGGTGTCATTTCTATGAAATTCGAACAACTCTCAAGCTTATGACTTTGCTTACATAACTTACATTGACTTTGGTTGTTGCTTACTGATGAAGCAGCTAACGACTTTGTTTGTTTAATTGGAGAGTTTTTAGTATAAGACAACCGTTCACTACGACTGGTATCTGTTTTGTTATACTGCAGTGTTTCTAATACATCAGCTCGGCTGCGCAAAAATTGATAAAACTCTTTCAATGTTACTGACTCTGACAAAGTACTTTTATGCTCTTCCCATTTGCGACCTGTGGCGTTGTCCAATTTTGACGACATTGTAAATATGATCAGGGTATCCCAGTGATCAGTGGGCTCATCCAAACTACTGAGTGCACGCAAGTTTTTTGATATGTGATCAATCATAAGCCTTAATGACGAGTGCGATTCCTTTGAAAATGACTCTATATTGTACAAAGATTTTAAATGATTATTTATCAAAATTCTTTTATTGTTAAACCGTTCGCACAAAAGTTCCCAAGCGGCTGTATAGTTATCTGCTGTGAAATCAATTGACTTTATAGCGACAGCAGCGCCACCCTCTAACGATGAACGCAAATAGTGAAATTTACTCATGGGAGGTAATCGCTCATTTTTATGAATTAAAGACTCGAACATATCTCTAAACTCCAACCACTTTAAATGATCACCATCAAATGTGGGAATTTTTATTGTTGGCAATTTGACCTGATCATTAAACGCAGCACCATCAGGGTTTGATTTGGACGATGAACGTGAGGACACCGCGCCCTGTTCCACCTCAGGGTTTAATATCAATCCGGCAATTGCAATTAAATTACAAATTTTAGTTTCAGTTTGGTCGCGTTCCTCGAGTTCATCGTCGATACTCAATGGTGAAACTAAACTTTCGATTTGTGATTGAACTTCATCAAAAGTAGTAGAAAGTTCCTCAAATTTACTTAATTTCAATTGCAACTCGCGAAGCTGTAGTGTCGAAATATTTTTATGTTCTTTAATACTTGACACATAATTTTGAAACTTTGTTATTCGACCTCTGATACTGCTGCGCTGTTGTTTGAAAGCAATTAACCTTTGTTCTGGCGATTCAGACATGTTTACCTATTATTGAACAAACAACGAGTACAAAGTTACAGTAAGAAATATAAAAATGCAAGATCTAACCGGGTATTCGCGTAACAAACCAGCACATGCACGGCAGCCCGTCAGTAATCGCTCGCTCGAAGCGCTGACGCAAACCGTTGCTCGCTCCCCGACAGCGCTGAAGCAAGCGCGAACCGCGTAAACCGCTTAAAGCCACGCGTCGCTTACTAAGCGCTTGTAGCGCTGAATCCCAAGCGACACGCGTTGGGTCCCGTGTGAACCCCTGAAAATTCAAGGTACTTGCGAGAATCACATGTGCTAAACAGGAGAAAAGCAGAGAATTTTCGATGCAAACTCCTTATTATTATTACCTAGGTATAGGTATTTATTGTAGTTAACCGCAACAAGCAATGAAATTTAAAGACTGAAGTAGGTGGAATACCTGACTGGGTTAATGTTGCGTATAGGCTTTAAGTTATAGCAAGCAAAGGGTGCAAAAGAATCCCGTTATTAAGAATGAAATAAAAACGAAACGATTCGATTCATAGCAAATTACTGCTTTAACAAAACACAAATTGTGTTAAGTTATTTTAAAGTTGAGAGACGTACCTAGCCTTTTAAACGTTAGTAGGCAAGCTTATTCTTTTGGAATTGTTAGTTAAAATATTTAATTTAAAACCTTAGGAACAGACCAAACGAAGTGAAATAGTATCGCAGGGAAAAATACCTAACGTAACACTATTCACTCAAGTAAAAGATAGGTAAGCGATTTAGGCTACTTACGATTTAAATAGGTACTTCACTACACACACACTTCTACTTAAACCTGGTACACTTCCATCACAGACAACCACCAACAACGATAACCAAATCTTCTAACAGCTTTCAGTATTTCGTTGCTCAGGCTGTGTATAATTCCAACCGATCGGCGTCCATGACAGGAACAAATTCAATTTGTTTTTCCAAGTACGTAAGTAGTTATTGCTTCTAGTCTTCTTCCCAAAGGTTACGTGGTATATCGTATCGTATATCACGTCGGGGTCACCAATGTTTCCGCCGAAGGCTTGCCTTGGTTCGTGGTAGGTAGGTAGGTGGCGCGTGGTGACGTGTGCACGCGCCGGTCGCTTTAAGGTCTCTGGCGGGCGGCGGGCGGGCGCCCCCGCGCCCCTCCCTCGCGCGTCTTAGTTAATGGCGCGAACACAAGTTAAAATTATAAAGCGCGGGCCCTATACGAGGAATTCAATGGTATAGTTGCTCCATTGAATGGGACACTTGAATCTAGCACCAGTTAATATTTCCTTGATAGTCTGCCAAATCTAAATAAATACGTACACATGATGATTTTTAAACAGCTGTCGATCTAACAGCACCTCTATCGACGTGGTAAGATCACTGGCGTAAGATGTGGTTCCTACGATGGGTCGATTTAGGTTCCAAAATAAATATAAGATTAAGATCTGTTGAAAATCCTTAATAAGTCAGGTAAACATGTGTATAGAGTGGCATGACACTTTCAGCCGAGATAAACACTCTACTTTTCATGTCGACTATGAGGAAACTTATTAATAAAGTAAGACTCAGTCAGAATAATTCTGCTAAAGAGTGTCTCGTTTCTGTATAATATTTTAGCATGGCTCAGTACAGGTTTAGGTTTTTCCTTAGTTCATAAATTTTTCGAAGTTCGCAATTTTTTGCAATTAGTGCGTTCTGTTAGGGTAACATAGTTATTTGTAAACATGTTAATCTGTCTTAAAAATCTTCGGGACAAGTTTTGCAAACCTTACTGTGTCATCAAATGAAAGGGCTCGTTATAAGGATCTCAAATATATTCTTTTTATTCTTGTAAAATAAATAGTTTTGATTTTATTCATGAAAGAAGACGAAAATCTACCATTCCAACGTGACCTCCGAATCTACTGAGCCTACAATTTTGAAAAGAATATAAAATATGGTTCATTGCTTGTAGATTATAGGAAAACCTATAAGAATTATATCAATTGAAAATAAAGTGGTAAACTCAATATAATACGTTCACTTACGGAAAATAGTTCACTAAAACACCACTAGATAGCGCTAGGAGTAGTTAACTCGCGTCGCGTCTTACTGTGAGGATTTGAAATGTGATATTTTGCATTCCGGGACTGAGTCGTCAACGTGACAAAATGGCCAGTGGACGAATTGTTAAATGGTCATAAAGTACGAGTGTCAAAACGTACAAATGTCAAAACGTATAACACAAAATGGCCACAATGTTGTGGTGACAAATAATGTAATTGCTAAAATGTATGCGGTTTCGAATGTGTATATGACAAAATGTCCAAAGCATTAATTGTCTCATGGTCATAAAGTAAAAATGTCAAAATGTCATAATTATTCAGTGAGAATTTGAATAAGTGCCCAAATGTATATATTACTTACCGTGCAAATGACAAAATGCTTGTGTATTTCCGAAACTAAACGTAAGAACGTATTATCCGTTTTTGGGATCAAAGTATTAAAAAAAACATTTACAAACTGTACATACCGTACCGTGTGACATATCAAATGAGAGGGCTTATTGTGAGTGTCTCAGTTTATAAAATATTATGTTTTTTTAAAGTTATTAAAAAGGTTCAAACTTAAACATTGAATAGTAATCATACGGACATAGGTACCTATTTGGATTAGGTATACAGGGCGTCCCACGGCCATGCCACATGGAAGGAAAGTACCTTAAATATTGTAGATGGAACATTTTACTGAAAGATTTTATTCAACAGGAAGGGATTCATTTTGAGCATTTGATAAATTGATTAATTTTGTATTAAAAATGTTAAAATTCATGGTCTTCCTTTTATTTCTGACACTATGTTATTTAACAAAAAATAATCCTTATGATGAAGCCTTTCGATCGGTATGATAAAGCTACAGGGTAATTATTTTTCTCGTGTAACGGGTTCGATTCCCGGTTCAACCATGTCATTATTTAAATATCTATGAATGCAGTTTAAATTGTTTTTTAAATTCAAATAATGTCTTCTTTCAGTAAAATGTTCCATCTACAATATTTAAGGTACTTTCCTTCCATGTGGCATGGCCGTGGGACGCCCTGTATTTTGACACCTCTTTATTTTGAAACTTGTACATTTTAACACTTACACATGCTGTCGCTTTTGCATTTTGGCACTTGGTTATATTTACACTTACGTATTTAAACCTCTGTACGTTTTGACACCTATTTATTATGAAACTTGTACGTTCTAACACTTACACATGCCGTCGCTTTTGCATTTTGGCACTTAGTTATATTTACACTTACGTATTTAAACCTCTGTACATTTTGACACCTATTCATTTCAACACTCGCACATTATGACCATTTAACAATATATCCATTCGACATTTTGTCACGTTTACGACTCAGTCCCGGAATGATATTTTGTATTAATTTTTTTGCAAAGTTTATACTTCCGAGGCTGTTAACAAAAATAGTGAAATTTTATATATTAGTGATTTATATAATTTAAAATATTTTCGTAATTGTACCACTCAGCTACTATTGTGTGTAGCAGTCTATGCACTAGGTAATTTGGAAGGACAACAAAGGGATGGATATGATGAGGGAAGGATGCACGACGCAAAACGATTGTGCGTAGGCTTGCTGGATGTCAATAATTATTATTATTACCGTGATGGACTTGCACAATCGAATTTTTGTCCATTGAGCCCCCACTACTTATCGCAGGACGTGCGGCTGGATGGTTAGGCCTGACGTACGTCATTTGAATCGTGCGTGCTTAGTTATGCGTAGACTTGACGTGCGTATTTATTTTTTTGACATTCGATGCTAGGTCTTCTAAGCGACGTTCGTCAAATCTTCGCAGTGTTGCCAGATCTCAAAGCAGAGCTACTGGTTTTGGGATGTTTCTACAGCTCTACTTGTTTTTCCCAAAAATCCTACTGGATTTTAGAATTTAGTTGTTTAATAAAAAAATAAAATACAAATAAGGTTCTTGAAGCACGTGTAGAAGCCACAATTTTCGATTCGAAATGAGTGAAGTAAGAATATGTGGTCTGCGACAGCATGAAGGATACAATGCAATGTATTACAATATTTGTGTATTTAGCTCTTATTTATTTATTTAGTCTTAGTACTTCAAATTGGATGTTTAAAATTTACATCATTATGAACCATCTAGTCGCTTTTACTTTGTATGTTTGGCTAATTGATGTTTTTAAACAATTCCCAATCACTCAATTGCTAACTGCCAGATATCCCTTAAATGGATAAGTTCACCTTACTACAAACATTTTGTGTTTCTGTCTATTTTGTTGTTGTTATTTTCCCTTTTGGGGTTGGCAGAGACCACTTCCTTCCACTTGCTACGATCCAGACAAACTTCCCTTGCTTCCTCCACATTAATAAGTCTCATCTATCTATCTATCTATCTATCTATCTTCATACATGTGCATCGGTTTAGGCTACTCCTGACCTGGCTCTGTCATAATACATCCTGATACACACTATAGTAGGTATTTTACATACATACATACAACTGAAGCCTAAAAAGATTATCGCTTCTTCTCGTCTTGATTGGTTGGAGAAATCTATAGTAACGCCAGTGTAGCCTATGTACCAAACATGATTAACAATTTTACTGAAAATTCAATGAAATATCAATATTTTAATATCAGGCAATTACTGGTGCTTACCTCTCCCAAAGGATTGGGCAAACTAGCCAGAGAGGTAATGCAGCCAGTGTCATAGGGACCATGCCGCGAGCGGACCTGCTTGAGGTGTTCTTTTTATAGTGGTGATTATCATTTATATCTTTAATATTGGAGTAGCTTAGTTTTATTTTAATTTAAATATGTAATGTTGAATTCCGGAAAAACCAATAAAGTAACATTTTAGCAATTACTATAATCTAATAAGTTCATTTTATGTTGGGAGGTGTTTAATGGAAACTATCACATTTGAGTCAAGCAAAATGATTGGTAAATCAGTAGGAGTGTAATGTGAACCAGAAGGCTAGTGCACTTTGCAATGAAATGTAAGCACCCGATACAATTGAAGGATAGAACAGACCTCGAGGAACTGATGTATGAAGATCTCGACGGCCCGCACGCGCGCGTAGTAGCCGCGGTTGATCTCGGGTGCGTGGCGCTCAGCGCGGCGTGCGAACAGCCGCACGTACGGGTCGCTCCAGTAGCCCAGCTCCACGGCACCGCGCTTGCAGTCCGTGGCGTCCGTGTTGGTGGCCGCCACGGCCTCGTCCTCCTCCGACCACGACAACAGCTTGCTCATGGCGTCGCCCGCCGCATCCCGCGCCGCCAGCGTGACCCAAGCCCGCTCGCACGCGATATCCGTCGCCCTACTGGCGTCGTGCGACCTGATCTTTAGCGACAACTGCAGATTTCGACTCTGAAAGTTGTGGTCGTAGATATCTAAATTACCAAAACTGAACTGACAGCTAGAACGACTGACGGCACGACATACAAATAAATAAATACATGATCATAAGATTGTAACATTGTAACATAATTTCCACAGGTGTACATAAATAAAATAAAACTAAAGAACACGTTGGGATTTTTTTAATTAGTGCTTTGTAATAAACAATTAAATATTTTTAGGCAGGACAAAATGAAAATTACAGTTTTGTAATGTTAAATCTTTCCTTGGAGCCTTTGATTAAAAAATATGAGTTTTTACAAGGTACTTAAATAGTTCACCGTAGTGCCACTTTGACAAGTTGACAAGATGGTGAATTGGTGAAGGAATCGTGCTTCAACCGATGAAAGTAAGCGCTCAAAGCGCAGTGCTGTAATGGCTGCGCTGTGGGCTCACAGATGTCACAGATTATGGGCTCGGCCGGCAGTCTTGGTGTGTTGATTTGCTTACCGGCAAGCGCTGACAAAGATCAACCACTATTTTAGCAAGCGCAGTACATCTGCTTTCAGCGGTCGCCGGTCGATAAACTATAGATATTTTGAGAACTGTTGAACGTTTTCCGGCTAAAATAAATATTATTAGGATGGAATCGCAATGTAGTTAATTGTATTGGAATAAAACGTTGTTGCGTGTGCATTGAACCGGCGCTATGTCTTCAAATGATGACTTACCAGTGATTTTAGTGAGTGCTGCCGATGTCGCTGCTGCCTCATCAATGATAGTCGGTAGGTCAGAAGATTGAAATTTTATTTCTCTCTGAGAGTTTGATTGACAGAACTTAGCAGTAATTTATAGCATTGCTTGGATATAATTTACTGGAACGTAGGTGTGATGGCATTCTCAATCAATGAAACAAGTCATTTATTTGCGTAAAACATAAAATGCATGCAAATACAGTTTTAGGATTAAAATTATGCTTAGAATAAATTTAACAATGCGTAATATACATTTAACGTTACATAAATTAAATATACATAGGTATAGTATTCATCTAGTAAAAATAATTCAGTCCATTTAATAAGCAAAACATTTCAATTTACATTTTAATCAATCATATCCAAATTACATATTTTAATAACTTTTCATAAATAAATATAAGTACAGATAAAACCTCAGTCCAAGGCATTAGCATAATAGTCCCTAATAGAATAATATTGCCTATCAATGAAGTACAACTTCAGTCTACGTCCGAAAGTTCTAAGGTCCTGGCATTTGTTTATCTTCGAGTCGAATTTATTGTAAACCCTCAGTGCCGTATTGTATGGACTTTTTTCGTAATGTTTGAAGTGAGCTCTAGTCAGTATCAATTTATTGATGTTCCTAAGGTTTTTGTGTTCATTACGTCTGATATGTAGAGTATTATTATCTTTAAATACATATAAGCATATGCTATAAAGTTATAGTGACACAACTGTTAGGATTTTGTTCTCTTTAAACATATTTCTATGTGTATCAGGTACACAAGAGTATCCTGCCAAAATATGTAAAGCCTATTTTTGTTTTAATAGTATTGAATTTATTGTAGTGCCATTACCCCACACTTCAATACAGCATCGCAGTATACTTTCGAAGTAAGCAAAATAAACTGATTTCAAAATGGCTTTATTAACAGTACTAGCAAGATTCTTTAAAGCATAGCATGCACTAGCCAGCTTTTTATTAAGTGTCGATGTGGGTATGCCATCTTAGGTATGGATCCAGCTCTACACCTAGACAACGCACATTATCACTTTTAATAGGGTCAGTGCTGTTAGGACCACGGCGAAATATCATTGGTGCAATTGACCCATAGCCCATTTGATATAAACCACTCAGATAATTCAGTCCAACATTATTATTATTATTCAGCCATTTTTGTCCCATTTAAATACAAATATATAGTTTGCTTACCTATTTATATTAACATGCAACAATTAAAGAAATTAAATAAAAATATACCTATTTAAAATATGATTATTTTTGCCATGTGATAATGTTATTTTGTATATTATTTTCACTTCCGGGTGAAGGCCTCCTCCAACAACTTCCAGCGATCCTGGTCTTGTGCAGTTCTAGTCCAGGCGTTACCTGTGACTGCAACAATGTCGTCGCACCACCGGCGGGGCGGCCGCCCTCTAGGTCAAGTGGCGTCCCTTAGGTACCAATGCAGGATATTTTCGCTCCATCTATTGTCTTTATTTCTGGCAACATGACCTGCCCATCTCCATTTCAGTTGAGATAATAATTTTGCGGCGTTACTCGTTTTTGTTCTTATAATGGAATTTCTTACTTTGTCGCTTAATCGTAGGCCCAAAATGCTTCTTTTTATTGCTCTCCCAGAGAACTCTCCCGGTTATCGCCCACGTTTGGCACCCGTATAAAAGTGTTGGTAGTATAACTGAATCAAAAGCTCGTTTCTTCAGTGTCATTGGTAAATTAGATTTAAATATATGTTTTAATGACCAGTATTTAGACCACGATTTTTTATTCTAATGTGAACTTCTTTGTTTGTTTGGTTCTAAAAGACAATATTTTGAGCAAGGTATGTGTAGCTTTCGACCTACTGTATGGCTTGGTATTAATGCACCATTTGTGACTATGCATGTTTTGCTAGGGGTTATTTCTAATGCGCATTTTCTACTTTCTGTATCAAGTTGTTCAATCGTATTTTTGAGGTTTTCGTGATTTTCGCTAATAATTACATTAATCTTATCATCCGCGAATCGAAAATGATTAAGGTATGATCCATTTATGTTTATACCCAGTTGGTTCCAGTTAAATTTTTAATTATGTTTTCGAGCAAAGCTGTAAATAAATTTGGCGAGATCGGATCGCCTCACTCCGCGGAGCACTTAGAAGGCGTTTCCTATTTTGTCCAATCTGACTTTCAATTTACTCTTTTTATATATCTCTTTCAGCAAATTAATGTATGTGGTACATATGCCTCGATTTCTGAGCGATTCCCATAATGCTGAGTGAGATATACTATTGAATGCTTTAGTATAGTCTATGAAAGCCAGGTAGATTTGTTTATTATATTCTCTACTCTTTTCCAACACCATATTTATTTACTCTAAATATGTGGTCTAACTATTCCATTTAACTTTAAAATTGCAACTTTTCTATTCTATTTAATAGAGCGTTAGATAGGCCTGTAGTTATTTATATTTTGAAGATCACCGTTCTTGTATAACAGTGTGATGATTGAAGTTTCCCAATCTTCCCGTATAGTATTTTGCCTTAATATTTCAGTGAAGAGTTGTGTTACAATAGGAGTTACCGGGTCTATTACTGCTTTGAGAACGTCTTCGCCGTAGCTATGACGTGGCGTTTTTTTTTTTTTTTTGAAATAGGGGTGTTTCTTACTATTTCTCTGTCATCATCAATAATTTCGAATACCTCTTGCTTGTTATCATAAAGATCTGCGTAGAAGGCAGATGCTATATTTAGTAATTCATGCATATTCGTGGTGCTACAGTCATTTTCATTTTTTATTGCCACTATCCATTTTTTAGCTCACCGGATTGCAAACCTTAAGTGGCAGTGGGCGGGGCACATTGCTCGTAGAACTGATGGCCGTTGGAGCGGAAAGGTTCTAGAGTGGCGACCGCGAACCGGGAGACGAAGTGTTGGCAGACCTTCCACAAGGTGGACTGACGATCTGATAAAGGTCGCGGGAAACCGCTGGATGACAGCAGCAGAGGACCGATCGTTGTGGAAAACCTTGGGGAAGGCCTTTGTCCAGCAGTGGACGTCTTGCGGCTGATAATGATGATCCATTTTTTTGTTGTATTTAATTGTTTTTCAGATCTCCTAATTGATCCTGTTTTGCTGAGGCCTTCTTCTAATACTTTGTATTTATATGGTCTATTTATAATTTCTAGACACAACATTGTTGCATCTTAATATCAAGTTGATAATACTGGTATTGTCAACAAAATGGTATGGAGTTCCACAATGAAGATAGTGTGGCAGGTCTTTAATAAAAATTATAAATAATAAGGGCCCCAGCACGGACCCTTGTGGCACCCCGTACGTTACAACCTCCTCGCTTGACAAGACCAGGTTACCACTACCCGGGTCCCTAACTTCCACGTACTAAGTGCGCTCACTGAAATATGACTTTAGTAGGCTCAACCGTGCCACGAAATCCATAATGTTCCAATTTAGCGAGGAGCATTCCTTGATCTACACTGTCAAATGCCTTAGTTAAGTCACAAAATAATCCTCTACCCTGTTAACTATTGTTAAGGGATTGCATGACTTCCGTTACCAAGCGTATTACGGCAGAAGTAGTGTTTTTATTACTCCTAAAACCATGTTGGTGCATAGATACTTGTTATTAAAATGGGATTCCAGTCTAGTGTAACACTTTTCAAAAGTTTTCGATAAGATCGAGATTAATTACACTTTTGCAACCTTTCTTGTGAACAGAAACTACCTTAACCCTTTTAAGTAAATTTGGAAATGGATTCTGACTTACTGGCGATAAAACAAAACAGAAAAACAGGTATCTGCATTTTCAGAATTGATGAGCGAGTCCAGCTCACCGCCACAGACCAACGGAGCAGGCGGGCACGAGGAGGAAGAGGAGCCGAGGGAGGCAGGGGAGGAGGAGCCGAGGGAGGCAGGGGAGGAGGAGCAGGGGGGCGGGCTCGTATGGCGGCTCGCCAACAAGTACTATACGGCCTCCGTGCGTCTGCAGCCATGCGCCGACCAGCCCGCGCGCGCCGCGCCCCCCGCTGACGTGCAGGCGCACCTCATTTACCTCACAGAGGATGAGGTCAGTTCATGCATTCTGGGTTAACTTTTGACTCTTTATCTGTACGGCTAGGACATGGGTCCCGCGACTTGTTTGTCACTCGGATCTCCCTTTCTATCTAGTCAGTAATGATATAGATGCACTGAGCGACAAGCAACTTGTGCTACCGACTTGCAGTCACGGCACTCAAGAGATCATCACAAGGATGTCCATTTTCTCGATTGTTGTTTGAGTGGGGTTATTTTCACCTGTTATCACCAATTTGTTACCACTGGTAACAGCTGGGATTATATTTTTCCCATTTGTTACCACCAAAATATTAAGTGATAACTACTGGAAAAAAAAACCCACTTATTAGCTTTAGTCAGAAGATTTACCACGAGTCCGGAACCCCGCAAAAGCAGGTAGGCCTAGCCTAGGTTCGTTAAGTATCTTTAGATGCCCCAACGGCAAATCAGAAATAGGGGCCCGCCACGAGGCAGGGCTCCTTCGAATAGCAGTGGGACAAAAAGCAGTCAGACCAAGAGTCCGGAACTAATGCGATCGCGAACCAAGGCACGCCGTCAATACACTATATACGTGATACGAAGGCTGGAAGTCCTGTCAAATAATGTGTATAATTTAGTGCTGTAGTTTTTGGCGAACCATTAATAAATAATGAAATAAATACAGTGCGTCGACGAGTCAGCGTGCGAGCGCCGCGCGGAGGCGGCGCGGGCGCAGCTGGCGCGCGGCGCCGTGAGGCTCGTGGCCGCGCGCACCGCCGCGCCCGCCGCCGCGCTGGCCGCCTGGGCCTTCGCCGCGCGCTACGAGCTCGTGCCGCTGCTGCCGGCGCCCGAGCCCGAGCCCGAGCCCGAGCCGGCCGAGCCCGAGCCCGCCGGCCTGGCGCGCCTGCGCGAGGCGCTGCACGCGCACGTGTGGCCCGGCCTGGTGCGCCGCGCCGCCGCGCCCGCGGTCGACTTGGCAGGTACCTATCCTATCGATCGTGTCCGCCCCGTTGACGCGCTGGTTGAGTGTGTGTAAAGAGTTGGCGCTTGCAGCCGGCTCGTCGTCGGACTCGTCGTCGGACGGCGAGGCGTGGGGCGCGTGGCGGCGCGCGGAGGGCCCGGCGCGCTCGGCCCAGTTCGTGGCCGCGCTGGCGCTGCTGCCGCCCGCGCCCGACCCCGCGCTGGGCGACGCCGCGCGCCGGCTCAACGCCGAGCAGCTCATCGAGATCTTCTGCCGCGCGCTCGAGGAGGACCTGCCGCTGCACGGCGACGACGGGGAGCAGTGAACACAAACGCACCGGTACTTGTACGCGTATATTTGTAAAAAAACTATATATAAACATATGAGATATGTGCGGGGGCCCCGGCCGCGGCCGGGGTGATATTGTAAGCTTCTCGCGTAACGTATATAATATGAAACGTAACGTGACTTAAACTATGTTAGTCCTACAATAAAATAACAAAACTTTAATCTGCTTTTGTTCTCGATCTCATCTATCACGATATTCATCATCTGTTTCACTACGACGATACCTGTACAACAATATTATAAAAAAACATTTGTAAAATTTAAATTATCTCGATCACCATAAAACAACAACGAAACTGGTGTGCGACATGGGGACTGTCGCTATCGAATGCTCTTCGTGGAATAGCGCCCGAGCGCACCTCGTATACTTA
Source organism: Acleris sparsana (assembly GCA_923062465.1). NCBI lineage: Eukaryota > Metazoa > Arthropoda > Insecta > Lepidoptera > Tortricidae > Acleris > Acleris sparsana. Next base: position 21,743,175 of record OV281287.1, read on the forward strand.
TAAGTTTATAAGTTATAATATAAACGGTTACAATCATCCACATCCTTTGCGCGACTTGTGTCAAGTTATAAAAAATATCCAATCAGATTTTCTTTACTTAAAACACTATTTCTAATCAGACTGCTTTCGCATTGGTCGTTCATATTTATTACTCTCGTCAAGGTATTTGAACATTGACCAATATTGTAATTGGCTATTTTAACGTTGGACATTACTATCTAGTCTAGTCGAGCTATTGTGACATTGTTCATTCATTATTGTAAATAAATAGGCTATTTTCACGTTGGACATTATTCTTGTAGATATTTTCACATTAACAATCAGTTGTTAGATTTTGATTACAATTCTTACAATACAGATTATCAAATAATGCGCAACATGTATTGCGATCCATGTCTATAGTTGTAAACAATCCTTATTATATAATAACAGTCAAATGACAAAAGTTGGACTCGTCCAAGCGGGCAGTGTGACGCCTGCAGCTAAGTACATCTTATCAATCTTACAAAAGTAATTCACTTTTTTATAATTATATTACAACATCTTTTCTGATCAACACGTTACCAGTTTTGACCAGTTAGAAGTTCTAGGCATTATATTACACACAGACATTTTTGTGTTTAGGACGTAACAAGTTTTACACATTACGCAATATATTGTAGTGTTCCAAACGTAGGCAAGATAAGTCAGTTCCATAAAAGGCATTTAACGTTTAATTATTGAGACAATATCTGACCCTCAATATATTTCTTGACCTTCAGGTCGACACTTTCCTCGCACTGGACAAGACTGGACATTAGTTGACTCAGGTAGAGGGCTATTTTCATATTGGTTGGTCGTTCTCTTGCTGAAGTATTTTTGCATTGCTCATTTAATAATGCATTAATGTGATGTGATGTGTGTATGTACCTATATTATAATTAATAAGGCTAGTGTCTCGTTTGATTGTAACATCTCGTTGAAAAAAAATCTCACTGGATATTAATTAGGCTTTTTTCACGTTGGTCATTACTCTTGACGAGACACGTTCATAGTAATCAGTACCCTGGCCGAACTATTACGTCGGTTATCACTTGTTACGCTTGTCGGGCAAGTTAGGAAGAATTTGATCGTGGAAAATGTTTGTAAATAGAAGAGTCCGTACAAAGATTGGATATTTTTTCATTTAAAAGTCGCACAGAGGATAAATAAAAGACCTATAACGCGCGAGTGACATTTAGGAACTTGTGGGTGTGTTAACCACCCGAAATGCATCACAGCAACCTGGTCGCCGCCGCCGGCCTCTGTCGGCAGCCTTAGCAATAGTTATAATCACAAATTTCCTATAGCAATATAGTGCATATAAGGGAATGTCATCCAACTTATATTTCAATTAATTGATTAGTATTTTGGAAATTACAACTCAGAAATGTATAAATAGGAATCCAGGGCTGGATATTGAATGATATTTTTTTGTTATCTGGTACCGGCAATCAAATACATTATGCGTTTTTGGTTTTAAAAAAGGAGCGGCGACATCGCTGTCCCTGCTCCTTTACGTGGACGAATTTCGAAAATATTGTTCGTTGTTAAGGACTTAAGTATTTACACAACGTTCTTCCGAAAATTAGTCATAACGATGTGGATAATTTGAGGTATTTTTAACCGAGTCCTTAACTATGTACAGTCACGGGATTTAATTTGGTACCCACCTTAGGTCAAAAGTCAATCTGACATTCTACAACAATAAGGTTGTGTTTCCTAAAAGTTACAGTCACCACACGGGATTGTTGAGCCTCATAATTTAGCCATGTAATGTAAATCGGGCGTACTCGTGTGACATCGTCGTGAACGACTGATAACGAATGATGACACGTCTATATTCATTCATAATGCAATAAGGTCGAAACTTCAGTTCGATAGGGTTGAAATGTCAAGTGTCAATGTTGAAGTGTCAAGACATTTAAATGTCTTATCGAATCGACCCTTGAAATGATATATATCAACGTGGCGTGGTGGGTCCCAAATTAAAGCTCGTGGCCCTGACCAATCATGATATATTATGATTTTTCCGCAGCTATCGTTACGTTATGTTATAACAATCGTCGCTAGGTTACTGTTTCTAGACCTGTAATTGGTTGGCTTTGGGTGTAATCACTCTATTGTCAGGTTGGCAGGCTTGGTCTTCGGGTTAGCCAACAGTTAAATAGGAAGTCAACAGCCAATAACGTTCACCATGGTGTTGACCAATGAATAGGTTGATTAATTCGTTGATAAATCACCCATAGCAACAGCCAATAACGTTCGTCATGGTGTTGACCAATGAATAGGTTGATTCATTCGTTGCTAATCGGACAAACTCGGCTATATTCGATTGTGGTAAGAAAAATGCTACTACTGTCTTCGTCATACGTATTCGTGATTAATCGTCTAATCTCGTAAATGCTCGTGAATGCCATTGTACTGCAAATTTAAATAACTTCACGATGGCATAACCAATAACTTGACATCTCTAATGACATTGATGACTTCAAGCATATTTTTCTTGAAATGGGTCCCAAATTAAAGCTCGTGACTGTACATTATATTGATGAAATTTGCCCGTCGCAGATGCGACGCAACGACACGCACATGTCGACATCGCATCCGCCGCGGCGGCCGCTACGGCCAGAAATATCTTAAACATAACGTCATAAAATTAAAATAACACTTGCCCTACTTTTGACAGTCAAATTCAGAGACTGCGAATACGAATTACTAACCTCATAAATACTGAAAAACAATTTGAACCCGCGAAATATCACTAACACGTGCGAGAGCGAGACGCCCCGCGCGCGCGCAGGGCGTTCGCTTTTAAGCTACTAACCTTTAGCACCGGGACACTGTTAAACTCTAGCTCACAACACGATCGTTGTATAATTATACTATAATAATCTGTTTTAACTTACAAAGCTTAAGCCCGGTCGAGAAACGGGTCTACGAGTACCAGCACAAGGCGCAGGCGGCGCAGTTGTTCCCCGAGTACTTCCATAAATCTATTTCAAATAGCAATAGCATCGATCCACCCATTCACATTGAACAAGTTCTTTAGTATAGGATCGCTCGACCGGGTCAATCTAATTTGGGGACAATATTTAAAAGCTCGGGGTCGAACCCCTTTACGCCTAGCGCAGAAAATATCACATGTCGAGCGAAGGCACTTCGAGAGCGAAGTTCGCCGGACGGAACGGCGCCTCGGCGTTTGTACTGATCCTCTCCCCCCCTCCCCCCTCCGCGTCGCGGGGTGGGTCAGGCGGCCGCGTCGGTGGGTGCGTGCACCAGGTCCGGCGCGTGCCCGTCCGGCGCGGGCAGCGGCTCCGGCGTGTGCAGCAGCTCCGGCGCGGCCAGCAGCGCGGCGAAGTACTGCTCGGCCAGGCGCGACAGGAACTGGTCGGCGCGGGCCGGCCACCAGCCCTCCAGGAAGCCGATGTGCCCGCCGCGCGCCGTCACGGCCAGCGCTACGCTGCAGGACGCGGCGGCCTCGGCGCGCGGCAGCACGCCGTCCGGCTGGAACGGGTCGTCGGCCGCGCACAGGCACAGCAGCGGCACGCGCACCGCGCCCAGCTTGCCGCGCAGCGTCGCCGCCGCGTAGTACGCCTCGACCGAGCCGAACCCGAAGTGGCCCGTGGTGAACGCCGCGTCGAACTCGCGCACGGAGCGCGCGGCGCGCACGCGCGCGCAGCCGCGGGCCAGCCCCGCGCGCAGCACCGTGCGGCGCAGCTGGCGCGCCATGTGCCGCGACAGCAGCGCGTTCAGCACGGGCCGGTCCATGCAGTCGGCGCCGCGCTCCACGTCCAGCGGCGAGGACACGGCCAGCGCGGCGTGCAGGCGCGCGCGCGGGCCCTGCGCGGCCAGGTACTGCCCCAGGATGAGCCCGCCCAGCGACACGCCGGCCGCCAGCACGGGCGCGCCGCGCGCGCGCAGCGCCACCGCCTCCACGACCTCGGCCAGGTCCTCGTGGCTCACGGCGCAGTACAGCCGCGGCGTCTGCGCACACACACACCCACTAGAGACCCTGCCTACAGTCAAGGGCATAAACATATATACGTTCCCAAGGCGTCAGAAGTATCTATACACCTTTCTCCCATTTTGATACTACCAGTTTTAAGCAATGTCTTTGAGAAACTAATGCTGAATGATATGTTAGGTCACTTTAATAGAAATAAACTACTTGGCAATAACCAGTTCGGCTTTACCAGAGGTCGATCAACAATTGATGCGGCATCTGTACTCGTTAAATATATATTTAACAGTTGTGAGAAATCTTGCGATACAGTAGGAATATTTTGTGATCTTAACGTAGATCAGATCATACGACCCTTATTTTAAAATTAGAACATTATCGATTGTCCAATAAAACTTTAAGTTTTATGTTTCTTATCTAAGTGATAGAACTCAAACAGTTGTTGTAAACAAAACGCAATCTGTTGGAGCTACAGTGAAAATAGGTGTGCCTCAAGGCTCTATTTTAGGTCCTTTATTATTTTTGGTTTATTTAAATGACTTACCACCAATAGTAGATAAACTTTGTGATATTGTACTTTTTGCTGATGATACTTCACTAAATTTCAAGGTAGATAGAAAATCCGTAGACTGCAGTAGGATAAACGCCACACTAGTTAAAGTACTTATTGGTTTACTAGTAACAACTTGCTACTAAATGCTAAGAAAACTAAATGTGTTAGGTTCGCTTTGCCTAATGTTAAACCGGTAGATTCTAGTATTTTTCTAAATAACGAGTGTTTGGGCAGGTAGTTTTCCTAGGCATAACAATAGGTAAAAAAAATGTACTGGCAGGTAAACTAAGATCGGCAGCTTACGCCGTTAGGAAAAGTAGACAACTTACTAATGTTGAGACTGAGAGTTAGTTTATTATAGTTATTTCCATAGTGTTGTCTTACGGTATTCTGGTTTGGGGTAAGGCAGCTGACATACAGACTATATTTGTGTTACAAAAAAAGGGTGTTTTGTTCTATTTACAATATAATTTCCCGTGACTCCTTAAGAGAACTTTTTAAAGAAATTAATATATTAACTGTAGCGTCTGAATTTATGTACAGTCGCCATCAGATATATCGGAGCGGCCGAGGTAATCAAATATTTCTGAGCAGCAATAAATTTCAATAAATTCTTTACGGTAAATAAGGTCAATAACATCTGAACATCCAATTCGCCACAAATATATGAGCAGTGGTTTTTCAATTAAATCTGAACACACAACGAGACAATAATATCTGAAAGCACAACTCGTCAAAGTTATCTGCACAGACAGGGTGATCATAAATATCTAAACATTTAGGGAAAATATAACTTAAATCACTTAGCGTACAGTTTAAAATTCTTTAACGTACTACGCTGGAATACATTTTCTACACAACCACCATTCGGTTTTATCAATGTCAAAACTAAAAAGAGTTTTCTGCTCGATGTAGGGTGTATACACTGCCTGAGATAGAGCGTGACGTCATCGTGATACTAATGGCGTCCTTATCTTACTCGTACTGTGCGAAACGTGCGATATGCATGTGTCGCTCGGACTCTGTGACTCTTTCAGATACAACAACCGTTTTTGTGAATTGCCAAATATTTTATTCAAATGTGTCTCTTCTCTTGTAACAAGACCGTGAAGTTGCTTTTCGCAGATTTATATTTTGTATACCTACTTATTTTGTAAAAGGAAAATTCATTACATCTGTACGATTACATTTAAACTGTATGCCTAGTGCTTTAAGGTATATTTTCCTTAAATGTTCAGATATTTATGATCACCCTGTCTGTGCAGATATTATTGTCTCGTTGTGTGTTCAGATTTAATTGAAAAACCACTGCTCATATATTTGTGGCGAATTGGATGTTTAGATGTTATTGAGCTTATTTACCGTAAAGAATTTATTGAAATTTATTGCTGCTCAGAAATATTTGAGTACCTCGGCCGCTCCGATATATCTGATGGCGACTGTACTAGAATATTATTTATGTTATTAAGAATTTAGAGTATTTTACCAAAAACTCTGATATACCTAATTTAAATATTAGAAATGAAAATAAAATCGCGATTTGAAAATTCTGTGCCCGTAAAGTATATAAATCATTTGTTACTCAATACATTCATTTCTATAATAAATTACCTGACGTAGTTTTAAAGTTACCCTTTTCAGCACTTAAAAATTACTTGAATAAGTCGTTAATGTCTAAAGCGTATTATAGGTTCGAGGATTATCTAACAGACGAAAATGCATGGCCTAAACCCGAAACTTAGTCAATAATATATTGTTTCAATGCAAAAATACATTATCTCGTCTAGGGGACACCATTGATGTAGGAAAACATATCGAAATTGTTGGTAAATTCTTGACGTGTAGATTCTTGTAGTGCCCGTGCGGCCTACTTACTGAATAAATGACTTTTATCTTTTTATCTTTTATGCCACTCGCAATAAGGTCCATGTATACATATATTTGACGCGATGGCCGTATGGATATTAATGCCCTTGACTGTACATACGAGTAACACAAGCAGAAGACGCTTCCTTAGCATTTTCACGATGAAAGTTGAGCTAAAGCACCTTAAGCTTATAATATGAAAAAAATAGAACCGTGTGCAATTTTCTAGAAAAGAAGAAAACTATAGTTAGTGGAAATTATCACCCTGCCTCCTTGTCGCCCACCCGGACCCGAGATCCTTGGGGAAGGCCTACGTCCAGCAGTGGACGTCTTTTGGCTGATATGTTGATGATATTTGGTACCTATAGTTAGGCGACAGGCAACCTGTCACTAATATACACATGGTAAACATCTTAGCCTGATTGTGCAAACTGTGGTTACATAATTAACGTTTTTAGAATTGTTGGTAATTCTGTAGCTCTGCCTGCCCTACTCTGGGAAGGAAGACTTGGTCATCAGCAGAAAGACCTTCCAATTTAGTCGTCTTAGCCAAATTTTACGTGAAACGTGTTAAAAGACTCGATTTATTTTGCATTTTACGCACATTTTTCTAAAAAGCGGACCCACCTCGACACTCGAGCAGTACCTTGGTTACGGTCACAACCGTTAATAACAGACCCATTTAAAAAAAGATATGCTAATATAACTTCGTTTTATGTCATGAGAGATGCCCAGTCATTTTATAACTTGTAGCAAACTCAACCTTATTATTGTAGAATGTCCGAATTGGACTTAAGGTGGGTCACAAATTTAAGTACGACTTTACACACGATCCTTAAATTCGGTACAAATGAAACTACAGTAGGTCTCGAAGGCCTGCACATTCGCAGATACCAGAACCTGGCGATTTAGCTTTAGAATAACGAGAGGTAGAGAGAAGAGTCACCGTGAGGGGCAGGCCGCCGAGGCCGCGGTTGTTGAAGACGACGGCGTGCGCGCCCAGCCGCCGCGCCGCGTGCGCCAGCAGCCGCACGTAGTCGGCGTGCGCGCCGCCCGTCAGGCCGGGCAGCACGAGCAGCACGGGCCGCGGGGGCTCCGCGCCGGCCGCGTCCGGCGGCGCGTCCAGCCAGTCCAGCGCCACCTGCCCGCCGTCGCGCAGGCGCAGCACCTGGCGCCGGAAGTGCGGCCGCGCCAGCAGCAGCGAGCGCAGCACGGAGCCCAGCACCGTCTGCAGGCGCGCCTCCACGCACCACGGCGTGGGCCAGTAGCGCGCGCGCAGCAGCGGCAGCCCGCGCACCAGCCGCCCGAGCGCCGTGTCGCCCGCCACCACCACCGGCGGCTGCACACACAGCACCGCTCAACACACCGTACACCAGACACCCGCTCGACATCATGCCACCATTTCTGTTGCTATCTTTCATCCAATTCAATTTAATATCGCGTCAATATTTTTGAGCCCATCTTGATTGATCAGAGGCCTTATTCTACTTTGTCTTTTTACCCTATTACTTTAAAGTGTTTATCTCGGCTGCCATTACTGTCAAGTAAATTAGAGCTATCATAACGTTGTCAATGCGATAACGTGTCAAAAGCAATTAGGTTTAGCGCTAGTAGAATAAAACCACAGAGAGAAACAAGCATGAAAGTACATTTCTTTGTTGCAATTTCAGGGTGGCAACCAAGCTGTAGCTTCTGTCTGTATAAAGTGTGTTTTTAACTGAAACCATAGGAGATTACGGGAAACTGTCTTGGGAACTGCGAACCACACGCATTTCCCCGAAATTGTCTATCTTTAAACAATAACTAATCCAAAACTATCTTTGTGTCTGTAATGAAAAATAGTATAAGCGCGCTAAATGGCGCGGACGCGTGCAGCGGACTTTACCCGCGGTTGTCCGCTCCGAGCAGCTGCGCATGTTATAGCGGAGGCCCTTGGGTCTTTTTAGGAAGACAATTTTGGCACAGCTATTTATAAACATAGAAAATTTCAGGAATGTGCGTGTGAGAAAACAATTTATCTACTTTGAAATGAACGAATTATTTTTCTTGATAAATATGACTTCTGCTGTCATGTTTTCGTTCCTTTAATACAATGTGATGATTCTTACATACAACAGAGCAAAACCCATTTTTTTAAATGAAGGCTTAATTTTAAGAACACCTTGCATGTGACCAAAATTATTTGTCTAAAAAAATACTATGCCAAAACTGTCTTCATATAAGCGCGCGCTTATACTATTTTTTGGATGACACGCAGGCGTGCACCCGCGCATGTTTTAGCAGAGGCCCTCACCTCATAAGACAGTTTCCCTGTATCTTCTATGGTTTCAGTTTTCCCCACACTATCCCAGTAACACAAAACACAAGATAAAACACATTATGTTATAATGTGTATGTGTGTTCATTTATTAACAGAGTTAATTTCACTATGAGTATTCCATCTAGTGTGATCCCACTGAACTGACAATATTGTGGTATGGAGTTATTATCACATTATATTCTTCATCATAAATCGCATCCTAACTGCCATCACATCTTTCTAAATTCATATTAAATTTACTAAATATCCTCCACAATTGATTCCAGTACAATGTTATTAAATAAAGATCTGATTCTGATTCTGACTAAATAGTGTAACAAGCCCTTTAACAACTTGTGATATTTTTTTATTATAACCAAAACAAACTAAACTAGAACAATAGACTAATTAAATCTTATGCATGAAGTGTTTGAATCATAATAGTTTAAGTACAGTAGGTATGCACAGTGTATTACTTATTTTCTTTTACTTTCACAGGATTAAAGCAGTGTATAGTGAGCAATTGCAAAAATATTGGACATAGTGAAGGACCGAATTGAGGACCATTTTTCCCTTGTGTGATGAAAATTAGCCATAAAGTGATTGGTATGGTTAATTTTGCCTCTTATTTTAAATAATTTCATATGTCACATGATAGGTAGTTTGCAAATTTTCCTCCAAAAAGTGGCCCCCATGTTTAAAATAAATTTATTTATATTGCCTTATGTATGTGGACCATGTTCTTAATTGGTTCATTAGTTTCAGCGCAAATTGGCTTTGAGAGACAGACGGACAGATAGAGATGAGATAGACCCTAGTCCTTTTAAAGTACGGAACTCTAAAAAATCATTCACAAATAAAATTAAATATGAGGTAGTGCCAGTAAATGTACCAACCAACAAGTTAAATTAAACACATTAAAAAAAATCATGGTGAATAAAGCTTAGTTGGCTGTATGAAAACATTTACACAGTAACGCAGAAACAGTAATAGATTTTTCCAAAAAACATATTCCAATTTGACAGTAGTGTAAATTATAGCTTACTTGAAGAAACCATGTAAGATGTATGAGTCTATTTATTGAATACTAGCAAGCCGCCCACTCTCAGTTTGGATGCTATCTACATAACATATAAGCATTTTACAAAATCCGCACTGTTTGATGTCTGGTCAGCTAACACAAAATGTTTGTCACTTGTTTGCTGCTGGAATAAACCTTTTCTAACCATTCTGTAACAACAGATGCGCTGAACAGAACAGACTAACTGTTTAGGTGAACTCTGTTCTGTGTGTATTTATTTTATGTACTTGTATCATAGTACTTGCTATTGCACCCACGAGGAGTAGTGACTGGGATATAACAATTTTACTCATCATTGGGCAAAAAGTTGTTCATAAACACATCCAATTAGAAAAAAAGGTGTTGATCTTTCAATGTTAATAAGAAGCAGATAGTGCTTTTGTTAGTTGATTGGTTGGGCTAGTTATGGGCTCATTTATGGAAATGCGGCGCGTCGCGTGTCGCAGCTGCATGAACGCTTTCATTCATCGCATTGAGTTACCTGCGGGTCGCGCCGCACAACGCACCGTCTCCATAAAGCAGCCCATAGAGGCATGAAGTCGATTTAAGAAGCATGTGTGTGGGTCAATCGTGCTTTAAATCAATGAGGCGCAGGGCGGGACTTAACGCTAATATAATGGATTTTACCTTGACTACTTCCACAAGATAATAGGTTATGTACAATACTGATAGTGACAGCCCTACTATCAACTCCTTCTTCACCTCAAAAATATACATAAACATATCAAACATGATGATAACCAAAATTAACACGAAAAGAAAATACAACGAAAAATAATCGTTAGTTATTCATCCGAATAACCATCTTGAATTACTAGCACGGTAGTGCTAGTGATTCACTATCACTGATACTGCACCAGCAGTGATATGAAAACCTGTGATGAAAACTGCGGAACTGTCATTATTTGCGTCACCTGTCACCACACTTTGCTGTCACTGTCATTCTCCCTCTACGCCATCAACATGTGACAATGCGAGGTGGGGTAGGAAGAAGGGTTTTATGATTATTAAGCTCTGCCTATGTTATACTGGTCACACTGCCTATAATTTAAAAGTTAAGTGTCAGAGGAAACGTTCGAGATACATTTTAATGCGTTGCGCGCGCGCGTACCCATTACATCACACACACCCGACATTAACCTTTTTAGTTAGAGGCCCTGTTAAGAAGAAGGTTTTAACAATCTATATTCTTTTATATTGATTTGTATTCTTCTTCTTGTTTTTGGTTCTACTGTGACAACTGTATCTTTCAAATATATTTTTCAAACATGTAGACGGTTTTTAACATGGTAGCAGAGCAATAATAAGTTATAATAATCCTAAGTTTATTGCAATAGCGAGAAAAATAGAGCTCTCGATCATGCAATCGTCACTAGCGTCAGGCATGAAAATCGAGATCGGTCGGCTCGACGGTTCCGCTAACTGGCAAACATGGAGATACAAGGTAAAGTTGTTACTAAAGAGTACTCCAGGGTCGCTAGAAGCAATAGAAGGAAAATTAAGGCCCACTCATCCCGGCGTAAAGTCTACAGCCGAAGAGTTAGCAAAATATAAGTCTGACATGGAAAAATTTGAAAAATCTGACAGTCAAGCCCTATTAATTCTTACGACAAACATGACAGAAGAGACATTGCAAAAAGTGATGCGATGCGAAACGTCAAGCGAGATGTGGAAAGAGCTTCACAGGCTTTATGACGGAGTAAAGGAAGACAGGAGTTACGATCTCTGTATGAGGTTCTTCCGCTACCAGAAAAGCGAGGAGCATGATATGGCCACACATATTTCGTCTCTCAAAAATTTATGGTATGATTTGAACACCGAAATAGAAGGAAATGATCTTCCAGAGATTTTATTGATATGTAAAATACTAGATACACTTCCTGAGCAGTATTTCAGTTTTAAATCTAGCTGGCTATTAATGAATAAGAGTGATCGAAATATTGAAAATCTCACAACGCAGTTATGTACTCACGAACGAGCTTTAACGAATGTTATTGATAATAACACGAAGGTTGAAGCACTGACAGTTATGAAGTCGAAAGAGAAGAGAAAGGACAAGGACTACAAGACCAAGTGTAATTACTGTGGAGATCTCGGACATAGAGTCAAAACTTGCTCCAAATGGAAAGCAGATGGAAGACCACCTAAACAGAAACCTACTTCGCCTCAATGTGCATCCAATATCAACATGAATCTGATGGCACTTGACAGTAACACAGCAGATAAAGACAGCGAGAACTGGTACGTTGACAACGGCGCGACTAGTCACGTCACTAATAGAAGCGATCTGTTTAAGACCTTTGAATACTTCACTGGTTCTCATACTGTGACAACTGCAAACGGCACAGCGGTTCAGGCAATTGGTAAAGGAAATCTTGAAATAGAGGCTGATGTACGAGGAACAAAGGAGCTAATAACCCTAAACGATGTATGGTTCATACCTTCAATTAAGAAAAACTTATTTTCGGTACTGTCAGCTCAAGACAGATTACTAAACACTGTGTTTGAGTCTCGAACCGAGGAGTGTATAATAAAATTTGAAGGAGGTCGAGATCTATTGATTGGGGAAAGAAATGCGCATGGAGGCTTGTACAAACTTATTGCTACAAACGTTAAAGGACCGCATGAAATCAATATTTTAGATGACTCCAATATGATGCAATTATATCATGAACGTCTGGGACATCAGAATAAAGCACATGTCAAAAAGGTAATAGAGAAAGAGCTAGGCATAAAGCTGAAATTGGATTCTGAGTTATGTGAAGGATGCGTATTTGGTAAAGCCCATCGACACAAATTTGGCACACGAGAGCGAGCAACATACCCAGGAGAGCTTATACATACCGACGTATGTGGCCCTTTTAGATTTTCATTCGCAAAGTATAGATACTTCGTACTGTTTAAAGACGACTACACTAAATTTCGTCAAGTCTATTTTATGAAGGAAAAGGGAGAGGTACATGAGAAACTTGAGCAAATGTTGGCAGAGACAAAGACAACTGGACATAATGTGAAAGAGATACTCAGTGACAATGGAGGCGAGTTTGACAATGAAAAGGTAAGAGGGATCTTACGCAAAAATGGATCTCGGCAAAGACTTACAATGCCATACACTCCGGAACAGAATGGTTGCTGTGAGCGTGACAACAGGACACTGGTAGAATGTGCAAGAACCATGATGTATGCACAAGAAGAGACACTGCCTCAAGGCTTGTGGGCTGAACTAGTAAATACAGCTTCTTACATTTTAAACCGAACTGGTCCTACACAGCAAGATAAGTCGCCATATGAACTTTGGTTTGGTAAGAAACCGAATATCAAGCATTTACGAATCATTGGAAGCACTTGTTACTCTCATATCCCAAAATGCAACAGAAAGAAAATGGACAAGAAAGCAGTGAAAGGAGTTTTGATTGGCTACGATAACGACGATGGATACAGGATTTGGTGCAAAGAAAATAACACATTAGTAAGGTCAAGAGACGTTTCATTTAAAGAGAGGACTCTCACACCTATAAATGAAACTATTTTACAGCCCCCACAGGAAGATCCATTACCGTCGACATCTGTAGAAGACCAATCTAAAGAAGAAACAGTTCACGACGATGAAAATAACAAATCCTGCTCTGATGAAGAAAACGTCTTTAACAAGTCTTTTGATTCGCAGCGAGAAGTTGACACTGAGTTAGAAAGTGATGATTATCTCTCTGCTCATGAAGTAGAAGCAGAAGGTCTCAGAACACTGAGACAGAGAGATAACATTAAACTCCCCTCTAGGTTCAACGACTATGTAATGAATGTTGCTGAAAATATAGTGCAAGCAAATTCAGAACCAAAGACGTTTAAAGATGCCATGCTTCATCCTGACAAGAACAAATGGCTTGAAGCTATGGGACATGAGCTGAACTCTCTTAAGGAGAATGATACGTGGGAAATGGTATCATTGCCTAAGAATAGGAAAGCAATCCCATGTAAATGGATCTACAAGGTTAAGACCAAACCCGACGGCACTATCGAGAGATACAAAGCGCGTTTGGTAATCAAAGGATTCACTCAAAAGAAAGGACTCGACTATTATGAAACATTTAGCCCAGTTGCTAAGGCAAGCACTATTAGAGCTTTATTAAGTGTGGCCGCAAAAGAGAAAATGAAATTAGGACAATTTGATGTGTCAACTGCGTTTCTCTATGGCACCTTAAACGAGGAAATATACATGAAGCCTCCTGAAGGGCTGACTGATGAAGACCCTAATATGGTGTGTAAACTCAAGAAAAGTCTGTACGGACTAAAACAAGCACCGAGATGCTGGAACGCTTGCATTACCGAACACATATTAAAAATAGGTTTCAAACAAAGTTCTGCAGATCCGTGCCTGTTTACCAGAGAAAAAGGTGGGAGAAAGGTCATTATAACCTTATATGTCGATGACGGATTGGTTGCTGCATCTGACGAGAAGGGAGTGGAAGATTTGTATGAAGAGCTCAGAGAGAGATTTAAAATCACCACTAAGCCCGCGTCATATTTTCTTGGTGTAGAAATAAAATGCAATATAGATGGATCTATCAATATTGATCAGAAAGCATACGCGAAAAAAGTATTGCAACGATTTGGCATGATGAACAGCAAACCCGTACCAACTCCGATTGTGAAGGACATGCAAAGAGCAACGGCCACAACTGAGAATCGTCAACAGTTCCCATACCGTGAAGCAGTAGGTGCCTTGTCGTATTTAATGGTAGGCACAAGACCCGATATTGCTTACGCAGTTGGAGTAGTGTCAAGAACCCTGCAGAGTCCTACAGATGCAGACATAATAAGGGTCAAAAGAATACTGCGTTACATTCAAGGCACAAAGGAGTACGGTATTACATACAAAGGTGACAATAAACCCATTGTAATGTACACAGATGCTGATCTTGGAGGTGACCCAACTACAGGACGGTCCACATCAGGATTGGTATGCCTGTATTCTAGCGGAGCTATTTCCTGGCGAAGCCTGCGCCAGAAAACAGTAGCGCTATCATCAAGCGAAGCAGAAATCGTAGCTGCAAGTGAAGCTACGCGCGAACTACTGTGGCTGAAACGAATTATTGAGGACAGGGTTATGGATGAGCAAACTGTAGAGTTGCTGATTGATAGTGAGTCTGCGCTAAAACTCAGCAAGAACCCTATAGAGAGGCACCATCAGACCAAACACATGCACGTTCAGAGGCGGCACTTCTTCCTTCGAGAATGTTTAATGCAAAATGATTGCAACATACTGGCGAAGAAGGTGTCATCGGATAAAAACGTAGCTGACATTATGACTAAGCCTCTATACAAGCCGAGGCTGCTCCTCTTAATGGAACCAATAGGACTTCAGTGAAGAAGGGAGGGAATGTTAAGAAGAAGGTTTTAACAATCTATATTCTTTTATATTGATTTGTATTCTTCTTCTTGTTTTTGGTTCTACTGTGACAACTGTATCTTTCAAATATATTTTTCAAACATGTAGACGGTTTTTAACAGGCCCTACTTTGAAAATTAAAGTTTGAAGTTACGTTACTTCTATCCCTGTCATGTGTGGCCACAGAGGTTCTTTGAAGTTCGAAGTTACGTTAGCTCCATCTCTTTCTCTCGATCTAGTCTCGAATGACGAGTGACAGGGATAGAAGTAACGTAACTTCTAACTTCCATTTTCAAAGTAGGGCCTCGATTTAGTCTCGAATTATGACTGATAGAGATGGACCTGACGTAACATCGATTTTCAAAGTAGGGCCTTGGACTAACGTAGTCTAGCATAAATACATTCAAGTCTTTACTTATAATCTGTGGTTTGTCTTAGTCTGTGGCAGAACTGGCAGACAGTGCTATGACGTGACGTGCCATGACAGTCGACAAGTGGGTGGTGGGTGTAGAGCAAAGTTCTTCGTACAACTTTTTATTTGTTATGATTTATCGTTTAGTTCAGTTGTAGGTTGGAATCTTACGAAATTTAAATTCAACACAAATCTCATAAAGTGAACGATGAACTTTTGATAATACTTATACCATTGAATCTATTCTGAAACGAGCAGCCTAGGCAGCATACTGAGATCGCCGTTTGTGTTTAGTGAACGACAATGAAGGGTGCTAATCTAGTTACGGCTGCGGGGCGCTGTGCTGCGGCGGCTGCACCCTCGGGAGGCAGGCTGTGCCCGCTCTACAGGTAGGCAGACGGGAGCTGGAGATACCTTACAATCAGCAACTAAACGGGATCGCTTTGGTGTGAGACGAACTAGAGCCTTGGACTTTAGACCGCGACTTTAATATAGGCCCTGTCAATGCCAATAGTACCCGCTGGCATCCGTATATAGCCACAAATAGATACAGTATCTATGGAATTTGTCTCTAATGCCCTTTAGTGTTGATGTCGATATTAATTTGTTATAATAAATAATAATCAGAAATAAATAATAAACTGTAAGATTATTAAAAAAATGTATTTACTGAGATTAGGGGTGCCAATGGTACCTATTTTCCTTTGACAACTGTTACTGATACTCGACAATATTTATAATCCCAGCTATGAGGAGCTGCCATTGCACAACAGTTGACAAAGTAGTACCATTTGTTTGTGCTCTAGCAAAAAATAATTCCTTAATGTCTGCACATTAAAATCCAGACCACAGATCAAATGCTATGAATGAGAAAGTTTGTAAGGATGTTTTATATTTTGTCATTTAAATATGTTTATCTGGCTAAACAGTTTTTGATAAAATTAGGCACACAGATATTCCATGTCCTAATTTTGAAACAGAATATTTTTATACTAGAAAATATTATGTAAGCTCTGAGAATAACATTGACAGACTGCAATGCAGACACAAAGTCACAGATGACCACTAGTCAGTTATGACTACTTACCAATTAGTGGGTAAAAGCTGTCTAGAGGTTTTAATGGTTGGTGTCTAAATAAAAGTAAAAATATTTAAAAAAAATCTAAATATGCTAAGAATAGCAAATTCAAATGAATACTGAGTATAGTTTAGAATTAATAGGGTGACAAATGCTACAGGGAATTAAGTAGATCACTAATGTCATCTTAGAGCATCAGAAAAACATGTTGTGACATGAAAAATGAATAAAAATGGCCTTTATTTGCAGATCATAGGTGCTGTTTACATACATTAAATGTTGACTAGTTAATACAATTTTCCAATTCATACCATTGAAATCTATCTTTTGCCTTCTGGTGCCATCCTTTAGGGAAATCATCCTACTTCACTGTCTGTTTTCCCCTGCCTGTCCTTACCATCCCTTGGGTACCATTCTGAGATTGCCTGTGACTATTTCCCCTTAGGGAATCCTAGTATGTGTCCTCCCCATTTCCATTTAGGCGTTTAACTTTTTTCGTGACATCTGATACCCTTGTGGCCTGTCTGATTTTAGAGATTGACCATTTGTCTCGAAGCTCGATGTGTAGCATACTTCTTTCAATTGAATGTTGACATACTTTTAGTTTTTGGCTGAGGTATTTCGTCAAGCCTCAAGTTTGACAACCATAGATGAGCACAGGTAGGATGCAGGTACATCTGAAGCCAACTTGTTCTAGTGGTTACTCTACATTGAGGCGTTTGGTTATTCTGTTCAGAATCATTTTTGAGAAGAGTTTATAAATGTTCCACATAGGGCTAATGGGCCTATAGTTATAATTTTTTTCCTTATCTCCTTTGGTGAATTAGAATAATTGTAGACCACCTAGCGACGCCGTTCAGGAACTTAAATAATCAATCCCCTATTTTTAAATACCTCACATGTGAGTATAGTAAGGGCCAGCGCACACCGGCGGACGGCAGGGGTGTTTTCCCTATAAATATCCTCGGCCGCGATCAGCTGCGATGCTCCGGGGCCCGTCTCTAAGCATGGAAACTTATATCTTATTTTGATTAAAATTGCATTCAATGTAAATTGATATGACCAAGAAATTGATTACATTGAGGAACATGTGTTGACCTCAATAAAGGCACTGGACCTGATTCTATACCTCCTTTTCTGATTGTTAACTGTGTAGAATGATTTGTTTTATCTATTTGCATTATTTTCCGACGTTGACTAGAAGAAGCCAAGGTTCCTCAAATGCGGAAGTCTACATTTATAACCCCGGTACATTAGGGAGGAGATCATGCCAATATTAAAAACTATAGACCTATCTCTAAATTATGTATTTTCTTTCTAAGTCATTTAATTTTTTCATGTCATTATTTTTGTTTACCCTGCATTTATAGTTAGGCCTGACTTGGCACTTCGCTCAGCTAGCAGCCGGGGCATTGTTTAGAGAAAGAAAGTGGTGAAAGTGGTGTTGATGTTATAGGATTAACATTTATAGGATGTGTTTTAACCAAAGACATTAAATGTACCATCGCCCACACTGTTAACTTGACCATCGGTAGACCTTATGCCTTTTGTAATAAGGTCCACGGATGTACAGTTAAGAGTGTTGCTGTTTGTACTAGGTAGTAAAATACACTTGAGAGCAAAGAAATCGAGCCACTTTTGCAATTTTTACGTTGATGCCAATTGTGTAAAGGTCGTAAGTGTTATCATAGAAATTCGAATGCCAGATGATAGATAATTTTGTCTTTTATCGAATGATACAATTTTTAGTGGTGGGGATGGATATTTTCATTTTGTTAAGGGCCGAAAACCGCACGGCCTTTACAATGCATACTTTAGAACCAATGAATACCAGGGAATAATTAAAGGTTTTTTTGAAAATTAAAACAAATTATCAGGTTTTAATAAAGTGTATTACCTCCTCTAGCTAATCGACATGCACGCATGCGATTTTTCATTGACCGTACGAGTTTATTAAGAAAGTCTTGAGGTATGCCCGCCCATTCTTCCCCAATCGCTGTCTTGAGCTGGTGCAGGTTCTCAGGAGCGGGATCCCTGGCCCTGATTCATCTTTTAAGCTCGTCCCAGACGTGCTCTATCGGATTCAAGTCCGGGCTCCGTGCTGGCCAATCCATGACAGGGATATTGACCTCTCTTAGGTAGTCCTAAGTGATCCGAACTGTATGTGGTCTGGCGTTATCTTGCATCAGCATGAAGTTGTCGCCAATGTAGCCAGCAAATGGGAGCACATGTTCAGCGAAGACTTCTTCAATGTACCGATGAGCGGTCAATCCTCTTGAATTTGGCCCGACACCAGGCCCAGTAACGAACACAATGTCTGTCTTCGCTTCCAAAGAAATGCCGGCCCAGACCATGCATGAACCGCCACCATATGCGACTCTTTCTTCGATGCAGCATTGCGAAAATCGCTCTCTAGGCCTTCGGTAGACCCTTTTCCTGCCGTCATTGCCAAAAAGACAAATCCTGCACTCGTCGGAGAAGAGTACCGTCCTCCATTGCTCAAGGGTCCAGTTTTCATGTTCCCTAGCAAAGTGAAGTCGTGCTTGACGGTGACTCGGGGTGAGCTTGGGGCCATTCGCAGACTTGTGTGACGTCAAATTCTTCTCTGCAAGTCTCCTTCTAACTGTCCATCGGCTGATGGACACATTCGGGGTCTCTCGTAGCTTCTGCTGAAGCTGAACAGCATTGAGTCGCCGATTCCGTAGCGAGGTGATAGCAATGAAGCGGTCATCTCGCTCCGAGGTAGAGCGTACTCGGCCAGTGCCAGGTCTTCTTAAGAAAGCACCAGTCACTTGGAACCTCTGAAACACTCGTTGGACTGATGATCGCGTCAGGTTAATTTGTCAGGCCACTTCACGTTGACTCAACCCTGTTTGCAACAGAGCAATTGCTTGAGCGGCTTCAGACGGGGTAGTATCCATGTTTATTAAAGGTTTTCCCAGTAGAATTGAGCAGAGATGTCATAAACAAATGTTTTTTTAAATTGACTTTAGTTGTTGGTGGCCAGCACAACAAACAAAACGGTTCTATACCTAATGATGTGGCACAATCAGTATGTGTACTAATGAGCTAATTAGAGGTGGGGTATTGTTATTGCCCACAGTGACGTGAAATATCCATCCCCACCACTAAAAATTGTATCATTTGATAGAAGACAAAATTACCTATCATCTGGCATTCAAATTTCTATGATAACACTTAAGACCTTTACGCAATTGGCATCAACGTAAAAATTGCAAGGGTGGCTCGATTTCTTTGCTCTCAAGTGTATAAATCTGTTTGGTTTTAACTTGGAAAATGTATAGAGGAATTTATAGCTATTACATTTAATTTGCACTAACATTTTAATGGTATATGTTTTGTTTTAATGTTAACATTTATTGAGCCTTAAGGCAAATCGTCCAATTCTACTAAAGTTAGAGAATATCACATTTTCAATAAATGATTTTAAATTAAAATGATGATAAACCTACGAAAAACGCGAATACAAATAGTTTATTTCCAAGATTAAAACATACAATTTTGATTAACCCCGAACACCGGGCACTGCCTACACAACAATAGTACATTATGATACAAGTGTGCTAAGTTGACCATTGTATACAAGGCGCTATTGTGTGCGCACGAGCGGTAGCGAGTGCGCCACAAGAAAGCCGCGTATATTATGGTCACAGGCACACGTGTTACATACGACGTTTTTCAACACACTTGCGAAAAAAAAACAAGACTTCATTTAGTCAAATTTTAATTAATTATTAAAACAGTTGGTAAAATTACAATTTCTTCATTTTCTTTACTTAAAGAAGACATTTTCGTTAATATTAAACTTCACAATAATTAATCCAAACTATCTTCGTCACAGCCGTCAATTATTTACGAAAAATGGCGGCTGGCGCGTTGTTTTTTTTTCTTGCCGCGATACCGATGCGCGCTCAAGGCTAAGGCGCGAACGAGATCGGCCAACAGCCAAATTTAAAATGTAATAATTCATGTTTAAAATACAAATTACAGAAAAAATTAAATGATTTTAATGAAATTGAGTTATTTTTTAGTAATAAAGCTGATTTCACCAATTTATTGAAATAAATATGTAGATAATGTTATTTGCCGCATAAAAACTGTTTGTTGCTAAGAAAAAAAAAGGTATAACCGGACTAAATTATATCGCTTCTTCTTCGTACTTACAACTTGGTACTAGGCTACAAATGTAAATTGTTTGGGTTAATAAACTAAAGGCACTTGTGCGTAATATACTGAAAAAGCACGCGTGTTTAATATCTAGGTTTATGAGCCAAAAATCGGTGGAATAAAAAGGTCGCTTTGAGCAAGTGTGTTGAAAAAGAACATTAACATACTAGGCATGTGTTTAGCGCGCGGCGGCTGGCCACGGCGGCGGCGGCGAAGAAGAAGGAGCGGCCCGGCGCGCGCGCCAGCGACTCGTTCACGCTCAACCTGTTCCGCGGCGCGCTCGAGACCTCCACCGTGTTCCCCTACCCCGAGCCGCTCAGCGAGGACCAGCGCCAGGTGCTCACCGAGCTCGTGCCGCCCGTTGAGAAGTTCTTCCAGGAGGTAACGTCCCCGTCACATCACGCACACCACACATGCCACTTACAAGAAATACTTTCATTTAAAACGCAAATACAAAATACCTATTACAAATGAAAAATACTATTGATAGGTTTTGCCAACATTACCAATCATTTCACATATAATTAGCTAAAGGTGCCTGTAACATTCTTTGTGCGTAACGGTCCATATTGCTATAAGAAAGTATCTAGCAATTTAAAAACACATTAATTTTTTCAATTCATTTAACAAAAAGTACTATTTCATGAAAATAAAGTACTTATTTTAAAAAATCTATTAAAGCAAAACTATTTTGTATTTTGCATTTAAAATAGTAAATCAGAATAGTGCATAATTGTTTTCCTTCGTATTTTCACGGAAACGTTCGAACGTGTCTTGCTATTTCAGTCGGTCACTACAAAAAGTACTGAGGTTGACTGACGTAGCTTGACAAAATGTGAGTGTGTACTGCATATTCCGAAAATCGTTTTTTCCAAGTGGCGATTAATACCATTTGCATATTTTACCACTTTATTGTTTCCCAATAGCTACTTTTCCCGGAAGGCCTTCTAACCATTCGCATATTTTCCCACTTTTTATTTTGCAATTGGGTTCTCCTCCACTGCTCAACTATCATAAATATAAGATAGGTTTAGGTTATGTTAATTTTGCAGCAGGCCCGGAGGGCCAAAACCACCCGGAAATAGGAGCTCCGCGCAAGCCAAGCTCTATCGACTCTGTTAAATTTAATTTCGATATAAAAAACTTGGTCAGTTGAGTTGGTGGAGCAGTGGGGAAGAAGGGGAGAATATGCGAATGGTTAGAAATCCCTTAGGGAAAAGTACATATTGAGAAAAAGTAAAGTGGTTTATGCAAATTGCCACTTGGAAAAAACGAATTTCGGAAAATACAGTACACTTCCGCGAACATTTCCGAGAAAATACGATGGAAAACAATTATACACTACATCTGTAAACTCATTATTGCAAAAAAAAAAGGAATTGTTTCACCAAAAATACATTTATATTAAATGAACATAAAATATTCACAAAGTGGAACTTATATAGGTATAGCTAGTATTTGCATTTAATATTTAAATATATTTTGTGAACCACTTTGTACATCTCTGCTCGCCATGTCGCTAGTCCCTACAGAGAACGCCCGCAGCGTGTCCCGAGCGCCCTCGAGGTATTCTCGCGTACTCAGATGATATAGAGATCAGTAATATGACGGTGAACGTTGATGTCTCCGCAGGTGAACGACCCGGCGAAGAACGACTCGCTGGCCAAGGTGGAGGAGCAGACGGCGGCGGGGCTGTGGGAGCTGGGCGCCTTCGGGCTGCAGGTGCCCACCGACCTGGGCGGGCTCGGGCTCTGCAACACGCAGTACGCGCGCCTCGTCGAGGTACGCCCGCGGGCCGGCTGCTCGCTGCCCCTACGCCGATACATACCTGTCTTGTGCGATCCTACTATGTACTAAACCTTAAAAGCGATCCGTTCGTGTTTAGATCGTGGGCGCGCACGACCTGGGCGTGGGTATCACGCTGGGCGCGCACCAGTCCATCGGCTTCAAAGGCATCCTACTGTTCGGCACGCCGGAGCAGAAGCAGAAGTACCTGCCGCGCGTGACGGGCGGCGAGTACGCGGCGTTCTGCCTCACCGAGCCGTCCTCGGGCTCCGACGCCGGCTCCATCAAGACGCGCGCCGTGCCGCAGCCCGACGGCTCCTGGCGCCTCAACGGCTCCAAGATCTGGATCAGTAACGGCGGTATCGCCGAGGTCATGACCGTCTTCGCGCAGACGCCCGTCGAGAAGGACGGCAAGACCGTCGACAAGGTGCGCTCTTATCATCGACTGTCAAATTAATATTTGGTGGTTTTATGTGAAGTCTGGTGTTATACCTATGTAAAGTCTGGTTCGGTTCACTTTCGACACCCGTTACCGTTTATTTGCGCAATGAGTGCTGAGTGTGTCGTGTGGCGTGTGCAGGTGACGGCCTTCATCGTGGAGCGCTCGTTCGGCGGCGTGACGTCGGGCCCGCCCGAGAACAAGATGGGCATCAAGTGCTCCAACACCACCGAGGTGTACTACGAGGACGTGCCCATCCCCGCGGCCAACGTGCTCGGCGGCGTCGGGAACGGGTTCAAGGTACGTACGGCCCTTACCGGCACAGAAACGCATCACTTTACACGTAGCGAACCGGAACAGATTAGGTCATCCGCTTATCTCCGAGTCTATCGTCCAACGAGGTACTCAGTAGATAATTAAACGCTTGCCCTCATTAACATATATGTGTCTCACTTAGAATATTATACTTAACGGTCTTTAGTAACAACGCACAATTGGTAACAAATTTAGCAATTATTATTCACAATAATAAACGAATTATTGTATTTCCGTAACTGGTTTTGAAGGCAAACACAAACAACGATTAATTAATGCTAATGATTACGCAACAGAAGCTTTTAGTTGAGCAACAACGGAAATCTTATTTGGCCCTTAGAATAATATTTAGCTATGGCGTGGCATGCCAAGCGTGTCAACACTCATTTTAACGCAGTTTGTTTACAATGGCCTATCATTTATATTATGTACATTACTTAAATAGTACATTGCATTACTGCGGGGACCGGGAAAGAGGCCGTAGTGAGACAAGTATTAGTTAGCGCCAAGGCCCAAGACGCAGTCAAGCGCGCTATCTACGAGTCACGAGTCCAGCAACCGCCCTAGCCGGCCGAAGCTTGTATTGCCTTTCGCCAACTATCTGAGAGAATAGAACACAATTTTTAATTATATAAAACACGGTCCAAAATTCCCTTTAGAAGAAATAACAATCTCCATCATTATCAACAATCTTCATAATTCTATTCACATTCGAAACAGGTAGGTACGATTTAGAATGAAACTGAAATAAAACATTAAATAAAATCACTAATTTACGTACATACATACCATACATAAACTCACGCCTTCGTTCCAAGAGACAGAATAACCTATAACTCTAAAAACTTGTTGATAATTCTGTAACCACATGTTTCACAATGATGTTTACCAGCGTATTCTGCCCACCAAAAACAGTATCTCAGATTTATTTGCCAGAGTATATTCAATCGTCGTTGCTTACTAATGATCTAATGATAATGAGGTTGTAATTGCTATACGAGGTTGAGTTGAGATGCTACTATTTGGCTGAGCAGGGAAGTATTAGTGAAAGGCTGCAAGCCTATCGGTACTACAAGCCTTTATTCTCTTAGTCGCCTCTTACGACATCCACGGTAAGACATGGAGTGGCACTGTTCTAACCCTATAATATTTTTGTTTAAGAGCCTATAATTATAGTTTAAATTACGCGTTTAGGGCGTAGATTTTTCAATCTCATTAATGATATTGATTGAATAGGGATAGCTTATGACAAGAATACCGTTAACTTGAAAAAAACTGCGTAGGACTCCCGTCCCGCCTCAACTAGACGCTTGTTGTGACAAACATGGTAGGTTACCTAGCTGCACGCTGGTAGACAGCAAAGGTAGGCAGTACATGACATTAAAAAATAATACTTTTGTTTAGTTGTGATTTCAATGTCATTGCTGAGAGTATTTTCACCATCGAAATATAATAAGTATGGAAGAGTAATGTCTAACAAAAACGACTGTCAAATCCGCTCCAAAACGCCCACTTTTGGAAATGAAAAGATCTTATGTATCGAGTGGTTTCAATAATCAACTAAATATTAATTGGGTTAAGGTATGAAGTCATTTATGTCAGATGCTGATATAACGTTTGAGTAGACAGTAATTTCAGTAAGGTTTTATACCGTTTGAAAGACAAAAATCTGCAATTGGTTACAAGCTCTCTGACAGAAGATTTCCATTTGTCATTTTTTTTTCATAAGGGTTATTTGAACGCGGCCATGTCTTTCAACATTTGGCGTGGATGGTTTAATACAAAAACAACACAGTAATTGAATAATGAATTTTATTAATATTTTTTTATAGTAGTGTTTTGACAAACTTACTGATTGTTCCCCTTGAATCATTTAACATACTTATTAACTTATTAACATAGTTACACTATTACAAAGTTGTAAAATAGTATATCAGAAGATATTATGTTGTAAGAGTAGTCAGCGTCAAATAGTCTTTAGCATCTAAAGTGCCAAATATATTGTAACCCCTTCTTTATTCTTATAGGCATAAAGATACGTGACAGTATAATACCTATATATAGTCGCTTTGGATGGGACAGCCTATTTGATGCTGCCGAAAAAACATGACAAAAATTAAACGAGTAGTAAGACGAAAACATCACAAATAATCCATTTGGCACTGTTTCTATTCTACAGTTAGAGATAGCTAAGAGCTAACTCTTAAGTTAGATCATATACAATAGAGTATAATTTATATTTACAATTTTAGCTTTACCAACTCCATTTTTGTACAAGTATCAATTAATTAAGCCTATTGCTTTTTAGGGTTCCGCACCTCGAAAGGAAAAGGGAGGAACCCTTATAGGATTACTTTGTTGTCCGTCCGTCCGTCTGTCAAGACCCTTTTTCTCAGGGGCGCGTGGAGGTATCAAGCTGAAATTTATATCAAATACTCAGGTCTACTGTCCCTTGGAGCTGTGAAAAAATCAAACTTTCAAGCCAACGCAATCAAAAGATACAGCCGTGTATGCCGCAAATTTTCGAAACTCGCAAGCGATCAAAATTTGGTACGAAGCAACGTCTCATAGCACAAATAAAAGAAAAATTGCGAAAACCGTATATTTTCATTTACATCATAATATAATAAATATTTTTAAAGTTACTACCCCTTTCCTCATGAACGCGTAGAGGTATTAAATTGAAATTCATATCAAGGTTTGTACGGAACCCTCGGTGCGCGAGTCCGACTCTCACTTGGCCGGTTTTTAATTAACTCTGCATGTTGAATTTTTTCCTTGAAAACTCACCATACCTACAGCCTCTTTTTATGCCAATTCTCGTTTCGCAATTCGCGACGAACTGCATCCATCCACCCAAGCCAGACGGCGTTCTTCATTTTTTGGAAAACTTAAAAAGTACATATTACGTTTTTTTTATTATGTACATAAACTAACGATAGTAAAGATGACATAAAATTTAATTTCCTATTCATTCGAAGTAGTTGCTTGTAATTCACATTTTTCAAAGATATATTGTATAACATCGCCCATGACATTTTGGTATGGTAATATTAAAAATTCAATAACTTACTAATGAAAATAAATATCGCTTTGTTTTGCATCTGTGTGGGTCCTGCACCAATTTACAATGCAACTTGGCATGGTTGCAGCATTGTGTTTGTAAACAACTGTTTGACACTACGTCAGAAAGTCGACTGATAGACAGTTCGGCACTCATTAATAGCTCCACCCCCGCCGGCACTAAGTCAGTGGGGCAGATTTTGAGCGTCGATTACTCTTCCATACTTATTATATTTCGATGATTTTCACTGGTGATTTCAAGATCTAAAATACTCTCAGCAATGACGTTGAAATCACAACTAAACAAAAGTATTATTTTATTTTTTAATGTCATATCCTGTGTACCAGCATGCAGCTAACCTACCATTTTTGTCATAACAAGCGTCTAGTTGAGACGGGACGGGAGTACTACGCAGTTTTTTTCAAGTTAACGGTATTTTTGTCAATCCCTATTTGGTAGTAGTCGGTAGAGTTGATCGTCGAAAGAAACTTATCTATCAAAGTCATACTACTGGTTATTAATCTGTGGTTTGTTATTAAAACTGTCATCTGTCAGTGGCAAGTACAGTTCGTTCGTTCAAATAGTGTGCAGCGGCGGCTTCTTTGTCACATCAAAGCATGCGAACTATTTGAACGAACGAACTGTAGTTATTTAGGGCCACTGGCAAAGAATATACACGGTGTTACACGAGGAAACCGAATAATTTTAACAGCGTATTCCCGACATTATTTGGAGTTAAAATTGTCGTATAATGTTTGCTAGATTCAGCTTGGTTTTTGAGATATTTGCGTTTATGTTTAAAAAAGTCGTAATGAAATCTCCAGTACAAAACACCCTTACAATTGCGACGTTGCGAGCCCGCCACGTCTAAGTTGACTGTAAATTGACTTTCATTCAGAACCGTCATTAGTATGTTTACATGTCAACGTCAGCTTAATATTTTTTCTCCAAAAACGTAAAAATATCGATAAATTAATATTAATAATCCAATATTCAATTGAATGCTATGACAAAAAAAAAACAAATATGAAGAAACTTTAACAAATCTTGGAACATTGTAATTACTGAAGGCGAGCCGGATCAATTTTGGATTACATTAGAACAGCATATGATCGGGATTCGGGATGAATGGCGTACTCGAGTGCTCACCAGTGGCGGTAACAGGCTGAAGAAATGGTGATAATGATGAAGCCGACGGATTAAAAGTATTCGTGCTATTACCAGTTCGTTGGAGTATCAAGTAGCAAAGTGTAAGAAAGACACCGACAGCAACGCACTGGGTACATACCAGTGGCGTTACTACAGGGTGGCAAGTCGGCAAAATGCCACGGGCCCCCAGCCCGAGAGGCCCCTCGGCCCGAGACAGCCTTCCGGCCCGAGAGGCTGCGAGCTCAGGAGTAACATGACGATTTTACTGAGAGGGCCCCATCCAATGAATTTGCCACGGGCCTCAGATGGTAAGTACTTAACGGAATCTTGATGGATGTAATATTTTTATGATATGCAGTTTAGTTTTATTTGTTTATGAATGAATACTGTCGACAGGAGTAGTACTAGTCTTGTTGCGAGTTAATTTTGTAAACATTTCGTTTTATTATTGTAATTACTAATTAATCTTACTTATGCAATTCATGTTATCCACAAATTATACGAAATAAAACACAAAATTCTTTTATTTTATTTATTAAGTAAAAGCATACCATAGATACTTTTATTTGCATCATTTCAACCCGGGGACGTCCTCTGCTGGACGTAGGTCTCCCCCAAAGACTTCCACCACGAACGGTCAACACGCCTTCTGCATCTACCGGTGTCCGGCGACTTTCACCAGGTCGTCGGTCCATCTAGTAGGGGGCCGACCGACACCGCGTCTCCCGGTCCGTGGTCTGCACTCGAGAACCTTAACACCCCACCGGCCATCAGTTCTACGAGCAATGTGTCCAGCCCATTGCCACTTCAGCTTGCAGACTCTGAGAACTATGTCGGTGACTTTGGTTCTTCTACGGATTTCTTCAATTCTGATTCTATCCTGTAGAGAAACTCCGAGCAGCTCTCTCCATAGCACGCTGAGTAACTCTGAGCTTATTTAAAAGGCTCACTGTGAGGGACCACGTCTCCGTTCCATAAGGCAATCCTTCAATTTAACATTCATTATTTCTGAAGACACTTTGTAACGTCTTATGCCTAGTTTAACAACTAGATAAGGCTGACAAGATAATAAATACCAGTACAAGATAATAAAAGTTACGTTGTGAAAATCAAAATGTACGTCGTACAAATCTTATATCAATAACAACAATGTCAATGACGCAATGTAAGTCATTAATGTCATTATGATTGCGGAATGAAGTGGCCAGTAGTTTTCAGTTTGATGTAAGGAGTACCCATGACAGTTCAAAATAACTGTTTCTGGGCTACTTTTTGTAGACTTTGCTTTAAAAAAATCCATTTAATTTATTTAGTCTCAGTAATATTTTGCTTACTTTTACTGGCTTACTGCTGGTAGGCCACGGCCACTTGTTCATTTCATAATTTTTTAAACAATAATGCCTGACTCCAAGTGTTACTTAACTCTTCTAATGGAAAGAGATAACAATTGCAAACGTAGTAAGAAGTTTCGTTTGCATTTGTACGTAAATCCTGCTTTGAAACGATTTGTTTGACAAGGAAATTGCTCTATGAGTATGTCTGCCTCTTCTAATGAAAAGAGATAACAATAAGAAACGTTGCCAGCTTATCCTAAGGTGTTGATTTACTGGTGTAGGAAAAATAATTAATTTATTATGTATGAAAACATAACAAAAATTAAAATCATATTTCGACCTGGGTTCATATAATCTTTTTTGTTTCTTACGGCCTTAGGAACACACTGTTAAAATTATTCGGTTTTCTCGTGTTACACCG
This sequence comes from Acleris sparsana, assembly GCA_923062465.1. Lineage (NCBI taxonomy): Eukaryota > Metazoa > Arthropoda > Insecta > Lepidoptera > Tortricidae > Acleris > Acleris sparsana. The sequence continues at coordinate 21,772,527 of OV281287.1, forward strand.
TGTATAACACTGGGTCAAGACATTAACAGCCTGTTCCACAATCGACAAGTAAAGTGTATTTGACAGATAAATTTAACCCCTTCTCTTTCTTACACTTGAAAATAGACAAGGAGAGAGCCAACTTTAAAATGGCAGATGAACTCGTCGATTGTGAAACAGGTCCTAACTCGATTTAAAATGAAAAATTTCGTATGAATCTTACGTTTACTAACTCGAGTTAACTATCTCAACCCAGTGTCTTTGGGGACAATGGAGAGATTTCGCGAGAGGTAGATTTGTAATGCGGAATCTCGTGACGCGAACTCGTATCCCTTTCGTTCCGGAGATGAAGGGCCATGGGCGTCGAGCGCTAGTAGATTACGGTAGACGGCGCCCACGGCTCTGCTGATACAGTCGGTGCCGTGCGGCAGGTGGCGATGAACATCCTGAACAACGGGCGCTTCGGCATGGGCGCGGCGCTGGCCGGCACGCAGCGGGCCGCGCTGCGCCAGGCCGCCGAGCACGCCGCCACGCGCGTGCAGTTCGGCAAGAAGCTCATCGAGTTCGGCACCATCCAGGTACTCATCACCAACGGCCGCGGGATGCCACGCGATTTTAATCGGACCCGCACATGTTTAGCGCATATGTGCTTGTTCTACCGGCGGCCTCTGATGTCGACGTAGCTACATCTTACAGACTTTCAGCGTAAAGTTAATAAGGTACCAAGTTCTATCAACTCACTATTGCATTAGATTCTGTCAGTGAAAGTGCTAGGTCTCGCTTCTATTTTATTTATTATTTTCCCGACTCGGTATGACAGGCCGACAGTTGTTCTAATTAACGTGACGTGTCGTTTGTGGTGGCAGGAGAAGCTGGCTCGCATGGCGATGCTGCAGTACGTGACGGAGTCGCTGGCCTACATGGTGTCGGGCAACATGGACACGGGGGCCAAGGACTACCACCTGGAGGCCGCCATCAGCAAGGTGTTCGCGTCCGACAGCGCCTGGCTCGTGGTGGACGAGGCCATCCAGATCCTCGGCGGCATGGGCTTCATGAAGGGCACGGGGCTGGAACGCGTGCTGCGCGATCTGCGCATATTCCGCATATTTGAGGGCACCAACGACATCCTGCGCCTCTTCGTTGCGCTCACCGGTACCAGACTTATTTATTTACTTTTATTTATTTATTTATTTATTTATTGTTATTGGAGATCCAACAGCTTACAAAACAAGATAGAACCTAAATTACGTAACAAAAAGCCAATTAAAGGTTCTCACCGATAGAGACAAAGTATTTAAATATCAGAAATAACAGCCAACGCAGGCACACACGCCGCGCTACACCAAGAGCACAAGAGAACAACCACATGTCCACGCAACAATAAACAATGGTAGAGAACAAAAAGTGAATAATAAACACTTATAGCCTAAGTGAAGAAGTTTTGACTGAGTAACCGCCTAAGCGTAGATATAGGTGTGTTAAATAGATCTAAATCAATATCCTTAGCACAAATGTTAAGGGTTTTACCTGCTCGCAACAAAAAGGAGTTCCGCCGATAGTTAGTCGACACAAGAGGAATTTTAATTAGTGGGTTAAAACGCAGTGAGGCCGCTGGTACCCGGAAGCTAACTTTCCTCAAGAGATCTGGGCAATCGACTTGTCCAGAGACAATCTTAAGGTAATATGTTAGGTCAGCAATCTCACGCCGTTTGTACAGTGGTAGAAAGTGGTGACGTTTGCAAAGGGTAATATAATCCACAGACTTATAATTTATTTTTAGCCGGAAGGATAGAAATCTTAAAAACTTTTTCTGTACTCTTTCAATTCTGTCAACATAGCATTTATATTTAGGGTTCCAAATTTGCGATGCGTACTCAAGATTGCTCCTCACCAGAGCACAGTACAGGATCTTGAAAGTCTTAGCTTGAGTGAAATGTGTGCAGCTTCTCATGACGAATCCCAACGCTTTGGAGGCTTTATTTATAATAGCTTCCACATGTTTTTCGAAGGTTAGTTTACTGTCATGAATTATTCCAAGATCCCGGACCCAGGGTTCATAAGAAAGTTTTAGTCCCTTCAAGCTGTAGTCAAAGTGAACAGCTTGGTTCTTACGTGTAAAGGTAGTTACTGAACATTTTGCTGGATTTAAATCTAATTTATGGCGTTCGCAGTATGATTCAAGTCTACTTAGATCAGCTTGTAAATGGCCCGCATCCGCAACTGAAGAAATGCCAGAAAATAATTTCATGTCGTCAGCGAAACAGAGTAGATGAGAAAATTGAAGACATAAATTGACATCATTTATGAAAAGGGCGAAAAGTAAAGGACCTAATAAAGACCCCTGTGGCACACCGCTGGGTACGGACAACCAGGTGGATGTAAAATTATTAACTACAACAGCTTGGGATCTTCTATCGATATAAGATGCGAACCACCGAAGGAGGTCCCCTCTTATACCAGCCTTCAGAAGCTTCTCCAGGAGTAAATTATGATCGATCCGATCAAAGGCTTTGCTATAGTCGGTGTAGATGACATCCACCTGCCGCCCACCAACCATGGAGTCCGTCAGGAAGTCGTTAAAAAGTACGAGGTTTGAGACCGTCGACCGACCCCTTACAAACCCGTGTTGGGAAGGATTGATGGTCTGTTTCAGAGCCGTGTACAATTGGTTATATACAACCTTTTCGAAGATTTTAGATAAAATACATAACTTGGATATTGGTCTATAGTTGGTTACATCCAGCTTAGAACCTTTTTTATGCACAGGTGAAATAAAAGCTAATTTCCAAATATGAGGCATGTGGGACTCTGAAAGGGATCTCTGGAAAAGCAAGGCAATAGGGATAGATATGGTATCGGAGCAAGGAATGAGGAAACGGGCTGGCAAGTGATCGGGACCTGCAGATTTGTTGGGGTCTAGTTTTAAAATAAGGGAGCGAATTTCATCAACATCGACACGAATGTCAAAAATATCACAGGTGGCATCTGAGTTGGAACCCGATTCAGAGGGAATCACTAACGGATCTAGGTTATCTAAAAATGTGGAATGAAAATAAGAGGCAAATAGATCACAAATAGTTTCTCCCGTGGAAGCCACTGAATTTCCTAGCGAAACACTACTCGGAATACTATTGGACTTAGATTGGGTCTTAATGTAAGACCAAAAGTTTTTTGGATTCACCTCAATCGATTTTTCAACAGACTTAATGTAATTACGGTAACAATTACTCTCCAGAACACGTATTCTGTCCCGAAGTAGTTTGAATGAAGCCAGATCGGAGTGGTTGCCGTATATTCTAAATTTTTTTAAATATTTATATTTCTCTTTTATAGATTTGACTAAAGCTGGCGAATACCAAATAGGATAGGAATCTTTTTTTTGTAGTTTAGTAGGTATATAAGTAGATATTAAATTATTAATAGTGTTATAAAAGTAATCAACTGAATCATTTAATGACGTTACAGCGAATATAGACGACCAATCAATGTCGGAGATTTCCTTGTTAATAGCGACAAAGTCGCCTTTACTGAAAATGTAACGAGTTCTATGTGCAGGCTTCAAAGCCTCAAAGTCGATATAGTGCAAGGAGATATTTAACGCCCCGTGATGGGGATCGACGGGCACAAGGGGATCTGAGGAACCGGTAACAACCGCGCAGTCATTTGACAAAACTAGATCCAATATTTTGCCGAAGGCATTAACAATGCCATTGTACTGGCTGAGATTAAGCGTGCACAGGTCGTCTACGAGTGAGCACTCGTCGCCGCCAGCCGGATCACTCGGAGATAAAGAGGAATCGTCGTTTTGACTCCATTTTATTTTGCTCATATTGAAGTCGCCTACAACGAGTATTTTACCGGATTGATTTACTAATGCAACACTATTTAATTTATCCAAAAAATTTGATAACTGATATGAAAATGATAATCCGTTGGCTTGTTCACATAAATATAAAACGCAGAGATGAAGTTTGACAATTTTGCGAGTCGACGCTTGTCGGACGGATATAGTTAGCCAGAGGTCCTCCGCCGACGAATTAAAATTCGGTTCAAGTGTTACTGGTAAATCCCTGCGAGTCGCAACAAGTACACCACCTCCCCGCGACTGACCCGTTAACTCATAATCCCTATCCCTTCGCCAAACGACGTACCGATCGTCAAATAACTCGCTACTATTAATGCTATCCGTCAGCCACGTTTCGGTAAGCATAATTATGTCGTATGAGCCCAAAGCAACATTACGTAAAAATAAATTTGTTTTAGAGCGAAGGCCACGTACATTTTGGTAATAGATTTGAAGGGAATTGCAGTCAATCTTAGTATCCATACCGGGCGTGCCATAATAATAGAATAGAGAGATAATATATTTGGCTAACAGGATAAGAAATATCAGCTATTAAATCAATAGTTAAGCCCAAATAATGATTAAAAAAAACATTGACGGAGGTAGAAATAGAAATGGCCAAACAACGAAATATTATACGTACTTCGGCAAAATCAGTTAAAACCCTCATTCTGAGTTGAATATAATTAAGTAAAAATACAATCGTGCAAAAATATAACATGTAGTGTCGACTATGCATTCGTTCAATTCCTTTCCTCGTATATGCATATCGAATCTGAAAGATAAAGTCGAGCACGAGAATAGACCGCCGCTTATACTAGCCCAAAGCTCGAAACTGCGCCTTAACATTACCTGTAGGTAATGTTAAGAGCCTTAATAAAATAACTACCCGATTTTGACTTGATTTGATATATTTTTGTAAGTATAATTTTTTGACGATTGAACTGTGTCGGTCGGTCGCCAGGCATCCAGTTCGCGGGCTCGCACCTGCAGGAGCTGCAGCGCGCGTTCAAGAACCCGACGGCGCACCTCGGGCTGATCTTCAGCGAGGCGGGCAAGCGCGCCGGCCGCGCCGTGGGCCTGCACGCGCGCGCCGACCTGTCGCCGCTCGTGGCCGGCGAGCTGCGGCCCGCGGCGCGCGAGCTGGCCAAGTGCGTGGACCACTTCGGGCAGACCATCGAGGCCACGCTCGTCAAGTACGGGCGCGGCGTCGTGGACGAGCAGTTCGTGCTGAACCGGCTCGCGTCGGCCGCCATCGACGTGTACACGACGGCCGTGGTGCTGTCCCGCGCGTCCCGCGCCGCGCGCCTGGGGCTGGCCAGCGCGCCGCACGAGCTGCGCCTGGCCGAGGCCTGGGCGCACGACGCGCTGGGCCGCGTGCCGGGCCTGCTGGCGGCCGCGCGCGACGCGCCCGAGCTGCAGCAGTACGCGCGCCTGGCCGCCATCGGCCGCGCCGTCGCCGCGCACCCGGGCCAGCCCGGGCCCAACCCGCTCGACCTGTAGTTACCGTGCCCGCCGTAGCCACACATGAGTCTCGTCCTATATATTCCTAAGTAAATGTAAATAAAACCAAACGTCGTTTTAGACAGCCCTTCGTTACCTATTTATTATGAAATAGATTATTTTTTGACAAACTCAGATGCTATTTAATTGTTAACCCAAGCTTCATCACGTAGGTATATATGTCCAGGATGCCCTCCTTCGGATATGTATACATGCACTTTATCAATTCCGCTCACCATAAACCGCTAATGTTGATATCGTTAACGGTATCAGAATATATAGCGTAACTAAAGCGCAAAAACAACTATAATGAGCGTTGCCATAGTAATAATAATTCTATAATCATTATTATAGCATTGTTATCATCATGGTAACGCGCATGAACAATGCCCGTGACGGACTTTGTGATCAACTGACATCTCAATTTAATATTAAATGTAGAGCGTGTGAATGTAGAGCGCATTACAATTCCATTCATACTCGTCCGGAAGGCTCACTCACGGTCTCTGCAGCAAGTACAGTCACCACTCGGGATTGTTGAGCCACTTGCCACTGTCCGTATTTTGGCCGTGTAATGCGAATCGGGGTTAGTCGGTGACACCGGTATATTCAGTACGTATTACTCGGCTTAATTAAGAAGAGTAGCAAGTGGCTTAACGTTCCCCTGTTGTGAATGTATAATGCTCTTACAATTTTCTAAAGATTATAGAGCTTGTTTTTTTACTTTTGAGTTGATTTTTCAATGCAGTAGGGTATTTTTGTTTTTAAATAATTTCCTTTATTACACTATTTTTAGATTTAATTAATAAATAGTAGATTGTTCAACAAGGGACTGAAACAAGCCATGATGACACGAGATGTTTGTTTATGTTGTATAGTTCGAGTGTCATTATGGTTGTTTAAGAAGTCTCACGTTAAATACCTTTCACTTCTAATGCAAAGAAAGAAATGACGTTCTATGCAAAATTACAATATTGATAAAAATACAAAATATAGTTCATTGCTAGTAGATTACAAGAAAACTTATAAAAAAACTGTAGGTGTGTGCGTAGCCCCTCCACGCGAGTTCACCTCGCGCTTGGCTGGTTATTTGCAGTTTTTTGCTCGATGTTAATAACGGCAACTGGTATAGGTGTAATGTTGCTTAGATAACGGTACGATACCCTTCGTGCGCGAGTCTGACTCGCACTTGGACGGTTATTTTATCTCGGTAAATTGGACAGTCCCCGAGAAAAAAGCTTGTGTAAACTATAAAGGACTATTTTGTAAAAAATAAAAAAATACCCTACTTTTGGATTAGTCGGGTGAAAAAAAGTAAGTAAATAATTACTCACTGCAGCATAAAAATATTAATTTATTCAACCACTCAATATCATTGCAACACTTAAAACTACAAATATTTACAACGACGGAAGAACGATCCGTCATCATACGTCGATCTGTATCGAGGAGTCCCAGGCCTTGGCGTTGACCTGCTTGAGCGTAGAGCGCAGCGCCGTGCCCGGGCCCAGCGCCACCGTGAGCGGGAAGCGGTCGCCCTGCGGGCGCGCGTACAGCGCGTGCAGCGCCTGCTCCCAGCGCTGCGGCGCGGCCGCGTGCCGGGCCAGCGTGCGGCGCACGGCGCGCGCGTCGCCGTACGCGCGCGCGTCCACGGCCGACACCACGCGCACGCGCGGCGCGCTCGCCTCGCACGCGGCCAGCGCGGCGCGCAGCACCGGCGTCACCGCGGCCATCAGCGGCGTGTGGAACGCGCCCGCGCCCGCCACGCGCGCCGCGCGCCGCACGCCGAACGAGCCGCCGTGCTTCTCCAAGAACTGCAACGCCTGGACACGAAAGCCGACATGACGGCCGATACCCACGCGCGGTCCGGACGGTTCGTGGCCTGTTGCCGAGCCGATCACTCACCTCCTCGTCGCCGCCCACGACCTTGCAGTTGGGGTAGAGGTAGTTTGCGACCTGGCAGACCGGGTCGGCGACCCCCCCGGCGGCGGCGTGTTCGCGCGCGCGCAGCAGCGCGTGCGGCAGGTTAGCGTCGGCCGCGAGCCACACGGTGAGCAGCGCGCCGCGCCGCGCAGCAGCGGCGGCCGCCATGGCCGCGGCGCGCACCTCGGTGAGCCGCAGCGCGCGCTCGAGCGGCAGCGCGCCGGCCCACACGAGCGCCGTGAGCTCGCCGAGCGAGAAGCCGGCGGCGGCGCGCGCGCGCTCGAGCGCCGCGGGCCGCGAGTCGCGCAGGGCCTCGAGCGCGGCCAGCGCCGTCACCAGCAGCGCGGGCTGGCAGCGCGCCGCCAGCTCCGTCGCCGGGCCCGCCGTGCACACGCGCCACACGTCCCACCTGCGGGACACCCGCGACATACAAACGGTTCAGCGTTCTTCTGCCTAACCTAACCTAACCTATTTATCAACAAACCTTTAAGTGATAAGTATGCATGTCACTCATCCGACAAAATAACTTTTTCTGTAAACTGTACGAAATTGGATTTTGGACCGATTTCAAAAAAGGAAGATGTTGTTGATTGACTTCTTATCAGCCAGGTACTATAGTGTAGGTAAAATAATTTATATTTATGTCAGTGTATCTCTAGATATTTTGAGAAAATAAAGATGCAATTGTACAAATAGGTCATTACTTCGCAAATAAAAAAAAAGTATCAGTCATAAGTCATAACTAGAGATCGGACAAGTTGGCGTCATTACTCACAATAATATGGATATGAATCCAAAGATTTTAATTAATAAATCCAAGGCTTGGAAACAAATACTCTAATCATGCTCATTACAATAACTATCTGCCCTTACCGAGATTTGAACCGGGACCACTAGCTTCGTAAGCAGGGTCACTACCAAATAACCTATTGTATCATCAAAAATATTACAAAGATTTCAAAAAATGGAATATTCTTACTATTAAAAAAAATATATTTAAAATCTATCTAACATAAAAGTGCATAAAAGTGGGTCATTGACGCGTTTTGCGAATGTGTTGCGAGTGGTTGGGGCACGCACCCGAGTATGGAGGAGGCGAGGTCGTAGAGGTCTCTCGCAGCAGGCAGATGCGCTAGCTTGAGCCCCATGCCGACACGTTGCGAGCCTTGTCCCGGGAACAGCAGCACCGTGGCGTCCTCCGGGGCCGCGCGCGGGGGCCTGGGCGGCTCCGCGCCGCGGCGCGCATACGGCTGCGTGGCCCACTGCAGCTCGCCTGACCCGGGCGCCTCTGGCTCGCCGAACGACGCGGCGCCGTCTAGCAGCTGCCGCAGCGGGCTCTCTCCGCCATCGCCGTCGCGGCCTGCCGTCCCGCGCACCCCGCGCGCCCGCGCTAACACCCGCGCGGCGGCCCGGCCTGTCGCGCACAGCATCAGGAGTGCAACACACACCTAACCTAAAATAACATCAGCCTTATGTGTACATCATATGGTAATGCGATAAAGCGCATATGAAAATGTGCACCGAAAGACTTGTTGATGACACGAAGTAAAATAAATAAATATTAGGTACCAAAATATATTAACACTAAGAATGTTAGAAATGGTTAGAAACACGAGCAACTGACATTGACAGTTGAAAGAAGATATTATTTGTTTACATTCAAATCTTGACTGAAAAATAAAAAACGTCTCATAAAAATTCGCTCGCGCAATGTTTTTCGACGGTTTTAACTGTAGCTCAAACATTCTTGCCATCTGCCAATGCTGTCATCCGCCATTGTCTAATTCCTGTGATGTAGGTAATCTCCGAGATTCGTTTCACCAGTATTATTTTTCTGCACCGATTCAACCATCTCCGCGTATCGATAGCAAAACCGAACCGGAAGCATATTTAACAAAACATAGTAAACCCGGCGCCACGTAACCCATCGACTTCTACAGTTAGTTCACTAATTCTGACGCGGAGCTTTCCCTCGAGAAGGTAACCCACGTTTCAACTTTTTCGTGTCCTATTAGGCTTACCTATACGTGTCTATATAATAGACAATTCATTTACTGACCGGTAGCAGCGGCCGGCCTTAATTAAGAGCCCTCTTTTTGGGCCGTGTCGCAAACCGGAGCGAGCCCGTGGCGTCGCGCTCGCTAGTCTCTGGAGTACTGACGCGTTGGTGTCGCAGATGGCGCGTGGACAGCAGAAGATCCAGTCCCAGGCGAAGGCGGCGGAGAAGCAGTCCAAGATGAAGAAGCAGCAGGGCCACAGCGCCACCGACCAGAAGAAAGCAGCGCAAAAGGCGCTCGTACACGTCTGCGTGCTCTGCAAGGTGAGCTTGCGGCTAGGGTCCAAGTTTGATTGTTATATTCAGTGCCGGTTAGCACTACCAGCGCTTTGGGCGAGATTTCTATGGCGCACCCTAGCTGCTATTGAAACCCACACGAAAACGGCAAGGGATAGAATTAAATAACCAGCGGTAGGCGCCCATTTATATCTGGCGCCCTTGGTGGTCGCCCAACCGCGCCCTACCCTAATACCGCTACTGCTTATAATAGAACCTTTGCAATGCCAATGATGTTTTTAAAAATAATAATAGAATTATCAATAAATTTACTGACACCACATTCTTTGATAATAATATTTAAAAAAAAAACATGGAGTTTAAAAGGTTAATATCTGTGTGCCTAATATAACAACCAGTGACAGACAGCAGTATGTACATTGTACCTGTAGAATGATCCTGTTCTAAACAGTTCAGTTTAAGTAAAGGGTCATTTTAAATTAATGGTTGGAAAGGATGGCATGAACTTGTTCATGAATAAAGTTAACATTTTTAGCATTTACTTGTGTACAGACATGTTGATAATATAAGCAAGTCTTATTTTGTCATTATATTACTGATGTTGTTAATTCAAGTTGGAAAAATAATATAATAAAAATCATTCTTATCATGAGGTTCTGCATAGACCATATCTCAAAAATATGTCCCAATGTGTATTATTCCAGTGTAATAAGAACTTTGTAACATATATATGAGACGATTTGATACATTTATATTTGCACTGTACCTGTTTTATAAAAAAAAAACTAAAGACTTCTTGAATTGATGCATTTTTATTATGTATTTTTCCAAAAAACAAACCGAGCTGGTCTTCACTCTTTTGTTTTTAACTGAACGGCTGCTTAATTACAATTAAACTTATATAACATTGAAATGTGTGCCTATGTTTGCACAGACTGGCATGTAATAGCCACTATGTACAGCAGGTGTGCTTGAATATTGCGAGACCAACTGCTTGCTTTATTTATATTGCAGTACACAAGCAGTAACTTGATTAGTAATCAATGATTACTCATGATTTATAAGGTTAGGCCAATTTCTACAATAACCTACCACACTTTTCTTAGTGCGATATTCATATGAAATCGTAATTTGTCAATATAGGTGTTTCACTTGCTTTCTCAATTAGCTTAGCAACAGGTAGTCGAAACCACTCGTGTATAAACGGCCATAGCGCCAAATATATGTGCCTACACATACACCTTATCATCAGTGGCAGAATGTGTTATTTTTACAGCAAATCTAAAAACAAATTTTAAAAAAAGTGAAATACTACAAGAAACGTTTTTTAACATATTAGCTCTGTAAATGAGTGCTTAAAGGGGGGGTGTGGATGGAAAAGTTGAAAGCAGAAAGTTTGACTTCGGAACTTTGTTTGGACTAAAAACGGGACCTTTGTGCCCGCAGAGCTCACCTCCGAGGGGGGGGACTTTTAGTATTTTTATCTCATAACTAGTTCAAACAAAGTTCCAAAGTCAAACTTTCTGCTTTCAACTTTTCCATCCACAATTACTCATTGCCAGGACTTTATTTTACTCTTTTTCTTCTAAAAATGGTTAAACATACAATTCTCAAATTTGGTATGATTATAGTGGGTACAAACCCGGAAGAAAAACAACAAAAACTAAAAAGGGTCAAGTGTGAGTTGGGATGGCGCTGATTCGATTCGAAATCGATTTCAAGTCGGAATATAATAACACCCACTGTGTGGCGGTACGGAACCCTCGGTGCGCGAGTCCGACTCGCACTTTACCGGTTTTTTGTTATATATAATATTTTAGATGGGGTATGAGTGGAAGACCTCTGGGTCTAAAATAAGCCAAGGGTGACATTGCCAGGGGTCTTCCACGTGGTCTTCAGATCCTGATGTAGTGTGTGTGTGTGTGCAGGCGCAGATGCCAGACCCCAAGACCTACAAGCAGCACTTCGAGAACAAGCACCCTAAGAATGATCTGCCGGAAGATTTGAAAGCTATCTAACACTGCATTTTCCCTGTATTTAGTTCTAAAGCACTTATTTAATTTGTAAGATTTGTAAAAAATAATTGTTACTTGACAGCAGAGCGCGAAATGGCATTTGCATTCGTTCCAGACTCGTCGCGTAAGAAACGTATTGTTTATAAACCGAATTTCAAGTTATTCGAGAGTCGCGCGCCGGAGCCCCGCGCTCCTTGCTCCCGACTAGAATAAAATATACAATCTTTTTAACATGCTTTTTTATTTACAAAATATTCGATTTAAACTAACAACTTAAAGTTAATGCAGGGGTGTCATAACACCCAGCCCAGTGGACAGAGGAATGCTTTACACTCTTCCTAGTTACATCACAGGGTTGCAATCCTTACTTGCTGTCGCCATAGCCAGCAAAGGCTCTCATTGGGGATTGGATTTACATAACTAGTGTTGAAGACTTTGAAAAAAAAGTGTTGTTTGGGAGCAGAGTGAAGTGGAAACCGTCATGTTGCTTATGTTGGTTGCTACTTGAAGTAACCTCGGCTCGGGCCTCTATCCAACACAGTAAAACACCATATCGTGTTTGAGCTTTTATAGTAATGTCACCGTTTTGACAGCTCTTATTTACTTGACAGTAATGGCGGCTGATGTGAAAACAGTTCCATAACAGGTCAAAAATTAATTATTTTTTTTTACCGTCGGGAATAGAGGCCCAAGGCCTTCCGCTCGATATAACAATATTGCTTTCGTCATGTTATCGTACCTATTGTCTAATAACTGTTGTGATAACTGTTATATACTTGACAGTAATGGCGGCACACGGGCACAGTTAAAACAATCCCATAACATGTGTAACTCTAATCCCAAGCTACACATTATTAGAGGACAACTATGCTGATAGGTGCACGTTTATGTTAATATTGGCACAGCTCCGCTCCGCCTGTCTCCGCCTCAGTGGCTCCCCAGCCGTAAACTGATGTACAATGACCTACTGTTGAAAACGGACCTTATATTTTGTAGGGATTTAAAAACTTAGAGCTGACGCGTCTATTAACGCTAACGCCCGATGGTGGGTGACATATTATTGCTTGTGACTGTACGTACATTCTCACTGTGCATGTTTCAATCGAATTTTACCACTGACGGACTAATAAACTGCAACAATTTGTTTGGAAGCTGTTCATGAGTTGATGCAGTTTCCTAGTCAAGCGAATTTTAGAAAATCTTTGGATGTAGATTTGTTTCTTTAGAAAAAAAGGAATGTCTCCTAGTAGTATTTCTTTAAGGCATAAAGAAGGCAAACGAGCACACAGGCCACCTTATGGAAAGTGGAAACTGTGACCCATAGGTATTCGGATTCACAAGACTGCAATCCTAAGGGCCTACGCTAGCTGACGCGGACGCCCGCCGCGTACGCACGCTCGCGGGTAGCGCTCCGGACACCCGCCGCGGGCCACGCGGATTAAAGTCCGTCGCACGCGCCCGCGCCAGTTAGCGGTGTTCATACCATTTCTTATTAGACGGGCGTCCGTTACGGATAATCCGCGTCAGCTAGCGTAGGCCCTAAGACTGCAAATGCGTTGCCAACCCCGAGGACTAAGATCGAATGCCTCTATGCTAGTTATTACACCGGCTGTCTTATCCCCAAACCGGAACATAACAATGCGAACGCTGCTGTTTGGCGGAAGGTTAATGGATAACCCCGGATCGCTACCCGGAAGATGAAATTGCACTGACTGCTCATTACTCTCAGCAAGCATTGTACTTGGTGGGGTGAACGTGGTCATGCAGCCAAATATATAAACAAACATTTTTGACCGCTTTTATTAATGCAAAGTTTTTGCCACAAAAACCATAATCAATGGAGGAATATGTCTACTTTAATTTGAATTTTGTTTTAAAGAACCAAGGTATACGGGTGCGGCTCCACTTAGGCGGAGCTGTACCAATAACATTTTTTTATTTTTTATTGGGGTTTAATTGTAACCGTGCAACTTCGCATAATAGTAAATGTGGTCAAAAATGTTCAGAATGACCTAACCATCCCTTAAGCCCTGCACCCGACTGCCAAACAAAACTAAAGGTGCTCCGGGACGACCGGGCAGTAGTCGCGACCAGTTCATAGAGTGGGCCCGCGACCAGCGCACAGCGTAATTAATTATTCAATATTTACAGACAGTTTGACAGCGAAATGTGTTGTTTGAGCATGTTCTGTTTGCCATGGGAAAGAGAACCTTTTGGAGATCTAACTCTGGCTGGTATTTAGCAGTCGTTTCAATTTAAGCTTTTAGTTGCGGAATTGTGTATGTACAAGTGCGTGTACCTTTGAAGTTTGTATAAACTTTCAATTTTCCAGTCGCTACATGTGAAATCCTTTAATTGGTTTTGTACTTCCTATCCTTGTTTATGTTTTGGGTTTCCTAGCAATAAATAAATAAATAAATACGGTTTTATATCCTATTGTTATTTAATCCATTCACCCTTTTCTATATTGTCTCAACCGTCGGATTGAATCCGGCCGAACAGAGGCTCTATTCAACTGTTATGGTATTGTTTTTAATTTGGCTGCCATTATTGTGATTTATATAAGAGCTATCAAAAAAGTCGTAGAATAGAGGCCCTAAACTTATTTTAAAAATGCATAAGCCATCGGACGACTGGAACTAGATCACGCGTGTCTGGCTCGGCTTAGGGGGAATAGTTCCTTCAGCTATCTTCAAAGAGGTAATCGAGGTTACAAAGGCGGAACGTAATCAGCAGGCGGAGCGGCTACATCTTCTCGTAGGTCTCGGTGTGGCCGCAGCCGGTGCAGACGCGGCTGTAGGCGTCGCTCTCGGCGTCGTGCGTCTCCGGGCCCCAGGCGTGGTCGTGCGGCGCCGCCGCCTTGCGGCCGGACAGCAGCGACGAGCGCGCCGCGAGACGCAGCTCGCGCAGGCGCCGCTTGGTGCCCGTCTCCTGCGCGCGCTCGCGGCGCCGCGCGCGCTCCTCGCGCTCGCGCTCCAGCGCTTCCTCGCTGCCCCACACGAGCAGCGCGCGCGCCTCCACCTGCGCGCGCAGGTACAGCCGCATGTCGCTGTAGTGCGCGCGGTGCGGGTTGCGCCGTCGCACGCAGCGCAGCGGCGGCGGCCGCTTGTCCAGGTCGCAGTCCTTCAGCAGGTAGTCGCTCCGGGCCTCCGTGCGCGTCACCAGCGCGTGCGCCTCCTGGTCGTCCCTGCGGTCACGTCAACGGTCACTGTCAGACGCGGCTCACTCCCCGCCGCGGCCGAGGGGGAGGTCGCCGGGCTCACCTGCACTCGTCGCACACGCTGTAGTCGAAGGTGTCGAAGAGGTAGGACTGCGGGAAGGGCAGGCCGCACTCGAGGCAGTGCGGCTGCTCGCTGCGGTGCACGAGCGGCGCGGGCGGCTGCGCGGCGCGCGGGGGTGGCGGCGCGTCGTCCTCGAGCAGGAAGCCGCCGCCCGTGTCGCGCGCGCCGCCCGGCCCGGCCGCGCCCGCCGCCGTGGCCGCCGCGGCCGCCACGCCGGGCTGCGCCAGGCGCGCGTCGTGCAGGGCGCGCGCGCGCTGCCTCTGCCGCTCCATGCGCGCGCGCTGCGCCGCCGTCAGCGTCTCATCGTTGGCGCTCACCTCGCTCGCCATCCCTGCCGCGAATACTGCGTCAACACTTGTAACATTTGTGTGCATTTTGTTAATTTGCTCTTTTTATGGCATCCTGGCACGCAATTAAAGCTTCGCATGGATAGCGTGCAATTCTGTAGCTCTGCCTACCCCACTATGGGATAAAGGCGTGACGGTATGTATGTACGTTTGTCATCATTCATTTAAATCAGGTTTCAGTCAGGGACCGCGGTGGATGCGAAAAGCACAAGACCGGTCTGAGTGGAAAGCCTTGGGGGAGGCCTATGTCCAGAAGTGGACGTCTTTCGGCTGACATGATGATGATGATGATGATGATTTCAATCAGTGGTGGTAGGGCCTTGTTACTTGTACAGGGTTAATCCAGATTGCTACCACCATCCTATCTTTACCCGCAGCTCGTATACCAATACTCTTATCATGTAAACAAATATAGCGTCATCATAGACAATTAATAGTAATTATACATTTTGGAGGTCTCTCGTCAATCCATTTAAAAACCCTTTCGCGAAAACTTTCTTTACCGCCAAGCAGCTGTGTTCGAATTGTTGTGTAACAGTGTGGGGTGGGGATATGATAACTGGAGAAATTACTTGTATAAAGACATTCCATCTTAGTCCTCAGGATCGGTAAAGCATTGGCAGGCTTAGGATTGTGGTATTAAGATCTTGAAAATGCAAATGTTTACCATGCTTAGTGCTTACCATCAGGATGACCTGTGCTCAATTGCCTTCACCATGCCATAAAACAAAGAAAAACCAGTAAAGGGTGACTACTATTTACGGTAGTGTTACGGTGTTAGGTATAACAAACCAGTAGTTCCCACTCGGGCCCGTTTCTCGAAACTCACTAGACTAATACATAATATTAGTTCATTAATAACAATATTCTACAAGTCTATTAATTTCGAGAAAGAGGCTCCTGATATCAGGGGAAAATAATTATCTTTGAGACCCAAATTCAGAAAACCACCACCAAATTAAATTGCTTCTGTAGACCAAGGTCAGAAAATAACAACCAAACCTTCTGGAGCAATCACAAGTTATCAATATTTTAATTTGTAATAGCTGTTTTAGCAATGTGTGTGTTTTTCAATCAGCGGACTAAATCGAGTAAATGGCCACCAAATCTTAGTGATTAAATTAGTCACTATTACCAACTAAATAAACTACAGATTGCTATAAAATGTTGGCATATTGCCAAATAAAGGCTAACAACGGCCAGTTCTCTTAGGCTAGTAGTTTAATCACAGATTGACTCTTTGACATTGCTCTCCAATCAGTCACTCATGCGAGTGGTGTGCTAGTGCTTGCGTTAGATCCTTTTTTTGATCATTTACTAATTTTGCTGGTTTGGTAATAAAAGGTATTTTTCTGCATTATTTATGACTTAATCTAGTGATGAACCATTAAACATTTGCCATATTGACTTAAGTCTTACAATACACTTCTTTCACTTTAATGTTATCAATGATGAACTTTAAGGACCCCAGTCAGCAACACACAACGGTAGATTACCATATTAAGGTCTATAACAACTCACTGGCCACTGCCAGGAACCCCACTGGGTTCGTACAAAATGGGTTATGTGACCAAATGTGATTCTCAAGATTAGATGAGAAATCTCAGAGTAGTAATGTAGATGTTGTTGATGCACCCCGGGCACAGCAGATCCAGCCCAGGCTAGCAACATGAATACTTGCCACACATAAATACAACTTGTCACGAGGGATAGTGCCATACTGCATAACTACCTAAGAAAAACTGCAGTAAAGTTTTTATTTTTGTTAATTTTAAACATGCACTGAGAATAATAAAAAAGTACAAAATATAGTATTGAGATAAGACAGCAGTTTTATTACATGGGCATATAATAGGACCTGTAAAATATTTTCATAGCATAAAATCTTACATGCTCCTAAGACTAGACCTTATATTATTTTTATATTTATTGTGATGGCAGCACACTATATTTCTTTACTTATTGTAATAATATTACAGCTGTGACACACATCACACTTTACATAATGTTAATATGAACAATGCTGCTACACTTCTGATCCTTCAGGTGAATTCACCCAAACTTCTAGAGCTAGACGTCGTCAAAGTACAACTAGTTTTTGACTAAATAAGTAATTACTTATATGAACTGTCACAGAGATTATTATTTATTTACTATCTTGAGTTCTTTAGAACAGAGATCTAACAAAATAAGTGAACTTACTTGTTTTAGTCCGAGTTAGTCCGCAGTAGCACCGGCGGTAAACACAGTACGACGTCTATAGGTGGTAAATAAAATAATCCTAACAAACAAAGGCGGCAAGTGATCACTTGAAAACAAAAAAAAACAACCTCGTTCCCGCCCTCGATTTCCTATGTAGCTACGCGGTCTGGCTGGGACATGGTTAGGATCTTAGCATTCAAATAAATAATTATACCCTTACAATCTGTGATCGTAATTATCTGTCGCACAGATTATCTGTTGACTGAAGTGCTCACTGTCATCATAGACGTATAATAACATAGACCCCGTATAGCTAATTGATGATCGAAATGCTGCCAGCATCTTTGGTACAATACCGCAGGGGCCATTCTTAAATTTAATGTTTTAGTGTATATATAGATTTAGTCTTATTTAATATTAGTTATTTTCAGTTATTTTTACAATTTAATTAAATATAATGTAACTATTTATACTCTACTACTTTGTGCAATAATATTATGTATTATGATCGCTATATCTTATGTATGTTATACGGATTGATGATCTAAACCAGGACTTTGGATCGGCACTTTTAATTTGTGTATAACACAAATTAAAGTCTGTCAATGTCTGACATTTGAACTGAACTAAATTAAAGACGTAGGTATATGTGTTAGACTAAGCATACCCTAGACTTGACAAGTGCGTGCTACCGTAAGGTAAGGGATGGATACAACACATGGGGTTACAAGAGTGGTAAAAAATTACTCCCCCTCCCTAAGCGGAGTAATTTCTTCAAAATCCAGACAGGTCATATGCATTTTTTTTATTTAGCTTTCGTTTTTGTAATAACATAATTTGAAAATTAATGGTGAAGCTACCTCGCGAGGCCTTATGGAAACGCTCCATAACAAGTAGGTACCGCATAACTTGTGACATAACAGCTGAGGCCCTACTTTGAAAATCGAAGTTTATTTATTTATGTCGGAGCTGCCAAACAGTTTACAGTTACGGATGCATTCATGATTATTAATTTAGACCTGTCAAAGAAAAGTCAGGCAGTTGCCGGGGTAGAATCAGAGATGGCGTAACGGTGACTTGTCTACGGTAAAACGTTTCCGAATGTGGGGGTGCACTACTGGCAACCCCGAGGAACGGACATGGCGGCATTCTTGATTGAGCGGCGTTCGTAGAATGACGTGTTTCGTCATCTGTGGGACTGCCACGTTTCGAGTAGGGCTTATTCCACCTAATTTTCATTATGCCTAATTTACCAGTTTCACTAAATTTCAAATTGCCATGAGCTCATAATACCTAAATATCTAATTGTGTCTTTTCCTAAAATGAACAAATCTCATAATTACTTTGACCTAAAACGTCTCATGTCCGAAATGCCTGAAAATTGAAATGTGCATTTACTCAAATACCAAATCACAGATCTACAAAATTTCAAAATAACTTAACCAGAAAACTTCAGACTAGCAAAATGTCAAAGTTTCATAATGCCTAAATTTAATTTAATGTAAGTGGCCAGCACTAACTGGGCGATGCCACTCAAAGGGCGATGGAAAGAGCTATGCTGGGTGTCTCCTTGCGAGATCGAATCAGGAATGAGGAGATTCGCAGGAGAACTAAAGTAACCGATATAGCTCACCGGATTGCAAACCTTAAGTGGCAGTGGGCGGGGCACATTGCTCGTAGAATTGATGGCCGTTGGAGCGGAAAGGTTCTAGAGTGACGACCGCGAACCGGGAGACGAAGTGTTGGCAGACCTTCCACAAGGTGGACTGACGATCTGATAAAGGTCGCGGGAAACCGCTGGATGACAGCAGCAGAGGACCGATCGTTGTGGAAAACCTTGGGGAAGGCCTTTGTCCAGCAGCGGACGTCTTGCGGCTGATAATGATGATGATGATGATGGCCAGCACTAAAGAAGATAAGTAAAGCATATTTAATATTTATACTCGTACATGAAGGATAACTAGCCTTTTTGAAATTTAAGTAGGTATTCTGGCACATGGTTGTTTTGAACTTATTGCGTTCTGCGATAAAGGTGTTGTGAAGTTTCTCCATTAGGAAACGTACCTATTTTGACACTAAGTTCTTTTGAGTTCTAGGAGTATTGGTAAAAGGGTAAAATTAAAAATAGGTGGATTAAGCCCTACTCTTTCAATCGAACAGTATCTAGCATCCTGATATATTTCGAGCCCATTATTGTGGCATTAATTAAAAGACTTATTCGATTAGTGAACGGAGTTGTTATTTCGAAGATCGTGTTACGTAAACATGAACAACGACATCCCACAAATTGAAGAGCGCCCCGGGATTTCTACCGAAGCTTACCTAACCTTACGGGAATATTACATATGAAAATGAAAAATGTTTATTAAGTACATTTTATGTGCGGGCTGGTTTCCGCAACTCGACGTCTAGCGCCTATTTTGCGTGTGGTGTTTATTACATATTAATAAACTTATAAATCGAAACAGCGGCTCTGGGGACAGAGGCCCTAGGTACTTTAAAAACCAAATTTCGAAGTTACGTTATCTCAATCCTTTTCTATCGATTTAGTCTCGAATAACAAGTGACTGGGATGGAGCTAAAGTAACTTCGAACTTCGATTTTCAAAGTAGGGCCTCTGAGCTAGGATACCCGTTTTACAGGCCATATGTTGAGAGCAAATACGAGTGTACTTGGTTGGCTCCCTATTCTAATCGCTCAGTAGATCCCAGCACGCACTACGCACAATATCATCTGTCGGAAAGCTGGAATTTATAATTACATATGGGCATGGGTTATTTAATGGAGTTATCTGGGAACACTATGGTGAAAGAGTTATATTTATAAGAGAGTTAATGAAATATTTGTAATTGAAACAATATTATATTATAATTAAACAAAATACATCACATGCCACAAAACAAGCAGTTACATAAGTTGGTGGTCTAGTTACAATACACTCTATAACGACCTACCTATATATACCTACTCAAACAAGAGAAGAAAAACGGGTTTTTTTTTATTGACCTTTGACTACGAGGGCCGACAGCTTAAGCATGTTAACAAAAAATAATAATGAAATATAACTATTCACTAATCAATTAAACTTAACACTATTATTAACTAAAATGTACAATTAACCACGTATACATACGGCCAGTGGTCCGTTTCAAGTTACAAACTACAAGCGGTACTCTCTTACTAGCAAAAGGAGTTAGATCAATAAAACGTGCAAGCACAGCATAGTCTGCATATAAAATCAGATTGAAGAATTATGTATACCGATATATAAACAATATTTTAATAACGTAATAAATTTATTATTAAATTATTATACACTACGGACTTTACATTAAAATTTAAAAGTTAAAGTTAAAACTAAACTTATTTAAAATAAAATAAAATAAAACTAAGCTACTCAAATATTAAAAATTAAACATAAACACCACTATAAAAAGAACACCCCCTCTAGCAGGTCCGCTCGCGGCATGGTCCCTAAGACACTGGCTGCATTACCTCTCTGGATGGCTAGCCCAATCCTTTGGGAAAGGTAAGCGCCAGCTCTAGGGTCTCCGGAGGTGTCGATGAGCCGGGATGACAGGGCCTTAATAAAACTTTTCATGTCAGCTGACCAAGGTCCCATTGTTTCCACCGCAAGCGCCACAAATTCGTAATTATTTAATAATGATGAATATTTGCGGCGCTTGTTGGTTTGGGCCTGTTCAGCTGCTGCACCGGCCCGATTACGGGTTGTCTGGACGTGAGAAAGGGCGAATGTATCAACACACGTCGCGTCCCACACCAGTGCCCTACCTAGTTTCCACGGCACCAACGTAGCTCCGTCTGGTCGCTTGCCATCGTCTCTATGCAAACCTGCTGGTTCCAGGACAGCAGGCACAGAGACAGTGGCAAGCGAACGACGGATCAGATCATTAATTGTGCCGTGGCGGTACAAACGGCCAGCACTTCTAAAACATGAAAGGCCATGTCGTCCCAGCTCACTCACTTCCTTCCCGCACGTACAAGTATGAGGTTCACAGATTCTGGCTCCAAGCCGTAAGCTTATTGCAATTCGCAAGCAGCTTGGGTCCAAGACTGTGCCTATATTACGGGAAGGAAGAGCGTGGAGCCAGTGGCCTGATTCGCCTGCTGAGACAGCGAGGAGACGGGCGCGATCTAAATCGTCCGGACTATTTTGTACAAGAGATGCATGAATTGATTCGAGGCGAGGTGTATCCCATGCTCTTTGGATATGCCTCTTGACTGGCATATCCACTCCGGGACAAGACTCACACCAAGCATCCCTGGCCTCCACCAGGTTCGCCATCTCAACGTCAAGTATCTGTAATAACTAACAAAATCCTTGACTTTTCTGAAATAACGCATTAATCACTACAAACTTTACAATGTTGTTCAGTAATTCAAATAATTAAACACTTTTTTATAAAATAAATACTTATATAACAAATTAAAACCATAAATACCTACGTAACCAATTGAAACTTACAATAAAATATAATACAAACATAGCTCCTAAATACAAAACCTAACGTCTTATTGTCTAAGACGGACACGTCGCGATGGACTCGTAAAGTGCATATGGACGCACTTGAAGGTTGTATGTTGATGCAATTTATTGATCTGTCTGTGGCTATGCCTGTATTCCTACGTACTCGTAGATCTGGATGTCGAGGTCGCGCGCGCTGCTGTCCGTCGCTCGCGCCGGTGCAGGTGTGTTCGGCCTCCAACCAAACACTACACCAATGTTGTTCACTTCTCTCAAATTGTTTTCGTAAACTTACCAAGTGTACAATTGGTAATATCGCCCACTTGTAAACGTTACCGTGCACTTCGACGCCAATTGAATATGCGGAGCACTAGCGTCGCCATGTCAGTTGTGTATAGCAGCGGCAGGCGCGTCCAGGGCCCTGCCTGCCCCGCGTCCTCCGGCGCCTCACCGGCCCCTGCCCGCCGTCCGCGCCCAGGGCGCCGCCACCGCCGGCCGCGAGACCCAGCGCCGCCTGGCGACAACACCATCCTCAACACACCATCAACTAACTGAATCATAGTAGGATTCCAAAATTGTTTAGCTGACCGCCCACTTAAAACTTTTTTCCCCAAATAAACATTTGGAAATATAAAGGTACTTACGAATTTACCTTTTCACTAACAGAAAAATGGTACAGTCAACGTCATAAATAAGTGATCATTTATGTACCTTGTCGCTTTCATTCGTTTCACAATTTTGTATGACATTTTAAACACGACGTTAAAGTGACAAGGTAAATAAATGATCACTTATTTATGACGATGACTGTACAAGGATTAACATAGGGTATTTTTAGGACGTGGAAAACAAAGATATCTTTCTATAAGCAATACTTGATATGACTAGGAGTCAAATAATAGGTATGTACCTACCACAGACTCCTCCGAAAGTACTTAAATACAATGATTGCAAAATCAATTCTATCTCAATGGAAAATTAATTAATTTATAAAGATTTTGCTGTTCGTACTTTTTTTCGTATTTTTTATTCTATTTAATACGGACAGCCCCCCCGTGATTAGCTGTAGCACCCTCTTTTTTTTCCAAGGGGCTAATCGGATACCTTCAGTGCCCACGAGGGCGCGCTAGGGACCACTTCGGAGCCTATGATAGTTCATAGGCGCGTCATAATTATTAACATCGACATATTCATTATAAAATTTAAACACTTTTCCGTCACTCTTTAATTTCCTATCATCATGATCATAACTAAAAAATAATAATTATCAACATCATCCCTCGATTCGGCGCAGGGGGGAGTCTCCAGCCTGAGCCGCCATGAGCCGCCCTGAGCCGTCCTGAGCCGCCCTGAGCCGCCCTGAGCCGCCCTGAGCCGCCCTGAGCCACCCTGAGCCGCCCTGAGCCCGCGCACCCGACTCACCGCCTCAGCTGCTGCAGGCGCCACTCCGCGTCGGGCGGGAGTGCGTCGCCTGCAACAACACACTGTGTTATAGTTGCCGTCAAACTTCTTGAACATTAGGTGAGGTAATGGGGGAAAGTTCGCGCATCTTACACATACGTGCAAAAAAAAGGACCAAATTTTTTTTACAGAATATTTTCAAATCTTAGGATAAATGATACACAAGTGAAAAAAAAATGTTTATATTATTATTAGAATAACACTAAAAAATACAGGAAACTATTTTAAATAGATTAGTCTTGAACTAAAAAGGACATTCCTTCCATTAAGTCAATACCAGCGCTGGTACTAGGTCTTGGTTCAGGGGAGCTGGAGGTAGTCATTGTTTCTTGACTATCATCAATATCATGAATATCTCATCATCGGAGTTTTTATCGGAGTCATCTTTTTAAAACTACGTTCCTTTGGCGTGGCATTATGTTGTCACATTAAAACAATAACAAAAAGTCAACCACTAACCATAACAACAAAGTTACTTTAAAACAATCAACAAAAACTCAACAAAAAATTATAACAAGAAAATTAATGATAACAATCGGCTTTATCAGTGCACGCAAGTGTACTCGGGAGGCAGAGGGACGTGGACGCGGTGCGGGACGCAAACGTCAACTGATTAACCAATGGTGCGATTGGTGCGAACGACGCGTGCCCCCCCGCCGCCACCTCTGCCGCCCGCGGCCCCCCCTCCCAACGAAACCTAAAAATCGCTTAGTAAGGTTACGTGTTCAAGAAGTTTGCTGGCAACTATACTCTCTGCTCTCAACAAAAGTTAAACTTTTAACCGTGAAATACAGAAAATAAAGCAAGCATATATTTAATAATGATGGCCGTGTAAATCGTGTAAAGCTTATATTGTGAAGCAAATATAGTAAATTCAGTGATAATAAATAATGGGGTCGCCGCAATTAACGAAGTTTCTTCATTTAGCTTACGTAATGCTCCACTCCGCTCATCTCCGCCTCAGTGGAGCCGCAGCCTAACTGAATAAAACCGGTCAACTTTGAGTCGGACTCAAGCGCTGAGGATTCCGCACCTAGGTCGTATTTGTATGAAATATAAGAAAACCAATAAAGTCCTGCTGCTACGTGCAGTCTTCATACTTTAGAAACCTGTTCATACGGGGCTTGGGTATACTTACTCGTCGGTACCTATCTCGTTAAAGTAACAGCCGTAACTTCACCAACCTTAGTACTAGGTCCCTTGACCACAGATTACTTTACTCTGTGCCCGTTTTTATTGTTTTTCTGAATAAGCCAGAAGTGCTAAAGCAATTATTTTACTTTCCCTAAAATGGTTTTTCTAGCCTCATAAGGACCAGTGTGCAATATGAACAATATCAAGTCAATTTAATTTGAACTGTATTAAAATCAGAATAAAGTTTATTTTCCTTTCTTCATAAATTGAAAATGGCACTATCGAACAAACGTAATTGAACTTTATTGCCTTGATAGTAAATACGAAGTCCCACTCACAAAAAACTGGCTGTTTGTAGTGCGGTGGGCCTTACGAGGCTAGACTAGATCTAGATCTAGATGATAACCTGCGTCGCTATTGCCGAGCGCACTCGCAATGACAATCTGCTTTAAAGTGTAATTGTTTTCATTTTGTATGCAGACGAGCCTTCGATTTTCAAAATAAAAACGATCATGATCGCGAGTGCGTTAGGGCTTGTTAACGGAGAGGCGGGGCGTCGCGCGTAGCGTTGGGCGCGTTTGTTAGGCCTTTACCTCAAAAGCATAAATTCCTTGTAGCGGTTCACCGAATCGCTTTTCACCTCGAACGTATATTTAATTTTCGCGTTGTGTCTCGATCGTTTACTGTTTTAGTCGTTATAAGTTTTACGTAACACCTGGCCATAAAGTGAGTTTTATCGCACGCTACGCGCACGGTAAAACTCGCGTTGTGGCCAGGTGAAGACGTAAAATTGTGTACTCATCACGGGCAGTAAAAAAGAAAGCCCTCTATCGCATATTTACAACCCTCGCCTACGGCTCGGGTCTCAAATACCTGCGATTTCGGGCTTTCTTTCTTTTACAGCCCTTGTTAAGTAATGTACTATTAGTCGCATTTCACCTTGATCGTGCATTTAACTATCGCGTTGTGCCTTAATCGTCATATTTTTGTCGATATATAAGTTTTTGTCGCATTTCACCTCGATCGTGTGATACATTTTCGCTTTGTATCCTAATCGTCTAATTCAGTATTAGACAATATCTTTAGTCGCAATGTACTTTTTTCATTTTTTTAGCCAGGTTCAAGCTCCGTATATTCTTACAAATATTGAATTATATAATTATAATAATAATTATTGTATCCAACTTTAATGTCACGGTACTTCAATTTCGCAATGACAGAATATCATCTAATATTTATTAGTCACAAAGATAATATTTCAATGACTTTGATAACATTTAAGACACTAAACTACAGGTATAAAACGCGTTTTAAAAAAAATGTTACAGAATTTTAGTGCGAACATAAATTAACGCGGCACATTAAATAGAGTCCCAAACAAACATCGATCGCGACATTCGCGACGAAATGCGTCTAGGGTAAAATACTACAAGAAAAATTAAATGCTACATATTAATTATATTAATGTAAAAAGCCACGCGAAACATTGCTCCAAGTAAAAGATTCTATTGAAATTTTGTTCATTCGAGGTGAAATGCGATTCTGTGAATTGCTACAAGGAATTTATGATTTTGAGGTAAAGGACTAACTAACGGTTGGGCGGCGCGGTCTGCACTAAATTCAAACATATGGCGTTTTATAAACGCGTTTACGGAGGGTTTAAAAGGGTTTTACATGCGTTTGCTTCAAATACTGCGTCACTTGCGGTGGAGCCCGCGGATGGCGTCGCCGCGTTGCACGCAGCGTCGCATGCGTCAATAAGGGCGGTTCCTGCCACTGCGCCTGCCCGCAGCGGGGCCCGCGGCGGAACCTTCTGAAGTTCTGACAGTCTTGTGCTCCGCCGCGCGCTCCGCTACACGCCCGAGGCTCCACCGCGGATGCAGCGGCGGGCACTGCTATTTTCTACGCCCCGCACCACGCACCACGAGGCGCGTGATGACGCGATCCGCTGCACGGCGCCGCCTCTCTGCGTAATCGGAAAAAATGCCCAACGCGCCGCGCGACGTCAAGCCGCACGCCACGCGCGACTCATCGCGTCTCCGTAAACAAGCCCTCAGACAATGGTCTGTGTAATTATTTGATATTGGTATCTACAGTAGTTTCTGAAATAGCGACATCTTCTGAAAGCTTTTCGTTTGGGTTTCAAGTTAGTCAAAAAGTAAAGTTTAAAAGGTTTTCTTACTCCAGAACTCTATTGGATTTGTAAGTACCTAAGTCAGCCGGGAGTTTGTGCGTTGTGCGCTACTCACTGGAGCTATTGGCGTCGTGGTAGTCGAAGGTCCACTGCTGCGAGTAGCGCGCGGTGTTCCGGCAGCGGCGCGCGCGCGCGGCCTCCGCGGCGTCCACGCCGGCCGCGTCGATGCACAGCCCGGACTGCACGTGGCGCAGCTGCTGCGTCGCGCGGAGGTACTCCCATTGCTGCAACCAACAATAAATAAATAAAGTAAATAAACAATAGCAAATATTACGCAATTATGTCAAAACAAATCAAATATTTATTTCTTTACACTGACCCAATTTGCAGATTAAAGTAATAACTAATTATTAGTTAGATCTGTAAATTGAGTCACTGTAATAAGTGGTTAAGTAGGCACTAAGGGAGCGTCGCTGGCCCAGAGGCTTAAGGGGTCGACGGTGATCGTAAAATTCGCAAGGTACCGAGTTCAAACCCGCGCGGCCATCATGTGCCACATACAACGTGTTTTTCTAACTTATGTACCTACTATCAGTCCACTGGAACCTTAACTCACCATAGAAGTGTGTCACAGTGACGTTATGATTCAATTCATAATTCGTGTGACCCGATGGTGGGTCAGGGTTCCGTTGGGCTGAGAGTGCGTTATCCGATACTCATACGGTGAAGGAAAAACATCGTGAGGAAACCTGCACACCTACTGTTCTGTACCAATTGAGTTGATACAATGGCGTCACGGTATAGCGGTCACTTGACGTTTGACACTTGTGACGACATTTAGAGATTTGAGATATACATATATCGTGATTGATTAAATTGATGGAATTCGTTTGTTTTTGTGTAAATCAGAGTGCATCTAGTGAAATATTTGCAGATATATTATGTAGAATCATATAAAGTGCCGAGTTGTTGAACGAATTGTCGCGAGTGTTCCATTAGTTTTGGTCCACAAAGCGTGCTTCGCGGCCTGGACGCCGGCGGCCCCGAGACACACACATATTTTTTATAGGTCCAAGGTCTTGGGAACCCGCCTGGCCAGCCCGCAGGCCACAGGACCCCGACACCGGACCGCTTGGGTAAGTCTAAAACCTATTAAGGATTCACAGGGTGACAGGAAATTCGCCGTATTCCTTGAAAGGGGTTATTCTACAGCTCATTTGTAATTATTCAAGTCCAGTTAACCAGGGGTCAAAACTCATTGGTTATCGAATTATTCACGTTTTTAGATTTTTTTTAAAAATACGCTCTTTTCGACCTAAAACTAGTAATTTTGTAAAAACTTCGTCATTTAGAAATAAAAAAAAGGGTTTTTCGAATAGCCAATGAAACACTGATTACTTGATTTGAAAAGGATTTGAAGTTAGAAGTTCTAGCAATTATTTTCCAAATTTTGTGACATTTTAAAGCATAGCTAAAAAAAAGTATGACACTTCGTTGACAAATTACAGGAATAATTTGCTTAATTCATAAGCTTTCTAAAAAGGTACAAATTTATGACATTTTAATTTAAAAAAACCCCATTAAAAATAATAATAGCAGAACAGCTAGAAGACTTTACTTGGCGTACTTGACTCTAATGGGTTTGTTTGTGTCGTTTGAGATTCTCCGAGGGCTTACTTTGTCTTCTGTTTCTTATCTTAACTTATCTTCTTGATGTAGAAGGCACAGCTAATTGCCTTTGGTGACACAAACAAAGGGTCATTAGTTTAATTAATTTAATTTGTTTGTGTCTCGAATTCGTGGGGTTTTTTGCCTTCAGTTTCTGTCTTAAGTCTTAAGTGATACTTTGATAAGTGATTAAGCAAGGTTAGGATAAAATGAGAAAAAAAACAGTTTCACTATCAAATAAACTTTAATCTTAAAAACTAAAATCAATTACATCACAAATTTTGCTCGAACTGTTTGCCCTGGTTTCGAATGCAAGCACGAAGCCTTTTTCGTACTTCGGTGATTGTTACTCGCCTCGAAAGCCCATCTTTCATTGTCTGTGCCGCCTCTACAATTTTTTGTCTTAACTCTTCTACGTTACGTATCGGTTTATCGTAGACCAACGCCTTCATGTGACCCCAGATGTAGAAGTCACATTGAGTTAAATCCGGGCTTCTGGCAGGCCAAGGGGTTGGGCTGCCTCGAACAATCCATCTTCTTGGGTAGTTCTGATCCATCCACTGTCGTACGCCCCGAAAATAGTGAGCGGGGCAGCCATCGTGTTGGTAAATCATGTTCCTTCTTGTCGCAAGCGGCACATCTTCAAGTAGCGTCGGTAGCTCATCTCTCAAAAAAATGTCATATGCGATGCCGGTCAATCGTGCTGGCAGAAAGAAAGGTCCGACCAAATTGTCGTGCACGATTCCCATGCACACGTTCAAAGAAAATCTTTGCTGGTGAGCTCCTTCTCTTGATATTTTTGGGTTTTGACCTTTGGGAGCCCAAAAGTGCAGATTATGGTGGTTTGTTATCCCGTTACGGTCGAAATTGGATTCATCTGTCCACAAAATTCTCTTCAGGTACTCAGGATCTTCGATATCTGCATTAATTAAGAATCTGGAAAAATCTATCCTTCTCGCTGGGTCTTTTTTTGGCATTTTTTTTAATTTTTCGTAATTAGTGGTTCATTGGCTATTCGACCAATGCTTTTTTTTATTTCTAAATGACGAAGTTTTTACAAAATTACTAGTTTAAGGTCGAAAGGCGGGTATTTAAAAAAAAAATCTAAAAACGTGAATAACTCGAATACCAATGAGTTTTGACCCCTGGTTGACTGGACTTAAATCATTACAAATGAGCTGTAGAATAACCCTTTTCAAGGAATACGGCGAATTTCCTGTCACCCTGTATAATATTTACGGTCGAATTGAGAAACTCCTCCTTTTTGAACTCGTTTATAAAGAATATCGCAAACTCGCTAGTGGCGCGTGGTACCGCGCTGACCAGCTGACTGGCGTACCTGTCCGCGCGCGCGCAGGTTGCACGTCACCTGCAGCAAACGACGCGGAAACTTCTTATCACCCTCCTCCAGGATACGCCTGCAATGCAACAGAACAACACAACTCATGTCGACCTAGTTCAATATTTAAAACGAATTAGCAACGTATTCAGGCAAACGGTCTAATCACAAAAAAAGTAAAGACGAGTTTATTATTTATGTTTTGTAAAATGGTCTTTTGTTGGTTCATTTTCAATAAAAAGTCCGAGTATTTTTTTGACGTTTATAGGAAATTAACCCTAACAGCCGTATAAAACAAACAAGGTGCTGGCAGGCCGGGTTTTTAAATCGAGCTCTTTAATGAGTATTTTTACACATAGTTTAGTAAAATAAATGTCTCATCGGACATACTGCAACTCAACGCATTTCAGTTCATCCCTCAGCTGCCCCGTGAGCGTGAGCGAGTAGAACTGCGGCGCGGTGAGCGCGGCGGAGCAGGGGTACAGCCCGAGCGGGAGGCCGTCTGACTCGCGGTCGCCGCCCATCGCGTCCAAGCAGAAGCCCGTCAGAGCATTCTTGACTCTGCAGCAATTACAAATCAGAAATCCTATCAAGTGTAGTTATCCTGTTTAACTCAAGAGCTATAGGCATCGTGCGCACAACCCCGCCAACCACAAAACTGCAGAGAATACAGATTAAGTCTATTTATAGCAAGTAGTTAGCCATTAGATACCTATTTATATTATGTAATAGCTCTATTTTTAAATATACGAGATAGTACAACAGGAAGACTAATAAAAAGCAAGCTTTAAAAACGCGACTGCTCTTTTTTTTTGTCTATATAATATGCATATAATTTGTTAAAAAATAACCATGGCATTACATTGGATTAAAAAATTATACAACCTAACGTCACCTCATGTGTTACAATCCATCAACCCGTTTGGACTGCAGAGCGTGCCGCATAAAGAGTCATAATATATAATACATATACTAGAAAAATAACCCTCTTGATGCAGTCGGGTAAAAAGGAGTCGCTATGCCTCATCAGATCGCAGCTTCCTCTGTGCCATTGTTTGTGGCCTCGTGCGTTCCTGCTCGAGGTGACGACGTGACGTCCGGGCGCGCGCGCGGCGCCGCTCACCTGCCGAACGCTACCACGTCCCTGACGGGCACGAACTTCTCCGGGTATACGACGTCAAGGTACCACTCGAAGCTCTTGCAGCGTAGCCTTTTGCGGAGGGCCTTGCGGGCCGACACGTCGCCGATTGCTTGGTTTCCCTGCACAAACATATTGTACTTCTTGCCTTCTCCTGTTATATTAAAGAGCGACTCGTAAAAGTTACGTGAAAGGCAAAAAGATACCTACTATGAATATGATTGGAAAACCATTTTGTTTTAGCTACCTACTGGTGCCTCTGGACCTCTTTACTGTAATAAATTGGTTTTGGGTTACCGACATTTAAGGTCGCCGTCAATAGAACTTGCAAAAGATGTAAACGAAACCAAACAAACCAATTCACCATGATTACTCCATAATCATTTACTTTTAAAGATCAAAGACCTCAGTCTTTGCAATGATTTATACTTTAGATCATTATTGTCATATTAAGTTTAAGATGAATTAACTATTCATTATACGTATATTTTTAATAAAAACAAGCTTTGTGCATATTTGAGGTTATGTGTCAAACAGTACTGATTTGTTTCCATCGTTCACGAGTTCTATTGACAGCGCCTTTACGTCAGCCGATGGCGGCTGTGCCTGCGCTCAACTAAATGCGGTATCTCCCACGAAACGGTAGTGTTTGCAACTACATTACGGACCAGCGACAGTTTAGTCTAAGTTCTTTATTTGATACATTTAGATGCTCTGGAACCGATCCTCGAACTTTTTTAATCGACTTAAAAAAGGAAGTTCTACGTTCGGCTGTATGTACGAGTATGTTTTAGGTCTAATTTTATTTAAGGGCTAACCAACACTAACATGAAGTAGTTAAACAAAACTGTCCTGGCTTTATATGTATGTAGGTACTGGAGGTACACTGTTTTTTTACCTAATTCAATGTTTTAGCTTTGTAACTTTGATAGATTTTGAGAAAAAGTGAGTGTGACATATAGACAAACAGACAGACAGACGGACGGACACGGCGAAAGTATAAGGGTTAAGTTTGACTAAAGCCATTCAGTGAAGCGATTCCCAAATGATGGTGTAACCTGCGCGCGTCACTTGATAGATTATTTATAGAGATGAAGTGATCGCCGAACAGACTCACCCTGACGTGCGGCTTGTACACGTAGTAGAGCTCGGCGTAGTCGTCCATCCACACCTCCGCCACGCGCGCCGTGTTCACGTCTGAAACGGTCTCTGTTCGTGCAACCGTCTGGTCGAGACACCTCCGAGATCGGGGGACATCGGATCGACTCGCTCGAGTTTCGAGAGCATCAAGGCCAGCAAGAAGCAGAACTAGGTACCTGGGCCTCACTCAATACTATAATACTATGCCTTTTGAAGTGGTATCGTATTGTCGAAGTTACGATAGGTCTTATTAAAACAATACGATGACATGTCAAAGACGAAATTGCTTTACCAAGTAGAATAAAAGCCCTGAAGCCCTAGCCAAGTTGCAAACGCTACTAATGTTATTCTTTTCTATCGTGCGTTGCGATGAACCACGTGGTCAACTGTCATCCCGTACAGATGATGATGATGATGATGATGATGACGATGATGATGATGATGATGATGATGATGATGATGACGATGATGATGATGATGACGATGGTGCTGATGATGATGATGATGACGATGGTGAAGATGATGATGATTATGATGATGATGATGATGATGATGATGATGATGGTGATGATTATGATGATGCTGATGATGATGATGATGATGATGATGATGATGATGATGATGATAATGATGATGATGATGATGTTTTGTAACTACCGAACTGGTTGTTGCGGTAGGGGGTGCCGCGGCGGAACAGGTGCGCCATGCGAGCGCACGGGATCACCTCGACCGAGCCGCCGCCTGCGCGACACCCGCCGCCCAGCCGCCCAGCATCATGGACATGGAACACACGCGGGGAATCTAAGTGGAACTTCCGTCCGTACACACTCAAGTTTTTAAGAATACGTATAGGTGATTACGGTGTACTCGCGCACAGACGTTTCCGTATTAAGGACAATAATATGGTTGGATAGTGCTTGTCCAACGTAGATTCTTAACACGTTAAAGTACATCTACCTAAATTGGTAAATACCTTCCCCGCGACTTCATACCGGATTAAGAAACAACAAAACATAACGAGGATAGCGCCATCTATCTAAAAGGTAGTTATTGACGATTTGTTAAGAGATTTGAATTAAACGTAAGTCAATAGCTGGGTAGTGGCAGACCGGGTACAAAAGAAACGGCGGGTCGAAAGTAACAAATGGTCTGTAGGTTTATCCAATAGTCAAAACACCGCTTCGCTGGCAGTCAGGTGATAAAAAGATAAAAAAAAAGATAAAAGATGTTTATTCAGTAATTAGGCCGCACGGGCACTTTTACACGTCAAAATCTACTAGCGCTTCGCAAGAGACCACTGCTGAGAAGAAACGCCGCAAGAAACTCAACAGTCAGTAGTTTTTTAAAATAGGTACTACTTATGATATTATACAATTATAAAGCTTAACCTAGCATGATATAAAACAATGAATTTAACATAAAATAAAAATAAAAATAAAAAACATTCAAGCGTAGCGATAGCCGGTGGCGCCCCCTTCACTTGCATTCAGTCGCCGCGCTCGCCACGCGCTTGTAGGCTGTGCTAGAGGACGCTGAGTGATTTCACAACTCAAAAGTAAGTTTTTTGATGTTTTCTTATTTAGTGTTTACGTAGTAATAAAAGGTTGATAATAAAATCAATGTTTGCATATAAATTCATGATTAGATTGATTGAACAGCGTTTAAATTCTTTTTTGTCTAGCACGTTCCGTTTCAAGGTTATCTTTAATGTTTTAACAAAAATGCGGTAGGGTACAAAAGTAACATATCCCTACAAGTAACGCGTTACTTTTGTCTCCGTATTGATTTACCACCGTCATATTTTAATGTGTGTGTTTATTTCAACAGAATGCCGCGACAATGAATTAGCAAAACCGCACGAGGAACTACGGAGCTGAAGAGCATTTGAAAGAAGGTGCAAAAATTAGAGCCCTGGGAAAAAAATATGTTTGCCTTGTAACATTATATAGATACATCACAAAAATAAAAGCAGGAAATACTAGCGCAGTTGTTGGCTACCGTTGCGTCAACCGTGTTTTTTGTATTGATGAGGAAAAATCTCTTCAGGACTATTTGATCGAGTGCTCTGGAATTTATTTCGGTTTGTCTCCACTTGAAGTCCGTAAACTGGCATACGAGTTGGCGATTAAAAATGCTAAAACACTTCCTGAAAAGTAGCATCAAACTCAAATGGCGGGTAAGGAATGGTTGGCGGGTTTTTTAAAACGACACCCGAGCCTTTCATTGCGGTGTTCTCGAGCAAAAAGTTTGTCGCGGGCCTCGAGCTTTAATGAATATAATGTGAGTAAGTTTTTTGATGACCTTACTGACGTAATGGATAGGTATACATTCGAGCCAAAAGATATCTAGGATATGGATGAGACAGGAGTGACCACGTCCAAAAACCTTGTAAGATTGTAGCTCAAAAGGAATAGTAGTAGGTGCAGTAACCTCAGCAGAACGTGGGAGTTTAGTAACTGTTGCTGTTGCTATTAATGCTCAAGGAGGACACCTACCTCCGTTTTTGTATTCCCATTGAAGCGATACCAAGACCACATGATACGTGAAGGTCCTGTTGGTTCTGCTGTAGCTGGCAATACTAGTGGATGGTTGCAAGAAGCAGAATTTTTACTGTTCTTAGAACATTTCAAAAAACAAGTCAAGCCAACAGTTGATCAAAAATGCTTATTACTGCTCGATAACTATGTATCGCATATATCAATCCATGCTCTAGATTTTTGCAATACTATTGCTTTTATTTCCACCTCACTGCACACATAAGCTTCAGCCTCTGGATAGAGCAGTATTTGGATCATTCAAGAAAATGATAAACTCTGCTACCGACAACTGGATGCGTAATCATCCTGGTCAAACGATGACTATCGATTACATTCCTGGGATTGTTAGAGAGGCATTTCCTCTTTCTGTCACTGATAGAAATGCGATTGCCGGGTTTACCTGTACCGATATAAGTCCGTTCAATAGGAATATATTTACTGCTGTTGACTATGCACCATCCTCTATGACTGACCGTTCTTACAAGTTAATAGTGAAATTCCACCAAATGATCTGTTGACCAGTTTTGATGCAACGCCCTCCATGCAAGATGATTCGAATATACCTGTTGATGATCTTTCAACATCTTGTGATCAGTGTACAAAGACTAATGATTTCTCAAACAAAGCACACAATAATGACAAATCACCGTCTGTTGAACCTTTGCCGGATCCATTATGTGATGACGCCGATTTACTTTCAAATAACGCAATTTCTGATCAACGATCAAACACGCCAGTACCAGGACCTAGCGGGCTACAGCACGCAAGTTCTTCGTAGTCATTTAATTTCCAACCTAAAGATCTCAGACCATTACCACAAGCAGGTCCGAGGACTGAAACCAATAAAAGACGTAAAAAACGCAAGACTGCAATCTTGACGGACTCACCCGAAAAAAAAACCCAAAAAAGAAATAAAGCCAAGAAAACTGTTTTACAACCCGTTACTGGAAAAGGCAAGAAGAAGTTGACATCCACAAAAGGAAAGGGAAAAGGAAAGAGGACAACGAAGACGGCAACAAAAGGCAGAGAAAATAAATGTAACGACGAGGATTGCTTCCGTCTCGTTTGTTTAGAATGTTTTACTAATAGTCGACCAAATGAGCAATGGATACAATGTATCGACTGCTAAAAGCGGTCCCATGCTGAATGTGTCAATCATGACAAAAGTTACGTGTGCCATAGTCTGATTTGAAAAAAGTAATGATTGATCTCATAGATTAAGAACAATAATAAGGAAGTTAATATTTTTGGTTAGTTTTCGAGAAGGATATATTTTTTGAGCATTTAACATACAAATGTTTACTTGTGTTAATGTTACAAAATTTGTAATAAATAATTTGTTGATTTAATAATTTATACCATATTTATTACAAACCCCTTTATCCTGTTACTTTCACCCCACAAGGTGTTACTTTCGGCCTGACAGCGGATCCGAAAGTAACAACTACCGATTTTTTTAAAAGTCGTTTCATACAAAATACATAATAATTAGGCAAAACAAGATACTAATCTGTAGAGCATTAACGAAATTTATATATGGCTATATTTATCCCATCAAAAATGTGACAGTTTACCAAAAACCAGCGTAAAAGAACGAACTTGCGTTCGTACCCGGTCTCCCCCCACCCCCCCACTGTTTTGCTCATGATCAGCAAATCAAAGCTACATAAGCTGAGCTATTGCCCTTTTGCTGTGACGCAACGCACTCAATCTCTTGCCTTGCAATGTCATACATAATGCTTATTTTTAGTATGTCAATTGTATGTGTTATTATATTAGTACGCAAATAAACGTTTTATCTAAACCATCTATCTAGTGGAATTGGCAAGAGTTGACGGTATGTGTTCGCCTGGTTGAGGCTAGTGGTACTCACACTGCCAGACCCGGAAGCTCATCTCGATGTTCTCGCCGCCCCAGCCGGTCATCCGCTCGTCGAACCCGCCCAGCTCCCAGTAGTATGTGCGCGACACCGCGAAGACGGAACCTCCCATCGTCGGACTCCTGCAAGACAGCTCGGACACGGCTCGAAGGACCAGACCATTCTCGCCTCCACAACTCGAAAGGAAATCGGGTCAAACAATTAGTTACACCTTCTTATTTTTTTAAGAAGCTAATCAATTTTAGGGTACCGTACTAAATATTGAAAAACGGAACCCTTATAAGATGACTTAATTGTGCGTCTGTCTGTCTGGCAAGATCCTTTTTCTTTGAAACAGCTAAGGGTAATTCGGCTGGCCATCTGTTGCATTTAGTTAGTAGTCCAAACGCACGCTTGTCTTACGATTGTTTTTCACCAACGTGGTATAAAAAAACCAGTAAAAACAGAGTTGTCAAAAAAAAGTTTAAAAAGTGTCATGTGATATATAGGGCGTCCCATACACCGATGTCAACCCGCCCGACCGCCGCCGGCGTGGTACCACGAACTGTTTAAACTAAATGAAAATGTGAATATTGGACATCCAAGCAAGACCCCGTGATGCCAACAAAGTAAATATTCAACGAATGAAAACGGCACTATTGAGGAAAAGCACATTGGGTAAGGCAGCTCTAATATACAATAAAATCACTCAAGAAACAACACTTTTAAAAGAGAACTAATTAAATAATTATTAACAGAATGCTATTACAGTGGTAGCGAATTTGCAAGTGATAGTTAGTAAGATAACTAATTAGCATAATAATTTATACCAACTTTAATATGTACGCCGAAAGGCAGAACATGACGATCTTAAATGAATTCTGACATCTTTATAAAATTGTACCTACTCATTTCGTTATTTGTGAAAACAAATAAATGTATCTTTATTTTTACATAGGACTGATAGAGCAGCTAAAAAGCTATCGATATAACTCCTATGTATGTTCACGGGTTTTCTCTAGTTTCGGAGAGATTGATAATTTTAATCTGAAGTTAAGTCATTTTCCGTTTAGCCAATGTCACGGAAAATCCTTAACTTCATACTTTAGTTCAAAAGGTTTTCAGCGGTATCTTACATAATTACAATCATTACAAATCAGCGATTTTTTAAAGCCATTTGCAACCACGCCACCTCGACGCGTTATGGCCGTTCGCTTCTGCCATGGAGCCGATGGCCGAGTTAAAACAATAAAAGGTCAAACATGAGATAGTTTTTCCCGCATAGAAGAGAGGCCGCAGATGTATTTATATATTTAGGCACAAACATCGCAGCCCAGGCGGAGAGCTACTGAGCTACGGCGTTCCCAAATGAGCAGCAGGCTGAGCCCGCAACCACGCCCCCGCTTCGGATCTCGACACCGACCGTAGCATGACCAACTTCACCGCCGTGGCCACACCCATTCTTTCTAGAGTAACTGTATTTGGTTACTATTAATAATCGTTAATGGGTGCATCTATGTCGACTGTATGCGATGTGAATCATTATTGCTACTGCATTACTATCAGTAAGAATGTGCAATTGGCTTTCTGAAAGTAAGTGCGTATACTGACCACGTGGGCGCGATCTCGGACTCGCGGCGCCGCCACTCGCGCGCCGGCAGTTCGAGCCCCCAGTAGTCCCCCGAGAACTGGAACCCGCCGATCTGCGCGCGCACAACACCACCATCATCGTCATGCACTAACTATTAAAGTTAAATATCGATACGTTTATCGACGCACTATATGGATCATAGATACTAATATACCATCGTAATAGACAAACAGCCTTCCTATTTCCCGCGTTACAAAACAGAAGCGTGTCTTCGTGTGCGTGATTTTACAAGTGTGTGAGTAGAAAAATATCGATGAAAAAGACTCGCTTATCTAAGACTTGTATCACTTATAAAGATACGTGTGGAACTTAAAACTAGCATTCATGTCTAATCAAAAACAAGATTCTCTCAGTTTCTATAATACTTACTCTTTTCATGGTAATTACCATATACAAATAGCATACAATCAATTCAATGTAAATAATAGTTTTAAATACATTTCGGTCATACACAAATTAACCAACTCCCAAACTAAGCTCTAGGAAGGCTCTAGGCGTGTACATGGGTACTAGGCAACGGTAAACATGCTTATACATTTATAGAGAAATAAATACTTATATATATAGAAAACACCCAAAATTTCAGAAACAAATACTTGCGCTAACCACACAAATATTTGTCCTGACCGGGAATCGAACCCGGGACCGTTAGCTTCGTAGGCAGGGTCTGTATGTGAGTGTGTTACAATTTCACGGACACGCAGGTTACATTAAAAATATCACTGGACAAACTGTCGTGTGTTAATATTTATGTATATGCATATATTTTTAAAACCATAACATAACAAATTGAATGTCATAATATTCCTCTTGCAATATATTATGAAAGATATATTATATTAAAATATACACAAATAGTTCAAAGACCTAAAAAACTGGAAGCATGTCGCATTTGGACAAGACAAAGTTATTGTAAAAAATTGTACTTACAATTTTTTTAACGAGTTTATTAAGAATTAATAAATAAAATGGCTTGGCCTCGATGTAAAAGGTCCGTGCTTCTTATCTATGAACTTTTTTACTTTTACTGAAAATCAAACATTAAACACACTTTGTACTCAAGAACTCATTGGCAGGTTACGGCGCCGTTTTTATTAGACCACCGCAAGACAGAGACGGCCGAGTCCTTTTCTGTCGTCAGATGACGACCCACGGGAACATTAGCGTAGGCCAGCCCATCCCACTTCAGCGCACAAAAAATTAATCTCCCGCCAGTACTTGCGACATAATATGTTCACGGACGAAACGTAATTATACGCCGATGAATGGATAATCACCTCAAATGTATGTTTTTCGAAGGATTTGTATTCGAAAGTGCTTTCTATTAACTCATTAATGTTGGGGCAGACTACGGCGGTTCTCTTGTCCTTGATGCGCTGCAGGAACGGTCTGATCCAGTCGGCGAGCCCCTCGCAGTGCGCGTCGACCACGATGAGCACGTCGCCCCGCGCGGCGCTGGCGCCCGCCTGTCGCGCGCCGACCAGCCCCTTCCTGCTTCCAGTTATACGTCATTATTACATTCCGCCCGCGACTTCGTCGACGCACACATGCGCACACACACACACACACACACACACACACACACACACACACACACACACACACACACACACACACACACACACACACACACACACAAACTTTGATTTTTATAATATTAGTGGGATTATACTAACATACTCGTATATCCGTCGCAGTGCTCAGATAGTTTTGGGGATTCACAGATAGATGGCGCTTTGTTGTTTGTGTTCTCAAACATGTTCACAGTAGTTAAGGGTTACTTTTAGGGCTTTCCCATCCATCGGCCGACATAGGCCTGTCAACTCATCGTAAGTATAAGAACACAGAATACTCGTATCAGTTTCTCTTAATTAAAAAATATCAGGGGAAGTCATCAAAGTTTCAAACATTTATTTATAGATTGTGGACCGTCCGGCCGGCGGCCTTTCGGATTTTGCAGTGTCAGTAAACTGTTAGGCTGTGGTGCCCTTGAGGGAATTATAGTCGGGGCTCCAGTACGGTGATGCGAGTGACGGCCTGGGGCCCTGAGCGGCGGCGGTACTGACCACGAGGGCAGGCGCAGCAGGTGCACGAGGCCGCGTGGCAGGCGCGTGCGCACGTAGTGGGACAGCTTGCCGCGCAGCTCGGGCAGCGTCGAGTGGTCGTCCACCAGGATGATCTCCTTCAGGTACACGTACTCGGAGTCAGGCTCTTGCCCCGGGTAGCCTAGCCGGGATTAATATTCATTCATAAATATCAGGTGAACCGTAATGAAAATTAAATGGTAATGTCTAGTTTGCGATGGTATAATAAGTAGGTACATAGTCGACAAGATAATAAATTAAAAAAGTAAAAGCCGGCCATTTTGCGATCGGCCATACAGGGCGGTAGAGGTCGCCCTCGATTACGTACGCGTAGTTCTAGTTTCCCGGTACCACTCCTTTGTATTCCCGTTTGGGTTTATTTTTCAAAAATCCTTTGTTAGTTTTGAAGTTCTTAGGTCCAGCGGCTTTGGCTGTGCATAGTTTGTCAGTCAGTCAGTCACGGTACTGATT
The DNA here is from genome assembly GCA_923062465.1 of Acleris sparsana. Lineage (NCBI taxonomy): Eukaryota > Metazoa > Arthropoda > Insecta > Lepidoptera > Tortricidae > Acleris > Acleris sparsana. The sequence goes on from OV281287.1 coordinate 21,813,015, forward strand.
TATATATTTTAGATAGGTGAAGCCACGATGGATGCTTATTTCTGTTTACCGAGTGTGACGAGTCGTTTATTATCTTCAACCAGAAGCAGTACGTGCCCGGGTCGCCGCCAGCCACATCCCGTTTGAGGCGCGATGTCTGCTGACGTAAGAATAGGCTCGTGTGCTGGTTTGTCTAATCCATGTCCTAAAAAAGAGCTTACCTATAGTCGTAATCCGGCCGGTCTCCCGGTCCACGAAGTTAGCCTCCTTGTACCAGGGCTGGTCTCTGCGTGCGGTGTTGAGGGTGTTCCAGACGGTGCGCAGCAGGGCGGAGTACAAATCGTTGTGGAAGGGGATGATCACGGAAGCGGAGGGGAGCTCCGCGTCGTACTCGACGTCTGCGCACGCCGGGTGGCGATCATCTGACGATTTTTTTATGCGTTTGATATACTGAAGTTTTGGGTAGAGCGGAAGGTTGGCGGCATTGAGGAGCACGCGACGGCATCATCCTCATTCTAATAGAAAAAGAAACAAGTATGTTCTTTTTTTTAGTGCACTAGGATTCCTTTTAATAATACCGTTGTACGTTTCTTGTTGAGTATTTTTTATTCTCGACGGTCTTGACTGTTCAAGAGTCTTTTGATTGTAAAATGTATCTAAATATCTATCTACAAGAGAAGGACCTTCGCACCTACTTATGTGCGTAATTGACAACAGGAACTTTTAAAGGTGCTCTGAAAAAAAACCACATATTTTCATTGATATTTTATTTACTGAGTAAAAATCTTTAATATCATTAGTGTTTGCTGCGTCCTTTTGAACTAGTGGGGAAATGACGTCATTTTGTTTGAATCTGCGTTACGTAGCCGCTAGCTGTGACGTAGCAATGACCATGTGGCGTTTAATCTCTTAAGCCATTAACAGAAGTTTGTGACCCGCGGGACGTCGCGGCCGGGTGCTTCTGCCTCGTCATATCTTAAGGACTCTCATTATGTCACAGTTGAGATTACGGACAGGTTATCTAATAAACATAAAGATCTTTTTAAGTTTACGCAATAAGGTAAATTAATCAATACTCGGTCACTTATGATTTAGACAATGGCTCGATGACCTGTAAAACTGCAGACAACTGCGAGTGACCGACTCGTTTCATAATTCAACACCTCCATTGACGTGAAGCGCCTAACACAATGGGGCCGTGTCCGGCGGAAGGCCTAAGTATTGCATAGGTTTCTATACCAAATAACGTTAAGAGTCTATAAGAAGGGTATTTTTTTTAAATTTAATTTCATGTAGTTTATTCTCCATGATTTGTAATTAACATTGAGATTTATTCTCTACGTTAGAAATTCGTAGTAAATATTGGTAAGTATGGGCGCGCTGGGTTTTTACAAAAAATACTAATTCCTTTATTAATAAAATTCATGAGAAAATACATGAATTTATTTGTTTAAGTATTTATTTATTTAACTAGCTTCTGCCCGCTACTTCGTCCGCGTAGATTTCGCCTACCGTTATTCCTTCGGATACTTTCAAATTTTCAGCCTATGTGTTAATCCAGTGAATAAGTTATCTCCATTCCAAATTACATACAAATCCATCCAGCCGTTGCAGCTTGCAGCGTGAAGGAGTAACAAACATACACACACAAACTTTCGCATCATTAATATTAATAGGACGGTACTGATACATCATCCAAAAAAACATTTAGCAACAAGATAAATATTCAACAAGTTGACAGCTCCAGCTTCAAGCATCAGCTTGATCTAAATACCGAGGTCGGCGAGCGGTCGAAGTGACCGAGTCTAAGTGAATATAACTCGTAAACGACTTAACCATCCGTTGTTTTTATTCTTCTCTCAATCGCTCAAAGGTTAACTGGAAGAGATCCCTTATAGGGATAAGTTCGCCTTTGTACATACCTTTTTTGTTTCTGTTTATTTTTGTTTTGTTATTTTCTGTTTGTACAATAAAGAGTTTACATACATACATACATACTTAAAATAAGACCAGACCAACTTATACGACACTTATCACGAGTATACCCTCGTCCATGTTCCGCGCCCGGAGAAAGCCTGACGGGGCCCTGTCCGTTTTTTTTTTTTTTCGTTTATTATTTCAAAGCTTACATAACAAGTTATCAGTACAAATTAACTCGCCAAACTGACAAGACAGTTTGTTGGCGAGATCGCGTTCTAATTACATTTTTTTTGCTATGCATGCACCTAAATTACAAATCAATTAAGTAAGTACACAAGTATACATTTTAATATTATTGAAAAGAGGAGGAAGGAAGGATACTTTTGGAAAGTTTGCCTACGGCAACCGTTCCAAAAGCATTCGTTTTAATGTATTTTTCACAACGTTTTTGCTACTTTTTGTGTCCGCTCTTAACCAATCAAACCTGCCCGCGCTGTCCGTCCGTCCTAATTTCATACACCTGAATCTGTTGAACCGTAATAGGTAGCGGGTTGTTTTATTTTTAAAAATATGTGTTATAAATGTCGTATTTACAAACAAATAAAAATAATTAAAGGAAGTGAAATAATAAAGTGGGTCCCCATATAAAAAACGTATCGGTTAATTGTACAGCGTAGAAGCGTCGGTACGAGTATGCTTATAGTAGAATCCCTGAAGAACAACACAACACAAGAACTGAACAATGGCTGAGTGGGTTGCGTTCGCGCTGGTTCGGTTCAAAGTCGGTTTCTAATCGGAATATACAAATACATACTGTGCGGCGGTACGGGACCCTCGGCGCGCGAGTCCGATTCGCACTTGGCTGGTTTTTTAATAAAATTCAAAATTCAAAATATTTATCAGCAAATTGGCCACATGAGGGCTCTTTCACACGTCGGTAATATAGAGTGAATGTACTAGGAACCACGACTCCTTTTCTGGCCAGTCATTTAAAAATGGTACTAGTGAAAAACAGGACCCATTTAATCAGCTTTTATGTAAATGTAAGTATATATTTAGATTCATATACATATTTATATTGTTAATCTACCTCGGTTTCCCAAGATACAGGCTTCCCCTAGTTTCGGGGGCCTCTGTTTGTTTTCTCCGCAAGTCAAACAACGCGTGTATATCATGATTTGAAGTTCCTTTCCAAATGTAATGGTTTACACATTTAAATAAATGATTTTCATTTTACTTTATTTTATTTTAGCTTTCTTATGCCACTGTTATTTCAAATGCTACATCAGTACAAAAAAAGCTTTAAAAAGAATCGATGCAGGCAAGTACTGGAAAGTATGGGCGGATACTTAAATAATACACTAAATTTGAACTTAATAAAAACTATTGCAGTATTGTTTTTAAATTAAATACCTGCATTTATAGTTAGCTTGAACATGAAGGTAACTTTGATGTTGAATTGGATGCAATGACACAAGCTGTTTCCTCTCACCAACTTACCTTTAAGAGTGCGGGTGTAGGAGATGCGGTCGCTCAGATACCAGCTCGCGCCGTATCTCTGGGAGGACTCGTCGACAAGCCGCTGCTCGTCCCCGGCGAGCTCCGCGGGCGCGCCGCCCTCGCCCAGCCCCGGCACTATGAGCGCCTCGTCTTCCAGGACCTGGCGCTCGTACTCCTCCGCCATCGGATACTCGAAGTAGGCCCACGCGGTGCACCGCCCGCTGTGCCAGCGCTTGACAAGGATCAGAGCGATCAGGACCAACATAATCGAAAAACAACATTTTGCTAGAATTAGTATTTTTTTTGTAGAAAACGTAATCATTTTGTGCAAATCGAATTTAAGCCAAAACAACCGCTCGCGACCGCCGCAGATATTGAGTATGTACAGACACTACTGTTGTGTGCTAGTGACGTGCCACAGTCTTACAGCTCTCCGGCCGTGTTGCCAGCGAGCTCTAGTTAAACTTTACGTGCGAGTGAGACCTAACAATAGGAACTGCGTATTTGTAATTTTATATTAAAATGGGTTTCCTCTTGACTAACTCTTGCTCCTGAATAGCATAATGCTAGCTTATTTTTCAGGACATCATTCAATCTCATCGAGCAACACGGAGGGGAGTAGGCATTCGCACCATATTCCCTTCTCTGCCGTGTCAGGCGTATGTCCGTTATCTTGAGATACATGAGTTCCGCGTAACAAGTCTAAATGTCATTTATTCCGATGCCTTAACAGACCCACAGAAACAGAATTTTTAATTTAGCTTCCTACTGCCTTACACGAAGTGTCACGCAAGTCATGTATCTTTATTTTACCATTATAAATTATGGATAAGTACTGCATCTTAAGTTACATCATATAGGAGCGGCAAGCTTTTTACGCGTCGAGCAAATTCTATCTCAGTCAACTAAAGATACAGGACTTAAGCGTGATAAACTCATACCGAAGTACTCGTATTTGATTCCTATTACTAAGTATATTGTAATTTTTCTTATTGTCCTGATTTTATTTTACTAATATTTTGTTTGTTAGTGTTACGCAAGAGTTTATTTTTTTTCATCACACTTTCACGTAAACAGTATCTAAACACACAGGTTAACTGGGCCGTAAGCCCCATATAAAACCCTCGACCTTTTTTTTTCATGAAAACCTAGGTCGGTAAGTATTTTTTTTTTAATTTATAGCGCAGCACACCGTTCATGCAAGTTCAAGCAAGGAGTTTTGAGATGTTCGAGGGTTAACAAGGAAACACACGTATCGATGCACAGCTGATTTAATACTGGCGTTTAACAGAGAGCGCAGCGCCGCGTGACGTCACGCAATACATATCATCTCCTTCCGCCTTAACTAAGGAAACCTGGCGACAATTTTATTTTTTATTTTCAAATTTATTTCAGAACAAGTTCCATATGTTGTTAGTAACATCAATTCTTATTCTATATTAGTAATTAAGAAATATTAACAAATTATGCAATATATTATTTTATTCCTATGGCTACTGCTACCCAATGTCGCACCATGGGGCAGTCAGGCCGTTCAGCAACCATGTTCAGAATGCTGTTGTGGCTGCCACGGATGCGTTGAAGCAGTGACGCTGCTTTCTTCCGCATGTGCGCCGGGAACCCGTCCGTGCGGGCCGCGGCGAACATCGCTGACGCGCTGCAGTGCCGTGGCAGCCCCAACAGCATTCTAAAGGCATTGTTATATTGTACGCGCAGGGCGTTATAGGCTTGCTTCGTGTACTTCACCCAGAGACCGCTCGAGTAAAAGGATGTACAATACGCCTTAAATAGCGTTATTTTAACGCTAACAGAGCATCGAGCAAATCTCCGAGCCAGTACATTGCTTCTCACCGCTAACGCCCTGCGCTCCCTCTCGATATCTTCAGTGTCATTAAGATCCTCGTTGACCACGTGCCCCAGATACGTGCACCTGCTAACGACCTTGAGCGCAGTACCCGCGAGCACTACGGGGGGCACGTAATAGGGCTTTACTTTACCGGCATTGAATACGAGCAGCTCGCTCTTCTTGCTATTGTATTTTAGCCCATGCTCGGCCGCATACCGCTCACACGTTGCCAGAAGCATTCGAATCGATCTGATCGAGGGACCCAGCAGCACCATGTCATCGGCGTAACTAATGTTGTTGACACATACACCGTCAACATGGCATCCGACATGCATGCTGCTGAGTTCCTCGATCAACCGATTTATGTAGTAATTAAACAAGACTGGCGACGTCAGCCCCCCCTGTCTCACGCCACATTGTAACGTGTATTCACTTGATAAAGAATCGGCCCATCTCACCTGATTAAGCTGGTTTTGGTACCAATATTCAAAAAGCGACACACACTCGCGCGGTAGGCTCGTGTTCCTTAACTTGTCCCAGAGTACGTCATAGGAGACGAGATCAAAAGCTTTAGACAAGTCAAGGAAGCACGCATACACCGGTGTTTTTCTACTTGTGTAGAACTCGACGGTTTGCTTAAGGCTAAGAATTGCACTTTCTGTAGACAGCCCGGAACGAAACCCGAACTGTGCGTCGTGCAAATGCAGATGTTTATTTAAAAGAGTGTTTAGCAAACCGTCAAGCACCTTTGCCGTTGTGGTCGCGAGCGAGATGGGCCGATAATTGGTCAAGTCCGACACATCACCAGTCCTGTTCTTAATAACTGGTACGACCACAGTCCTCATTAAAGATTCCGGCAAGTAAGAGTGCCCAAGGCACAGCGCAAACAACATTGCCAGAACTCTCGGGAGATGCACACCAGCGTGCTTGAAATGTTCAATGTTGAGGCCGTCATGTCCGGGAGACTTCCCACGCTGCATGCTCTTAATAACCGCATCTATTTGTTTTGCGGAGAATCTAACACTGCGTTCCTTCCACACGTCGGCCTCAACCTCGCACACCGCCGCGGGCCGCGGACCGAGCATTGACTGTACAGAAAAATGATCTTTGAAGCTATTTGCGATACTGGTGCGGTCAGAAAACCCACCAACGCTCACAGGTACACTTGGTTTTGTATTAAGGCTCTTAGTGATTTTCCAAAAAGTTTTGAAATTTTTAGACGAGTGATTTGAGGCCAAAGTGTCCATTTTTAGTTGTTCTTGCTTGTTCTGACAATACTTTAGACAACTCTTGAAAACCTTTCGACTAGCATACATGTCTTCATAAACAGGCCCATGTGTAGGTTTGCCTGCCCGCACCCAATCCAGAAACTTCAATCGCGCACACCTGTGAGCGGGTGCAACGTGCTCGTTCCAACCTGCCAGGTATCCACCCTTTCTAGGACAAGATTTACTAACAAAGGTCTCTATAGCCGCATCTATCATCGCGCTTGTAATATTATTGTACAGTTCGTCTATAACGGCCTTATGCTTAGGGTTATTGCACATGCCGTCAGCACAATGCCTCAATTCTAACGGAAAATCCACCAGTTTAAGTTTCTTATGACATAGGGCATGGTAGGAGTGTATCTGCTCGGTGGTTCTGTCACCCCATAGCACCCCGCTATTTTTTTTACGGTCCAGAGCAGGTTGGCACTTAGCACGAACTACACTTAAATCACACTCAATGACTAAGGGAAAGTGATCCGACCAATACACGTCCTGCTTCACCCACACGTCACGGATAGTGTCCTTGGCAGACTCAGAAACTATACAGTGGTCGAGCCACCTTCCACAGCCGTGAGCTTCACTCGTAAATGTATACGTATCAGATGTAATTCCTAATCTATTGACATCTGCACATTCCCACATTTGATCTGCACAAAAGTTCGCTAACTCTGTATAAAATAATTCATGTGGATGTGCATTAAAATAACAATATCACAAATAAAAATACAAATACAAATAAAATAAAAAAAAATAAAAAATACAAATAAAAATAATAACAATAACACAAATTTACATTTAACCATAAGATTTAACCTAAACTAACATTACTTTTAAACCTAAACTTTATAATCAATTAACTTAGATCTAGGTCGCAATTGAGGACGACCTTGAGGATTGACCAACGAGCTGCTCGTCGTAGCATCAATTAAGCTACCAATATTTTCATTGCCAGTTTCAGTGATCGCACGACCGGCAGCAGTTGTTCCCTCAGAAGTCAGTGGTTCAGTCACTTCCTCACCCTCCAATCCTTCAGCATCCTCCCACCCTTCATCATTAGGTGGTTCACTAACAGAAGCTGTGGTATTGTTTTCGGCATCTACGTCAAGAGTTGGAGGGCAACAAGAAGGTAATACCGACGGAATGTCCGATGCGGTTGATATACAGTGTGTGGCCCAAAACCGGGGATAATATTAAAAACAGGGGCTCTATAGATCAACGGTAATTAAATTATAATGGTCTTAACTAATTAAAATCAAAACTTAACTTTCAGTTTTTTTCTAACAAACTTAATCGCAAATTCAATGTAATTCAAACACCGCTAAATCTACCGCGTGTTGTCAATGGCACCCTGTACTCAGAAATACCGCGTACCAAGTGACCAAGCGACGATATCGCGACGGGAAAATACATTACCTACGATTTTTAACTTTGTAGGCTGTTTTCTCCAAAATTATAGACTTTATTATTCTTGTGATAGTTGATTGAAATGTTCTAAAGAATCCCCATTTACTTTTTTCGCCCCGGTTTTGGGCCACACACTGTAGACATGCTGTCGCCATTTCCCTCTTTATTATAACTAAAACTATGCCAGTTATCGGTCGTATATCGCATTATTTGGTCAATATGACGCTTACAAGTCGTGTTGGTTGCGACAATGTTAACAAGATACATTCTACGACCGATACTTTTTAATATTTTAGCTTTTTCCCAATATGGTTTCCTATTTTGGAAACATTGCACCCAAACATCATGACCGGCACTGAACGACCGAGCATGAGAACATTCCCGGGGACCAGCGTGCTCGGCAGTGACCACCCCGCGCGGTGGCACTACGAGATCGAGTGTACAGCGTAAGTCCCGGCCTAACATTAGTTTAGCCGGCGTTACTCCCGTCGTGCAGTGCACAGTGTTACGATATTCGAACAAATAATCAAGTAACATTTCATTAACTTTTTTTACACATTGCTCGTTTTGTATAATTGACTTGATCATTTTCTTACAATTTCGAACTGAGTTTTCGGCTTGGCCATTGCTTATGGGGTGATAAATCGGTGAGGTGACGTAATGAACCACTTGCTATATGCGTCTACCACAATCAAATACATTCTTTGAGTAATCATCATATAATCTAGATGTATTCGCTGCCACGGCCCGATCGGGCGGGGCCACGGTGCGGGTGTCGCGCGCGGGGGTGCGGGGCGCAGCGCGCTGCACGTGACGCAAGCGCCGATCAGCTGTTCGATGTCGCGGTCTATGTTAGGCCACCACACCCGGGAACGAGCTGAACTTTTGGTTTTAACAATACCTTGATGAGTTTTATGCAAACTTTGCAATACTTCCCGTCGCAAATTTCCCGGAACGATAACGCGATGTCCCCTCATCAGGCAACCCTTTTCGATTTCAATGTCATTCCTACAGCGATAAAATGGTAAAATATTGTCACATTTAATTTTACGCGGCCAACCACGCTGAACATATTTAATTACTGTTGTCAATATTAGATCGGCTGCCGTAGCAGTTTGAATGTCCCTATAAGACAACGGTGTCGCGCGTTGTAATTGCAGCGCGTTAACCGATAACAAGTTGCAATGCTCTGCAGTTGAACTATTTGAGTCCGTTGGGCACGATCGTGAAAAATAATCTGCTACTAAGTTATTTTTGCCAGTAATGTATTGAATCTTATAATTATACGCAGATAAAAATATCGCGTATCTAACTAATCTAGATGCCGTCATAACCGAAATCCCATTTTTTTCCCCAAAAATCGCTAACAGCGGTTTGTGATCGGTTTTTAATATAAAGGGGTCCGCTCGCCCATACAAATATTGGTGAAACCGTTTGATACCAAAAACAATAGCCGTTGCCTCTTTATGCAATTGACTGTAATTCCGCTCGCTTTTCGTTAAAGACCGCGAGGCAAACGCTAGGGGGCGCTCGAGCGTGTCGGGCCCCACCTGTGATATGACGGCGCCGAGCCCCTCCGGACCGGCGTCGACCGCCAGCACCAGCGGCGCGCGCGGGTCGAAGTGCGCCAGCACGCGCTCGGAGGCCAGCTCCCGCTTCATCCGCTCGAACGCGTTCTCGTGCCGCGGCGTCCATTCCCACCGCGCGCCCGCGCGCAATAACTCATGGAGAGGACACAGAATACTTGACGCATTAGGAACAAAATTGCGATAATAATTTACCAATCCTAAGAAGCTCTTAAGGTCTGTTATATTATTTGGTCGAGGCGCTTTTATTACCGCGTCTACCTTTTTAGGGCATTTATGCAGACCACTTTTGTCAATTATATGGCCTAAATAACTAACACTATTTTGGAAAAATGCGCATTTGCTTTGTTGCAAGCGCAATCCAGCTTCTTCCAACTTCTGAAAAACTAACTGCAACCTACTTAAATGTTCAGCTTTCGTAGCGCCAGTGACGCAAACGTCATCTAGAAATACTGTAACGCCATCTATCCCTGCCAATAAATTGTCGATCGCCCGTTGGAAAACCGCGGGAGCATTCGCCAACCCGAACACCAAGCGAGTATATGTAAATAACCCCTTTGTGGTATTGATTGTGGTAAGCTTTTGTGCTTCTTTAGCAAGGGGAATTTGGTTGTATGCCTGGCTGAGGTCTAACTTAGAATAATGTTCCCCCCCGCTTAACGTGGCAAAAATGTCCTCGATTCTAGGCAACGGGTATTTGTCGATATAAATGTCATTATTAACCGTTATTGAATAATCTCCGCAAATTCTTACACTACCGTTTTTTTTTAAAACGGGCACTATTGGCGTCGCATAATCGGAGTAGTTGACTGACACTAAGATACCCTCATCCACAAGTCTCGACAATTCATCTTCTACCTGTTTTTTTAAAGCAAAGGGTAATGGCCTAGCTTTGTAGTATTTTGGCTTAGTTCCTTCTTTTAAATGCAAAGAAGCCTCACCCTTATTAAAACAACCTAACTCTTCGCGAAACAAAGAATCAAATTTTTGCAATAACGTTTGTACCTCAGGGTCGACTGCATCCCTCATAGCAATGTTATTATTTACCGTTACGAAACCAATTTTAAACTTTGCCATAAAATCACGCCCGAGTAATGGTGGACCTCCGTTTGACACAACATAGAACGTTAAGTTTTTTGTGACGTTTCCGTACGTAACATCCACCGAGAATTTACCCACAGGCGTTATTTTGTGACCGTTATAAAAACACATCTTAAGATTACATTTTTGTAACGGTAAATCTGCGAAATGCTTCGTAAACAAACTATGGGCAACCACATTCGTGCTAGATCCAGAATCAAGTTCCATGTCTATGCTAGTGTCGTTAAGACTAACCGTAATTAAAATAGGGTCATAATTGACGCACCTTAAATTAAATAGCTGACATTCCTCGCAGCTCGAACAGGCTTGTGAATCCTGCACATCTCGGGTTAAATCCTCCTGTTCCGAAGTGTCTATATTGTTCAAACGCACTTCACACACCTTTTTAAGGTGTCCTTTGTTATTGCACTTCTGGCAGCGATAGTTTTTGAAACGGCACTTATCGGCTCCGTGGCCTTTTAATCCGCACACAGTACAGCGGTTCGCAAGCTGTTGTCGCCGAGCGCCGGCTTGGGGCGCCCTAGCCGTGCTTGCCATGTACAGCGGCTCCTCCTTGACGATGGCCGTGGCGCCGGCCTGGGTACTCTCGCCCAGGGGACGGCTCGCCTTCCTCGCGCACTCTGCCTGCTGCGCCACTTCAACAGCCTTCGCGAACGTGAGCGTAGCGGAGTCCTGCTCGAACAGGCGATCGCGCTCCCGGCTGACGCGCAGCCCCAGCACGAACCTATCTCGCAGCAGCGTATCCAAAGCGGTCCCGAACTCGCAGTGCACGGCGAGCCCTCGCACTCGAGCCGCCCATTGCTCGATACTCTCTCCCAAGTCACGTGTCGCCTCGTAGAATTTGGCTCGATCGGCAAATGTGCACCGTCTCGGTGAGAAATGCTTTCTCAACGCCAAGAGTAGTTCATCATATGTGACATCCTCCACCTTCTTAGGGTGAACTAAGTTACTCGTTAACCGATATGAGTCATCAGATAGATACGTTAACAATAACGCACTTTTACTACCGTCTTCGACACTATTCAACTTAATAAATTGTGTTAGCCGACTCTCAAAAACCTCCCACTCCTGCGTAGTGTGGTCGAACATCAATAAATTACCGAGATATTTGGCCATAATGATGATAGTTAATAATTAACTAAACTTGATTTTATTTTCCTTAACGCGGGTAATTTCCGAGTCGTCGCCACTGAGATGTTCGAGGGTTAACAAGGAAACACACGTATCGATGCACAGCTGATTTAATACTGGCGTTTAACAGAGAGCGCAGCGCCGCGTGACGTCACGCAATACATATCAAGTTTACACAAAATTGAAAAATTGTTTTAAAATGTTATCTAAACAGTAATTTCATTGCAGTCTCGCTACATGTTATAAATTTTAATAAATAAGTTTTTTCTGCCCTATAATTTCATTTATTTACTCGCAAATGTGATGAAAAACATTGTATGTTTCACGGGCGGTACGGGAATTACGAACCTCGACTCAGAAAGGCTTCTACTAGAGCCTCGGTCGTAATTCCTTACTTACCGCCCTTAATACACAATGTACTATTAAACAATAATAACCAAGAAGCCATTATTAGTTGTTTAAATAAGACTGTGTCGATAATTATTTAAAAAGTAAATTCGAATTGTTCGTTTTAGTTTAAAATATCTCTATTCTTGAGAACTGTTTTAGAAGTTGTGTTTTTTGTTAACAAAATAAGATTTCAAGTTTTTTTTAAATCAAAAAGCATGTTGTGCTTATAATTACCTACTGTCAAAACAAGTTTTTGAACATTCAATTATGGTTAGGTTCGATTCATAAATGGAAATTATATTTTAATACAAAGTGGTTTTTAAAACTTGATTTTAAGGTAGAATGTTTTGCAAAATAGCATAAATAAATCATTGGTTTTCTTCAATTTTTTACTTTTTTTTTCATACTTTAAGTAGGTACCTAGGACATTTTTCTTACTACCCCACTATTTGTTATGCACACCTGGTAAGTTATAGTTATCTGTGAAAGGCATATCATTGGGCATTGAGCATGATTGGCTAAAGTCATGTATCTTAAAATACAGGGTGACGCTTGACAAACATTGTATGGCGGGTCTGTCAGGCTTAACTCTGTTATAGCTTATATTTAAAAAAATATACATGTTTTAGAAAAAAGAAATGTATCATAATATTTGTTAGCCTTTTACGGATCTATTCAAGTATATATATTTTTTAAATTAGTCCCAAGTATTTAAAAAAATACAAATTACGATAAAAAACTTTGATGCCCGATTTCTCGAAACTAGGTTTTGTGAGATACATGAGATAGGTTTGACACGGCAGTTCTGTCAAAGTACAAGCCCAAGCGGACATGCGCATCTAATAAAACTAGTTGTCACTCGGATTTTCAACTAGATAGAGTCCTGTCGCACGACCTACGCTTAAAATGCCGAATTGCACTGTTTTATGCTGTAAAAAGAGGTCTGGGACATCAAACTTACAAAAAGATGGTGTTACATTTCACATATAAGTGAATCTTTATCGTATTATTGCTGTTCAATTGCATTAGACACCAAATTGTCGGATTTGTTTACAAACATCGAGTCCGCTCGCCCGTAGAAAATTCGTTGAAAGAAAAATAAAAGAGATGGAACTCTATCGTGTCAATGTGTGAAAGAGATGAAACCCTATCGTGTCAATCATTGTCAATGTGTGCATTGTGACTCGCTCGTACACAAAAATAGCTCTAGATGTGCAAGTTTTATCGGTGTATTGTTCCATTTTATTTTTTCATGTATTAGTGTCATCTTTCCAGTTTTGTTTATGTATGTAGGTGTGCAGAGCTGCATTTGTGTGGAAATTTCCCCGTGCAAGAAATAACAGAACTATTTGACTGTAATATTCATTGCTAAGGCGACTCCCCTCCCTCCCGCTAGGAGGCCGTGTTGCTTGATTCAATCTGCTTTAAAAGTTACGTTTTGAGATTCCTATACGAATCTTTTTCCTTTGGAAGTAAACTAAATGGTTGAGTAACTTGAATAATAATACAAGCATAAATAATGAAGGGGGTTCGTTTGGCCTTTTTATCGCATTAGGTATCGTAACATCTAGATCTTTTCTTGTACAATTAAATTGCATGAAACCGTACTTTTATATTATTAGTGTAGAATTGGTTATTCTAGATCAAGGAAATTCTAGAACAACCAATTCTACACATGAAAAGATAGAGTGTTGCGTATTTATGTTTTCGCATACCCCTCAATGTAGATGGAGCTTGCAGATGGTAGTACATAAACATCTTGCTGATGAATAGGTATTCTGATTTCATCGTTTTCCTCAAAGCTGTGGTTGTAGGGATTGTAACTGTGGATCTCATAACTTTCAATAGAATTGTCTTGCTGCGGTGGGTCAGTGATTTGAAGCATTTTATTTTTTATTTTATTTTAAAACCAAGTTTATCGAGAAACTGTTTATTACTTCTAGTTATATTCCCTGTTCCAATTAACCGTCTTCTTTCTTTGAACACCGGCAGTTGAATATTAGATTTCTGATTAGCAAGGGTTGTATTGAAAACGTACATGGTTGTTTTCTAGGCAAATAGATAGTGATGCGATTTAATTAATAGTCATTTACGTCCAATCCTGAACACTTCTCACAAAGGAACTTTTCCACTGCTTGAACGCGACATTTTATTACAGATGAACTTATTGTTTATATGTATGTTTATGCATGTACCCATTAATTTTTTGCTTGTTTCCCCAAAATGATTTTAGGAATTTCAAGCATACATGCCCAAAATTATATAAATGGTTTCTTTGTAAATTTTCATAATTATACCGAATATTCGATCCTACATATACTATAAATTCCTTTGGTGGTTTTAAATTACCGTAACTATCAAAGTATTAAATATAATCATTAACTTTTCCATAGGCTACCCAATGAATACCAGAATATTTAAACGAATCTAAATTAATGACACCGCTTTCTATTGGCCACGGTTCTACTGGTAATTCATCTCTCATAAATACTCCGCGAAAATAAACAATATTTTTCGAGTACTTCATTATATAGATATTACCTACTTAATGCTCTATCGGGTAGCCGGGTACCTAGTTTTTTTTTTTTTATTTGACGCATAAATCTCTAACCCGTCCTTGTACGGTTTAAGATGTAATCCATTTCCAACACAGGTTGAATCCATTTTGATTTTATTTATACGTAATTGGGCGATTTGTTTGTCCCGTAGCAGACCAGCCAGCAAAAATAGGTATTAATGGTAGGAATCTACCAGTTTTAGGCAGAGGAATCACTCGCGGTATTTTTATAGGGAAATCAGAAGCTATATCCTGAGCAGCTGCGTACGCTAATTTCATTAAATTTTTCTTGCATTTTGGCTTCAAATTACGGATATGTTTTTTAGTATGCGAAACAATGGTATTGAAAGATTTTTTGAATCCAGATCCGTTTTTCTGAGCTGTTGATGTGGTTGCTGCTGAGTTTTGCTTCTTATTTGCGTTACTAGGATTACTTTGTCTCCGTTTCATTTTCGTAAAAAAATTAATGATTTTTTTTTTTTTCAAAAGCGGTCTTGATTACATAAAATAATAAATAAATACAAATGACGAAATGATGTGAAAGTAGCATTATATTTACATATTAACCATTATTTTACATTTTACAGACGATTGTTTTTACGTATCCATGAGTTTTCACTTGATGGTAAACCTAACCATTTAACTTATACTTTGTTTGCTTTACGCTTCAACATTTTTTCAACGAGATATACTACTGGGTGTGCAGTTTTCTGGATTTCCTGTGCATAAAATGCTCCTAAAATCGGTCTTGACTTTGCGTCTTCCAGTAAGTATGTAGTGGGGTTAATAAGCTGGACTTTAGTTATCTTAAATATTTCTGTAGACCAATTAGATGTAAACCCTTTTTCAAATCATCCTTTGTATTTACTGATTCTCACAAAATCTCCAACATTAAATCCTTTGCAATTCCGTATTATCATAGTTAATGAATTTTTAATGTACATACCTCTGTAATATAACTTCTTTATTATAATGATTAATTTGCGCCGGTGGTTTCCCCACAGTTCTATGAATAGCATCATTGTATTCGTAAACTTGAACTTGAACTTGTGTGTGTTGCCGGTGATGACTTACGGATCTGAGACGTGGGCGCTAACAGTGGGCCTCATAAGGAAGCTCAAAGTCACTCAGAGGGCTATGGAGAGGGCTATGCTCGGGGTTTCTGTGCGTGATAGAATCAGAAATTATGATATCCGCAGTAGAACTAAGGTTACCGACATAGCCCTAAGAATAGCTAAACTGAAGTGGCAGTGGGCGGGGCACATTGCTCGCAGGACTGATGGCCGATGGGGTCAGAAGGTTCTGGAGTGGCGTCCGCGGACCGGAAGACGAACTGTAGGTAGGCCTCCAACAAGGTGGAGTGACGACCTCGTCAGGATCGCGGGACCGCGGTGGATGCGAAAGGCACAGGACCGGTCTGAGTGGAAAGCCTTGGGGGAGGCCTATGTCCAGCAGTGGACGTCTTTCGGCTGACATGATTCGTA
Source organism: Acleris sparsana (assembly GCA_923062465.1). Classification (NCBI taxonomy): domain Eukaryota; kingdom Metazoa; phylum Arthropoda; class Insecta; order Lepidoptera; family Tortricidae; genus Acleris; species Acleris sparsana. Next base: position 21,829,181 of record OV281287.1, read on the forward strand.
AACTTTCTTGTCAAGGTTTCCGTCAATCCATTTATAGTTGCCTTTTAAACTAAATTCCTTGTACAGCATATTCTTCAGGGTTCGTATAAATCTTTCCACGATTGAGGCTTTTTTTGTAGAAAATGTAGAGTAGTGATTAATATTATACATTTCAGTAACTTTTTTTAAATTGATTGTTATAAAACTCTTTATCTTTATCTGTTTGTAATTTTTTTGGAGAACGTCCCCTTGCAAACAATGTCTGGAACTGTTTAGACACGTTTTTTTTTCGTTTTTTGCTTCACACGAAATGCCCAAGCATATTTTGAGAAACAATCGATTATTACTCATATGTACTTACCCCAGCGTTCCATTTCGATACACACTTCTTCGCGGGAAGTGCACTCTAACATTTCTATGAATTTCATTTACAACATCCGCTTTACTCAAAATTATTGTTTAAAGCTCCTTCCGGATCTCTATTTATAACGACTGCTTTGCGCAAGATGGTTGTTGTTTTTTTTTTTCGAGTTCTTTAAACATAATATCTTTTTCAATATTTTTTATTTGATGCATTAAAGTCACAACTAGCTTGTTAAGATTTGACACTTTTTTCAAACAGTATTTTACTATTTTATCAACATACTCTCTTGATTAACAGTATGGAACAATACCGGTTCTGTCGCAGTAGAGATTTTATTAAATTCTATTTCAGAATTATCAATGTCATTATTTTCGATATTCATGTCTAGTATGCTTTAGATTAGTAAACAGAATGTTAATTGTTTAACAAATTTCATTCTTTCATAATACCAGCCTCCTTTAATTCTTCAATAATTGACATAATTTTGTTATTGTGATTGCTATTACCAGCGTTTCTATGCGATTAAAACCTTTTTTTTTTTGTTTTTTAATGTGGCAGTAAATATATTCAGAAAATATCAACCGTAATCATCTCCATCTATCATAATAAAAAAAAGTGTAGACAAGTTATGAATCAGTAAAAAGTAATGTATTGGCGATGTCACTCGCACTCAAGACAAAGGCACGAGATCGGCGTCCGTCCGTCCGTCCTTTAGTCTTTCAATCAGCTCGTTTGATCATCCAAATAAATGTAATCTGTATTACTCTTAAGTATATCGTTGTAATTCAGGTAAATCACCACCGGTTTTTAATTTTGACAACTCTCCCGGATTTTTTTCTTTGCATCATTTTGGTACGAAAAAAACGGCTTGATGATTGTGCAGTATTTTAATCCTTTGTCACCTTTTAATTGACCGTTAGGATCATAGTCCCGTTTATGTGCGTTTGTGTTAAGCAACATTTCTTTGTAATCTTTTTCAGTTACAAGGTTAAGATCGGTCCTTTAAACCTACGGTTAATTCGTAATTTTTATGATTGATAGTAACCACGTATTTTTTGCGTGTGTTAGTAGAATTATTCACAAATGATAAGCTTACAGCAGTATTTCCCATTGAAAGTTTATTGTTTTTATTATGAATCAAAAATTGTACGTTGATATTTTCATAAATATCATACATAGGTACCTATAGGTATTTTTTATTTATTTTTTAAAGACAAAAGTATGTCATTAATCTGTTTTATCGATTTTTTATCATCTTCATCAGTATATTCATAATATTCCGAGTGCGTGTTAAAATCCAGGCTATCTTGGTAATTTATTCTGATCAGTGTGTCTAGAGAACCCGGTTTAAATCGGTTTAAAGACTTTTTTTTTTTGCACTGCCGCACTGTCGAGAGTGGAGAGCAGTGTGATGATGCAGGTGTGATCAACTTAGTTGAAATAGTCCGTAATGACACGTCACGTATTCCATGTTTGTAGAATCCCGATGCGGAGATGTGCCGACGTCGCAGATGATACATACAAGCGCCGTCGCAATTACAACATGCAATTCATCAAATAATGATAACCAATGCTGAATCTTATTTTTTGTAAATAAGATTGTTATTTTATAAAGATTTATATCAGAATGATTTAACCACATTGTTTGGACATATAAGACGGGAGTGTTTAGAGTAAAACTAATGCTTTCCTCTGTCTTCGCTTAGTAATTCATTTACGTGTTACGTTTACTACAGCATGGGATTTCTAAAAGTATTTGTCATCAGTCAGTCATAAAAATATAGTGCAGCAAAGTCGGGGCACGTCGCTGGTATTATCATAATAAATGTATGCGGGTGTGAACACGGGCGGAATCCTCTTACTCCGCCGCCGACCGCGCCATATTACTTTCCTTAAAGGGAACTGGCGGTCTGCATTAAACCAGCGTCAGTTAAACTGTATTATTTTAAACTTTAACAACACGATTAAATTAAATATGAATTTATTTTAAAATAATCACAACTAAAATATTTTTAATTGCGTACAGTTCAGTTGTTCTAAGCCTGCTCGTGTAAAAATGTCGGTAAGTCCAATAAACAGTTTATATACTCTAATACCCTATTACCTATGTTTTAATCTATTTATTCAACTTCGTGCCATCCGATTCGCCCCGAAGAGACACTTCAACTGAATCTCGCCTCGAGTTGGCGCGTAAACGATAAGTTTTTATAAATTAATTAGACAGGACGCCTCAATCGATTACTGCACACGACAACTGATGGCAACTTTAATATTTCAGAAAGCGTGTCTTGAAAAATAGCCTCGTGTCTCTCGATGATTTGACGTACACAAATCGAGCAATGTGTAAAAACAAAAAAAAAAACAAAAAAGAGCTCTAAGACACTGTTTGCCCGAGTCGTAAGAAATGTCAAACATCTTATTTTATAATGTTATTAATGTAAAAGTGACACCGCTCTATGTTGGTTCAGGCCTTCATTGGCCATTCATTAATAATTTCATTTCGGGCCTGACTGGTGCTAATTTAGCGTATTTATTCAGACCCGTTAGATTAATTACGACCCCAAATTTCAAAAATACAGCAATTTTCAAATTCCTATACTGTGAAAAGAAGTTTATTAATTCCTTATCTATATCTGCACTTTGACACACTTATTCAAATATTTGATTTTTATTTATTTATTTGATTGATTGAAATATTTAAATCAAAATTGGCATCCAACGCCTACTACTCAGTCGATGCATTTTTCGAGAGCTAACATCTATAGGGGACAGGTTGATGCGTTTCAACATCCAAATGCGTCTGGTTCGCTAGCTCAGCCTTGCCTCACAAACGTTAATAGAGTCTGTCTAATGAAAGCTGAACCTGGATTTTTCTTGGCTGACGAGTCTGGCAACACTATTTAATATGTCGTTTGGACTTTGTTGTTGTTAGAAACTTGTCAATTCGAGATCTAAATTGATAAAAATACGGAGTAATCATGCCGTCGACGATAAGAGGCGGTGTCCGGGAGATTCTGTATACTATTATACAGAAGTACAAAGAAAAACAAGATGAAAGAAAAGCATTATTGATGCAAAAAATTATTTATAGGTTAGTACGGCTTTAGTACGGCATGTTCATTTTGATACTTCTTATTTCTCTATGTGCAATCCTGAGTTTAATTTACCTTTTTCTGTCTATTATACGATGAGATTAAGAAATTAAACGAAATTAAATTCGTTTCAGAAAACCTGGACGTGCACGTTGACAAAAGTGTGCTGGAAAACGTAAAGCAGCTGAAAGAGGTTGAGGAAACTGAGTTAGCCTGCCAGACTCAGACGAAATATTTGGAAGAAGTATCTTCAATGACCGGTAATTACTAAAATTATCATTGTCTTTCCCTATATAATAGGTGTAGGTACCTATTGTCTGTCCCTATATCATGTTGAATCTCTTAGCATTCACAATTTTATTAAATTAATTTAATAGACAGATGATTAATGTAACTGACACTCATAGTTTCAATAAAACAATAAGGAGGTGTTTAGTTAAAAGATATCATAAACATATTATTTGATATGTATTTTCTGTGTGCGGAGCAAACAGCATTTTGTTGTTTATGAACCAAATGTACACTGTACAGTCGATTTCATAAATATGTGTACACTTTAGTACCTTATCTATTTATTTAATGTCATTTTTAATCGGCCAGATATAAAAGATGTTCGGGTTATATGAGTCTTCCTTGTTCTTAAACCGTTGCGATTAGAAGCTCACCGATGCAATTTCATTTCACCTAAACCCAAATGTTTTTTTTTTAGGGCTGTCGGACTGTACAATGGGGCTGTACTGCGCAACCACACAATGTATTTCTAAATGGTGTTCTGTTTATTTAACACTTTCTTTCTTCTTACAGATATCAGTGTTTCATCTTTAAAAAGAATAAGTAATGAGGGAAAATTAAACAACGGTGTCTTTAGTACTCCCGGAAAAAAGCGACCTCACAAGGCCACGGTGTCTAATTTGGATAGCTTTGACATCCAAGCTATCCGAAATAAAATAAATGAATTTTATATTGTAAAAAAAACAAGTGCCTACACTCAGATGCTTATTGGCAGAGTTGAGAGAAAGCATCGGTTTTACCGGATGCCTTGAGACTTTACGCCGAATACTAATGGCAAATGGATACGAATTTAAACAAAATACTGAACAACGTTCGATACTTATTGAGCGTTTTGACATAGCAGCTTGGCGACACCGCTACCTAAGGACTATTGCATCAAAACGTGCTGAAGGTAAAAAAATAATATACCTGGATGAGACTTACGTTCACCAGAACTACAAAACAAAAAAGTCGTGGCAGGGGCCTTCCACCCAAGGTGAAATGATCTGCTGGAGTTTCTTGCGGCGCTTCTTCTCCAAGATATAATTGTCGTTAGATAGAGGTGTAAGGGTGATGAGAATAATGTTACCTCTAATTACTTTATTAAAAAGGTTGAATATAATATTCCTCATCATCATTGTTTTATTATGCTGTGTGCGACACAGACGAAAACCTCTCGTATCAATGAAATCTATCAACAGCACGACTAGCACAAGTTGCTCGTGACTTGTTTGTCGCTCGGATCTCCCTTACTATCTAGTCTGTTACGATAGAGACGCACAGAGCGACAAGCGAGAAAATACAACTTGTGCTACACGTGCAGATCACTATATTTTCATGTCAAATATATTTCGAAAAACCAAATGTGCTCCAGTCACTGTCATCGTATTTTACCTAAAGTGCTTTTCATCAAAATATAGCGCTCGTAATAATATATATGAAAATATAGTACGCGTTTCCTCTTCCTTTGTGCCCACCAAAATAAATAAAATAATAAAAGTATCAATATCGTTTATTCCTTCATTGATCGGTAATACCATATCAAGATTTTTTGAATTTGCCGCTTTTTCCCAGGTTCAGCTTTCATTAGACAGACTCTAACTGATTTTAAATGTTTTAAAAGATAGTTCACATGAGTGTGAAATGCTACAACTCTACGATAATTAGGTCGATAAAAAATGTCACATCATCAACATAGAACTAACGACTGTGGAAATGGAATTTAGGATTACAATCATTATGGCAGAAATTAGTTTCTGTTGCATTTAACATTCACGTAAATTGTCTATTAAAACATATCAGTCGACATGATTTTAAACGGAAACAAAAGTCGCTTTTTAATTTCGATTGTTTGATAGAATTCAGTCTTTGTTGGCCAAACTTAATAATAACTTCGCTGGTGTAATCAATAAACTCGATTGTTATATCATTTTAAAATTTCCATTATTCAGGCCAATTTTTAGGAAAGCAGCACTACAAGTCTTGGTACAATTTTTTTACACCGTGCGATCTTAAACTTGCCGCAAGTTAAACACAGATTCCTAAACTTTAAATTTGATTTGAAAAATTAAAAAAACTGCAAAAGTTTTATTAATTCCGTTAATAAGGTCTTATAGCAAATTTAATCAGCAATCTCTCACAGTAAACGAAACTGAAAAATACTAATAAATGTGGCCACGGCATCGAAAATGGTGAACCAAGGTACCGCATTTCCAAAATTTTGAAAAGTTGAGATATCTCGTTTTTGGTGCGACTTTTACAAAACATGATTTATCATATTTTGGCCAGTCCTGAGCTGAGCTATCCAGCCCTGTAAGGAAGTCTACTATTTACCGGACACCCTGTATGTAGATTTAGTCTTATTTAATATTAGTTATTTTCAGTTATTTTTACAATTTAATTAAATATAATGTAACTATTTATACTCTACTACTTTGTGCAATAATATTATGTATTATGATCGCTATATCTTATGTATGTTATACGAATTGATGATCTAAACCAGGTCTTTGGATCGGCACTGGTGTCCTGCCGTTTGACCAAAAGTCATTTGGCAAAATTACACTTGACAAACAACGTTTTGCAAAAAAATGTTTCGCCAATTGATCATTTTACTAGTTGTCATTTTAAAAATGGCTCACTTATTCAAATGATCAACAGTTAAATTTACATTTTATAAGTAATTATTTGACAAAATGAACATTTAGCAACGGAGTTATCAGACAAAATTTTAAATGCAACGAGCAAGACGAATCTGGGCAGAACTGACTCGGATAGGTTAGGTTAGAAGGCCAAGGCGGGAGCTTTGCTCCCGCCTTGGCCTTCGAGGTTATTTTTTTCTGCCCAGAAATAGGTAAACTACAGGAAATAATATTTGGTGAAATGGAAAACTGTCAATTGACATTTTATTATTTAACACATTTACCAAGTGTAGTGTTTGCTAATTGATCATTTGCTAATTGAGTTTTTGCAAAATGATACTTTTGTCAAATGTCACGTTTGCCAAATGATTATTTGGTGAAACGTTGTTTGTCAAATGATCATTTGTCAATATTTTTTTGGTCAAACATTAGTGAACCATCGGCACTTTTAATTTGTGTATAACACAAATTAAAGTCTGTCAATGTCTGACATTTGAACTGAACTAAATTAAAGACGTAGGTATATGTGTTAGACTAAGCATACCCTAGACTTGACAAGTGCGTGCTACCGTAAGGTAAGGGATGGATACAACACATGGGGTTACAAGAGTGGTAAAAAATTACTCCCCCTCCCTAAGCGGAGTAATTTCTTCAAAATCCAGACAGGTCATATGCATTTTTTTTATTTACTACAAGCTTTCATTTTTGTAATAACATAATTTGAAAATTAATGGTGAAGCTACCTCGCGAGGCCTTATGGAAACGCTCCATAACAAGTAGGTACCGCATAACTTGTGACATAACAGCTGAGGCCCTACTTTGAAAATCGAAGTTTATTTATTTATGTCGGAGCTGCCAAACAGTTTACAGTTACGGATGCATTCATGATTATTAATTTAGACCTGTCAAAGAAAAGTCAGGCAGTTGCCGGGGTAGAATCAGAGATGGCGTAACGGTGACTTGTCTACGGTAAAACGTTTCCGAATGTGGGGGTGCACTACTGGCAACCCCGAGGAACGGACATGGCGGCATTCTTGATTGAGCGGCGTTCGTAGAATGACGTGTTTCGTCATCTGTGGGACTGCCACGTTTCGAGTAGGGCTTATTCCACCTAATTTTCATTATGCCTAATTTACCAGTTTCACTAAATTTCAAATTGCCATGAGCTTATAATACCTAAATATCTAATAGTGTCTTTTCCTAAAATGAACAAATCTCATAATGACTTTGACCTAAAATGTCCGAAATGCCTGAAAATTGAAATGTGCATTTACTCAAATACCAAATCACAGATCTACAAAATTTCAAAATAACTTAACCAGAAACAGACTAGCAAAATGTCAAAGTTTCATAATGCCTAAATTTAATTTAATGTAAGTGGCCAGCACTAACTGGGCGATGTCACTCAAAGGGCGATGGAAAGAGCTATGCTGGGTGTCTCCTTGCGAGATCGAATCAGGAATGAGGAGATTCGCAGGAGAACTAAAGTAACCGATATAGCTCACCGGATTGCAAACCTTAAGTGGCAGTGGGCGGGGCACATTGCTCGTAGAACTGATGGCCGTTGGAGCGGAAAGGTTCTAGAGTGACGACCGCGAACCGGGAGACGAAGTGTTGGCAGACCTTCCACAAGGTGGACTGACGATCTGATAAAGGTCGCGGGAAACCGCTGGATGACAGCAGCAGAGGACCGATCGTTGTGGAAAACCTTGGGGAAGGCCTTTGTCCAGCAGTGGACGTCTTGCGGCTGATAATGATGATGATGATGATGGCCAGCACTAAAGAAGATAAGTAAAGCATATTTAATATTTATACTCGTACATGTAGGATAACTAGCCTTTTTGAAATTTAAGTATTCTGGCACATGGTTGTTTTGAACTTATTGCGTTCTGCGATAAAGGTGTTGTGAAGTTTCTCCATTAGGAAACGCATTTTTAAATTCGGCCATATTAAGAATATGGTGTTTTGAGAAAAAAGTTAGGTATTCTGTGATTTAGGTATTTTGACACTAAGTTCTTTTGAGTTCTAGGAGTATTGGTAAAAGGGTAAAATTAAAAATAGGTGGATTAAGCCCTACTCTTTCGATCGAACAGTATCTAGCATCCTGATATATTTCGAGCCCATTATTGTGGCATTAATTAAAAGACTTATTCGATTAGTGAACGGAGTTGTTATTTCGAAGATCGTGTTACGTAAACATGAACAACGACAACCCACAAATTGAAGAGCGCCCCAGGATTTCTACCGAAGAGCCTTACGGGAATATTACACGTGAAAATGAAAAATGTTTATTAAGTACATTTTATGTGCGGGCTGGTTTCCGCAACTCGACGTCTAGCGCCTATTTTGCGTGTGGTGTTTATTACATATTAATAAACTTATAAATCGAAACAGCGGCTCTGGGGACAGAGGCCCTAGGTACTTTAAAAACCAAATTTCGAAGTTACAGTTATCTCAATCCTTTTCTATCGATTTACTTAGTCTCGAATAACAAGTGACTGGGATGGAGCTAAAGTAACTTCGAACTTCGATTTTCAAAGTAGGGCCTCTGAGCTAGGTTACCCGTTTTACAGGCCATATGTTGAGAGCAAATACGAGTGTACTTGGTTGGCTCCCTATTCTAATCGCTCAGTAGATCCCAGCACGCACTACGCACAATATCATCTTTCGGAAAGCTGGAATTTATAATTACATATGGGCATGGGTTATTTAATGGAGTTATCTGGGAACACTATGGTGAAAGAGTTATATTTATAAGAGAGTTAATGAAATATTTATAATTGAAACAATATTATATTATAATTAAACAAAATACATCACATGCCACAAAACAAGCAGTTAGGTACATAAGTTGGTGGTCTAGTTACAATTGAAGAATTATGTATACCGATATATATACAATATTTTAATAACTAACAAAATCCTTGACTTTTCTGAAATAACGCATTAATCACTACAAACTTTACAATGTTGTTCAGTAATTCAAATAATTAGCTAAACACTTTTTTATAAAATAAATACTTATATAACAAATTAAAACCATAAATACCTGGTCTACGTAACCAATTGAAACTTACAATAAAATGTAATACAAACATAGCTCCTAAATACAAAACCTAACGTCTTATTGTCTAAGACGGACACGTCGCGATGGACTCGTAAAGTGCGTCCATATGTTTGAAGGTTGTATGTTGATGCAATTTATTGATCTGTCTGTGGCTATGCCTGTATTCCTACGTACTCGTAGATCTGGATGTCTAGGTCGCGTGCGCTGCTGTCCGTCGCTCGCGCCGGTGCAGGTGTGTTCGGCCTCCAACCAAACACTACACCAATTTTGTTCACTTCTCTCAAATTGTTTTCGTAAACTTACCAAGTGTACAATTGGTAATATCGCCCACTTGTAAACGTTACCGTGCACTTCGACGCCAATTGAATATACGGAGCACTAGCGTCGCCATGTCAGTTGTGTATAGCAGCGGCAGGCGCGTCCAGAGCCCTGCCTGCCCCGCGACCTCCGGCGCCTCACCGGCCCCTGCCCGCCGCCCGCGCCCAGGGCGCCGCCACCGCCGGCCGCGAGACCCAGCGCCGCCTGGCGACAACACCATCCTCAACACACCATCAACTAACTGAATCATAGTAGGACTCCAAAATTGTTTAGCTGACCGCCCACTTAAAACTTTTTTCCCCAAATAAACATTTGGAAATATAAAGGTACTTACGAATTTACCTTTTGAAAAATGGTACAGTCAACGTCATAAATAAGTGATCATTTATGTACCTTGTCGCTTTCATTCGTTTCACAATTTTGTATGACATTTTAAACACGACGTTAAAGTGACAAGGTAAATAAATGATCACTTATTTATGACGTTGACTGTACAAGGATTAACATAGGATATTTTTAGGACGTGGAAAACAAAGATATCTTTCTATAAGCAATACTTGATATGACTAGGAGTCAAATAATAGGTATGTACCTACCACAGACTCCTCCGAAAGTACTTAAATACAATGATTGCAAAATCAATTCTATCTCAATGGAAAATTAATTAATTTATAAAGATTTTGCTGTTCGTACTTTTTTCGTATTTTTTATTCTATTTAATACGGACAGCCCCCCCCTGATTAGCTGTAGCACCCTCCTTTTTTTCCAAGGGGCTAATCGGATACCTTCAGTGCCCACGAGGGCGCGCTAGGGACCACTTCGGAGCCTATGATAGTTCATAGGCGCGTCATAATTATTAACATCGACATATTCATTATAAAATTTAAACACTTTTTCGTCACTCTTTAATTTCCTATCATCATGATCATCACTAAAAAATAATAATTATCAACATCATCCCTCGATTCGGCGCATGGGGGAGTCTCCGGCCTGACCCATCCTGAGCCACCCTGAGCCGCCATGAGCCGCCCTGAGCCGTCCTGAGCCACCCTGAGCCGCCCTGAGCCCGCGCACCCGACTCACCGCCTCAGCTGCTGCAGGCGCCACTCCGCGTCGGGCGGGAGTGCGTCGCCTGCAACAACACACTGTGTTATAGTTGCCGTCAAACTTCTTGAACATTAGGTGAGGTAGTGGGGGAAAGTTCGCGCATCTTACACATACGTGCAAAAAAAAGTACCTAATTTTTGTTACAGAATATTTTCAAATCTTAGGATAAATGATACACAAGTGAAAAAAATGGTGTCCTGCCGTTTGACCAAAAGTCATTTGGCAAAATTACACTTGACAAACAAAGTTTTGCAAAAAAATGTTTCGCCAATTGATCATTTTACTAGTTGTCATTTTAAAAATGGCTCACTTATTCAAATGATCAACAGTTAAATTTACATTTTATAAGTAATTATTTGACAAAATGAACATTTAGCAACGGAGTTATCAGACAAAATTTTAAATGCAACGAGCAAGACGAATCCGAGTCAGTTCTGACTCGGATAGGTTAGGTTAGAAGGCCAAGGCGGGAGCTTTGCTCCCGCCTTGGCCTTCGAGGTTATTTTTTTCTGCCCAGAAATAGGTAAACTACAGGAAATAATATTTGGTGAAATGGAAAACTGTCAATTGACATTTTATTATTTAACACATTTACCAAGTGTAGTGTTTGCTAATTGATCATTTGCTAATTGAGTTTTTGCAAAATGATACTTTTGTCAAATGTCACGTTTGCCAAATGATTATTTGGTGAAACGTTGTTTGTCAAATGATCATTTGTCAATATTTTTTTGGTCAAACATTAGTGAACCGAAAAAAATATGTTTATATTATTATTAGAATAACACTAAAAAATACAGGAAACTATTTTAAATAGATTAGTCTTGAACTAAAAAGGACATTCCTTCCATTAAGTCAATACCAGCGCTGGTACTAGGTCTTGGTTCAGGGGAGCTGGAGGTAGTCATTGTTTCTTGACTATCATCAATATCATGAATATCTCATCATCGGAGTTTTTATCGGAGTCATCTTTTTAAAACTACGTTCCTTTGGCGTGGCATTATGTTGTCACTTTAAAACAATAACAAAAAGTCAACCACTAACCATAACAACAAAGTTACTTTAAAACAATCAACAAAAACTCAACAAAAAATTATAACAAGAAAATTAATGATAACAATCGGCTTTATCAGTGCACGCAAGTGTACTCGGAAGGCAGAGGGACGTGGACGCGGTGCGGGACGCAAACGTCAACTGATTGACCAATGGTGGGATTGGTGCGAACGACGCGTGCTCCCCCGCCGCCACCTCTGCCGCCCGCGGCCCCCCCTCCCAACGAAACCTAAAAATCGCTTAGTAAGGTTACGTGTTCAAGAAGTTTGCTGGCAACTATAGTCTCTGCTCTCAACAAAAGTTAAACTTTTAACCGTGAAATACAGAAAATAAAGCAAGCATATATTTAATAATGATGGCCGTGTAAATCGTGTAAAGCTTATATTGTGAAGCAAATATAGTAAATTCAGTGATAATAAATAATGGGGTCGCCGCAATTATCGAAGTTTCTTCATTTAGCTTACGTAATGCTCCACTCCGCTCATCTCCGCCTCAGTGGAGCCGCAGCCTAACTGAATAAAACCGGTCAACTTTGAGTCGGACTCAAGCGCTGAGGATTCCGCACCTAGGTCGTATTTGTATGAAATATAAGAAAACCAATAAAGTCCTGCTGCTACGTGCAGTCTTCATACTTTAGAAACCTGTTCATACGGGGCTTGGGTATACTTACTCGTCGGTACCTATCTCGTTAAAGTAACAGCCGTAACTTCACCAACCTTAGTACTAGGTCCCTTGACCACAGATTACTTTACTCTGTGCCCGTTTTTATTGTTTTTCTGAATAAGCCAGAAGTGCTAAAGCAATTATTTTACTTTCCCTAAAATGGTTTTTCTAGCTTCGTAAGGACCAGTGTGCAATATGTACAATATCAAGTCAATTTAATTTGAACCGTATTAAAATCAGAATAAAGTTTATTTTCAATTTATGAAGAAAGATAAATTGAAAATGGCACTATCGAACAAACGTAATTGAACTTTATTGCCTTGATAGTAAATACGAAGTCCCACTCACAAAAAACTGTCTGTTTGTAGTGCGGTGGGCCTTACGAGGCTAGACTAGATCTAGATCTAGATGATAACCTGCGTCGCTATTGCCTAGCGCACTCGCAATGACAATCTGCTTTAAAGTGTAATTGTTTTCATTTTGTATGCAGACGAGCCTTCGATTTTCAAAATAAAAACGATCATGATCGCGAGTGCGTTACGGCTTGTTAACGGAGAGGCGGGGCGTCGCGCGTAGCGTTGGGCGCGTTTGTTAGGCCTTTACCTCAAAAGCATAAATTCCTTGTAGCGGTTCACCGAATCGCTTTTCACCTCGAACGTATATTTAATTTTCGCGTTGTGTCTCGATCGTTTACTGTTTTAGTCGTTATAAGTTTTAGTCGCATTTCACCTTGATCGTGCATTTAACTATCGCGTTGTGCCTTAATCGTCATATTTTTGTCGATATATAAGTTTTTGTCGCATTTCACCTCGATCGTGTGATACATTTTCGCTTTGTATCCTAATCGTCTAATTCAGTATTAGACAATATCTTTAGTCGCAATGTAATTTTTTCATTTTTTTAGCCAGGTTCAAGCTCCGTATATTCTTACAAATATTGAATTATATAATTATAATAATAATTATTGTATCCAACTTTAATGTCACGGTACTTCAATTTCGCAATGACAGAATATCATCTAATATTTATTAGTCACAAAGATAATATTTCAATGACTTTGATAACATTTAAGACATTAAACTACAGGTATAAAACGCGTTTTAAAAAAAATGTTACAGAATTTTAGTGCGAACATCAATTAACGCGGCACATTAAATAGAGTCCCAAACAAACATCGATCGCGACGAAATGCGTCTAGGGTAAAATACTACAAGAAAAATTAAATGTTACATATTAATTATATTAATGTAAAAAGCCACGCGAAACATTGCTCCAAGTAAAAGATTCTATTGAAATTTTGTTCATTCGAGGTGAAATGCGATTCTGTGAATTGCTACAAGGAATTTATGATTTTGAGGTAAAGGACTAACAAACGGTTGGGCGGCGCGGTCTGCACTAAATTCAAACATATGGCGTTTTATAAAAGCGTTTACGGAGGGTTTAAAAGGGTTTTACATGCGTTTGCTTCAAATACTGTGTCACTTGCGGTGGAGCCCGCGGATGGCGTCGCCGCGTTGCACGCAGCGTCGCATGCGTCAATAAGGGCGGTTCCCGCCACTGCGCCCGCCCGCAGCGGGGCCCGCGGCGGAACCTTCTGAAGTTCTGACAGTCTTGTGCTCCGCCGCGCGCTCCGCTACACGCCCGAGGCTCCACCGCGGATGCAGCGGCGGGCACTGCTATTTTCTACGCCCCGCACCACGCACCACGAGGCGCGTGATGACGCGATCCGCTGCACGGCGCCGCCTCACTGCGTAATCGGAAAAAATGCCCAACGCGCCGCGCGACGTCAAGCCGCACGCCACGCGCGACTCATCGCGTCTCCGTAAACAAGCCCTCAGACAATGGTCTGTGTAATTATTTGATATTGGTATCTACAGTAGTTTCTGAAATAGCGACATCTTCTGAAAGCTTTTCGTTTGGGTTTCAAGTTAGTCAAAAAGTAAAGTTTAAAAGGTTTTCTTACTCCAGAACTCTATTGGATTTGTAAGTACCTAAGTCAGCCGGGAGTTTGTGCGTTGTGCGCTACTCACTGGAGCTATTGGCGTCGTGGTAGTCGAAGGTCCACTGCTGCGAGTAGCGCGCGGTGTTCCGGCAGCGGCGCGCGCGCGCGGCCTCCGCGGCGTCCACGCCGGCCGCGTCGATGCACAGCCCGGACTGCACGTGGCGCAGCTGCTGCGTCGCGCGGAGGTACTCCCATTGCTGCAACCAACAATAAATAAATAATAGTACATTGTGCATCAAGGGTAGTATGAAGGGAATTACTAACGAGAGTGTTAGAAGCCCGACGCCGAAGGCGGAGGGCTTTTAATGACTCGAGTTAGTAATCCCCTTACTGCCTGTGATACACACAATGGTTTTCATCACATTTGCGAGGAAAAAAACAAAGAGAAAACACTTTAACTCTGCAAAATATAAAGAAATAACTTTTGACGGACGGGAATGTCAATGGAAACGATTTTTTTTTGTGACCACAGACACTGCGTTTAGTTTCGACCTGGACTCGAGCCAGATTTAGCCAATTTGATAAAAATGTATAATTACTAAAATTAATGATAAATGTTCATATAAACTTGAAATAGGTATAAAAATAATGAAGTTTAATGAAGCATATAGGTTTTGTGTAATGTAAGTTAGTCTATAGCTAATTTTTAAAGATGAAATTAGAAACCGATTTAATTTTTGGCTGAAAATTAAACCTCCTTAGTCAGAAATTATGTACGAAAGAGTTGCAAATTTTAAAAAGAAAGTCATTACTCCCTAGGGATGACAAACTCGCCATAATTCCCGCGGGAACAATTTAGGCCATTGTCCTTCTGTATACAGGCATGGAATAACACCATTTACGAGCAAGTGTGATGAAAAGTAAATAAACAATAGCAAACATTACGCAATTATGTCAAAACAAATCAAATATTTATTTCTTTACACTGACCCAATTTGCAGATTAAAGTAATAACTAATTATTAGTTAGATCTGTAAATTGAGTCACTGTAATAAGTGGTTAAGTAGGCACTAAGGGAGCGTCGCTGGCCCAGAGGCTTAAGGGGTCGACGGTGATCGTAAAATTCGCAAGGTACCGAGTTCAAACCCGCGCGGCCATCATGTGCCACATACAACGTGTTTTTCTAACTTATGTACCTACTATCAGTCCACTGGAACCTTAACTCACCATAGAAGTGTGTCACAGTGACGTTATGATTCAATTCATAATTCGTGTGACCCGATGGTGGGTCAGGGTTCCGTTGGGCTGAGAGTGCGTTATCCGATACTCATACGGTGAAGGAAAAACATCGTGAGGAAACCTGCACACCTACTGTTCTGTACCAATTGAGTTGATACAATGGCGTCACGGTATAGCGGTCACTTGACGTTTGACACTTGTGACGACATTTAGAGATTTGAGATATACATATATCGTGATTGATTAAATTGATGGAATTCGTTTGTTTTTGTGTAAATCAGAGTGCATCTAGTGAAATATTTGCAGATATATTATGTAGAATCATATAAAGTGCCGAGTTGTTGAACGAATTGTCGCGAGTGTTCCATTAGTTTTGGTCCACAAAGCGTGCTTCGCGGCCTGGACGCCGGCGGCCCCGAGACACACACATATTTTTTATAGGTCCAAGGTCTTGGGAACCCGCCTGGCCAGCCCGCAGGCCACAGGACCCCGACACCGGACCGCTTGGGTAAGTCTAAAACCTATTAAGGATTCACAGGGTGACAGGAAATTCGCCGTATTCCTTGAAAGGGGTTATTCTACAGCTCATTTGTAATTATTCAAGTCCAGTTAACCAGGGGTCAAAACTCATTGGTTATCGAATTATTCACGTTTTTAGATTTTTTTTAAAAATACGCTCTTTTCGACCTAAAACTAGTAATTTTGTAAAAACTTCGTCATTTAGAAATAAAAAAAAGGGTTTTTCGAATAGCCAATGAAACACTGATTACTTGATTTGAAAAGGATTTGAAGTTAGAAGTTCTAGCAATTATTTTCCAAATTTTGTGACATTTTAAAGCATAGCTAAAAAAAAGTATGACACTTCGTTGACAAATTACAGGAATAATTTGCTTAATTCATAAGCTTTCTAAAAAGGTACAAATTTATGACATTTTAATTTAAAAAAACCCCATTAAAAATAATAATAGCAGAACAGCTAGAAGACTTTACTTGGCGTACTTGACTCTAATGGGTTTGTTTGTGTCGTTTGAGATTCTCCGAGGGCTTACTTTGTCTTCTGTTTCTTATCTTAACTTATCTTCTTGATGTAGAAGGCACAGCTAATTGCCTTTGGTGACACAAACAAAGGGTCATTAGTTTAATTAATTTAATTTGTTTGTGTCTCGAATTCGTGGGGTTTTTTGCCTTCAGTTTCTGTCTTAAGTCTTAAGTGATACTTTGATAAGTGATTAAGCAAGGTTAGGATAAAATGAGAAAAAAAACAGTTTCACTATCAAATAAACTTTAATCTTAAAAACTAAAATCAATTACATCACAAATTTTGCTCGAACTGTTTGCCCTGGTTTCGAATGCAAGCACGAAGCCTTTTTCGTACTTCGGTGATTGTTACTCGCCTCGAAAGCCCATCTTTCATTGTCTGTGCCGCCTCTACAATTTTTTGTCTTAACTCTTCTACGTTACGTATCGGTTTATCGTAGACCAACGCCTTCATGTGACCCCAGATGTAGAAGTCACATTGAGTTAAATCCGGGCTTCTGGCAGGCCAAGGGGTTGGGCTGCCTCGAACAATCCATCTTCTTGGGTAGTTCTGATCCATCCACTGTCGTACGCCCCGAAAATAGTGAGCGGGGCAGCCATCGTGTTGGTAAATCATGTTCCTTCTTGTCGCAAGCGGCACATCTTCAAGTAGCGTCGGTAGCTCATCTCTCAAAAAAATGTCATATGCGATGCCGGTCAATCGTGCTGGCAGAAAGAAAGGTCCGACCAAATTGTCGTGCACGATTCCCATGCACACGTTCAAAGAAAATCTTTGCTGGTGAGCTCCTTCTCTTGATATTTTTGGGTTTTGACCTTTGGGAGCCCAAAAGTGCAGATTATGGTGGTTTGTTATCCCGTTACGGTCGAAATTGGATTCATCTGTCCACAAAATTCTCTTCAGGTACTCAGGATCTTCGATATCTGCATTAATTAAGAATCTGGAAAAATCTATCCTTCTCGCTGGGTCTTTTTTTGGCATTTTTTTTAATTTTTCGTAATTAGTGGTTCATTGGCTATTCGACCAATGCTTTTTTTTATTTCTAAATGACGAAGTTTTTACAAAATTACTAGTTTAAGGTCGAAAGGCGGGTATTTAAAAAAAATATCTAAAAACGTGAATAACTCGAATACCAATGAGTTTTGACCCCTGGTTGACTGGACTTAAATCATTACAAATGAGCTGTAGAATAACCCTTTTCAAGGAATACGGCGAATTTCCTGTCACCCTGTATAATATTTACGGTCGAATTGAGAAACTCCTCCTTTTTGAACTCGTTTATAAAGAATATCGCAAACTCGCTAGTGGCGCGTGGTACCGCGCTGACCAGCTGACTGGCGTACCTGTCCGCGCGCGCGCAGGTTGCACGTCACCTGCAGCAAACGACGCGGAAACTTCTTATCACCCTCCTCCAGGATACGCCTGCAATGCAACAGAACAACACAACTCATGTCGACCTAGTTCAATATTTAAAACGAATTAGCAACGTATTCAGGCAAACGGTCTAATCACAAAAAAAGTAAAGACAAGTTTATTATTTATGTTTTGTAA